>JAUMJL010000567.1:2500-1202500 GCA_033558185.1 Dromococcyx pavoninus
CCCTAACCCTAACCCTAACCCTAACCCTAACCCTAACCCTAACCCTAACCCTAACCCTAACCCTAACCCTAACCCTAACCCTAACCCTAACCCTAACCCTAACCCTAACCCTAACCCTAACCCTAACCCTAACCCTAACCCTAACCCTAACCCTAACCCTAACCCTAACCCTAACCCTAACCCTAACCCTAACCCTAACCCTAACCCTAACCCTAACCCTAACCCTAACCCTAACCCTAACCCTAACCCTAACCCTAACCCTAACCCTAACCCTAACCCTAACCCTAACCCTAACCCTAACCCTAACCCTAACCCTAACCCTAACCCTAACCCTAACCCTAACCCTAACCCTAACCCTAACCCTAACCCTAACCCTAACCCTAACCCTAACCCTAACCCTAACCCTAACCCTAACCCTAACCCTAACCCTAACCCTAACCCTAACCCTAACCCTAACCCTAACCCTAACCCTAACCCTAACCCTAACCCTAACCCTAACCCTAACCCTAACCCTAACCCTAACCCTAACCCTAACCCTAACCCTAACCCTAACCCTAACCCTAACCCTAACCCTAACCCTAACCCTAACCCTAACCCTAACCCTAACCCTAACCCTAACCCTAACCCTAACCCTAACCCTAACCCTAACCCTAACCCTAACCCTAACCCTAACCCTAACCCTAACCCTAACCCTAACCCTAACCCTAACCCTAACCCTAACCCTAACCCTAACCCTAACCCTAACCCTAACCCTAACCCTAACCCTAACCCTAACCCTAACCCTAACCCTAACCCTAACCCTAACCCTAACCCTAACCCTAACCCTAACCCTAACCCTAACCCTAACCCTAACCCTAACCCTAACCCTAACCCTAACCCTAACCCTAACCCTAACCCTAACCCTAACCCTAACCCTAACCCTAACCCTAACCCTAACCCTAACCCTAACCCTAACCCTAACCCTAACCCTAACCCTAACCCTAACCCTAACCCTAACCCTAACCCTAACCCTAACCCTAACCCTAACCCTAACCCTAACCCTAACCCTAACCCTAACCCTAACCCTAACCCTAACCCTAACCCTAACCCTAACCCTAACCCTAACCCTAACCCTAACCCTAATGGCTCCCTAACCCTAACCCTAACCCTAACCCTGTCCCTAACCCTAACCCTAACCCTAACCCTAACCCTAACCCTAACCCTAACCCCTAACCCTAATCCTAACCCTAACCCTAACCCTAACCCTAACCCTAACCCTAACCCTAACCCTAACCCTAACCCTAACCCTAACCCTAACCCTAACCCTAACCCTAACCCTAACCCTAGTCCCTAACCCTAACCCTAACCCTAACCCTAACCCTAACCCTAACCCTAACCCTAACCCTAACCCTAACCCTAACCCTAACCCTAACCCTAACCCTAACCCTAACCCTAACCCTAACCCTAACCCTAACCCTAACCCTCACCGTAACCCTCACCCTAACCCTAACCCTAACCCCTAACCCCTAACCCTAACCCTAATGTCCCTAACCCTCACCCTCACCCTCACCCTCAGCCTAACCCTCACCCTCACCCTCACCCTCACCCTCAGCCTAACCCTGACCGTAACCCCTAACCCTAGCCGTAACTCTAATTGTAATATCCGTAACCCTAACCTGTAACCCTAACTGTAACCCTAACGCCAACCGCAACTCCTAATCCTAACTGCCTAACCGCCTAACTGTAACTCTAACCGTAACCCTAATTGCTAACCCTAATTGGTAACCCTAATTGGTAACCCTAACAGCAGCAATCGAGATGGCGGATTTTGAAATCGCGAGATTTCGGAACCGGAAGTTGGAGAAACCGGAAGTTCCGGTAACCGGAAACAGGAAGTGACGTTTACGGAAACCGGAAGTGTGAAGAACCGGAAGTAGGAAGTGCTTTAAAGGGGAAACCGGAAGTTTTTTCTGGAAAATGAGTTTGGGAAAGTGTAAGTGTCATTTTAAGTCTTTTTGGATTATGTTTTTATTGGTAGTGTTTGCGAATTTGTGTGTATTTGTGTGGAGAATATCTGTTGGTTGTTTTGTTTGATTTTTGGTTTTCAATTTTTTTCTTGATTTTTTTGTTTATTTGTTTATGTTTGTATTGCTTTATATTTTTGGCTATTTTTTTATATTTTTTTGTGTTGTGTAGTTCGAGTTTTTAATGTATTTTTTGTCATTTGGCTTTTGTTGTATGGTGATTTTTGGTAATTGTTGTTTTTGGTGTACTGTATGGTATGTATATGTGTGATTTGTGTAGTATATGGGTATGGAATGCATGGGTTTGTTTTTTTTTTAATGTATGTGTTCTTCTGGTGTTGTTAAAAAACAGAAATAAGTCAAAAAACAATTGGAATATATTAAATATTGTGTGTGGTGTTTGGTTTGTTTTGTTTCTTATAGGTTTTGTTTTGGTACTATGTTTTTTTTCTGTTTTAGGGTTTTATTGTGGTATGTTTGGTTTTTGTGGTGATGTTGTATCTTTTGGACTATTTTGTGTTTGTTGTGAATGTGTTGTTTTTTTATTGTTTTGTGTTTTGTGTGTTTTGAAATGTGTTTTGATTTTATTGTGTTGTATTTTTTTGGTTTTATAGTATTGTGTTTATTTGTGTAGGTCTTGTATGTGGTTTTGGTGAGATTGGTTTTTGTGTAGGTTTTGTGAGATATTGTTGGTGTTTTTAATGTTTGTTGGTTTGTATTGGTTTTTGGGTGTTTAGGGTTATTTTTTTTATTGGGGGGTTTTGTAATTGTTTTTTTAGGTGGTTTTTTGTGGGGTTTTGTTATTGGTTTTGGTTTTTGCAGTTTTTTTATTTTTTTAAGTATTTTTGTTGTGGTTTTTGTTTGTTTTGTGTAGTGTTTTATTGGTTTTGATTTTTTTTGTTGATCATTTGCATATTGAGTTTTGAGTGACTTGGTGTGGTGCTTTGTTCTTTGGTGGTTTGTGTTTACTTTTTTTTTTTGTATTGTGGTTGTGTTTTATGTTTTGGTGTTTTTGTGTTTTATGTTTGTTTTTTGTGTTGGTGTTGTATTTTCCTGTTATTTTTTGCTTGTTTTGTGTTTGTGAATTTTTTGGTTTTTTTTTATTTTGTTTTAACATTTGTTTTGGGTTTTTTTTATTGTATTTTTTTGGGTTTTTTTAATGTTGTGTTTATTGGTGTAGGTATTATGTGTGTTTTTTGTGGTGGTTGTTTTTGTGTAGGTTTTCTGTGGTATTGTTTGTTTTTTTCTGTGTGTTGCTTTGTGTTGGGTTTTTGTGGTTTCTTGGTGTAATTTTTTATTGTTTGTTTTGGTTTCTGACGTGTTTTTTTAGTGGGTTTTTTTGTCTTTTTTAGAGGGTTTTTTTGTGTCTATTTTAGAGGGTTTTTTTGTCTTTTTTGGAGGTTTTTTTTATGTGTTTTTTAGAGGTTATTTTTTTAGTGTTTTTTAGAGTTTTTTTATATCTGTTTTTATAGGGGTTTTTTATGTCTTTTTTTAGAGTGTTTTTTTTGTCTTTTTTAGAGGTTTTTTTATGTGTTTTGGGATTTTTTTTATTGTTTTTTTACATGGTGTTTTTATGTGTTTTTTTATAGGGTTTTTTTGTGTTTTTTTAGAGGTTTTTTGTGTGTTTTTTTAGAGGGTTTTTTTGTGTTTTTTTAATGGGTTTTTTATGTGTTTTTTTAAAGTGTTTTTTTATGTGTTTTTTTAATGGGTTTTTTTATGTTTTTTTTTAAAGGGTTTTTTTATGTATTTTTTTAGAGTGTTTTTTTATGTGGTTTTTTTGAGGGTTTTTTTATGTGTTTTTTTAGAGGGTTTTTTTATGTGTTTTTTTACAGGTTTTTTTTTGTGGTTTTTTACAGGTTTTCTTAATGTATTTTTTTAGAGGTTATTTTTTTGTGTTTTTTTAGTGTGTGTTTTTGTGTGTTTTTTTAGAGGTTTTTTTAGTGTGTCTTTTTAGGGGTTTTTTTTTGTCTTTTTTTAAAAGTTATTTTTTTGTGTTTTTTTGGAGGTATTTTTGGTGTGTTTTTTAGGGGGTTTTTTTTGGCTTTTTTTAAAGGTTTTTTTTGTCTGTTTTTAAAGGGTTTTTTTGTTTTTTTTAGAGGTTTTTTTGTGTGTTTTTTAGAGGTTTTTTTGTGTGTTTTTTTTCAGTGGTTTTTGGGGGTTTTTTTTAGTGGTTTTTTTTTGTGTTTTTTTAATGGGTTTTTTTATGTGTTTTTTTAGAGGGTTTTTTTATGTGTTTTTTTAGAGGGTTTTTTTATGTCTTTTTTAGAGGGATTTTTGTTTGGTTTTTTTGGTGGGTTTTTTTTGTGTTTTTTAGACAGATTTTTTATGTGGTTTTTTATAGGTTTTTTTATTTTTTTTTAGAGGGTTTTTTTATTTTTTTTATTAGAGGGGATTTTTTATGTCTTTTTTAGAGGGTTTTTTTTATTTGTTTTTTAAGAGGTTTTTTTAATGTTTTGTTTTGAGGGTTTGTTTTTGTGCTTTTTTAGAGAGGTTTTTTGTGAGCTTTTGTGTTTTGATTAGTTTGTTGTTTTTTCAGGGTTTTTTTTTGTTTTGTATATTATTGTTTTTTGTGTTTGTTTTGTGTTATGCTTAATTGGTATTCGTTTTTTTTCTATCTCATTTGCATATCGTGTTGTGAGTGACCTGGAGTGGTGACCTCATTTGCATATGGTGTCTTGAGTGACCTGGAGTGGTGACCTCATTTGTATATGGTGTCCTGGGTGACCTGGAGTGGTGACCTCATTTGCATATGGTGTTCTGAGTGACCTGGTGTGATGATGTCATTTGCATATGGTGTTTTGAGTGAATTGGAGTGGTGTTGTCATCTGTTGAGGTATCATGGGTGTTGATTTTGCTATTTTGTGTATATGCTTGGGTGTGGTATATTGATTGGGTGGTGTACATGCTACTGTGGTGGCGGAAAAAAAATTTGCATCTAATTTGCATAATTAATTGATTAATTAGTGTTAATTGATTTTAATTAAGGTTTTAATTGATTGTGGTATAGATTATATGATTACTTTTGGTTGTGTATAGTAATGTAGTAGTATAGTATTCTATTATTATTTTAATTTAATAAGAAAGGAAAAAATAATAAGAAAGAAAAAGGAAAAAATAATAAGAAAGAAAAAGGAAAAAATAATAAGAAAGAAAAAGGAAAAAATAATAAGAAAGAAAAAGGAAAAAATAATAAGAAAGAAAAAGGAAAAAATAATAAGAAAGAAAAAGGAAAAAATAATAAGAAAGAAAAAGGAAAAAATAATAAGAAAGAAAAAGGAAAAAATAATAAGAAAGAAAAAGGAAAAAATAATAAGAAAGAAAAAGGAAAAAATAATAAGAAAGAAAAAGGAAAAAATAATAAGAAAGAAAAAGGAAAAAATAATAAGAAAGAAAAAGGAAAAAAATAATAAGAAAGAAAAAGGAAAAAATAATAAGAAAGAAAAAGGAAAAAATAATAAGAAAGAAAAAGGAAAAAATAATAAGAAAGAAAAAGGAAAAAATAATAAGAAAGAAAAAGGAAAAAATAATAAGAAAGAAAAAGGAAAAAATAATAAGAAAGAAAAAGGAAAAAATAATAAGAAAGAAAAAGGAAAAAATAATAAGAAAGAAAAAGGAAAAAATAATAAGAAAGAAAAAGGAAAAAATAATAAGAAAGAAAAAGGAAAAAATAATAAGAAAGAAAAAGGAAAAAATAATAAGAAAGAAAAAGGAAAAAATAATAAGAAAGAAAAAGGAAAAAATAATAAGAAGAAAGATATTAGATATTAAAGTAACAACTCCAAATATGGAAGAATAACACCACACCACACAGCAAAGTAAACTTTATTCAATAACACCACACCACACAGCAAAGTAAACTTTATTCAATAACACCACACCACACAGCAAAGTAAACTTTATTCAAACTAAATCAAAATCCTGTGCTTTTGAGGATTTATTGTTTTTTCTTTATTATGCAATTCTTTATTTAGTCTCCTTGGCAAAGGAACAGATGTATCCCTTATAGCACTTACATTCCATACAATAGAAACATTACGGTAACCTTCTACCCCCTAAACTTCATTACAGGATCCTTTGAAGGACAACAGTAGCAAAACTGAAGAACTTAACACCGCTGACTTTGAGCAACTTCACTGGCAGTCTCTGATCCGATATGAACATCATTGATTCTGGCTGTCCCCACGCAGAACTCCGTGGCAATTCTTGCAGTCCCGAAACACGGCTCAACATTGCCACCCCGTGGTCACCTCCAGTCACAGCATGCAAAACCTGTAAAAAAACCCCTATAAACAGATATTTAAAACTTGGTTTTCCTGTGTTTTTCTTTTCCTGCATATCTTCATAGAGATAACTGTATCAGCAATTTCTTCTGTTCTTACAGCTAGGGTAATCATTACTACTGCATCACCCTCTTAATGTATTACTACTTGCTTTTCCCTAAATCTAAACATTTACAGCCAATACACATTTAAAACACCAACATTTTCATTTCCACGGAACAGTATGCTAGCACTCCCCCGGAACGCTGCTCCCGGGGACCTCAAAAATTGGCCCTGCCTGCGAAAACCCCGGCCCCGGCTTCGGCCTGCGCCCAAACCTTGGCGATGAACATCGCCTCGCAGACCGGCCGGGACCGGGGAAAAAAAAACCCAGCCGGGGGAAAAAAAAAAAATCCCCCGGCTGGGGTTTTTTTATTCTAATGTGGTGGTGATAGTAGCCTGAAAAGCAAAGCATTCTGATTACAGTGTCAAAAGCTCCAGCTAAACCCAACCGCAACCCCGACGCAAAACCACCCCTACGCTCAACCCGCCCGCCAAAACCGCCCCTCACACCCGACCTCTAGGGCTCCTCGGGAACGGCGTTCCCGGGGACCTCAAAAATTGGCCCTGCCTGCGAAAACCCCGGCCCCGGCTTCGGCCTGCGCCCAAACCTTGGCGATGAACGTCGCCTCGCAGACCGGCCGGGACCGGGGAAAAAAAAACCCAGCCGGGGGAAAAAAAAAAAAATCCCCCGGCTGGGGTTTTTTTATTCTAATGTGGTGGTGATAGTAGCCTGAAAAGCAAAGCATTCTGATTACAGTGTCAAAAGCTCCAGCTAAACCCAACCGCAACCCCGACGCAAAACCACCCCTACGCTCAACCCGCCCGCCAAAACCGCCCCTCACACCCGACCTCTAGGGCTCCTCGGGAACGGCGTTCCCGGGGACCTCAAAAATTGGCCCTGCCTGCGAAAACCCCGGCCCCGGCTTCGGCCTGCGCCCAAACCTTGGCGATGAACGTCGCCTCGCAGACCGGCCGGGACCGGGGAAAAAAAACCCAGCCGGGGGAAAAAAAAAAATCCCCCGGCTGGGGTTTTTTTATTCTAATGTGGTGGTGATAGTAGCCTGAAAAGCAAAGCATTCTGATTACAGTGTCAAAAGCTCCAGCTAAACCCAACCGCAACCCCGACGCAAAACCACCCCTACGCTCAACCCGCCCGCCAAAACCGCCCCTCACACCCGACCTCTAGGGCTCCTCGGGAACGGCGTTCCCGGGGACCTCAAAAATTGGCCCTGCCTGCGAAAACCCCGGCCCCGGCTACGGCCTGCGCCCAAACCTTGGCGATGAACGTCGCCTCGCAGACCGGCCGGGACCGGGGAAAAAAAAACCCAGCCGGGGGAAAAAAAAAAATCCCCCGGCTGGGGTTTTTTTATTCTAATGTGGTGGTGATAGTAGCCTGAAAAGCAAAGCATTCTGCTTACAATGTCAAAAGCTACAGCTAAACCCAACCGCAACCCCAAAGCAAAACCACCCCTCACGCTCAACCCGCCCGCCAAAACCGCGCCTAACAACTGACCTCTAGGGCTCCTCGGGAACGGCGTTCCCGGGGACCGCAAAAATTGGCCCTGCCTGCGAAAACCCCGGCCCCGGCTACGGCCTGCGCCCAAACCTTGGCGATGAACGTCGCCTCGCAGACCGGCCGGGACCGGGGAAAAAAAAACCCAGCCGGGGGAAAAAAAAAAATCCCCCGGCTGGGGTTTTTTTATTCTAATGTGGTGGTGATAGTAGCCTGAAAAGCAAAGCATTCTGCATACAATGTCAAGAGCTACAGCTAAACCCAACCGCAACCCCAAAGCAAAACCACCCCTCACGCTCAACCCACCCGCCAAAACCACTCCTCACACCTGACCTCTAGGGCTCCTCGGGAACGGCGTTCCCGGGGACCGCAAAAATTGGCCCTGCCTGCGAAAACCCCGGCCCCGGCTACGGCCTGCGCCCAAACCTTGGCGATGAACGTCGCCTCGCAGACCGGCCGGGACCGGGGAAAAAAAAACCCAGCCGGGGGAAAAAAAAAAATCCCCCGGCTGGGGTTTTTTTATTCTAATGTGGTGGTGATAGTAGCCTGAAAAGCAAAGCATTCTGCATACAATGTCAAGAGCTACAGCTAAACCCAACCGCAACCCCAAAGCAAAACCACCCCTCACGTTCAACCCGCCCACCAAAACCGCTCCTCACAACTGACCTCTAGGGCTCCTCGGGAACGGCGTTCCCGGGGACCGCAAAAATTGGCCCTGCCTGCGAAAACCCCGGCCCCGGCTACGGCCTGCGCCCAAACCTTGGCGATGAACGTCGCCTCGCAGACCGGCCGGGACTGGGGAAAAAAAAACCCAGCCGGGGGAAAAAAAAAAATCCCCCGGCTGGGGTTTTTTTATTCTAATGTGGTGGTGATAGTAGCCTGAAAAGCAAAGCATTCTGCATACAATGTCAAAGCCAATTCCATAGCATCACGTGGCACAGCATGGCATAACTTTACATAGCATAGCATAGCACAGCATACCACAGCATAAGTCGGCGTGGCACGGCACGGCTTAACTTTACATAGCATAGCATAGCACAGCACAGCATAGCCCAGCATAACTTTACATAGCATAGCATAGCACAGCACAGCATAGCCCAGCATAACTTTACATAGCAGAGCGTAGCACAGCACAGCATAGCCCAGCATAACTTTACATAGCAGAGCGTAGCACAGCACAGCATAGCCCAGCATAACTTTACATAGCAGAGCGTAGCACAGCACAGCATAGCCCAGCATAACTTTACATAGCAGAGCGTAGCACAGCACAGCATAGCCCAGCATAACTTTACATAGCAGAGCGTAGCACAGCACAGCATAGCACAGCATAACTTTACATAGCAGAGCGTAGCACAGCACAGCATAGCACAGCATAACTTTACATAGCATAGCGTAGCACAGCACAGCATAGCACAGCATAACTTTACATAGCATAGCATAGCACAGCACAGCATAGCACAGCATAAGTCGGCGTGGCACGGCACAGCATAACTTTACATAGCATAGCACAGCATAACTTTACATAGCATAACATAGCAGAGCATAGGTCGGCGTGGCACGGCACGGCATAACTTTACATAGCATAGCACAGCATAGCACAGCATAACTTTACATAGCATAACATAGCAGAGCATAGGTCAGCGTGGCACGGCACGGCAGAACTTTACATAGCATAGCATAGCACAGCATAGGTCGGCGTGGCACGGCACGGCAGAACTTTACATAGCATAGCATAGCACAGCATAGGTCGGCGTGGCACGGCACGGCAGAACTTTACATAGCATAGCATAGCACAGCATAGGTCGGCGTGGCACGGCACGGCAGAACTTTACATAGCATAGCATAGCAGAGCATAGGTCGGCGTGGCACGGCACGGCATAACTTTACATAGCATAGCATAGCAGAGCATAGGTCGGCGTGGCACGGCACGGCATAACTTTACATAGCATAGCATAGCAGAGCATAGGTCGGCGTGGCACGGCACGGCATAACTTTACATAGCATAGCATACCATAGCATAGCATAGCTTAAGTTGGCGTGGCACGGCACGGCATAACTTTACATAGCATAGCATAGCTTAAGTTGGCGTGGCACGGCACGGCATAACTTTACATAGCATAGCATAGCTTAAGTTGGCGTGGCACGGCACGGCATAACTTTACATAGCATAGCATAGCTTAAGTTGGCGTGGCACGGCACGGCATAACTTTACATAGCATAGCATAGCATAAGTTGGCGTGGCACGGCACGGCATAACTTTACATAGCATAGCATAGCATAAGTTGGCGTGGCACGGCACGGCATAACTTTACATAGCATAGCATAGCTTAAGTTGGCGTGGCACGGCACGGCATAACTTTACATAGCATAGCATAGCTTAAGTTGGCGTGGCACGGCACGGCATAACTTTACATAGCATAGCATAGCTTAAGTTGGCGTGGCACGGCACGGCATAACTTTACATAGCATAGCATAGCATAAGTTGGCGTGGCACGGCACGGCATAACTTTACATAGCATAGCATAGCTTAAGTTGGCGTGGCACGGCACGGCATAACTTTACATAGCATAGCATAAGTTGGCGTGGCACGGCACGGCATAACTTTACATAGCATAGCATAACATAGCTTAAGTTGGCGTGGCACGGCACGGCATAACTTTACATAGCATAGCATAACATAGCTTAAGTTGGCGTGGCACGCCACGGCATAACTTTACATAGCATAGCATAACATAGCTTAAGTTGGCGTGGCACGGCACGGCATAACTTTACATAGCATAGCATAACATAGGATAAGTTGGCGTGGCACAGCATGGCATAACTTTACATAGCATAGCATAACATAAGTCGTCGTGGCAGGGCACTGCGTAACTTTACATAGCTTAGCATAAGTTGACGTGGCACGGCATAACTTGACACTACACAATGTAATATACCATAGCATAGCATAAGTTGGTGTGGCACAGCATAACTTTTCACTGCAAAACATAATATAGCATAGCATAAGTTGGCGTGGCACCGCACGGCATAACTTTACACAACATAGCAGAGCATAAGTTGACATGGCACTGCATAACTTACCACAACAGCACAAAGCATAACTTGGCATGACACAGCATAAGATTGCATACCATAGCATAACATAACATGGTACAGCACAGCACCCTACATAACATAACTTGGCATGGCGTGCCGTTACAGGACACACCTTTACATTACACAACTTGGCATACCATAACATAGTATAACGTGGCTCACCATGGCATAACTTGGCGTAACAGGGCTTTACGTAACATGGCTCGCCATGGCATAACATGCTTGCTTGCTGGCTGGCATGATGTAACATGCTCAGCGGTGAGCCCGCAGGCATGAGATGTTCATTCAGCTTACATCATCATCCCTCAGCACACAGGTTTCCCCTCTGCATCTGAAAAAAACACAACATCAAACAGGTCACAGTGATACTCAGGGACTTTTGAGATTCAAAAGTCCCCGTTCACTCCAGCAGTTAATCAGTCACCATTGCTCATACTCTGTGCCCGTGTAACCTTAAGGCAATTACTTCCAAGGCTTGCTGCGTGGGGGACTGTTTATTCTGCCATGAACCTTACAGACTGTGCCTACACGACCTGGGCTTGTCAAAGTATCAAACTTAGAACCTTACTCTATTCATTATGGCTGACACTATCACTTCTATGCCTTGAGCAGAGCAGCTCCAACGACACATACACCAACACTGCAACCGAAACAAATGACACTATATCCACATAAGAAAAAGCTTTGGAAGAACAACAACCAGGACAGACATGCCACTGGGCAGGAAGACCATGGCAGCTGCAAGAAAGAAGCAGCAGCCCTTGGAAGACAGTATGACCATGAACCATGGCAAAGACATGTGGCCGGAACTGGGAGGATGCATGTACAAGATTCCCCAATTAAAGGCCTAAAGACTTAGACAATGTATGTAAGAAGACCAAGAACAGGGATCCAAGAAAACGGATGACCGATCTTCAGGGATGCTGACATGAGTTGCGATGCCGCCGCAAATGATGAATGAAGAGAATCTTCCAAGAGATGAGGTCGATCCAGGCTTTGAAGATTGCCGTGCAAGAAAGCAGTGCCACAGTAGCACTGTGAGATGGGTACGGGCATTTGAGACTATAGAGATGGAGCCCGAGGCGCGTACTGCTTGCCTCAATAACAAAGAAGAGATCGAGACCCAAGAAAGGTCCGAGACAAAGCACACAGACAACATAAAACACGCAATGACACAGACACGGGTTGGAACTGCCCTGCCCGGCAGCTGCTAGCGTTGCGTCGAGAAGTAATCCCCTCTGCCTTGACCTGCCCGAAGGGGACAATTCCCACACAGCCCTCTCCTCTATGCTAGAGACCCTCCCCGCCCCTCCCAATCTACGGCCCTCTTCCCAGCCCCAGACCGGCCCAGGTCCCTCCACTTAGCTTTCAGAGGGCCGAGGTCCTGAAGACGTCTCCGGCAGAAACACTCAAATGGCAACGGCCGATGGGAACGACCCCGCAGTCACCCGGATCCTCCGCACGGCCTGCAGGAAAACCAAACACAAATCAAAAGCTGTGCTCACAAGTCAAAGTTGCGCTGCTGCGTGCCAACGTCTTCCACGAGGCACATCCTCGCGGCAAAACTGCCACGGCCTTCAACTCGCCTGCTCCTTGCCCTTCCAAACTTCCAACACTGCGGCCGTCATCTCCTGGGGCACCTAAGGTAACAGGAGACGCAAAATTACTGTTGCGATTGCGAGAAATCGGTTCCCGTGCTCCCTCTCCCTAATGCCAGGCTCACCTCAAAGGCTCTTCCCGGTCCAAAGGTGGCCCAAACGGCACCTGCAAAACCAAATGTAAATGCTCAACTGAGTTGCTGTATCGCTCTTAGGCATCGGCTCAAACAACAGCCTCCTCACCTTCTCGGACCGCATGTTGCCACGTGGCTTTGCTCCTCTGAGGCTGCGTGCGGCACCTGCAAAACACAAAGAAGATGACACGTGCTCAGTTTCTACCCAAAAGCACACCTTGCACGCACCGATTCCAATTTCGCCCTCCTTTACCTTGACTTCTCGCCCGCTCGGCCTCCGTCGTCTCACGCTTAGACTTGCGCAGCGTCTGCAATACAGAAAGCAAACAGGTACTTTCATCTTTGCCGATAACTCAGCACCTGAACTAATAACCGCTGCTTCAGGTAACTCACCATTGTTCTTCTTGTTCGAGTTGGCGTCGGCACCGGCATTCCACACTGCTACTTGCTCGGAGCCTTCAAAGTGAAAAATATGTTCCCATTAGCTAGTCATGGAGACACCGGTCACACCCTCCAACAGACAACAAGGCCAACCCACCTTGCTGTAGCGCTCTCCTCGCCACTCCATCGCCAGCATTCGGTGCGCAGCTGGTCCCTCTGCACCTAAAGAAAAAAGATGACACAAGTCATCCTGATGACACGCAATGCCTTAGCAATTCCAGACATCTCGATTCCATTTATGACTATCATCCCTATTTAACACTACAGCCAGGCACAAAAAGAGGCAAACCCGGCTACAATAAAAGGTTAAGCCCTGCACCTACCCCACCCTCCGAATTCAAACTGCTCTACGACCGCTCCAGCGGCTTCTCCCAGGAAGACGTGCTCGTCCCCTCTGTGGCTGAGAACCCCAGGCAAATCACTCTCCCTCGTCTGCTGCGTAGACGGCTACATGTTCAGTAACGGACCGTACGGCCCTGGCCTTCAAAGCCTAAGCAAACACACGTATCAATCATAGAACCTCACGCTTACTCTTCTAGCCCGTCCTAAGACTTCGGTGCCACGGGCAGAGCAACTCCAACCACATGCAAACACGCACGGACCGACACCGCACGCGAGACCAATGACGCCAGATCCGGAGGCAAAAACAACGCCGTAAGAAGAATGACTCCCAGGCCAGAGATGCCATCGGGCAGGAAGGACCACGGGGCTGCGAAGCAGAATCTCTGGCAGCCCCGGAAGAGTGCAAGACCCTGGCCCGTTACAAAGAGATGTGGCCGCAACTGGGAGGATGCGCGTGCAAGAAGCCCCACTGAAAGGCCTAAAGACTTCGTGGGTGCATGGAAAAAAAATCCCAGAACAGGGATCCAAGAAAACGGATGACCGATCTTCAGGGATGCTGATGTGGGCCGCGATGCCGCCGCAAATGATGAATGAAGAGAATCTTCCAAGAGATGAGGTATATCCACGCTTTGAAGATTGCCGTGCAAGAAAAGAAGTGCCACAGTAGCACTGTGTGATGGGTACAGGCATTTGAGACTATAGAGATGGAGCCCGAGGCGCGTACTGCTTGCCTCGATAGCGAAGAGATCGAGACCCAAGAAAGGTCCGAGACAAAGTACACAGACAACATAAACCACGCAATGACACAGACACGGGTTGGAACTGCCCTGCCCGGCAGCTGCTAGCTTTGCATCGATAAGTAATCCATTCTGCCGTGACCTGCCCGAAGGGGACAATTCCCACACAGCCCTCTCCTCTATGCTAGAGACCCTCCCCGCCCCTCCCAATCTACGGCCCTCTTCCCAGCCCCAGACCGGCCCTGGTCCCTCCACTTAGCTTTCAGAGGGCCGAGGTCCTGAAGACGTCTCCGGCAGAAACACTCAAATGGCAACGGCCGACGGGAACGACCCCGCAGTCACCCGGATCCTCCGCACGGCCTGCAAGAAAACCAAACACAAATCAAAAGCTGTGCTCACAAGTCAAAGTTGCGCTGCTGCGTGCCAACATCTTCCACGAGGCACATCCTCGTGGCAAAACTGCCACGGCCTTCAACTCGCCTGCTCCTTGCCCTTCCAAACTTCCAACGCTGCGGCCGTCGTCTCCTGGGGCACCTAAGGTAACAGGAGACGCAAAATTACTGTTGCGATTGCGAGAAATCGGTTCCCGTCCTCCCTCTCCCTAATGCCAGGCTCACCTCAAAGGCTCTTCCCGGTCCAAAGGTGGCCCAAACGGCACCTGCAAAACCAAATGTAAATGCTCAACTGAGTTGCTGTATCGCTCTTAGGCATCGGCTCAAACAACAGCCTCCTCACCTTCTCGGACCGCATGTTGCCACGTGGCTTTGCTCCTCTGAGGCTGCGTGCGGCACCTGCAAAACACAAAGAAGACGACACGTGCTCAGCTTCTACCCAAAAGCACACCTTGCACGCACCGATTCCAATTTCGCCCTCCGTTACCTTGACTTCTCGCCCGCTCGGCCTCCGTCGTCTCACGCTTAGGCTTGCGCAGCGTCTGCAATACAGAAAGCAAACAGGTGCTTTTATCTTTGCCGATAACTCATCACCTGAACTAATAACCGCTGCCTCAGGTAACTCACCATTGCTCTCCTTGTTCGAGTTGGCGCCAGCATTCCACACTGCTACTTGCTCGGAGCCTTCAAAGTGAAAAATATGTTCCCATTAGCTAGTCATGGAGACACCGGTCACAACTTCCAACAGACAACAAGGCCAACCCACCTTGCTGTTGCACTTTCCTTGCCTCTCCATCGCCAGCATTCGGTGCGCAGCTGGTCCCTCTGCACCTGAAGAAGAAAGATGACACAAGTCATCCTGATGATTCGCGATGCCTTAGCAATTCCAGACATCTCGATTCCATTTATGACTATCATCCCTATTTAACACTACAGCCAGGCACAAAAAGAGGCAAACCCGGCTACAATAAAAGGTTAAGCCCCACACCTACCCCACCCTCAGAATTCAAACTGCTCTACGACCCCTCCAGCGGCTTCTCCCGGGAAGACGTGCTCGTCAACTATGTGGCTGAGAACCCCAGGGAAATCACTCTCCCTCGTCTGCTGCGTAGACGGCTACGTGTTCGGTAATGGACCGTTCGGCCCTGGCCTTCAAAGCCTAAGCGTATACACACACGTATCAATCATAGAACCTCACACTTACTCTTCTAGCCCGTCCTAAGACTTCGGTGCCACGGGCAGAGCAACTCCAACCACACACTAACACGCACGGACCGACACCGCACACGAGACCAATGACGCGAGGTCCAGAGGCAAAAGAAACGCCGTAAGAAGAATGACTCCCAGGCCAGAGATGCCATCGGGCAGGAAGGACCACGGGGCTGCGAAGCAGAATCTCTGGCAGCCCCGGAAGAGTGCAAGACCCTGGCCCGTTACAAAGAGATGTGGCCGCAACTGGGAGGATGCGCGTGCAAGAAGCCCCACTTAAAGGCCTAAGACTTCATGGGTGCACAGAAAAAAAAAAATCCCAGAACGGGGACCCAAGGAAACAGATGACTGATCTTCAGGGATGCTGACGTGGCCCGCAATGCCACTGGAAATGATGAATGAAGAGAATCTTCCAAGAGATGAGGTCGATCCAGGCTTTGAAGATTGCCGTGCAAGAAAGCAGTGCCACAGTAGCACTGTGAGATGGGTACAGGCATTTGAGACTATAGAGATGGAGCCCGAGGCGCGTACTGCTTGCCTCGATAGCAAAGAGGAGATCGAGACCCAAGAAAGGTCCGAGACAAAGCACACAGACAACATAAACCACACAATGACAAAGACAAGGGCTGGAACTGCCCTGCCCGGCAGCTGCTAGCGTTGCGTCGAGAAGTAACCCCCTCTGCCTTGACCTGCCCGAAAGGGACAATTCCCACACAGCCCTCTCCTCTATGCTAGAGACCCTCCCTGCCCCTCTCAATCTAGGACCCTCTTCCCAGCCCCATCCCAGCCCTGGTCCCTCAACTTAGCTTTCAGAGGGCTGGGGGTCTGAAGCCATCCTCAGCAGAAGCTCAGCTCGAATCGGCTGTCTGAGAGGATTCTGCAGTCACCGGGTTCTTCCTCAACACCAGCAAGAAAACCAAACAGAAACTAAAATGCTACTGACAGTCAGCATTGCACTGCTCAACATCACAGTCTTTCACAACACCTTCCTCTGCAAAGCTGCCTTGGCCTTCTGCTCACCTACTCCAAGCCGATTCCAATGTCAGATGCTGCAGCCGTGATCACCTGGGGCACCTAAGGTAATAACAGACACAAAATTACTCTTGATTGTGGGAAATCAATCCCTTTCTCTCGCTACTGCCCAACTCACGTCAAATACTCTTCCCATTCCCAAGGTAGTAATGCACAGCACCTACAAAACCAAAGGTAGTAATGCACAGCACCTACAAAACCAAAGGTAAAAGCTCAACTGAGTTGCTGGATAGTGCTTTGCTCTTAGACACCCACCTTACCAACAATCTCCTTACCCCCTCAGACCTCTCGTAGGCATGAAGCTTCACCTCTCCGAGGTTGAGTGCAGCACCTGCAATTAAACAAAGCAAAAGACACGTGTTCAGATAGTACCCAAAAGCACAAGTTACCCACAGTGATTCTCCACCTCCTGGTCCTTTACTTTGACCGCTCACCCTCTTGGCCTTCACCACCTCAAGCTGCCATGTTGAGACTTACACATCACATGTAATACACAAACAGCGAGGGATGCTCGTAGCTTCGCAGGCAACGCAACTCCTGAGAAAACTGCTCCTTCAGCCCACTCACCGTTGCTGTCCTTGCTTGATTCAGCTCTGGTGTCAATATTTCATTTTGCTTCGCACCTTCAAAATGAAAATCTCAACTCATAAGCTACCCATACGGCAACCAGTCACATCTTCCTACTGACACCATGGGCTAAGTCACCTTCTTATTGCTTCCCTCTCCTCTATCGTCACCCTTTGGTGTCCGGCTCATCTCTCTGCATCTGAAAGCAATATCTATTAGGTTAACCATATGGTGATCAATAACAACAATTCTTATGACCTTGCTCCCATTTAGAAATCCGTCCAGAGTTCAACTACAGCCAGCCAGGAAAAAAAGGGCCATATTTAAGCCCCACACATACAAGCCTTAACACGTATGAGATTCGATCCTGCCACTCAGCAGCCCCTCTTACTTTCTGTCATCCCACAGACTCCAGAACCTGCTACAGGCTGGCAAAGTAAGCAAATTTCAGATTTCTTTAACCTAGAAGACACCTATTACAAATTGTAAAGCCTTTAGGAACAGGCAAAGAGGAATAGCAATAGGCTATCCCAAAACCAGAAAATCCAAGCAAAGAAAAAGCATCTAAAATAAAATAAATAAAAACGGACGCTATTAAAATATCTTGCCTCCTCTAGACATCCAAAACAAAATTACTGACCTGAAAACAAACATGCACTACCTGCAGAGAGCAAATATACTTAATACTTGCGCTGCTTAGCCTTGACTCACCACAAAGCTCTTACCTCCAACAGACATCTCTGCCTCTCTAAAATTAAAAAAAAAAAACCACAAAAAAACAAACAAACAGATAGCTTAGCCTGCTCAAAAAGTTGCAGTGAACTGAAAGAACAGCAGAACACTGATCTCAAGGGAAACCAGAAGCTGAATGAGCTCCTGATGAAAGGCATGTGGCTTATAAACCCCTGGGTCTTCCCACCCATCACCTGGGAATGGGGTGGGGCAAACCCCTACAAAAGGATAAATAGGAGCAGTTCTAAATTATTAAATCTGCCTTACATTTACATTAAGAAAAGCACTGAATGGAGAAGTGGACCTTTACCAGAGATAGTGGTATGTGTTTTTCTATTACAACTTTCTCTATTGTCACAGTTTAGCTCTGACCTAGCTAATTTTAGTAGCTAAAGCTGTGCAGCTGGGCTCCCAAGTTCACTTTGCCCCACCCCAAGGTGCAGCAGAAATGTAAATAAGAGGAAAAAGGCTTGCAGTGTGAAAACTAAAGCTGCAACTTTAATGAAATTATGAAAATAATAGTGCTAACGATTAAAATAATTAGACAGTATTGAAATATGTATAAATATCTGAGATTGCACTACTACTCTCACCGTTGATGACCATACATCACCACAAATGCTGTAGAGCAGACACGGGGGAATGGGTCCATGAGAACTGGAAAAGGTGAAACAAGAGAGGGAGGAGTACAAATCCACATTAGTGGACGATGAGGCTCGAGTGGCACAATGCCAGGATAAACTAGATTTGCCGTAAACCCAAATATCTCTTACAAAGAATGATGCAAATATTCAGAAACTAGTCCTGTGTTGCGATCCCAAGATATGGGATGGTGATATCTGGGACTCTAGTGGAGACGAATGTCCTTTAGACCCAGACCCTCTCCTCGAGAATCAGGGAAAAGCTCGCCTCTAACCTCCAATTGAAATGGAAGAGACAGAAGAGCCCAATAATACCTGTTCTGTAACCACCTGTACCCTGCCGTGTCGTGCTTTGGAACTAGCCCAGATCCAAGAGGAATATTCGTGGTAGCCCTCAGAATCGGAAGTAGAATACTTATGGTGAGTATCTTTGACAGGAGGGGACTGAGTTCTGTTAAATTCAGCTGAGGCAGCAGGGGGCTATGGTCCTGGAGTCCTTTTAGCCCCAGTGCCAGATGACCGGGTTCTCTCTATAACTGTACAAGGAGCACACTGGGCTTCGGGATTAAACCCATAAGAAAAAGGGGAACCTTTGGCACTTAAAACTGCTGCATATATTCAGGACATTTACAATGCAGGGAGAGTAGCAGAATCTCCCACTATGGCTCCTGTGCACCCTAACCGATTCACCCCATTGCTTTGAGGATTACCAGATCGTCTAAAAACATTCGTAGAGTCCATTTGAGACGAGCTAAGGACCGGATGAGCCCAGATGAGTGGACTCTATACCTGGACACAGTCTAAGATACGATCAGTTACGGGAGACGCATGGGGTGGACTTTACAAGATCGAAACCCTAGAGACCCTGTTAACTCTAAGAGCAGTAAAAGGGTGTATTTTGTTCGAAGTTGTGAATGGGTGAAAAGGATCAAAGGATCAAAAAGGAAGAAGGATCCCTAACAGACCTACCTTTCATTCCAAATGAAATGAGTTGTGGAAAAGGGCGCTAGAATTGGGAATCTGAAAAAAACCCTGTCATGTGGGGTATCGATACCAAATTCACAACAATTAGTGGAATTAGTGAGCGGAAAGGAAAGGTTTGGTCCCCTTTCCCCAAGTGCTCCACTGCCAGTACCAGCTGAAGGAGATCTCAACTGGCTCAAAGAAGCTATGTCAAAAAATGAGAGACCCCGGGAATGGTGTTGAGCCACACTTGCACCCAGGTAATGAATATCTGATGGCTTCCTGATCACATTTCACCTGCTATTGCTTTACTAGTCAGCAAGCGACAACTGTGTTTAGAATTTTTGATAGACACTGGGGCCCAGATGTCCACCCACGCTGCAGCTTTATTAGAATTAAACCAGGAAATCCAATGATTAAATTTTCTGCAATAGAGGGTGGGAAAAAAGGATTGCCCCACCGTGGTTACTAAAATAACACTCCCAGGAGGTGTGCGAGCTCTTGTGGCACAATTTTTAGTCTTGGACTTAACCGAAATGAATATTAGAATCATAGATTCATCCGGGATAGTGCGAGACTGGGTGAAGGAGGAAGGAGTTTGATGGATGCTCTGTACCCCCACAAGCAAATAGGTTGGTGGAATGAAATAATGGTCTGATGAAATGGTAAGCAAAATTCGGGCAGGCCGTTGGGGCAAATTGCCTTCCGTCAGCAATGTATGTATTCAATAACAGGTGGACGGCAGGAGGCAGTCCAGAAATGAAAGATTTTGCATCGAGGCCAATGCCATTAGTCCCCAATTATGAATAGTCCTGGGACGGTATCCAACGCCTTTCCATATGGAACAACCGGTATTAGTGAATCTCCCTCATGTACGGAAGGTACGAATGAGTCTAAAATTCCCAAAGAATAAATATGTGTGGGAGGCACAAGGCCAATCTGGAAAGACCCATTGAATCCTTACCTGATGGATCTTTCTCTCTTTTTAATTGAAGTGAGATCGTCGAGACAAAACAAGCTGAATCACAGCATGTTTTTCCCACAGGAATGAAACAGCAGATGAATAAGAACACAGAACTGCTCCTCGACTGAGCTACTGGTTTGGACGGAGTTGGACTGTTTTCCGGCCCAATTGCTCTTTGTTAGAACAATAATAGCATTTTTAGCTTTAATAATTATTTGGCAATGGCATTTGTAAGACCAAATATTATTATGCCACAGTCATTTCGATTGTGATCATTCTACTGTGTTGGTTATTATTGTTGAAGTTTAGATTGTGGTTTAGATATTGTTATTGTTAAAGAGTGTGAAGTAATGATGTCTTTAGAAATTTTGGTTTTGATAAGTTTATGCGAAGGAACCACTGTCCCCTTAACAAGTTGGAATGGAGAAACTTAATTTGTGGCTTTAGGAGAACTGGTAGCCTATTTTTATAATCTTACCAATTTTGGTCATGTGGAGGCCCGTTTGGATTAGAAAATTGGCCATGTACTGTGGTTCCTCTTTCCCCCGAGGTATTAGTGAGCTGTTACAGTCCAGTAAACCTAAAAAACCTGACCTATTGGGACAATTATACCAATCCAAAGTGGCCAATTAAATATTCTGCACGGAGCATATACTGTAGGAAGAGCAAAGAAAAAGATGGCGGTTTTGTTGGGACCGGTCACTGTAATTTTACTTACTGAATTAGAAACCTGACTTATAAGAATACAAATTATCTGTTTGTCAATTTTTGGGAACGAACAGATGATAACGGACCCATCTACTTTACACACTCGTTTTCCAATAAGGATTTAAGTGGCACAAGAAAAGTGGGTGGCCATGACTATGGAAACAGAGTCCCCACCACATGTGATTCAATTGAAGGGGTAGAAGCACGGCTATGCAACAGCTCAGATCCGTTCAATGGGATCCATTACAGAAATTCTCTGATCAAGCAGAGCTACTCTTATTGGATTAATGCTCAGGATAATAGCAAGTGTTTCCCTGCTAAAACATGATAACTTTGTTCAAGCACATTATTAGACAAAGGGACACGAGCTCTAGGAAGTCATTATTGGACATGTGGTTCAGCTGCTTACAAATTACTACCAACAAACTGGACGAGAACACATTACATAGGAGTTATTTGCTCCTTATTTTTCTTACTTCCAGAAGAGAGGGATAATGAAGTGAGTGTCTAGGTCTATGATGATTTAAGATAAACTAGACAGTTCATTAGTCCCCATCTAACACAGGGAGGTGGTAATCAATGATGGGGAAAAGATGAGTGGACACCTCAGCGAATCATTGAATATTTTGGCCCTGCCACCTGGAACCTCCATGAACTCATCTATGGCACTCACGAGACGATTTATAACTTAAATTGTATTATCCAATTGCAGGCTGTTTTCGAGCGCTCTTATTGAAGAAACACTCATGGAATTTAACAGAACAGTTAATTTTTATGTGACAATGAAGATAAATAGGAGAAGATAGACATAGGGAAGCTGGGCGTTTTCAGATCCATAGTTCAGTAGTTAAGGTGAACTTTATTAGTCTAAGTTATTTTTGGATCTGGCCCTAGATCATTGAGAAAATGTTTACGCATAGCTGAAATGCATCAGAGATGTCTACTTTAACAGTTAAAAAAACTGTTAAAATGGGTCCAGAGGAGGGCTATGATCCTCTATGAAGATGATCAAAGGGCTGGAGAACCTCTACTGCGAGGACAGTCTGGGAGAGTTGGGCTTGTTCAGCCTGGAAAAGAGAAGGCCTCGGGGGGACCTCATAGCAGCCTTCCTGTACCTGAAGGGGGCCCTACAAGAAAGCTGAGGAAGGACTTTTTACAAGGGTTGGTAGTGATAGGACAAGGGGGAATGGCTATAACTGGAAGGGTGGAGGATTTAGATTAGACCTTAGGAAGAAATTTTTCACAATGAGGGTGGTGAGACACTGGCATGGGTTGCCGAGGGAGGTTGTGGCTGCCGCCTCCCTGGAGGTGTTCAAGGCCAGGTTGGATAGAGTCTTGAGCAGCCTGGTCTAGTGGGAGGTGTCCCTGCCCATGGCAGGGTTGTTGGAACTGGATGATCTTTAAGGTTCCTTCCAGCCAAAACCATTCTATGAACAAAAATAATCGTGTGATGTTTTTACTTTAAATTATCATAGACAAAATGCAGTTTCTGACCTTGTTAAGACTATTTTCCTAAAATACGTATTTAAGCAAAAAGAAAACACACTAGTTACAAGTGATTGTTGCGGAAGAAGAGAGAAGAAAGATGAATCATAATCTCTATGCTAAATATACTTTATAGTATATTGGTCAAGCTTGTATTGACGTGTCATGAGAAAGGCAAACTCACAGGCACAACTATTTCCTCTCGACTCGATTTGAACTCTCGGTTAGTTTCACTTCCAGTCGGCTCCTCTCAGCAATATTAGATTTGGCAGAGATCGGTCCGGCTCTGCACGTCTCAGAGTCAAGCCGGGAGTAACAGCGAGGAGCCGAGCGGAGCGAAGAGAGGAGCCGAAGCGCGACGAACCGAGGCGAGCGGAGGCGAATGGAGCACGAGAGGCGGGAGACGCAAATGTCAGCCCCCCGCAAGCAGCGCGTTCCCCCCAGACCCTCGGCAACCCCCGCAGCGGGGCGGTGCCGGCTGCAGTTCCGCGCTGCTACCACGGGACGGCGCCAGCAGCGGCTGCCGGCAGGGCGCGTGCCCCGGCGCTGCGGCGCAGAGAGCGGCAGCGCCCGAGCTGCAGTACCTACGGTCTATCACATGGCGGCAGCAGAGAGCTGCGTGAGAGGAAGCATCACCGCACCCGGGCTGCAGTGCCGAAGTGCGGCCACACGGCGGCAGCAATGGGACCCCGCACTGTTCGGCTCGGTTCGGCTCAGCAAAGAACAGCCTGGCAGAGCTGAGCGGAGCCGAACCGAGCTGTTGTTTGAATACGTTAAGCATTTTTGAGTACTCAGGTCTACTTTAACAGTAAACATACACCTGTTTAAAGAAGTCAGTACCTGTCTGCCTGCTGAGTTCATCCGATCATAAGGCTTGCACTGGATTTCAGGTGAATTCTCATTTACGAGAACACAGAGAGCTCACCAGAGTACTGCTAAAACTCCTCAGTAGTCCAGTTACCTTACCCTGCAGCCCATGTCCATTTTTTAAAACTGTCCTCTATCTCACACATCTTATTTATTACATAAAGATTTCTGGATCAAGTTTTGAATGGAGCTGGTTAATAAGCAAATATATGCAATGCTTCTGTCATGACAGGCTCATTTTAGAGAATTACCTCCCAGATAAACTTGACACGTGAATGGCCTGCACAAGCTGAATGAAATGAAGAGGAAACGGGAACCTCACCTCATCCAGCCACACAAACTGACCAAGTACAGCTGAGAGAGACTTTTTGCCAGGCAGTATGAAGTGCAGTTTTCAGGATGGGATGTTTTTGAATCCTCCTCCCCCGCTCTCGCTGTATGCGAGAAAAGGAGGAAACATTTTACCCTGCTTTTTTATTGCGCTTTTTGGGGTTTTGTTTTGTTGGGTTAGTTTTTTATCATTTTTTGTTTGAATGGTTTTATGCTTTTTGGTGTTGGATGGTAGTTTTGGGGGGTTTTTTGGAGGAAGGGTGTTGTTGCTGTTGCGGTGAATTCTAGCTCTAAAGCAGGTAATCACATCAAGTAGGTTAAAGTCACATTGTGCAGATAATCTCATCCTGAGAACACTGTCATGTGTGCAGTGATTTTTGAGGTAGACCACAAAGCCTTACACAACCCTGCCAGGACGGACAGAGAAAAGTTAAGCCCTACGTGGCCTTAAAGCCCAAGTGCAACCTGTAAAACTGTAATGAGTTATCTATAGCCCTGCTAATCATCCAGGTAGCACTGTCAACTTAAAAAACCCAATAATGATTACATAAGGGAACACCTTCTCTCTGTTGGTTCATTAGGTACGCAACAGTAAAAGCCAAAAATCTCTTTTGCGTGCTCTTATGGTTACAGCCAACAGGCTTATGTTCTGAATCACTACTTGAAATGCATTCCCACATTTAAATGTATTAAAAAAGCATTATGTGTCTCCCGTAAACCAATAAACTGCAGGAGAGTCAGAATTGAGCCTGAAATGGCACACAACATACTTCATTATGCCTAAGTACATAATGAATACCTTGTAATAACTGCTGACACATAACCAGAGGCTGTTTTGTGGGCCTACAAATTGTATCACTGCAGGAGGCCTGAGAACTTGGGAACTGAAACCAGCTGTCCTCATTTTGATGGGACACTTACTATTTTTTTATTATTATTATTTTAAAGACTAGCCCATAATTTACCTACTTTCGCGTTTTAGAGTCCCACAAGTAGTTTGCCAGGCAGAGCACTAAAACTTTCTTAGCTCTTTCTGAATCTGAGCTCTGCTTAATACAACTATGATGGTTCCTGCCTGCTTTTTCAATATCCTCTGTGAAACCAGCATAAGGATACAGAACACAAGAGTAGAAAGCGGAGAAAGACAAGCTCCTAAATATAAGGATGTGCCTCGGAACATCAGCGAGAGGAAACAAACAAACAAACACATTTCTTTTGGATTAGTAAATCCACAGAGATATTTAAAAAAAAAAAATCTATGAACCTATCCTACATTTTTCTGTCCAGGTTTCTCAGGGCTGAGTTCAACCCAAAGAGGGGTGTCTAGCAGAAGCTTCCAGAAGTTCCCAGGCTGCACTGGATCCAGTTTTGGGTGTTCAAAGAACACCATTGCCCTGTATCCACAAGACTGAGAAGCCAATTACTGACCTGAGTGTTTCCCAGCGGCCTCCCTAGGCCACAGTAAAAAACGCATGTTCCATTTCACCCTCAGGTCTAAGCAGTATCCTGTCAGGACAGCGAGGGTACTGGAATCAATCCATAGGGAGGTCTCGGACAGTTTGAAGTGCTGGGCTCAGCCCTGCTGCTGTTACACGGAGCCAGGTATATCTGTCAGTATAAACCGATGGACCTTTTCTGAGCCAAAAAGCTCTGTGCAACTCAGTGATACTCCCATCTGCAGAACGAAAAAATTTCATTTCCTTTATAGGATGGTCTGAAACCTACAGCCACTAAGGGAACTATTAGCAATTCCTTTTTTCATCAAGCTCTGTAGTAATTATGTGGAATAAGACACAGAGCGCTTCGATTTTCCACACCAAACCATCACAGCATTGTTCCACCCTATCTCATTTATGCCACACATTTAACCTTTTGTGTCCGATTTCTCCCGTCGAAATCCCTAGTTAGAGCAGAGTTTCCAGGTAGCTGAATACACAAGGTGTTTTGAGCTTTATGAAAAAGCTTGCTCACATATCTGGTGGGACATCACTTCAGGCAGCATTTCCTCCGAGAAGCTTAGAGATGAACTAGCCAGCCACAGACAAATAAATATCAAACCTAGAATTATGGGAGGGAGGGGGAGTTATGCTTTTCCTTCAACTAGAAGAGCTGAAGGAAAGAAAGAAATCATTAGTGTATGCCTGAACGACTGCCTAAGCAAGCAGAACCAGGAAATAAGATTGTGGTCAATTTTGACTTCCAGAATGCCCAGTGTTGCCTTTGCAGCCACTTTTATTATTTTCTTTTAACAGGAGAGGCGATCTGAAAGACAGAATCCAGGCTCCTGCTGCCCCGTAAAGAAGGCAAGAAACAGCATTATTCTATCTAAACACAGCAGTAAGACTAGGACAACCTTTCTGGGCCCATTTTCACTTGTGTTATAAAGTTTAAATGGAAGCAGATTGATCTTAAATCGCAAAACTCAGTACTTCCCTCCTTGTACAGCATGAGGGCACAAACTCTTCTTTGTGCAAAACAAAAGCTATTAAAAAGCCAAGGATACAGGAATATCCTTCCTTTAAACTGAAGGATATTGATCTGGCTCTGTTTACAAATGGCAATTTAAACTTCGGCAACACTGTCTCCCGGCACATCTACATGAATGCAGTGGAGCGACAGACAAAGCCGGAGAGATTCGCAAGTGTCCTCTGACAACATTAGCCCGGTCCAGTGAAGCGCCGACAAGCACGGTGCATTGACAGCTTTGCTAGTACGTCCGAGCTGGCTGAGTTGGGGGTACATGGCCATATTTGTAACACCTGCCCATGTTAGACACTAAATATCAAGAACCTCACTAAAACTCCACAGGGAAACTCCAACAGCACCAATATCGATGAGTTTCAAAAAGACTCTCCCAACAGTGAGGCTACATCTTCCTTTATTTAAAGGACGCGCGGGAATGAATTTAGCAAGGCAGGAATTTACAGCTTCTTATGAAATCGATACACGCTTCAAAAGATGCTTTTCCTCTGGTATCCTGCAGCTCATCGCTTACCTTTTGTAGACTTATGGGCAGTGTTTTCATATGCTTTTCTGATTTAAAAAAAAACCCTAAAATCAACAAATCTCCAGGCTTCAAGAAATCTCTCCTAAACAAGATAATCTTTTCCCAATATTCCACCTGAAGTTTTCCTGTAAAATACCTCATTTTCCTATTCAGACTCATTTTTAAGCTGTTAAGGCAATTGTGATCTTACAGGTACTCACAGAAATTTTTCCAGTAAAATGCCTTCCACTTTTTCTAACAGAGTCTGCAAAATGTTGTATTTCACTTCTTTTCCTACACTTGCTAGTGACCTAGAAAGGAAACAATACAATTAACACTATTAATTATTGCCACAGACTTCAGTTTCACTGTTGGTTACGAGTTCTGTGACAATAAGGGGACAGTCCTCACCCTATGGTAACAAATTTGTCTATTGTTTGCTCTGCATTTGCAAGCCCTTAAAACACCCTCCAAAATTCATCACTACTGCAGAAGTAAAATATAACGGTAGTTTATCAAAAGGTGACTTCTTCCGACACACATTTTAAATTATATATCTGGAGAAATCAAAGTGCTTATTTTATCTCTCTGGAATTATGGCCCAAGTCATGGGTAAATAAGAACACCAAAATTTCACAGTGTACCAATATAAAGTTAAACAGTTTTAATATTTTATTCTTGAGCCAGCCACTGAACAAATGAACTGTTGCATACTAAGACTGTGGCAGGGTCAATATAATTTCCGTATCCTTTAGTACAAAGCATGAAAAAAAGAATTTGCTCTGTCCAAAACTAGAAAAAAAATCACTGTAAAGGATGTAATAAACTGAAAATTACTTGTTAGCCTTTGAACATAGTGCCCTAGAACTCAAACAGTCATTAAAAATAGAAGACGCATCCGATGGACAAAAACACCTCTGCATCTGCAGGGGTCATCGTGCTCATTCCAGAGTACTTTGCACGGACAAGAAAGAAGCGGAGACTTCCTAAATCCTGCACTAAGTTGCTTCACTGGGGATTCTTCTCCTTTTCGTGTCTAAAGTAGTGAATGCTGACTAGGAAGCAAGATCTCAGGCGACCCAAGGCAAACCAGCGTGTCCGAGTTCAGCATGGATCTACCTGAAAGGGGAAGGATTGTTATGTCTCTCCACTATCTCAGTGTGAATAATTCAGTAAAAAGCAGTAGCTTTTGTCAACCTAAGTAGAAAGAATATAGCATCAATGAAGATCTTGCTATAAAGTGTACACATCAAGTTTCAAATCAGAGAGTGCCACAAAGACTGAAAAATCCCCTTTGATAAATTTTTAAATAGAGACATGCATGGCAATGTCCTTAAGTTGACTGAAAGGCCTGCATCTAAGCTTCAGAACTCTGATGTAAAGCCATCAGATCAATCTCTGGCCACTTTACCAGCTGTTATCCAGAAATGTGTTAGTTCGAAGCTGCTTCAGAAGTGCAGGTGCTGCACTATAAGAATAAAAAATGAACGACTAATATACAGATTCTAACACCTCAATTAATTAGATGTAAAAGATGGATAAAGAACGGAGTTTCGAATTTTCTTTTTCCTGTCCAGTTCAGAATTCTACATAACCAAATTATTCCTTTCTCTGGCAGAGGTTGGTACTAAATCAACCGTAAATCCACGTGTAACAATTATTCTAGTCAACTTTACTTGAACTTTGTGGCTCCTATTTTGAACCAGAAAGGTGCGGGTGCCTGAAAAATTATGTAGTTTTATGCATTTAAATCCTATGTTCCGATAAGAGATTTCACCTTTCCTTGAAAAGCTTGTCTTCCTTCCTTCGATCACCAGCAAAGTAATTGCTGATCCACATGCAGAACACTAAGACGCATAAACCTACTTTTTTAGTAGATATCATGACTTCTGCATTACAACACACTGAGGCCTGAATCCTGCTGCACGTTTTCTGAAAAATATGAGGTATCACTGAGTGGGGCCCCATCCAGGTCAAAAATCACAGTGTTAAAACACAAAGGTAAAATATCGCAGGTGCATCACAGGCATAAGGCAGCAGTTTTCACAATCCTTGAGATAATTCCAGAAGGGCATTATTCTGCCTTACTTGCTGTATTGACTACTAGGGGTCTATTTCAGCAAGTCTAAGTTCTGAAACGAGAACGAGTATCATTTGACACCTATGTATTTTCTGTACACTATTCTCGGTGACAAAGCCCTCCCTTGCTCTGTAGAGATGCTTCAACATTTACAAAATAAGAAAACAAAATTTTAATTCTCCTATGGTCTGCAAAAACCATCAACAACAACATTACGGCTGATTAAACCATCAGGAATTCAACGCATCACAGTTGAAGTGGCACAGAAGCAAGATAATTTGGAGCAGATCTTAGTATTCACTGGCTGCTTTCTGTAATAGAGAGGGATGGGACAGAATAATCAAGAAAAATTTTTATTAAGTCACATCTGAGAAGCACATGAAACATTTGGTCATGCAGGGAAACACTTCTACAAATATATCATTTTACCCTCATGACAACATCCCTAATGGTTTAAAAGCATGAAAAAATTAAGGGGTCCAATGAGTGCAGAAACAAAACATGAGATGTATCCCTTTGAAATTCTGTTTAAAAAAGGTACTATTACTATATATACTTTACCGGATAGAGAATAACAGAGGGTATTGCTGTTAAATTTGAATTACAAAGAAAGCAGCGATAGGCTTATGCTGTTCTGAGCTAAATCTTTACAAATCTGGAAGACAAGAGTGTTAGAAAGTAAGCAAGCTCTTTTTGAACTTTGACTAGGGATACTTGATTCTTATCTTCATTTGATTCTTATTTTCTTTAAAAAATATTCTCAGAGTTCTAGTTCAGCAGAAAGTTGGACTGGAATGTGCACTCTCACCTACCTTCTGCAAAGCAGCTGTGTTTTGAAAACACCTGCCCAGGGCTTAGTGGGAAGACAGGCCTAAGCGCACTGGCCCAAAGTTTCTCCCTCATCAAGACGTGTAATTTTTATTTTAAAATATTAGAAGTTTCAATCTCCCAGTGCCACGCACTCACAACATTTTGTCCTGAGGCAGGAGCACTGAACGCTGCTCCAAGACAAGATGTGCATTTGTTTTCTCTATATGAGCTATGCACGCTTTAATAAGAAAGGAGAAATTACAAGGTTATACCTTAGAGATCAGGATGTAAAGCTGGAACTGGAAAGACCCAAGTTCATGATCTCACTCTGTCAAAAATAGCGGTGCAAGCTCGGTGATTTCATCAGTTTCCTTGAGCTTTGGTTTCCAGTCTGAAAAGCTGGGATGACTCTAAGGCTCCAGCTCAACATGACAAACACAGCAAGGCCACCTTCGACTTGTAAGGACTTAAAAACGCACTGAGAAACATTCAGACGCTGTAGCAATGTGAACTAATATTTGTTCCTTTATCTCCAGTCCCGTGGACTGGAAGCTTGGCCCGCCCACTTTTCACTAGCCAGTCTTCCCTGCAGGAAGAGAAAAGGCACTGCCTCCACAGTAAATTATTAGTTTGTCAAGTGTCAGTGTGGTTCTGCAAGCAGCCCGGTGGGATTATCAGACCGTCTGGAGACCTGTCCCTTCATGATAGGCCTAACCCTGCAGGCGTACGTGCCCCTTCCAGCTAACTCACTTCAAACAGGATGAGGGGTTCAAAAACACTCGTGCAACTTAATTTTTAAAATACTTCTACTGCATGCATGTCTATGTTAAAAAAAAAGAACCGATATGAAGGAATTAGATTAGGAATTATACAGAAAGAGATGATTAAACTTTCAACTATATGGACATTTTGGGGCATATAAACGTTTGTAAAATTTGCTACAGAACTTCTGATTGCTGGTTTCATAATTGAACTTACAGGGAATACCTTTCCAAGGACCCTAATATCGTACATTTCATTATTTAATAAATAGAACAAGAAATGGAAACAACTCTGCTTACTATACGACATTTGAAACTGCATGGAATAAATTGAATTTTTTGAAAAAGCATTTGAGTTGCTTAGGCACTTCTCTGGAATGCTTTCCAGAGCTATTGCGGATGTGACTTGTATTGAGAAGCCCACACTTGATAAAACACTGTGTCAATATTTCAAACAGCCCAAGCTACCAGTGACACGCTCCTGTCACTTACGCAACATTCACAAACTTTAAAAAAGTTCATTTATACGCTCTGGTTGAGGTTCTAGAATATACACGCTGTTGCCTGTTTAAAACAGGGAAGGGAGGAAATCCAGAGATCTTTCCTAGTGCTCCTGTCGTAGCTCACCATCTATAAGAAAAGTTAACTGTACGTTCTATGTGTTGTGTCTTTTGCATAAAAGAACTGGACTTGCAGTCTTTAACTAGAGCCAACAGCTCAGCTGCCTTTGGGAGGCTCCCTGCACACCCAGGCCGCAGATCGTGACAAGAACATGTCCCTGGAGATTTTTAAAATAAGACTGGATGTGGTACTTAGTGCCATGATCTAGTAATCATGATAGTGCTGGATTAAGGGTTGGACTTGATGATCTTGGAGGTCTCTTCCAACCCAGATAATTCTATGATTCTATGATTCAGTTGGGCTGTCAAGTACCTCTTTGCTCAAAGCTGGACCAGGGGCAGGCTGAACCAGTGTCCTCACCTATGCCAGAGCAGCTGTGTGGTCTTGATTCAAATCTCAGTGGCTGCAAGCCCACGCAAAAGAGCCATTTAGAGAAATACAGTCACCTGTTCTGGTATCACTCAGTGAGCAAATATTGTCATCAGTTTGCATTGCAGAAAGGCATCAAAAATCTAGGGGAGAAACATAGCCCACCTTCTTCAGCAGCGAGAAGAGAACCTGACATCTAGAGACTTGTTAATATCGCACCTCAGTCGTGACTGTTGAGCAATGAAACTGCATTTCTTCCTCACCCGTGCCAGCTCAGGTATCTCCATGATCAATAGCTCCTCCAAAACTTTATCGAACAGTTTGACTCATGAAGTAGAACACGATGCAACACCCAGATGTAAAAGTGGGAGAAAATATCCCTCTAATTTCTTGTGAAAACAATGAGATCTTAGGGAATTATGTCACAAAGACACAACAAAAGTCATCTTGCTCTAATCTAATTCTTGCTTTTTCTTGCTACTAACAAACTACCTTATAATACCGAATGTACAAGTAACGCAAAAGTAATGTTAACAGCTTGTAATAAGCAAAATGGGTTTACAAATGGCTTATTACAGAAGGGCTCTGTCACATGGGAAAGTTATACTTGTAGATATGAAAACCGGTATCTTTTTCCAGACAAATCTGAAATTTACACAGCATTGCAGAGCTGCAGGACTTTCCAACAGCATCTCTGTCAAAAGCAGACTCGGATTGCAGCGAGCGCTGTACTGCCCAGTGTTACATCCCTCTCTTGGACGGTACAGACACTGCAGTCACTACTACATGAAAAAGGAGTGCTTCAGGCTGCAGGTCTTCTGTTTATGAAAGTGGCAGGGAAAAGACTCAGCTTCTTCAGAAATGCACAGACATTATTATATTTCCAATAAGAAAAATGTTTCTTTCTGATTTTCTGTTTAACAAGTAAGATAAAAGTGAGGGAGGTTGTTCACGTGTACCATTATGTCATGCACACAAGCTACCTGAAAAAGAGTTTTGCCTAAGGTGTGACTGACTCTGGTTGGGGGCAGGGGTGTTTGTGGGGTTTTTGTTGTTGTTTTTTGGTTGGGGTGTTTCTTTTTGTTTGTTTGTGCTGTTGTGGTTTGATTTAAATAGAGTCAAGACAATGACTGCAAGGGTTCTGCAGTATGTAGCTCAGCCTCCAGGCCAGGTCCTTCTAGAGATATTGATTTCTAATTTGCAAGACAAAGATAAAATCAGCTGACAACTTCCCAGCAAAAATCTCACACCTGAACTTCAAATCCAATGTGTAGCAAATTAGTATTTATATATCTGTATAAGTTTTCTGCACCTTTCGCGTATGAAGGACAATCCAAGAACGAAGTGAGCCCCGAGGGTGGTCAGTTTAGCTGGGCAAGGGCTCCAACTGTGACAGAAGATGCTCAAGGGGTTCTTGGGAGCTGCGGACAGCTGAGGCACGCTGATGTGCCGTTCATACGTTGTTCTACTGGGATGTTTCCAGCACTGCTGCATGTGAACTTACCTTTCCCACACAACATGTGGAGAACTGGAAGCAGAGTAGTACAATGGCCAGATCAGAGCTGCCCAATGATTCCCTCTACATCATGGGAGTCTGTCAGAATCCAGAAAAAGCACTAAAGTTTTTGGCCCGTTGTGAGTGTCGCAGCTAACTATGAATTGCTTAAATGGTGGAATAACCTCTCCCGGCCATCAGTGACCCCTGGGAGTACCTGTTTACAACACAATGCTAAGGGAATCACCTGCCACATTTGGGCCTGTAGTTTTCAAGTCACATGCAGAACAGAAGATTCCCCGCTCAATACAAACATGTCTAGAGATGGCTGTGGGATGTCTAATCTCACTAAGAATTAATTTTTCTCAAGTGGTTGCAAAAAAGGAGCCGAGATGCCTCCTAGCTCTAGTTCACTGCTTCCATTGTTTGACAGCAGCATCTTCTGTAGAGATGTGGTTGCGTGAGAAAGGACATGCAGGCAGCACACAAGAACTGCTAGGATAACAAACAAGAGATATATAGCAGGGGCGCCTGTCCTTGACTTCAGAAGACGGAACTTGCAGTTAAGAAAGAATGCACAGAATTCGGAACTGATAACGGGTAATGAGAAAAACAAGGCGGGGTAGACATTTAGCTGAAGAACCAATATATTCCTTTGTTTAATGAATATGTATAACCATAGTTGCGACATGTATAAAAGTGTGTACTCTACTCTCAATAAACGAAGTCTGCTCATCTAGTATCTAGGTGTCACTCTTCAGTCCTCTTCAAATGGCGCCCTGAACAGGGACCCCTTTAAATCCGTAAGGCAATTGGCATACGGACGTGGCCACGGAAGAGTGACTATAAGGAGGGCGCAGCTGTGTTCGCACCGGCACAAGGATCAAAGAGCTGGACTCCGGATCTGTCCTAACAAAGTGAGGACGCTGCAACGTAAGCTGACTTCGAAAGGGTGCAACGGCCGTAATCAGGTATTTATTAACCTAGCGCTATAGGGCGTAGGGAATTAAAATGGAAAAGGAAGCAGCTTTTAGTCTCCTAAAATGCTTTTTAGAAAAGCGGGGAGTGTGGCATAAAGGTTTTGATAAGGAATTACAGTTATTATTATCTCATCGTGCGAAAAAGGGTTTTTTCACAACCTCGGCTAGTGTTTTTGAAATAGAAGAATGGCGTAAATATGGAGATGAGTTGTGGCATGGAACATTACAGGAAGATAAAGAATGCAAAAAATTAGGGATCCCTTGGTTAACAGTTATTAATGCTTTAAAACAACACCAGGTAGAACAGAAGGTGGCTGCCGAGGCGGCAAAACGGTTAACAGAGGTACCTGGGGTGGAGGAGGGGACGATGCCACCCTCAGTACAGACAGTGTATGTTCCTCCGTCTGTGCTCTCCAATACAACAACGCTGCCACAGCCCTCTATGCCTAGTGCACCGCCAGAAATCTCCCTGATGGACGGTAGTGAGGGCCCTCCTGGGGGAGCTCAGGAGGGGTCGTCAAAAACATCGGAAAGGATGGGGGTAGACTGGGGTGAGCTTGCCAGAGAGGCGGCAAGAGAAGGACATTGGGATGTGGCAGAAGCTGTGGCGTGTCCGGTGATTTATACCCCTGATGGACATGGAGGAGCGCAAGCCACTATTACACAATTGGATTGGAAAATGTCACAGTTGCGGGCTACTATTTCAGAATCAGGCTTACACGGTGAGCCCACACGACAAATGATGAATTTTATTTGGTCAGGCAATCTTTTGCTGCCATTTGATATACGAAATTTAATGAAATTGATTCTTACACTTAGTCAGACAATGTTGTTTATGGTACATTGGCAAGCTATTTGTCAAGAATCTGTAGCCGTTTTAAGGCAGCCAGGGGATCCTCTGTATGGTTTAACGTTAGAGGAATTGTTAGGAATAGGAGCCTATGTAAGGCAGGAAGCACAGGCAATGCTGGGACCAGAAAAAATCAGAGAAAGTATGTGAGCTGCTCGACAGGCTTTTTGACAAATTAGACCAGAGGGAGGGATCCCCTCTTACATGGGTTTAAAGCAGGGAAGAGAAGAACCTTTAAGAAAGTTTGTGGATCGTTTATCGTTAGCCTTAGATTCAGCTTCAGTCCCAGAATATATGAAAGGAGCATTGTTGCGACGGTGTGTGTTGCAAAATGGGAATGCAACCACCAGACAATTAATAACTACAATGCATGGAGCGTGGAGGATAGAGGAGTTATTGGATAAAACTTCCCAAATTCCTACTGGAACAGCTGCCTTTTTGGTAAAAGCAGTTCAAGATTTAGGTAAAGAATTAGGTGAAAAGTTGTCAGTAGAAGCACAAGCTCCGCATGTTTGTGCTGCTCTTGCACCCTTATAAAGTCAGTCACCAACAATGGATCGCAGACGAGTCTGGTGTCCCACTTGTCCAAATGCTTCCCATGACGCATCAATTTGTGGGCGAAAGTCGGGAAACGGCTGGAGCAGCGCGCCTGCCCACGCGACGACACAAGCAGGCGCTGCAACCACAACAACTTGGAATGCTTGCTCAGTAATGCAACCGGACTGTCAGCCGGGACCCAGCAGCTGCAGCCAGCCACCGAGGGAGCCTGGGATTTGACTTGGAAACTGCAATAGATATCATTTTAATCGATACTAAGCCACAAAAGGTACCATCTACAATCACAGGACCCTTAAAGATCAACGATAAACCTGTTGGAGCTTTATTAATTGGATAATCATCGGTGGCTTTGCTAGGAATAGCTGTTATTCCTGGCCTGATTGATGTTGATTATACAGGTGTCATCACCCTCATCGTAAATGGACTGTTAGTGGTGTACATACTCTCTTTTCTAACGGCAGCTCAGCCTCCTCTTCCTGTGGAACTGATTGATGGACAGCGACGAGAAAACATGTGGGTGGACTGGGCTCACAGGACAGGGGTGAATGACTTTTGCTTATCTTTGTATCAAGTGGGAAATCCTTTTAAAACATGCCTGATAGGTAGACCTGTGGTCAATTTGTCTGATTTTACCAAAGAATGGATAAATTTACCAATATCACTGAATGAATCAAGTATAAAGAATGTTGCGAATCAAAAAAAAAAAAAAACAAAACAAAAAACAGGGATGCATTAGGTTTAGCTCTCCCTCAAACGGTCAAGGGCCAATTGAAACCGTAGTGTCACCACTTGACATGCAGTATATTAATCAATCTTATTGTCCTACTCACGACATCAAGTATACAAAGGCAAGGGCTAAGGCTCTACCTCCTGGTTATTTTTTTTAATATGTGGGGATAGAGCATGGCCAGGAATTCCATGCAAACCTTTTGGTGGCCCATGTTATATTGGACAATTAACTTTACTCACCCCAGGGAAACATCACTTAAAGCAAATTATACAAATGGTGGAACGTCCGCAGCGACATAAAAGGGAAATAAAGGAAATAAAGGAGAATTGTACTGACACTGTCCAGTTATGGGACGCAGCCACTACCATTGCTGCTTCTATATTTCTACCTTCGCTTAGCTCAATCCATAATGCTTTAACAATAAAGGCTTTAACATGCTGGTCGGTAAGCAGATTAATCTAACATCACATATATTATATGATTTAGTTACACAGAGTGATAGTATTAGAAAAGCGACAGTGCAGAATCGTGCTGCCATTGATTTTTTGTTACTTGCACATGGTCATGGTTGTGATGAGTTTGAAGGAATGTGTTGTTTTAATCTTACTGATAAATCACAATCCATTCATGAGAGATTAAGGCAACTTAATGATAACATGCAGAAATTGCAAGAATGGCAGAGCCCTTTCGATAAACTACTCAGCAGATGGGGTTTGTCTGGATGGCTGCGCGAAGTAGTTAAGCAAATCTTTCTTATTTTATGTTTATTATTGATAGGCATAATAGCAATTATTTGTATATTCTCAATGATTAAATCTGTAATCTTAAATACTATGAATCGTGCATTGCTGGTACAGAAAGAAAACGGGGGAATTGTAGAGATGTGGTTGCGTGAGAAAGGACATGCAGGCAGCACACAAGAACTGCTAGGATAACAAACGAGATATATAGCAGGGGCGCCTGTCCTTGACTTCAGAAGACGGAACTTGCAGTTAAGAAAGAATGCACAGAATTCGGAACTGATAACGGGTAATGAGAAAAACAAGGCGGGGTAGACATTTAGCTGAAGAACCAATATATTCCTTTGTTTAATGAATATGTATAACCATAGTTGCGACATGTATAAAAGTGTGTACTCTACTCTCAATAAACGAAGTCTGCTCATCTAGTATCTAGGTGTCACTCTTCCGTCCTCTTCAATCTTCCACAGAGAAGGGGAGCACCCGGGACACTTCCAGGCGTCAGAAATGTCACTTAAGTGCACAGACGGATCAGGGTCGCAGAAGGCAAGATTTGCTAGCTATTTGCCAAGAAGAGATGGCTTTTATAATTACAGTATCACAGTATCACAAGGTTGGAAAGAACCTCTGAGATCATCAAGTCCAACCTATAACCCAACACAACACCAACCCATCATCTAAACCATGGCACTCGGTGCCTCATCCAGTCTCTCCTTAAACACCTCCAGGGTCGGCGACTCCACCACCTCCCTGGGCAGCGCATTCCAATGGCCGATCACCCTTTCAATGAAGAACTTTTTCCTAAGATCAAGCCTAAACTTTCCCTGACGGAGCTTGAGTCCATGCCCTCTAGTTCTGTCGCTGGTCACCCGAGAGGAGACCAACCCCTGCCTGACTACAACCTCCTTTTAGGTAGTTGTAGAGAGCAATGAGGTCTCCCCTGAGCCTCCTCTTCTTCAGACTAAACAGCCCCAGCTCCCTCAGTTCTCCTCGTAGGGCTTGTGCTCCAGCCCCTTCACCATCTTCGTTGCCCTCCTCTGGACACACTCCAGCATCCTGACATCTTTCCCAAACTGAAGGGCCCAGCACACAGTATTCAAGGTGAGGCCTGACCAGTGCCGAGTACAGGGGGACGAAAACTTCTCTGGTCATGCTCGCCACACTATTCCTGATGCAGGCCAGAATGCCATTGGCCTTCTTGGCCACCTGGGCACACTGCTGGCTCATGTTGAGCTCCTGTCAACCAGCACTCCCAGGTCCCTTTCTGCCTGACTGCTCTCCAGCTACTCTGTCCCCAGTCTATAGCTATGCATGGGATTGTTGTGTCCAAAATGAAGTACCCGACATTTGGACTTATTAAACATCATCCCATTAGAATCGGTCCATCTCTCCAGTCTGTTCAGGTCCCTCTGTAGGGTCATCCTACCCTCTAACAGATCAACCCATCCTCCCAGCTTGCTATCATCCACAAACTTGCTGATGATGGACTCAATCCCCTCATCCAGATCATCAATAAAGATATTAAACAGAAACTGGTTTCATGAGAAATCATCTGCCCTAAGGCAGATGGAAAGTGCAACAGCCTAGTCACTAAGCGGCTTCAATACAAGAGTTGTGACCTAAGAACACACAGAGCTGAACTAGTCCCAAGCACTGGAACAAGTTATGAAGAAAGCTACTCAGCAGCAAATAGGAAAATGCAACTTGAAGAGCTGAACAGCCACACACCGAGACACCGGCAGGAAGGAGTCCATAGGACCTTGTCCTGAGTTCTCACTCGTGGTCGGGGGGGAGACCAAAAGGTGTCATCTGTAGTAGCAAACAAGTAGTAGCTCCAGTAGTCAACTGGTACGGTGACACATATCACCAGTGAACCCACACGGCTTCAAGGAGCTGCTCCTTGCAGCCAAGCTGCCTACTGGGACTTGTCACCAGATCAGCTTAACTCCAGAACTCAAACTGATAGGTCTTTGGGCCAAAAACCTAAGTACCATTACTGAGGACCAGTCTAACGTTTTCACTGCAGGATGACTAAATTTCTGTGCCAGTGTGTGGGCTTCGGCACTGCTTTGTCACTCAGCACAGAGATAACCGAACAGAGACTCAGCCAAAAGGAAAGACCTGAAGCAGAAGATGCCAGCACAAGTTTGGGCTGCCAAAATGCAGCAGAGCTAGACCAAAGCAGAAGGATCCGTTCCCCTTTCCAAGTGGTCCCAGATCCCCAAAACACTGTAATCCCTCTAATGAGCTGGCACCATATCAAAATGCCAAGGCTGCTCAGAGTTCCAAAGCTGTGCAAAAGTCTTGGCTGCCTCTTTGGTTGCTTTTAAGGATGACAATTTATTTGATGAATTCTGGCCTACCCAAACTTCTTCTAAGGCCAGTGGACACACTAACGCAGATAAGTCATGGCAGTCAGGCCATGGCATATAAAAGCATCTGGAACTTATCTAGAAATGCTCGGGATCACTTTAAACAGTGGGATAAGTGCCTGAGACTTTTGAGAGAAAGTGTTACAGCTATTTGCAGTCTGCCAAGTGGAAAAGTACTCTCAGCATGTGGACACCATACCAGCAAACCAGATTATTTATTTCAGATAGTGGACTGAATCCTCACCCCATATACAAATAATTCCATAATACATACACATTTAAAGGCTATGAGCAATGAGAGATTTTTCAAACAGTGCATCAGTTAACAGCTAAAGGGGGAAAAAAAAGAAAAAAAAGAGCTGAGAATTTTTCTGCTGGGAGAGCAGACGGAGAAGAAATCGGAAATTGCGAGCTACAACTTGGTACCGCTACTACCGCTATTCCAGGCTCACTACTGCTGCCCAAAATGTTCCAGAAATTTCTGAATGCTTTGAGACTGATGCCAAACTAAATGCCATACACTGCAAGGCTTGAAAGTGGATTTCTAGGCAGGATACCTATGATTACAAGGGAATTCAAAGCAGCTTGAGGGGGTTTTATTAATCTTTTTGTTTAGATCTGAATTCCAAGGTACAAAAGAAATATATTATGGCACAAATTGACTGAAGAAAATATTTCTCTGCATGTCCCACAGAGGTCTGTACTGTAGCATTTAATATTTTCATTGATGATATAGGCAGTGAGAACAAGTGCACCCTCAGCAAGTTTGCAGATGACACCAAGCTGAGCAGGGCAGTTGTCACACCAGAAGGACGTGATGTCATCCAGAAGGACCTGGACAAAATGGAGAATTGGGGCTGTGTGAACATCGTGAGGTTCAACAATGCCAAGTGCAAGGTCCTACACCTGGGTCAGGGCAATACACGATTTCAATACAGGATGGGGACAACATGATTGAGAGCAGCCCTGCAGAGAAAGACTTGGGGTGCTTGTTGATGAGACAGTCAACATGAGCCAACAACGTGAGCCCACAGCCCAGAAGGCCAACAATATCCTAGGCTGCATCAAAAGAAGTGTGGCCAGCAGGTAAAGGGAGGGGATTCTGCCCCTCTATCCCACTCTCATGAGACTCCACCTGGAGTATTATGTCCAGTTCTGGAATCCCCAACATAAGAATTATATGGAACTGTTAGAACGGGTCCAGAGGAGGCTACAAAGGTGATCCGAGGGCTGAAGAACCTCTGCTAAGAGCATAGGCTAAGAGAGCTGGGGTTGTTCAGTCTGGAGAAGAGAAGGCTCCAGGGAAACCTCATAGTGGCCTACTGGTACCCGAAGGGCTAACTGAACGCTGGGGAGGGGCTTTTTACAAGGGCAAGTGGTGACAGGACAAGGAGGAATGTCTTTACACTGGAAGAGGAAAGACTTAGAGTAGACATTAGAAAGCACTTCTTCACCATGAGGGTGGGGAAGCCCTGGCACAGTTTGCCCAGGGAAGCTGTGGCTGCCCCATCCCTGGAGATGTTCAAGGCCAGGGTGGATGGGACCTTGAGCAGCCTGATCTATTGGGAGGTGTCCCTGCCTATGTCAGGGGGGTTGAAACTAGATGATATTTAAAGGTCCCTTCCAACCCAAACCATTATATGATTCTATTTGAGAGGTATGTTTTTGCCCAATTATGTTTACTTAGCTATTGCAGAAAGAAGTTTTCCTCTGCTGCCAGAGAATGCTTTGCTTACAGTAAAACAAGGCTTCGTATTTTATCTTCTGCTGACCTATCGAATCGCTTCTTTTGGTTAACTCTGCTATATTCCCAAGGGATAAAAATCTCATTATCTGAAAAGCATGCTGAAGTTTGATTAAGTCAGAATTGTTGCAGTAAAGCTTTGTACAAACAGTTGACCTGTCAAAGCTAATAAATGAGTGTGCATCCTACCCGTATTGAGGGTATAGGGAAGTCATAGTTCTTGAGATACAAAAGACATTGAATTCTTCTTTGAATTTAAGTTTTCAGAGTGAAGAATAGGTGATTTTTTGATTCCATTGAAAACTGTATTTAAAGATGAGAAAATAAATATCTATACTCATTGAACTGACAAGGTAGGAAGACAAGGTAATCATCGCTACAGGTGCATTTGAGGAAATATGGATGAACAGTTTTTGAAAACGCATCCACACATACTGAAGAAGAGCTTTTATAGCTCATGCAGAAAGATGGACAAGTACAATTGTACAAAAACCCCACCAGTGTTCTCTTAAATATGGTAATATCTTTATTCTGGGATAATCAATTCCCTAAGCTTTGGCACTTGAGTTCATATAACCCAAGATATAGTAATTATTTCATTAACAGAAAATACCCAACCATGTTGCAACTTACAATTATTAAAACACTTTTAGTCCTAACCACACAAACAGGGAAGAACGCCAGCTGTGCTTGGAACGGGGGGAGGGGTTGTGAGTGAACCACATTTCCAGCTCAGACACACACACAGAGATGTCGCACATCTCAGGAAAGCTTCAGTAGAACTACACAGATGACAACAGCTGGGGGTCTAGCCCAACATCTTAAATACATAGCCAACGAAAAAGGCAACATTAAAATAAAATTCTTTTATTAGGGGTTTACCTGCTGCTACATGCGTGCTTGCAAATACAACATAGTAGCTTTATCACGCTTTATGAAAGATACAGCACTCAGCTTCCGTACATATCCCCAAACAAGCTCATTGGGAACTGGTTAATACAAACTGAAACTTTGCCAAGAGGCAAATCTTGCCCTAATATAATACCTCATACATCTTACTATTCACATAGTTCTGAATTGCTAAATAGTAGTGAGAAGTGCTACGTAATTTATTAAACCTGCAGCATTTTTAAAAGGAAAAAAAGTTATAAATTATGGTTTTGTAGCATATGGTTCCTGTTTACAGTTCTTCAACCTTCCTGGACCCATTTACAAGAATCATAGTGACGTTAAACTCTTTAAGCAGAAAACAAAGTAGTAAGAATTGCTCAGGTAGGCATTGTTTTTCTTTATTTTCCTCTTAGGTTACTTTTTCTTTCAAAAGCTAACCAGATATTGGGAATGACAAAATATTATGATGAAATGTGGGAAATCCATGCTCTAGGAGCCATACAAATCCAAATGTCTGTTCATTCATGTAATTTCTATGAGTTTCTCAAAGGGCTGGCTGAAAAGGAAAGATGGGTTCCCACTGTCACAGACGTAAAGGAGGAACCAAGGGGACAGACATACTTCTGCAACCTTGCCAGCTGCTGCAAAGCACAAGCCAAGATCTTCTAGCACAGTGCAACTACTAACACAGTGCACTTACAGGAATTCATCACATAAGTTGTACCCCAACAGCTCCTTGTGGTTTCTAGGGACAACGCAGGAATTTTTAAAGCAAGTTTCAGTCTTCGAAAGCCCAAAAATCATTAGCCAGGCGTAAGATGCAGGGTTGGGAACTACAGCTTTAGCTGAGCCTACAAGAGGACAGGTTCAACAACTGCTCTATGCCTTCCCACATTTGTCCTTAAGGGTTACCTAAAAAATCAATTATATGTGCCAGCTCCTTGTAACTAGCACTTCACAGCAGGTTACCAAAGTGAGCATTGGAACCTGACATTGACGAATAACTAATTACTGGTTTACCTGTCAAAAACAAGCTGGAATCCTGCCCATTACTTTATCAAATACCCAAAAACTAACAGTTGTATACACTTTAACATAAGAAGGAAGCTTATGCCCTGCAACTTCCATAGGAACAGCATTAGATTATTTTTTCTGTGAGAAAAATAACATGGAACTATAGACTTAAGATTGTTAATTTACAGGTGATCTGAGCTAGAAAGTTTCACACTAGATCTTAATTTATCTCAAAACCCTCATTCCATTTTAAGTTGAAAAACCGTCCACAAACATCACCTAAAACAAAAGACACAATTTGAGGACATCTTGCTGATACAAATACTTTCCAAACTACTTCTGAAAATTATATCAAAATCAGCTGGGGAGCAGTGGCTGGAGAGCTGCCTGGCAGAGAAGGACCTGAGGGTGTTGGTTGACAGCCGCTGAACATGAGGCAGCAGCAGCCCAGGTGGCCAAGAAGGCCAATGGCATCTTGGCCTGTATCAAAATCAACATGGCCAGCAGGACCAGGGCAGTGATTGTGCCCCTGCACTCAGCACTGGTGAGGCCTCACCTCGAGTACTGGGTTCAGTTTTGGGCCCCTCACTACAAGAAGGTCATTGAGGGGCTGGAGCATATCCAGAGAAGAGCAATGAGGCTAGTGAAGGGGCTGGAGAACAAGACTTAGGAGAGGCAACTAAGGGAACTGGGGTTGTTTAGCCTGGAGAAAAGGAGGCTGAGGAGAGACCTTATCACTATCTACGACTGCCTCAAAGAGGTTGAAGTGAGGCAGACTCTTTTCCCAAGTGACAGGTTACAAGATGAGAAGAAATGGCCTCAAGTTGCACCACAGGAGGTTCAGATTAGATACCAGGAAAATTGTCTTCACTGAAATAGTTGTCAGGCACTGAAAGAGGCTGCCCAGGGAAGTGGTTGAGTCAGCATCCCTGGAGGTATTTAAAATATGGGTAAATGAAGCACTCGGGAGTATGGTTCAGTAGTAGACAGGTACTGTTGGACTTGATCTCAAAGGTCTTTTCCAACCAAATGATCGTATGATATGAATTCAATTATTTTGTTTACTTTCATTACATCATTAATTATGAGAAAAAATATTAACAATTGCTGTAGCTTCTAAGTAAGCAAGTTAAGATTCTCCTTTGATGTGATTTTGAAACCAGCCTTTTATTTGTTTTTGTAAGTGCTTGATTGTGGGTAATGCACTGCTTTTTTTCTGTGTATTTTGAAGTAAGTTTGAGTTAAACTTAGAAGCAAGTGTGAAGACACTGAAAATCTGGAAAATATAGAGAGAAGAAATAGTAGATTTAGTTGATGGTGGGAATTAATTTATTGAAGCAAGCAGTACCACAACTGATTTTGCAAAGTCATACCCATTAATGCATTTAGTTATATGAGAGTTAAGGCCACAGACATTCACAATTATTTTACTTATAAAACGTGCTATACATCTAGAAGTGCACAACTACAAAAAGTCTGTCTTTCAATTGGAGTTGCTAACATAATTCAAGTTGTGAACTCTAACCCTTGAGTGTGAGTACTAGTTCAGAAAACAGTTCATCGGGTCATAAATAATTGGAGGAATGTTCAATTATTTGTGGAATAATTATGTTCCTCAGCAAAGCACTATCACAGATGTTAATATCAACAAATCAGATACAGAGGACTCAAAACCTTTGTAAGGAAATGAAAAAATAAACGGCTAGTTCTAGCATGTACAGTCTGTTTACAACAGAAGATGGCTTGAAATCAGAACCAGAATGAAACCCCTACAAATTCCAGGAGTTTAGTTGATTTCCCTAAGAAATTATAAGCTAGGTGTAAATTTGGATTTTAGTATGAGCCTGATGTTGAATGTCAGTATCTGAGTTTATGTTTCCGTAGCCTCTCTCTGGCTTTCACACTCAGCCTTCAAAGTGCTTATGCTGCAGAAAAATCTGTTTTTGTGATTTAGCCCTAACAGCTTTGTGTTTCAGTACAAAGGGGTTTGTGCATGTAATTCCCCCTCCCCATTTTTTCTTTAAATTCCCTCCAGTTATACAGTTGTTCATGTTACTCCCAGTGTGAAATGGATCACAAGAGCCAGAACCAAACCAAGGACATTTATAATATGCAGCAACTCCAGCAGAGATGCAAAGTGAAACGGGTCCAGCAGTAGCCTCCGTGTTGACTTCCAAAAACCTCCCTGCATCACAAGGTGAAGAAGAGCTCATCCTGCACAATAGCTCCATTAAGTGCCTTTATGGAATAGAGATTGCCAAGTGTATTAAACAGTGCCAAGCCACAGATGACGATTTTGGGACAACTTCGAGATGGTAAAGACCAAGTTACAGCTGAACTATACGTACTATAAAATTGCTGCAATTTTGTTCTGCGTCATACTCTAACATTTCATGTAATGAGATATATAAAACAGAAAGCCTGAAAACCATGAAGAAACTACTCAGACTTCTATTCTGAGAGTACTATCAGAAAACCAGCTCAGGAAAGTATTTGGAATGAAGTGCATACTAAATTACCTGTTTTCCTAAAGTGAAAATACACCGCTGGAAATGCCATAATGGAACACATAGCAGCACACAACTTGGTGGGGAAGAGCATGATTCAGCTTTTATTTTGTTTACTTGACCAAAAAGCAGTGGTCTTAACCAGATTCATTCACCCCATCTGAACAACCCCAATTCCTCAGCAAGGGCTCACCACTGATTGTTTTTCACACAGCATTCTCTACATGAAACTACTTGGAACAGTCACCATATAAGTGAAAATGCTCTCCAAAAAATAAAATAAAAATACAGTTTCACATAAATAGGCACTAGATCTAAAATTTCTTACATTTTCAAATTCTAAGCAGGGGTTAAAATAACAGAAATAGAAAAGCACAAAACAGGGCAGAACTCCTCTTCTCGCCCCCCCCCCCCCCCCGCCCCAATATCCTTCTGGGACAAGATAATTTTTAACTGCTTATCACACAACAACAAATTTGAAGAAACCAGCTCAAGAACACCCATTAACATCTGTTGTTAAAAGTATACTGGAAATCCCATTTAGGTTGAGCCTAAATCCTTTGTGCTTCTATGGATTAAAAAGAAAAACTAAACAAAAAAAATCCCTACCTCTATTAATAAAACTAGAACAAAGACAGACAAGTCAGCATTGACTGCAAACATTTGTGGTAACGTGTCTCTGAAGCTATCACATTCCAAACCAAATTTACTCTAAGATTAAAAAGTAAACCCGCAAGTAAAATTATTATCTGAGACTTACAGACAAAATGATCACAGTAGGCACAAACGTACCACGAAGGGAAACACACAACTGTCCAAAACAGAGCAAAGAAAGGAAACTTGCTCTGGTCCTTCACCTAATCCTCCAGGAGCGTATAAGAACCAGCTCTAACTTAGGAGGCCTTTTAAGGGGCAAGCCACTCCACCTGCACCAAATTGGTGACCACAAATGTGGCACAGATTTAACAAACCCAATTATTACTTTCAGGTGGTTTTGAACAAGACCTACTCTTTCAAAACCAAGTCTAGCATACTACTTATGATGGGTAATGATAAATTACTCCTAAATAGAATACGTTGGTGGTTTTTTGAAAGTTCATATATCAGTAAGATAGCCAAGCTTGATTTAAATTATGTAAGTTAACTGCAAATACCTTATCAAGCCACTAAATGGTCAATTATCCTTGTTAAAAACCTGTCCAGCTTAAAAGATACATTCTACATTGTAGTCACTGAGATACAGCGCTCAGAAGTATATCAATAAAATTACATATAACATGCTTTACATAAGCCTATTGTTTTACCATCACATGCAGCTATGTACTATGTGTAGTCATGTGGCTGAAATGTCAAGGCTGAAAAGTCCAATAAAACTATCGCAGAGAAGCTAAAAATAAAAGCAGATGCTAGACATGAAAGAAAAGTCTACAGACACAATCATTGCTTATATCGGCTGAGTTACACCCCTTCCTACCGCAGAAGTAACTGTGAGCACTGCTGTAATGTTAGTCAGGCTCTGATTGCATGATCTGTGAATCCGAAGCACGTACATAAAGAAAGTCAACTGGGGTCCAGTGCCTTTAAGTTACAGAGGAGGGGGAAAGCAAACACAATAAGGCTCCACCGCTTGAGACATTCAGAGATCAACACACGTAGACCTTTTCACCAACATTTTGAAGCAGAAACTTAGAACACCCCAGGATAGGAATCTTATAAAGCCACATGTTAAGAAACACCACCTTACTCAATGAACTGTCCGATGAGACCAAAACCAGTAGAAGCTGCAGAGGTACCAAGCAGCTGTCCTTCGCATGCAAAACACTCCCCAGCACTCCTCCATTGGGAAGCATTTGCTCTCTGTGTAAGATGTTCTTGCCTTTTTGTAGCACGTGGGAGATGACAAAACCCCCTCTCCAGTTGCCTGCTGCTAAAACCAGTCAGGGATTAAATAATATAAAATGCTGCTTTTTTTCCCGTATTTATCAGGGGAGAGAAGGGTCTTCCAATCTTTCTCACACCGAAGCTGGAATCTCAATATGTTATAAGGCCTGAAATTTCACAGGCATATGTTAGGTAAACATAGGAGCTCTGTTCCTTAAACACACAAGACTAAACAACAATTAGTTTGATATATGTGTATTTCTACATTGCAGCCTCATTGCCTCATCACGCATTATGTTCCCATATTCCACCCCCTCACTCAAGAAAGCACTTCCACTGGGCCTGGCAAAACTGAAATTATACATTTAGGCTTGTGAGGTGTAGTGTAAATTAATTTACAGAGGAATGCAATAAACACACATGGAACAAGGCTGAGGCTTGCACACCTCCTGCAATACAGAAAGCAAAGAGGTGCATATATCTTTGCCGGTGACTCATCACCTGAACAATAACCGCTGCTTCAGGTAACTCACCGTTGCTCTCCTTGCTCGAGTTGGCACCGGCACCGGCATTCCGCTGTGCTACTCGCTCGGTGCCTTGAAATTGAAAAACATGTTCCCATTATCTAGTCATGTGGATACCGGTCACACATTCCTACAGACAACGCCAACCCACCTTGCTGTTGCGCTCTCCTCGCCTCTCCATCGCCAGGCTTTGGTGCACAGCTCGTCCCTCTGCACCTGAAGAAAACAGATCACACAAGTCATCCTGATGACATGCGATGCCTTAGCAATTTAGACATCTCGATTCCATTTATGACTATCATCCCTATTTAACACTACAGCCAGGCACAAAAAGAGGCAATCCCCGCTACAATAAAAGGTTAAGCCCCACACCTCCACCACCCTTGGAATTCAAACTGCTCTCTTACCGCTCCAGCGGCTTCTCCCGGGAAGAAGTGCTCGTCCCCTCTGTGGCTGCAAACCCCAAGCAAATCACTCTCCCTCGTCTGCTGCGTAGACGGCTACGTGTTCGGTAATGGACCGTACGGCCCCAGCCTTCAAAGCCTAAGCATATACACGTATCAATCACAGAACCTTACGGTTAGCCTTCTAGCCCGTCCTAAGACTTCGGTGCCACGGGCAGAGCAACTCCAACAACACGCAAACACGCACTGTCCAACACTGCACGCGAGACCAATGACGCGAGATCCTGAGGCAAAAGAAACGCCGTAAGAAGAATGACTCCCAGGCAAGAGACGCCATCGGGCAGCAAGGACTACGGGGCCATAAAGGAGAACCGCTGGCAGCCCTGGAAGAGCGCAAGACCCTGGCCCGTTACAAAGAGATGTGGCCGCAACTGGGAGGATGCGCGTGCAAGAAGCCCCGCTTAAAGGCCTAAAGACTTCGTGGATGCACAGAAAAAAAAAATCCCAGAACAGGGATCCAACTAAACAGATGACCGATCTTCAGGGATGCTGACGTGGGCCGCGATGCCGCCGCAAATGATGAAGGACCAGACTCTTCCAAGAGAAGTGGTCGATCCACGCTTTTCAGATTGCCGTGCAAGAAAAGCAGTGCCACAATAGCACTGTGCGATGGGTACAGGCATTTGAGACTATAGAGATGGAGCCCGAGGTGCGTACTGCTTGCCTCGATAGCAAAGAGGAGATGGAGACCCAAGACAGGTCCGAGACAAAGCACACAGACAACATAAACCACACAATGACACAGACACAGGCTGGAACTGCCCTGCCCGGCAGCTGCTAGCGTTGCGTCGAGAAGTAATCCCCTCTGCCTTGACCTGCCCAAAAGGGACAATTCCCACACAGCCCTCTCCTCTATGCTAGAATCCCTCCCCGCCCCTCCCAACCTACAGCCCTCTTCCCAGCCCCAGACCGGCCCTGGTCCCTCCACTTAGCTTTCAGAGGGCCGAGGACCTGAAGACGTCCCCGGCAGAAACACTCAACTGGCAATGGCCGACGGGAACGACCCCGCAGTCACCAAGTTTCCTCTGCACGGCCTGCAGGAAAACCAAACACAAATCAAAAGCTGTGCTCACAAGTCAAAGCTGCGCTGCTGCCTGCCAACGTCTCCCACAAGGCACATCCTCGCAGCAAAACTGCCACGGCGTACTACTCACCTGCTCCTTGCCCATCCAAACAACCAGCGCTGCGGCCGTCATCTCCTGGGGCACTTAAGGTAACAGGAGATGCAAATTACTGTTGCGATTGTGAGAAATCCGTTCCCGTGCTCCCTCTCCCTACTGCCCGGCTCACCTCAAAGGCTCTTCCCGGTCCAAAGGTGGCCCAAAGGGCACCTGCAAAACCAAATGTAAATGCTCAAGTGAGTTGCTGTATCGCTCTTAGGCATCGGCTCAAGCAACAGCCTCCTCACCTTCTCGGACCGCATCTTCTCACGTGGCTTTGCCCCTCTGAGGCTGCGTGCGGCACCTGCAAAACACAAAGACAACAACACGTGCTCAGATCCTACCCAAAAGCACGTGTTGCCCGCACCGATTCCTATTTTGCCCTCCCTTACCTTGATTTCTCGCCCGCTCGGCCTCAGTCATCTCACGCTTAGTCTTGCACAGCGCCTGCAATACAGAAGCAAACAGGCGCTTTTATCTTTGCCCGGTAACTCATCACCTGAACTAATAACCGCTGCTTCAGGTAACTCACCATTGCTCTCCTTGCTCGAGTTGGCGCCGGCACCGGCATTCCGCTGTGCTACTTCCTCAGTGCCTTGAAAGGGAAAAATATGTTCCCCATTATCTAGTCATGTAGACACCGGTCACACATTCCTACAGACAACAATGCCAACCCACCTTGCTGTTGCGCTCTCCTCGCCTCTCCATCGCCAGCCTTTTGTGCGCAGCTCGTCCCTCCGCACCTGAAGAAAAAAGATCACACAAGTCATCCTAATGACATGCGATGCCTTCGAAATTTAGACATCTGAATTCCATTTATGACTGTCCTCCCTATTTAACACTACAGCCAGGCACAAAAAGAGGCAAACCCCGCTACAATAAAAGGCTAAGCCCCACACCTACCCCACCCTCCGAATTCAAACTGCTCTACGACCGCTCCAGCGGCTTGTCCCGGGAAGACGTGCTCGTCCCCTCTGTGGCTGCAAACCCCAGGCAAATCACTCTCCCTCGTCTGCTGCGTAGACGGCTACGTGTTCGGTAATGGACCGTACGGCCCCGGCCTTCAAAGCCTAAGCATACACACGTATCAATCACAGAACCTTACGGTTCGTCTTCTAGCCCGTCCTAAGACTTCGGTGCCACGGGCAGAGCAACTCCAACAACACGCAAACACGCACGGACCGACACCGCACGCGAGACCAATGACGCGAGATCCTGAGGCAAAAGAAACGCCGTAAGAAGAATGACTCCCAGGCAAGAGACGCCATCGGGCAGCAAGGACTACGGGGCCATAAAGGAGAACCGCTGGCAGCCCTGGAAGAGTGCAAGACCCTGGCCCGTTACAAAGAGATGTGGCCGCAACTGGGAGGATGCGCGTGCAAGAAGCCCCGCTTAAAGGCCTAAAGACTTCGTGGATGCACAGAAAAAAAAAATCCCAGAACAGGGATCCAACTAAACAGATGACCGATCTTCAGGGATGCTGACGTGGGCCGCGATGCCGCCGCAAATGATGAAGGACCAGACTCTTCCAAGAGAAGTGGTCGATCCACGCTTTTCAGATTGCCGTGCAAGAAAAGCAGTGCCACAATAGCACTGTGCGATGGGTACAGGCATTTGAGACTATAGAGATGGAGCCCGAGGTGCGTACTGCTTGCCTCGATAGCAAAGAGGAGATGGAGGCCCAAGACAGGTCCGAGACAAAGCACACAGAACACATAAACCACACAATGACACAGACACAGGCTGGAACTGCCCTGCCCGGCAGCTTCTAGCGTTGCGTCGAGAAGTAATCCCCTCTGCCTTGACCTGCCCAAAGGGGACAATTCCCACACAGCCCTCTCCTCTATGCTAGAATCCCTCCCCGCCCCTCCCAACCTACAGCCCTCTTCCCAGCCCCAGACCGGCCCTGGTCCCTCCACTTAGCTTTCAGAGGGCCGAGGACCTGAAGACGTCCCCGGCAGAAACACTCAACTGGCAACGGCCGACGGGAACGACCCCGCAGTCACCAGTTTCTTCTGCACGGCCTGCAGGAAAACCAAACACAAATCAAAAGCTGTGCTCACAAGTCAAAGTTGCGCTGCTGCCTGCCAACGTCTCCCACAAGGCACATCCTCGCAGCAAAACTGCCACGGCGTACTACTCACCTGCTCCTTGCCCATCCAAACAACCAGCGCTGCGGCCGTCATCTCCTGGGGCACCTAAGGTAACAGGAGATGCAAATTATGTTGCGATTGTGAGAAATCCGTTCCCGTGCTCCCTCTCCCTACTGCCCGGCTCACCTCAAAGGCTCTTCCCGGTCCAAAGGTGGCCCAAAGGGCACCTGCAAAACCAAATGTAAATGCTCAAGTGAGTTGCTGTATCGCTCTTAGGCATCGGCTCAAGCAACAGCCTCCTCACCTTCTCGGACCGCATCTTCTCACGTGGCTTTGCCCCTCTGAGGCTGCGTGCGGCACCTGCAAAACACAAAGACAACAACACGTGCTCAGATCCTACCCAAAAGCACGTGTTGCCCGCACCGATTCCTATTTTGCCCTCCCTTACCTTGACTTCTCGCCCGCTCGGCCTCAGTCATCTCACGCTTAGTCTTGCACAGCGCCTGCAATACAGAAGCAAACAGGCGCTTTTATCTTTGCCCGGTAACTCATCACCTGAACTAATAACCGCTGCTTCAGGTAACTCACCATTGCTCTCCTTGCTCGAGTTGGCGCCGGCACCGGCATTCCGCTGTGCTACTTCCTCAGTGCCTTGAAAGGGAAAAATATGTTCCCCATTATCTAGTCATGTAGACACCGGTCACACATTCCTACAGACAACAATGCCAACCCACCTTGCTGTTGCGCTCTCCTCGCCTCTCCATCGCCAGCCTTTTGTGCGCAGCTCGTCCCTCCGCACCTGAAGAAAAAAGATCACACAAGTCATCCTAATGACATGCGATGCCTTCGAAATTTAGACATCTGAATTCCATTTATGACTGTCCTCCCTATTTAACACTACAGCCAGGCACAAAAAGAGGCAAACCCCGCTACAATAAAAGGTTAAGCCCCACACCTACCCCACCCTCCGAATTCAAACTGCTCTACGACCGCTCCAGCGGCTTGTCCCGGGAAGACGTGCTCGTCCCCTCTGTGGCTGCAAACCCCAGGCAAATCACTCTCCCTCGTCTGCTGCGTAGACGGCTACGTGTTCGGTAATGGACCGTACGGCCCCGGCCTTCAAAGCCTAAGCATACACACGTATCAATCACAGAACCTTACGGTTCGTCTACTAGCCCGTCCTAAGACTTCGGTGCCACGGGCAGAGCAACTCCAACAACACGCAAACACGCACGGACCGACACCGCACGCGAGACCAATGACGCGAGATCCTGAGGCAAAAGAAACGCCGTAAGAAGAATGACTCCCAGGCAAGAGACGCCATCGGGCAGCAAGGACTACGGGGCCATAAAGGAGAACCGCTGGCAGCCCTGGAAGAGCGCAAGACCCTGGCCCGTTACAAAGAGATGTGGCCGCAACTGGGAGGATGCGCGTGCAAGAAGCCCCGCTTAAAGGCCTAAAGACTTCGTGGATGCACAGAAAAAAAAAATCCCAGAACAGGGATCCAACTAAACAGATGACCGATCTTCAGGGATGCTGACGTGGGCCGCGATGCCGCCGCAAATGATGAAGGACCAGACTCTTCCAAGAGAAGTGGTCGATCCACGCTTTTCAGATTGCCGTGCAAGAAAAGCAGTGCCACAATAGCACTGTGCGATGGGTACAGGCATTTGAGACTATAGAGATGGAGCCCGAGGTGCGTACTGCTTGCCTCGATAGCAAAGAGGAGATGGAGGCCCAAGACAGGTCCGAGACAAAGCACACAGAACACATAAACCACACAATGACACAGACACAGGCTGGAACTGCCCTGCCCGGCAGCTGCTAGCGTTGCGTCGAGAAGTAATCCCCTCTGCCTTGACCTGCCCAAAGGGGACAATTCCCACACAGCCCTCTCCTCTATGCTAGAATCCCTCCCCGCCCCTCCCAACCTACAGCCCTCTTCCCAGCCCCAGACCGGCCCTGGTCCCTCCACTTAGCTTTCAGAGGGCCGAGGACCTGAAGACGTCCCCGGCAGAAACACTCAACTGGCAACGGCCGACGGGAACGACCCTGCAGTCACCAGTTTCCTCTGCACGGCCTGCAGGAAAACCAAACACAAATCAAAAGCTGTGCTCACAAGTCAAAGTTGCGCTGCTGCCTGCCAACGTCTCCCACAAGGCACATCCTCGCAGCAAAACTGCCACGGCGTACTACTCACCTGCTCCTTGCCCATCCAAACAACCAGCGCTGCGGCCGTCATCTCCTGGGGCACCTAAGGTAACAGGAGATGCAAATTACTGTTGCGATTGTGAGAAATCCGTTCCCGTGCTCCCTCTCCCTACTGCCCGGCTCACCTCAAAGGCTCTTCCCGGTCCAAAGGTGGCCCAAAGGGCACCTGCAAAACCAAATGTAAATGCTCAAGTGAGTTGCTGTATCGCTCTTAGGCATCGGCTCAAGCAACAGCCTCCTCACCTTCTCGGACCGCATCTTCTCACGTGGCTTTGCCCCTCTGAGGCTGCGTGCGGCACCTGCAAAACACAAAGACAACAACACGTGCTCAGATCCTACCCAAAAGCACGTGTTGCCCGCACCGATTCCTATTTTGCCCTCCCTTACCTTGACTTCTCGCCCGCTCGGCCTCAGTCATCTCACGCTTAGTCTTGCACAGCGCCTGCAATACAGAAGCAAACAGGCGCTTTTATCTTTGCCCGGTAACTCATCACCTGAACTAATAACCGCTGCTTCAGGTAACTCACCATTGCTCTCCTTGCTCGAGTTGGCGCCGGCACCGGCATTCCGCTGTGCTACTTCCTCAGTGCCTTGAAAGGGAAAAATATGTTCCCCATTATCTAGTCATGTAGACACCGGTCACACATTCCTACAGACAACAATGCCAACCCACCTTGCTGTTGCGCTCTCCTCGCCTCTCCATCGCCAGCCTTTTGTGCGCAGCTCGTCCCTCCGCACCTGAAGAAAAAAGATCACACAAGTCATCCTAATGACATGCGATGCCTTCGAAATTTAGACATCTGAATTCCATTTATGACTGTCCTCCCTATTTAACACTACAGCCAGGCACAAAAAGAGGCAAACCCCGCTACAATAAAAGGTTAAGCCCCACACCTACCCCACCCTCCGAATTCAAACTGCTCTACGACCGCTCCAGCGGCTTGTCCCGGGAAGACGTGCTCGTCCCCTCTGTGGCTGCAAACCCCAGGCAAATCACTCTCCCTCGTCTGCTGCGTAGACGGCTACGTGTTCGGTAATGGACCGTACGGCCCCGGCCTTCAAAGCCTAAGCATACACACGTATCAATCACAGAACCTTACGGTTCGTCTTCTAGCCCGTCCTAAGACTTCGGTGCCACGGGCAGAGCAACTCCAACAACACGCAAACACGCACGGACCGACACCGCACGCGAGACCAATGACGCGAGATCCCGAGGCAAAAGAAACGCCGTAAGAAGAATGACTCCCAGGCAAGAGACGCCATCGGGCAGCAAGGACTACGGGGCCATAAAGGAGAACCGCTGGCAGCCCTGGAAGAGCGCAAGACCCTGGCCCGTTACAAAGAGATGTGGCCGCAACTGGGAGGATGCGCGTGCAAGAAGCCCCGCTTAAAGGCCTAAAGACTTCGTGGATGCACAGAAAAAAAAAATCCCAGAACAGGGATCCAACTAAACAGATGACCGATCTTCAGGGATGCTGACGTGGGCCGCGATGCCGCCGCAAATGATGAAGGACCAGACTCTTCCAAGAGAAGTGGTCGATCCACGCTTTTCAGATTGCCGTGCAAGAAAAGCAGTGCCACAATAGCACTGTGCGATGGGTACAGGCATTTGAGACTATAGAGATGGAGCCCGAGGTGCGTACTGCTTGCCTCGATAGCAAAGAGGAGATGGAGGCCCAAGACAGGTCCGAGACAAAGCACACAGAACACATAAACCACACAATGACACAGACACAGGCTGGAACTGCCCTGCCCGGCAGCTGCTAGCGTTGCGTCGAGAAGTAATCCCCTCTGCCTTGACCTGCCCAAAGGGGACAATTCCCACACAGCCCTCTCCTCTATGCTAGAATCCCTCCCCGCCCCTCCCAACCTACAGCCCTCTTCCCAGCCCCAGACCGGCCCTGGTCCCTCCACTTAGCTTTCAGAGGGCCGAGGACCTGAAGACGTCCCCGGCAGAAACACTCAACTGGCAACGGCCGACGGGAACGACCCCGCAGTCACCAGTTTCTTCTGCACGGCCTGCAGGAAAACCAAACACAAATCAAAAGCTGTGCTCACAAGTCAAAGTTGCGCTGCTGCCTGCCAACGTCTCCCACAAGGCACATCCTCGCAGCAAAACTGCCACGGCGTACTACTCACCTGCTCCTTGCCCATCCAAACAACCAGCGCTGCGGCCGTCATCTCCTGGGGCACCTAAGGTAACAGGAGATGCAAATTATGTTGCGATTGTGAGAAATCCGTTCCCGTGCTCCCTCTCCCTACTGCCCGGCTCACCTCAAAGGCTCTTCCCGGTCCAAAGGTGGCCCAAAGGGCACCTGCAAAACCAAATGTAAATGCTCAAGTGAGTTGCTGTATCGCTCTTAGGCATCGGCTCAAGCAACAGCCTCCTCACCTTCTCGGACCGCATCTTCTCACGTGGCTTTGCCCCTCTGAGGCTGCGTGCGGCACCTGCAAAACACAAAGACAACAACACGTGCTCAGATCCTACCCAAAAGCACGTGTTGCCCGCACCGATTCCTATTTTGCCCTCCCTTACCTTGACTTCTCGCCCGCTCGGCCTCAGTCATCTCACGCTTAGTCTTGCACAGCGCCTGCAATACAGAAGCAAACAGGCGCTTTTATCTTTGCCCGGTAACTCATCACCTGAACTAATAACCGCTGCTTCAGGTAACTCACCATTGCTCTCCTTGCTCGAGTTGGCGCCGGCACCGGCATTCCGCTGTGCTACTTCCTCAGTGCCTTGAAAGGGAAAAATATGTTCCCCATTATCTAGTCATGTAGACACCGGTCACACATTCCTACAGACAACAATGCCAACCCACCTTGCTGTTGCGCTCTCCTCGCCTCTCCATCGCCAGCCTTTTGTGCGCAGCTCGTCCCTCCGCACCTGAAGAAAAAAGATCACACAAGTCATCCTAATGACATGCGATGCCTTCGAAATTTAGACATCTGAATTCCATTTATGACTGTCCTCCCTATTTAACACTACAGCCAGGCACAAAAAGAGGCAAACCCCGCTACAATAAAAGGTTAAGCCCCACACCTACCCCACCCTCCGAATTCAAACTGCTCTACGACCGCTCCAGCGGCTTGTCCCGGGAAGACGTGCTCGTCCCCTCTGTGGCTGCAAACCCCAGGCAAATCACTCTCCCTCGTCTGCTGCGTAGACGGCTACGTGTTCGGTAATGGACCGTACGGCCCCGGCCTTCAAAGCCTAAGCATACACACGTATCAATCACAGAACCTTACGGTTCGTCTACTAGCCCGTCCTAAGACTTCGGTGCCACGGGCAGAGCAACTCCAACAACACGCAAACACGCACGGACCGACACCGCACGCGAGACCAATGACGCGAGATCCTGAGGCAAAAGAAACGCCGTAAGAAGAATGACTCCCAGGCAAGAGACGCCATCGGGCAGCAAGGACTACGGGGCCATAAAGGAGAACCGCTGGCAGCCCTGGAAGAGCGCAAGACCCTGGCCCGTTACAAAGAGATGTGGCCGCAACTGGGAGGATGCGCGTGCAAGAAGCCCCGCTTAAAGGCCTAAAGACTTCGTGGATGCACAGAAAAAAAAAATCCCAGAACAGGGATCCAACTAAACAGATGACCGATCTTCAGGGATGCTGACGTGGGCCGCGATGCCGCCGCAAATGATGAAGGACCAGACTCTTCCAAGAGAAGTGGTCGATCCACGCTTTTCAGATTGCCGTGCAAGAAAAGCAGTGCCACAATAGCACTGTGCGATGGGTACAGGCATTTGAGACTATAGAGATGGAGCCCGAGGTGCGTACTGCTTGCCTCGATAGCAAAGAGGAGATGGAGGCCCAAGACAGGTCCGAGACAAAGCACACAGAACACATAAACCACACAATGACACAGACACAGGCTGGAACTGCCCTGCCCGGCAGCTGCTAGCGTTGCGTCGAGAAGTAATCCCCTCTGCCTTGACCTGCCCAAAGGGGACAATTCCCACACAGCCCTCTCCTCTATGCTAGAATCCCTCCCCGCCCCTCCCAACCTACAGCCCTCTTCCCAGCCCCAGACCGGCCCTGGTCCCTCCACTTAGCTTTCAGAGGGCCGAGGACCTGAAGACGTCCCCGGCAGAAACACTCAACTGGCAACGGCCGACGGGAACGACCCTGCAGTCACCAGTTTCCTCTGCACGGCCTGCAGGAAAACCAAACACAAATCAAAAGCTGTGCTCACAAGTCAAAGTTGCGCTGCTGCCTGCCAACGTCTCCCACAAGGCACATCCTCGCAGCAAAACTGCCACGGCGTACTACTCACCTGCTCCTTGCCCATCCAAACAACCAGCGCTGCGGCCGTCATCTCCTGGGGCACCTAAGGTAACAGGAGATGCAAATTACTGTTGCGATTGTGAGAAATCCGTTCCCGTGCTCCCTCTCCCTACTGCCCGGCTCACCTCAAAGGCTCTTCCCGGTCCAAAGGTGGCCCAAAGGGCACCTGCAAAACCAAATGTAAATGCTCAAGTGAGTTGCTGTATCGCTCTTAGGCATCGGCTCAAGCAACAGCCTCCTCACCTTCTCGGACCGCATCTTCTCACGTGGCTTTGCCCCTCTGAGGCTGCGTGCGGCACCTGCAAAACACAAAGACAACAACACGTGCTCAGATCCTACCCAAAAGCACGTGTTGCCCGCACCGATTCCTATTTTGCCCTCCCTTACCTTGACTTCTCGCCCGCTCGGCCTCAGTCATCTCACGCTTAGTCTTGCACAGCGCCTGCAATACAGAAGCAAACAGGCGCTTTTATCTTTGCCCGGTAACTCATCACCTGAACTAATAACCGCTGCTTCAGGTAACTCACCATTGCTCTCCTTGCTCGAGTTGGCGCCGGCACCGGCATTCCGCTGTGCTACTTCCTCAGTGCCTTGAAAGGGAAAAATATGTTCCCCATTATCTAGTCATGTAGACACCGGTCACACATTCCTACAGACAACAATGCCAACCCACCTTGCTGTTGCGCTCTCCTCGCCTCTCCATCGCCAGCCTTTTGTGCGCAGCTCGTCCCTCCGCACCTGAAGAAAAAAGATCACACAAGTCATCCTAATGACATGCGATGCCTTCGAAATTTAGACATCTGAATTCCATTTATGACTGTCCTCCCTATTTAACACTACAGCCAGGCACAAAAAGAGGCAAACCCCGCTACAATAAAAGGTTAAGCCCCACACCTACCCCACCCTCCGAATTCAAACTGCTCTACGACCGCTCCAGCGGCTTGTCCCGGGAAGACGTGCTCGTCCCCTCTGTGGCTGCAAACCCCAGGCAAATCACTCTCCCTCGTCTGCTGCGTAGACGGCTACGTGTTCGGTAATGGACCGTACGGCCCCGGCCTTCAAAGCCTAAGCATACACACGTATCAATCACAGAACCTTACGGTTCGTCTTCTAGCCCGTCCTAAGACTTCGGTGCCACGGGCAGAGCAACTCCAACAACACGCAAACACGCACGGACCGACACCGCACGCGAGACCAATGACGCGAGATCCTGAGGCAAAAGAAACGCCGTAAGAAGAATGACTCCCAGGCAAGAGACGCCATCGGGCAGCAAGGACTACGGGGCCATAAAGGAGAACCGCTGGCAGCCCTGGAAGAGCGCAAGACCCTGGCCCGTTACAAAGAGATGTGGCCGCAACTGGGAGGATGCGCGTGCAAGAAGCCCCGCTTAAAGGCCTAAAGACTTCGTGGATGCACAGAAAAAAAAAATCCCAGAACAGGGATCCAACTAAACAGATGACCGATCTTCAGGGATGCTGACGTGGGCCGCGATGCCGCCGCAAATGATGAAGGACCAGACTCTTCCAAGAGAAGTGGTCGATCCACGCTTTTCAGATTGCCGTGCAAGAAAAGCAGTGCCACAATAGCACTGTGCGATGGGTACAGGCATTTGAGACTATAGAGATGGAGCCCGAGGTGCGTACTGCTTGCCTCGATAGCAAAGAGGAGATGGAGGCCCAAGACAGGTCCGAGACAAAGCACACAGAACACATAAACCACACAATGACACAGACACAGGCTGGAACTGCCCTGCCCGGCAGCTGCTAGCGTTGCGTCGAGAAGTAATCCCCTCTGCCTTGACCTGCCCAAAAGGGACAATTCCCACACAGCCCTCTCCTCTATGCTAGAATCCCTCCCCGCCCCTCCCAACCTACGGCCCTCTTCCCAGCCCCAGACCGGCCCTGGTCCCTCCACTTAGCTTTCAGAGGGCCGAGGACCTGAAGACGTCCCCGGCAGAAACACTCAACTGGCAACGGCCGACGGGAACGACCCCGCAGTCACCAGTTTCCTCTGCACGGCCTGCAGGAAAACCAAACACAAATCAAAAGCTGTGCTCACAAGTCAAAGTTGCGCTGCTGCCTGCCAACGTCTCCCACAAGGCACATCCTCGCAGCAAAACTGCCACGGCGTACTACTCACCTGCTCCTTGCCCATCCAAACATCCAACGCTGCGGCCGTCATCTCCTGGGGCACTTAAGGTAACAGGAGATGCAAATTACTGTTGCGATTGTGAGAAATCCGTTCCCGTGCTCCCTCTCCCTACTGCCCGGCTCACCTCAAAGGCTCTTCCCGGTCCAAAGGTGGCCCAAAGGGCACCTGCAAAACCAAATGTAAATGCTCAAGTGAGTTGCTGTATCGCTCTTAGGCATCGGCTCAAGCAACAGCCTCCTCACCTTCTCGGACCGCATCTTCTCACGTGGCTTTCCCCCTCTGAGGCTGCGTGCGGCACCTGCAAAACACAAAGACAACAACACGTGCTCAGATCCTACCCAAAAGCACGTGTTGCCCGCACCGATTCCTATTTTGCCCTCCCTTACCTTGACTTCTCGCCCGCTCGGCCTCAGTCATCTCACGCTTAGTCTTGCACAGCGCCTGCAATACAGAAGCAAACAGGCGCTTTTATCTTTGCCCGGTAACTCATCACCTGAACTAATAACCGCTGCTTCAGGTAACTCACCATTGCTCTCCTTGCTCGAGTTGGCGCCGGCACCGGCATTCCGCTGTGCTACTTCCTCAGTGCCTTGAAAGGGAAAAATATGTTCCCCATTATCTAGTCATGTAGACACCGGTCACACATTCCTACAGACAACAATGCCAACCCACCTTGCTGTTGCGCTCTCCTCGCCTCTCCATCGCCAGCCTTTTGTGCGCAGCTCGTCCCTCCGCACCTGAAGAAAAAAGATCACACAAGTCATCCTAATGACATGCGATGCCTTCGAAATTTAGACATCTGAATTCCATTTATGACTGTCCTCCCTATTTAACACTACAGCCAGGCACAAAAAGAGGCAAACCCCGCTACAATAAAAGGTTAGGCCCCACACCTACCCCACCCTCCGAATTCAAACTGCTCTACGACCGCTCCAGCGGCTTGTCCCGGGAAGACGTGCTCGTCCCCTCTGTGGCTGCAAACCCCAGGCAAATCACTCTCCCTCGTCTGCTGCGTAGACGGCTACGTGTTCGGTAATGGACCGTACGACCCCGACCTTCAAAGCCTAAGCATACACACGTATCAATCACAGAACCTTACGGTTCATCTTCTAGCCCGTCCTAAGACTTCGGTGCCACGGGCAGAGCAACTCCAACAACACGCAAACACGCACGGACCGACACCGCACGCGAGACCAATGACGCGAGATCCTGAGGCAAAAGAAACGCCGTAAGAAGAATGACTCCCAGGCAAGAGACGCCATCGGGCAGCAAGGACTACGGGGCTATAAAGGAGAACCGCTGGCAGCCCTGGAAGAGCGCAAGACCCTGGCCCGTTACAAAGAGATGTGGCCGCAACTGGGAGGATGCGCGTGCAAGAAGCCCCGCTTAAAGGCCTAAAGACTTCGTGGATGCACAGAAAAAAAAAATCCCAGAACAGGGATCCAACTAAACAGATGACCGATCTTCAGGGATGCTGACGTGGGCCGCGATGCCGCCGCAAATGATGAAGGACCAGACTCTTCCAGGAGAAGTGGTCGATCCACGCTTTTCAGATTGCCGTGCAAGAAAAGCAGTGCCACAATAGCACTGTGCGATGGGTACAGGCATTTGAGACTATAGAGATGGAGCCCGAGGTGCGTACTGCTTGCCTCGATAGCAAAGAGGAGATGGAGGCCCAAGACAGGTCTGAGACAAAGCACACAGAACACATAAACCACACAATGACACAGACACAGGCTGGAACTGCCCTGCCCGGCAGCTGCTAGCGTTGCGTCGAGAAGTAATCCCCTCTGCCTTGACCTGCCCAAAAGGGACAATTCCCACACAGCCCTCTCCTCTATGCTAGAATCCCTCCCCCCCCCTCCCAACCTACGGCCCTCTTCCCAGCCCCAGACCGGCCCTGGTCCCTCCACTTAGCTTTCAGAGGGCCGAGGACCTGAAGACGTCCCCGGCAGAAACACTCAACTGGCAACGGCCGACGGGAACGACCCCGCAGTCACCAGTTTCCTCTGCACGGCCTGCAGGAAAACCAAACACAAATCAAAAGCTGTGCTCACAAGTCAAAGTTGCGCTGCTGCCTGCCAACGTCTCCCACAAGGCACATCCTCGCAGCAAAACTGCCACGGCGTACTACTCACCTGCTCCTTGCCCATCCAAACATCCAACGCTGCGGCCGTCATCTCCTGGGGCACTTAAGGTAACAGGAGATGCAAATTACTGTTGCGATTGTGAGAAATCCGTTCCCGTGCTCCCTCTCCCTACTGCCCGGCTCACCTCAAAGGCTCTTCCCGGTCCAAAGGTGGCCCAAAGGGCACCTGCAAAACCAAATGTAAATGCTCAAGTGAGTTGCTGTATCGCTCTTAGGCATCGGCTCAAGCAACAGCCTCCTCACCTTCTCGGACCGCATCTTCTCACGTGGCTTTGCCCCTCTGAGGCTGCGTGCGGCACCTGCAAAACACAAAGACAACAACACGTGCTCAGATCCTACCCAAAAGCACGTGTTGCCCGCACCGATTCCTATTTTGCCCTCCCTTACCTTGACTTCTCGCCCGCTCGGCCTCAGTCATCTCACGCTTAGTCTCGCACAGCGCCTGCAATACAGAAGCAAACAGGCGCTTTTATCTTTGCCCGGTAACTCATCACCTGAACTAATAACCGCTGCTTCAGGTAACTCACCATTGCTCTCCTTGCTCGAGTTGGCGCCGGCACCGGCATTCCGCTGTGCTACTTCCTCAGTGCCTTGAAAGGGAAAAATATGTTCCCCATTATCTAGTCATGTAGACACCGGTCACACATTCCTACAGACAACAATGCCAACCCACCTTGCTGTTGCGCTCTCCTCGCCTCTCCATCGCCAGCCTTTTGTGCGCAGCTCGTCCCTCCGCACCTGAAGAAAAAAGATCACACAAGTCATCCTAATGACATGCGATGCCTTCGAAATTTAGACATCTGAATTCCATTTATGACTGTCCTCCCTATTTAACACTACAGCCAGGCACAAAAAGAGGCAAACCCCGCTACAATAAAAGGTTAGGCCCCACACCTACCCCACCCTCCGAATTCAAACTGCTCTACGACCGCTCCAGCGGCTTGTCCCGGGAAGACGTGCTCGTCCCCTCTGTGGCTGCAAACCCCAGGCAAATCACTCTCCCTCGTCTGCTGCGTAGACGGCTACGTGTTCGGTAATGGACCGTACGACCCCGACCTTCAAAGCCTAAGCATACACACGTATCAATCACAGAACCTTACGGTTCATCTTCTAGCCCGTCCTAAGACTTCGGTGCCACGGGCAGAGCAACTCCAACAACACGCAAACACGCACGGACCGACACCGCACGCGAGACCAATGACGCGAGATCCTGAGGCAAAAGAAACGCCGTAAGAAGAATGACTCCCAGGCAAGAGACGCCATCGGGCAGCAAGGACTACGGGGCTATAAAGGAGAACCGCTGGCAGCCCTGGAAGAGCGCAAGACCCTGGCCCGTTACAAAGAGATGTGGCCGCAACTGGGAGGATGCGCGTGCAAGAAGCCCCGCTTAAAGGCCTAAAGACTTCGTGGATGCACAGAAAAAAAAAATCCCAGAACAGGGATCCAACTAAACAGATGACCGATCTTCAGGGATGCTGACGTGGGCCGCGATGCCGCCGCAAATGATGAAGGACCAGACTCTTCCAAGAGAAGTGGTCGATCCACGCTTTTCAGATTGCCGTGCAAGAAAAGCAGTGCCACAATAGCACTGTGCGATGGGTACAGGCATTTGAGACTATAGAGATGGAGCCCGAGGTGCATACTGCTTGCCTCGATAGCAAAGAGGAGATGGAGGCCCAAGACAGGTCTGAGACAAAGCACACAGAACACATAAACCACACAATGACACAGACACAGGCTGGAACTGCCCTGCCCGGCAGCTGCTAGCGTTGCGTCGAGAAGTAATCCCCTCTGCCTTGACCTGCCCAAAAGGGACAATTCCCACACAGCCCTCTCCTCTATGCTAGAATCCCTCCCCCCCCCTCCCAACCTACGGCCCTCTTCCCAGCCCCAGACCGGCCCTGGTCCCTCCACTTAGCTTTCAGAGGGCCGAGGACCTGAAGACGTCCCCGGCAGAAACACTCAACTGGCAACGGCCGACGGGAACGACCCCGCAGTCACCAGTTTCCTCTGCACGGCCTGCAGGAAAACCAAACACAAATCAAAAGCTGTGCTCACAAGTCAAAGTTGCGCTGCTGCCTGCCAACGTCTCCCACAAGGCACATCCTCGCAGCAAAACTGCCACGGCGTACTACTCACCTGCTCCTTGCCCATCCAAACATCCAACGCTGCGGCCGTCATCTCCTGGGGCACTTAAGGTAACACGAGATGCAAATTACTGTTGCGATTGTGAGAAATCCGTTCCCGTGCTCCCTCTCCCTACTGCCCGGCTCACCTCAAAGGCTCTTCCCGGTCCAAAGGTGGCCCAAAGGGCACCTGCAAAACCAAATGTAAATGCTCAAGTGAGTTGCTGTATCGCTCTTAGGCATCGGCTCAAGCAACAGCCTCCTCACCTTCTCGGACCGCATCTTCTCACGTGGCTTTGCCCCTCTGAGGCTGCGTGCGGCACCTGCAAAACACAAAGACAACAACACGTGCTCAGATCCTACCCAAAAGCACGTGTTGCCCGCACCGATTCCTATTTTGCCCTCCCTTACCTTGACTTCTCGCCCGCTCGGCCTCAGTCATCTCACGCTTAGTCTCGCACAGCGCCTGCAATACAGAAGCAAACAGGCGCTTTTATCTTTGCCCGGTAACTCATCACCTGAACTAATAACCGCTGCTTCAGGTAACTCACCATTGCTCTCCTTGCTCGAGTTGGCGCCGGCACCGGCATTCCGCTGTGCTACTTCCTCAGTGCCTTGAAAGGGAAAAATATGTTCCCCATTATCTAGTCATGTAGACACCGGTCACACATTCCTACAGACAACAATGCCAACCCACCTTGCTGTTGCGCTCTCCTCGCCTCTCCATCGCCAGCCTTTTGTGCGCAGCTCGTCCCTCCGCACCTGAAGAAAAAAGATCACACAAGTCATCCTAATGACATGCGATGCCTTCGAAATTTAGACATCTGAATTCCATTTATGACTGTCCTCCCTATTTAACACTACAGCCAGGCACAAAAAGAGGCAAACCCCGCTACAATAAAAGGTTAAGCCCCACACCTACCCCACCCTCCGAATTCAAACTGCTCTACGACCGCTCCAGCGGCTTGTCCCGGGAAGACGTGCTCGTCCCCTCTGTGGCTGCAAACCCCAGGCAAATCACTCTCCCTCGTCTGCTGCGTAGACGGCTACGTGTTCGGTAATGGACCGTACGGCCCCGGCCTTCAAAGCCTAAGCATACACACGTATCAATCACAGAACCTTACGGTTCGTCTTCTAGCCCGTCCTAAGACTTCGGTGCCACGGGCAGAGCAACTCCAACAACACGCAAACACGCACGGACCGACACCGCACGCGAGACCAATGACGCGAGATCCTGAGGCAAAAGAAACGCCGTAAGAAGAATGACTCCCAGGCAAGAGACGCCATCGGGCAGCAAGGACTACGGGGCCATAAAGGAGAACCGCTGGCAGCCCTGGAAGAGCGCAAGACCATGGCCCGTTACAAAGAGATGTGGCCGCAACTGGGAGGATGCGCGTGCAAGAAGCCCCGCTTAAAGGCCTAAAGACTTCGTGGATGCACAGAAAAAAAAAATCCCAGAACAGGGATCCAACTAAACAGATGACCGATCTTCAGGGATGCTGACGTGGGCCGCGATGCCGCCGCAAATGATGAAGGACCAGACTCTTCCAAGAGAAGTGGTCGATCCACGCTTTTCAGATTGCCGTGCAAGAAAAGCAGTGCCACAATAGCACTGTGCGATGGGTACAGGCATTTGAGACTATAGAGATGGAGCCCGAGGTGCGTACTGCTTGCCTCGATAGCAAAGAGGAGATGGAGACCCAAGACAGGTCCGAGACAAAGCACACAGACAACATAAACCACACAATGACACAGACACAGGCTGGAACTGCCCTGCCCGGCAGCTGCTAGCGTTGCGTCGAGAAGTAATCCCCTCTGCCTTGACCTGCCCAAAAGGGACAATTCCCACACAGCCCTCTCCTCTATGCTAGAATCGCTCCCCACCCCTCCCAACCTACAGCCCTCTTCCCAGCCCCAGACCGGCCCTGGTCCCTCCACTTAGCTTTCAGAGGGCCGAGGACCTGAAGACGTCCCCGGCAGAAACACTCAACTGGCAACGGCCGACGGGAACGACCCCGCAGTCACCAGTTTCCTCTGCACGGCCTGCAGGAAAACCAAACACAAATCAAAAGCTGTGCTCACAAGTCAAAGTTGCGCTGCTGCCTGCCAACGTCTCCCACAAGGCACATCCTCGCAGCAAAACTGCCACGGCGTACTACTCACCTGCTCCTTGCCCATCCAAACAACCAGCGCTGCGGCCGTCATCTCCTGGGGCACCTAAGGTAACAGGAGATGCAAATTACTGTTGCGATTGTGAGAAATCCGTTCCCGTGCTCCCTCTCCCTACTGCCCGGCTCACCTCAAAGGCTCTTCCCGGTCCAAAGGTGGCCCAAAGGGCACCTGCAAAACCAAATGTAAATGCTCAAGTGAGTTGCTGTATCGCTCTTAGGCATCGGCTCAAGCAACAGCCTCCTCACCTTCTCGGACCGCATCTTCTCACGTGGCTTTGCCCCTCTGAGGCTCCGTGCGGCACCTGCAAAACACAAAGACAACAACACGTGCTCAGATCCTACCCAAAAGCACGTGTTGCCCGCACCGATTCCTATTTTGCCCTCCCTTACCTTGACTTCTCGCCCGCTCGGCCTCAGTCATCTCACGCTTAGTCTTGCACAGCGCCTGCAATACAGAAGCAAACAGGCGCTTTTATCTTTGCCCGGTAACTCATCACCTGAACTAATAACCGCTACTTCAGGTAACTCACCATTGCTCTCCTTGTTCGAGTTGGCGCCGGCACCGGCATTCCGCTGTGCTACTTCCTCAGTGCCTTGAAAGGGAAAAATATGTTCCCCATTATCTAGTCATGTAGACACCGGTCACACATTCCTACAGACAACAATGCCAACCCACCTTGCTGTTGCGCTCTCCTCGCCTCTCCATCGCCAGCCTTTTGTGCGCAGCTCGTCCCTCCGCACCTGAAGAAAAAAGATCACACAAGTCATCCTGATGACATGCGATGCCTTAGAAATTTAGACATCTGAATTCCATTTATGACTGTCCTCCCTATTTAACACTACAGCCAGGCACAAAAAGAGGCAAACCCCGCTACAATAAAAGGTTAGGCCCCACACCTACCCCACCCTCCGAATTCAAACTGCTCTACGACCGCTCCAGCGGCTTGTCCCGGGAAGACGTGCTCGTCCCCTCTGTGGCTGCAAACCCCAGGCAAATCACTCTCCCTCGTCTGCTGCGTAGACGGCTACGTGTTCGGTAATGGACCGTACGGCCCTGGCCTTCAAAGCCTAAGCATACACACGTATCAATCACAGAACCTTACGGTTCGTCTTCTAGCCCGTCCTAAGACTTCGGTGCCACAGGCAGAGCAACTCCAACAACACGCAAACACGCACAAACCCACACCGCACGCGAGACCAATGACGCAAGATCCGGAGGCAAAAGAAGCGCCGTAAGAAGAATGACTCCCAGGCAAGAGACGCCATCGGGCAGGAAGGACCACGGGGCTGCGAAGGAGAATCTCTGGCAGCCCTGGAAGAGCGCAAGACCCTGGCCCGTTACAAAGAGATGTGGCCGCAACTGGGAGGATGCGCGTGCAAGAAGTCCCGCTTAAAGGCCTAAAGACTTTGTGGATGCATGGAAAATGGATCGGCTCAAACAACAGCCTCCTCACCTTCTCGGACCGCATGTTGTCATGTGGTTTTACCCCTCTGAGTAGGCGTGTGGCACCTGCTAAAAACAAAGAAGATGACACATGCTTAGATTCTATTGGAAAGCACTCGTTGCTTGCACCGATTCCTATTTTGCCCTCCCTTACCTTGACTTCTCGCCCGCTTGGTCTCTGTAGAGTCATGCTGCCATGTTGAGGCTTGCACACCTCCTGCAATACAGAAAGCAAAGAGGTGCATTTATCTTTGCCGATGACTCATCACCTGAACAATAACCGCTGCTTCAGGTAACTCACCGTTGCTCTCCTTGCTTGAGTTGGCACCGGCACCGGCATTCCGCTGTGCTACTCGCTCGGTGCCTTGAAAGTGAAAAACATGTTCCCATTATCTAGTCATGTGGATACCGGTCACACATTTCTACAGACAACAACGCCAACCCACCTTGCTGTTGCGCTCTCCTCGCCTCTCCATCGCCAGCCTTTGGTGCACAACTCGTCCATCTGCACCTGAAGAAAAAAGATCACACAAGTCATCCTGATGACATGCGATGCCTTAGCAATTTAGACATCTCGATTCCATTTATGACTATCATCCCTATTTAACACTACAGCCAGGCACAAAAAGAGGCAATCCCCGCTACAATAAAAGGTTAAGCCCCACACCTCCACCACCCTTGAAATTCAAACTGCTCTCTTACCGCTCCAGCGGCTTCTCCCGGGAAGAAGTGCTCGTCCCCTCTGTGGCTGTGAGCCCCAGGGAAATCACTCTCCCTCGTCTGCTGCGTAGACGGCTACGTGTTCAATAGTGGACCGTACAGTCCCAGCATTCAAAGCCTAAGCATATACACGTATTAATCACAGAACCTTACGGTTAGCCTTCTAGCCCGTCCTAAGACTTCGGTGCCACGGGCAGAGCAACTCCAACAACACACAAACACGCACTGTCCAACACTGCACACGAGACCAATGACGCGAGATCCTGAGGCAAAAGAAACGCCGTAAGAAGAATGACTCCCAGGCAAGAGACGCCATCGGGCAGCAAGGACTACGGGGCCATAAAGGAGAACCGCTGGCAGCCCTGGAAGAGCGCAAGACCCTGGCCCGTTACAAAGAGATGTGGCCGCAACTGGGAGGATGCGCGTGCAAGAAGCCCCGCTTAAAGGCCTAAAGACTTCGTGGATGCACAGAAAAAAAAAATCCCAGAACAGGGATCCAACTAAACAGATGACCGATCTTCAGAGATGCTGACGTGGGCCGCGATGCCGCCGCAAATGATGAAGGACCAGACTCTTCCAAGAGAAGTGGTCGATCCACGCTTTTAAGATTGCCGTGCAAGAAAAGCAGTGCCACAATAGCACTGTGCGATGGGTACAGGCATTTGAGACTATAGAGATGGAGCCCGAGGTGCGTACTGCTTGCCTCGATAGCAAAGAGGAGATGGAGACCCAAGACAGGTCCGAGACAAAGCACACAGACAACATAAACCACACAATGACACAGACACAGGCTGGAACTGCCCTGCCCGGCAGCTGCTAGCGTTGCGTCGAGAAGTAATCCCCTCTGCCCTGACCTGCCCAAAAAGGATAATTCCCACACAGCCCTCTCCTCTATGCTAGAATCCCTCCCCGCCCCTCCCAACCTACGGCCCTCTTCCCAGCCCCAGACCGGCCCTGGTCCCTCCACTTAGCTTTCAGAGGGCCGAGGACCTGAAGACGTCCCCGGCAGAAACCCTCAACTGGCAACGGCCGACGGGAACGACCCCGCAGTCACCAGTTTCCTCTGCACGGCCTGCAGGAAAACCAAACACAAATCAAAAGCTGTGCTCACAAGTCAAAGTTGCGCTGCTGCCTGCCAACGTCTCCCACAAGGCACATCCTCGCGGCAAAACTGCCACGGCGTACTACTCACCTGCTCCTTGCCCGTCCAAACATCCAACCCTGCGGCCGTCATCTCCTGGGGCACCTAAGGTAACAGAGATGCAAATTACTCTTGCGATTGTGAGAAATCCGTTCCCCTGCTCCCTCTCCCTACTGCCCGGCTCACCTCAAAGGCTCTTCCCGGTCCAAAGGTGGCCCAAAGGGCACCTGCAAAACCAAATGTAAATGCTCAAGTGAGTTGCTGTATCGCTCTTAGGCATCGGCTCAAGCAACAGCCTCCTCACCTTCTCGGACCGCATCTTCTCACGTGGCTTTGCCCCTCTGAGGCTGCGTGCGGCACCTGCAAAACACAAAGACAACAACACGTGCTCAGATCCTACCCAAAAGCACGTGTTGCCCGCACCGATTCCTATTTTGCCCTCCCTTACCTTGACTTCTCGCCCGCTCGGCCTCAGTCATCTCACGCTTAGTCTTGCACAGCGCCTGCAATACAGAAGCAAACAGGCGCTTTTATCTTTGCCCGGTAACTCATCACCTGAACTAATAACCGCTGCTTCAGGTAACTCACCATTGCTCTCCTTGCTCGAGTTGGCGCCGGCACCGGCATTCCGCTGTGCTACTTCCTCAGTGCCTTGAAAGGGAAAAATATGTTCCCCATTATCTAGTCATGTAGACACCGGTCACACATTCCTACAGACAACAATGCCAACCCACCTTGCTGTTGCGCTCTCCTCGCCTCTCCATCGCCAGCCTTTTGTGCGCAGCTCGTCCCTCCGCACCTGAAGAAAAAAGATCACACAAGTCATCCTAATGACATGCGATGCCTTCGAAATTTAGACATCTGAATTCCATTTATGACTGTCCTCCCTATTTAACACTACAGCCAGGCACAAAAAGAGGCAAACCCTGCTACAATAAAAGGTTAAGCCCCACACCTACCCCACCCTCCGAATTCAAACTGCTCTACGACCGCTCCAGCGGCTTGTCCCAGGAAGACGTGCTCGTCCCCTCTGTGGCTGCAAACCCCAGGCAAATCACTCTCCCTCGTCTGCTGCGTAGACGGCTACGTGTTCGGTAATGGACCGTACGGCCCCGGCCTTCAAAGCCTAAGCATACACACGTATCAATCACAGAACCTTACGGTTCGTCCTCTAGCCCGTCCTAAGACTTCGGTGCCACGGGCAGAGCAACTCCAACAACACGCAAACACGCACGGACCGACACCGCACGCGAGACCAATGACGCGAGATCCTGAGGCAAAAGAAACGCCGTAAGAAGAATGACGCCCAGGCAAGAGACGCCATCGGGCAGCAAGGACTACGGGGCCATAAAGGAGAACCGCTGGCAGCCCTGGAAGAGCGCAAGACCCTGGCCCGTTACAAAGAGATGTGGCCGCAACTGGGAGGATGCGCGTGTAAGAAGCCCCGCTTAAAGGCCTAAAGACTTCGTGGATGCACAGAAAAAAAAATCCCAGAACAGGGATCCAACTAAACAGATGACCGATCTTCAGGGATGCTGACGTGGGCCGCAATGCCGCCGCAAATGATGAAGGACCAGACTCTTCCAAGAGAAGTGGTCGATCCACGCTTTTCAGTTTGCCGTGCAAGAAAAGCAGTGCCACAATAGCACTGTGCGATGGGTACAGGCATTTGAGACTATAGAGATGGAGCCCGAGGTGCGTACTGCTTGCCTCGATAGCAAAAGAGGAGATGGAGGCCCAAGACAGGTCCGAGACAAAGCACACAGAACACATAAACCACACAATGACACAGACACAGGCTGGAACTGCCCTGCCCGGCAGCTGCTAGCGTTGCGTCGAGAAGTAATCCCCTCTGCCTTGACCTGCCCAAAAGGGACAATTCCCACACAGCCCTCTCCTCTATGCTAGAATCCCTCCCCGCCCCTCCCAACCTACAGCCCTCTTCCCAGCCCCAGACCGGCCCTGGTCCCTCCACTTAGCTTTCAGAGGGCCGAGGACCTGAAGACGTCCCCGGCAGAAACACTCAACTGGCAACGGCCGACGGGAACGACCCCGCAGTCACCAGTTTCCTCTGCACGGCCTGCAGGAAAACCAAACACAAATCAAAAGCTGTGCTCACAAGTCAAAGTTGCGCTGCTGCCTGCCAACGTCTCCCACAAGGCACATCCTCGCAGCAAAACTGCCACGGCGTACTACTCACCTGCTCCTTGCCCATCCAAACATCCAACGCTGCGGCCGTCATCTCCTGGGGCACTTAAGGTAACAGGAGATGCAAATTACTGTTGCGATTGTGAGAAATCCGTTCCCGTGCTCCCTCTCCCTACTGCCCGGCTCACCTCAAAGGCTCTTCCCGGTCCAAAGGTGGCCCAAAGGGCACCTGCAAAACCAAATGTAAATGCTCAAGTGAGTTGCTGTATCGCTCTTAGGCATCGGCTCAAGCAAGAGCCTCCTCACCTTCTCGGACCGCATCTTCTCACGTGGCTTTGCCCCTCTGAGGCTGCGTGCGGCACCTGCAAAAGACAAAGACAACAACACGTGCTCAGATCCTACCCAAAAGCACGTGTTGCCCGCACCGATTCCTATTTTGCCCTCCCTTACCTTGACTTCTCGCCCGCTCGGCCTCAGTCATCTCACGCTTAGTCTTGCACAGCGCCTGCAATACAGAAGCAAACAGGCGCTTTTATCTTTGCCCGGTAACTCATCACCTGAACTAATAACCGCTGCTTCAGGTAACTCACCATTGCTCTCCTTGCTCGAGTTGGCGCCGGCACCGGCATTCCACTGTGCTACTTCCTCAGTGCCTTGAAAGGGAAAAATATGTTCCCCATTATCTAGTCATGTAGACACCGGTCACACATTCCTACAGACAACAATGCCAACCCACCTTGCTGTTGCGCTCTCCTCGCCTCTCCATCGCCAGCCTTTTGTGCGCAGCTCGTCCCTCCGCACCTGAAGAAAAAAGATCACACAAGTCATCCTAATGACATGCGATGCCTTCGAAATTTAGACATCTGAATTCCATTTATGACTGTCCTCCCTATTTAACACTACAGCCAGGCACAAAAAGAGGCAAACCCCGCTACAATAAAAGGTTAAGCCCCACACCTACCCCACCCTCCGAATTCAAACTGCTCTACGACCGCTCCAGCGGCTTGTCCCGGGAAGACGTGCTCGTCCCCTCTGTGGCTGCAAACCCCAGGCAAATCACTCTCCCTCGTCTGCTGCGTAGACGGCTACGTGTTCGGTAATGGACCGTACGGCCCCGGCCTTCAAAGCCTAAGCATACACACGTATCAATCACAGAACCTTACGGTTCGTCTTCTAGCCCGTCCTAAGACTTCGGTGCCACGGGCAGAGCAACTCCAACAACACGCAAACACGCACGGACCGACACCGCACGCGAGACCAATGACGCGAGATCCTGAGGCAAAAGAAACGCCGTAACAAGAATGACTCCCAGGCAAGAGACGCCATCGGGCAGCAAGGACTACGGGGCCATAAAGGAGAACCGCTGGCAGCCCTGGAAGAGCGCAAGACCATGGCCCGTTACAAAGAGATGTGGCCGCAACTGGGAGGATGCGCGTGCAAGAAGCCCCGCTTAAAGGCCTAAAGACTTCGTGGATGCACAGAAAAAAAAAATCCCAGAACAGGGATCCAACTAAACAGATGACCGATCTTCAGGGATGCTGACGTGGGCCGCGATGCCGCCGCAAATGATGAAGGACCAGACTCTTCCAAGAGAAGTGGTCGATCCACGCTTTTCAGATTGCCGTGCAAGAAAAGCAGTGCCACAATAGCACTGTGCGATGGGTACAGGCATTTGAGACTATAGAGATGGAGCCCGAGGTGCGTACTGCTTGCCTCGATAGCAAAGAGGAGATGGAGACCCAAGACAGGTCCGAGACAAAGCACACAGACAACATAAACCACACAATGACACAGACACAGGCTGGAACTGCCCTGCCCGGCAGCTGCTAGCGTTGCGTCGAGAAGTAATCCCCTCTGCCTTGACCTGCCCAAAAGGGACAATTCCCACACAGCCCTCTCCTCTATGCTAGAATCCCTCCCCGCCCCTCCCAACCTACAGCCCTCTTCCCAGCCCCAGACCGGCCCTGGTCCCTCCACTTAGCTTTCAGAGGGCCGAGGACCTGAAGACGTCCCCGGCAGAAACACTCAACTGGCAACGGCCGACGGGAACGACCCCGCAGTCACCAGTTTCCTCTGCACGGCCTTCAGGAAAACCAAACACAAATCAAAAGCTGTGCTCACAAGTCAAAGTTGCGCTGCTGCCTGCCAACGTCTCCCACAAGGCACATCCTCGCAGCAAAACTGCCACGGCGTACTACTCACCTGCTCCTTGCCCATCCAAACAACCAGCGCTGCGGCCGTCATCTCCTGGGGCACTTAAGGTAACAGGAGATGCAAATTACTGTTGCGATTGTGAGAAATCCGTTCCCGTGCTCCCTCTCCCTACTGCCCGGCTCACCTCAAAGGCTCTTCCCGGTCCAAAGGTGGCCCAAAGGGCACCTGCAAAACCAAATGTAAATGCTCAAGTGAGTTGCTGTATCGCTCTTAGGCATCGGCTCAAGCAACAGCCTCCTCACCTTCTCGGACCGCATCTTCTCACGTGGCTTTGCCCCTCTGAGGCTCCGTGCGGCACCTGCAAAACACAAAGACAACAACACGTGCTCAGATCCTACCCAAAAGCACGTGTTGCCCGCACCGATTCCTATTTTGCCCTCCCTTACCTTGACTTCTCGCCCGCTCGGCCTCAGTCATCTCACGCTTAGTCTTGCACAGCGCCTGCAATACAGAAGCAAACAGGCGCTTTTATCTTTGCCCGGTAACTCATCACCTGAACTAATAACCGCTGCTTCAGGTAACTCACCATTGCTCTCCTTGCTCGAGTTGGCGCCGGCACCGGCATTCCGCTGTGCTACTTCCTCAGTGCCTTGAAAGGGAAAAATATGTTCCCCATTATCTAGTCATGTAGACACCGGTCACACATTCCTACAGACAACAATGCCAACCCACCTCGCTGTTGCACTCTCCTCGCCTCTCCATCGCCAGCCTTTTGTGCGCAGCTCGTCCCTCCGCACCTGAAGAAAAAAGATCACACAAGTCATCCTAATGACATGCGATGCCTTCGAAATTTAGACATCTGAATTCCATTTATGACTGTCCTCCCTATTTAACACTACAGCCAGGCACAAAAAGAGGCAAACCCCGCTACAATAAAAGGTTAAGCCCCACACCTACCCCACCCTCCGAATTCAAACTGCTCTACGACCGCTCCAGCGGCTTGTCCCGGGAAGACGTGCTCGTCCCCTCTGTGGCTGCAAACCCCAGGCAAATCACTCTCCCTCGTCTGCTGCGTAGACGGCTACGTGTTCGGTAATGGACCGTACGGCCCCGGCCTTCAAAGCCTAAGCATACACACGTATCAATCACAGAACCTTACGGTTCGTCTTCTAGCCCGTCCTAAGACTTCGGTGCCACGGGCAGAGCAACTCCAACAACACGCAAACACGCACGGACCGACACCGCACGCGAGACCAATGACGCGAGATCCTGAGGCAAAAGAAACGCCGTAACAAGAATGACTCCCAGGCAAGAGACGCCATCGGGCAGCAAGGACTACGGGGCCATAAAGGAGAACCGCTGGCAGCCCTGGAAGAGCGCAAGACCCTGGCCCGTTACAAAGAGATGTGGCCGCAACTGGGAGGATGCGCGTGCAAGAAGCCCCGCTTAAAGGCCTAAAGACTTCGTGGATGCACAGAAAAAAAAAATCCCAGAACAGGGATCCAACTAAACAGATGACCGATCTTCAGGGATGCTGACGTGGGCCGCGATGCCGCCGCAAATGATGAAGGACCAGACTCTTCCAAGAGAAGTGGTCGATCCACGCTTTTCAGATTGCCGTGCAAGAAAAGCAGTGCCACAATAGCACTGTGCGATGGGTACAGGCATTTGAGACTATAGAGATGGAGCCCGAGGTGCGTACTGCTTGCCTCGATAGCAAAGAGGAGATGGAGACCCAAGACAGGTCCGAGACAAAGCACACAGACAACATAAACCACACAATGACACAGACACAGGCTGGAACTGCCCTGCCCGGCAGCTGCTAGCGTTGCGTCGAGAAGTAATCCCCTCTGCCTTGACCTGCCCAAAAGGGACAATTCCCACACAGCCCTCTCCTCTATGCTAGAATCGCTCCCCACCCCTCCCAACCTACAGCCCTCTTCCCAGCCCCAGACCGGCCCTGGTCCCTCCACTTAGCTTTCAGAGGGCCGAGGACCTGAAGACGTCCCCGGCAGAAACACTCAACTGGCAACGGCCGACGGGAACGACCCCGCAGTCACCAGTTTCCTCTGCACGGCCTTCAGGAAAACCAAACACAAATCAAAAGCTGTGCTCACAAGTCAAAGTTGCGCTGCTGCCTGCCAACGTCTCCCACAAGGCACATCCTCGCAGCAAAACTGCCACGGCGTACTACTCACCTGCTCCTTGCCCATCCAAACAACCAGCGCTGCGGCCGTCATCTCCTGGGGCACTTAAGGTAACAGGAGATGCAAATTACTGTTGCGATTGTGAGAAATCCGTTCCCGTGCTCCCTCTCCCTACTGCCCGGCTCACCTCAAAGGCTCTTCCCGGTCCAAAGGTGGCCCAAAGGGCACCTGCAAAACCAAATGTAAATGCTCAAGTGAGTTGCTGTATCGCTCTTAGGCATCGGCTCAAGCAACAGCCTCCTCACCTTCTCGGACCGCATCTTCTCACGTGGCTTTGCCCCTCTGAGGCTCCGTGCGGCACCTGCAAAACACAAAGACAACAACACGTGCTCAGATCCTACCCAAAAGCACGTGTTGCCCGCACCGATTCCTATTTTGCCCTCCCTTACCTTGACTTCTCGCCCGCTCGGCCTCAGTCATCTCACGCTTAGTCTTGCACAGCGCCTGCAATACAGAAGCAAACAGGCGCTTTTATCTTTGCCCGGTAACTCATCACCTGAACTAATAACCGCTGCTTCAGGTAACTCACCATTGCTCTCCTTGCTCGAGTTGGCGCCGGCACCGGCATTCCGCTGTGCTACTTCCTCAGTGCCTTGAAAGGGAAAAATATGTTCCCCATTATCTAGTCATGTAGACACCGGTCACACATTCCTACAGACAACAATGCCAACCCACCTCGCTGTTGCGCTCTCCTCGCCTCTCCATCGCCAGCCTTTTGTGCGCAGCTCGTCCCTCCGCACCTGAAGAAAAAAGATCACACAAGTCATCCTGATGACATGCGATGCCTTAGAAATTTAGACATCTGAATTCCATTTATGACTGTCCTCCCTATTTAACACTACAGCCAGGCACAAAAAGAGGCAAACCCCGCTACAATAAAAGGTTAGGCCCCACACCTACCCCACCCTCCGAATTCAAACTGCTCTACGACCGCTCCAGCGGCTTGTCCCGGGAAGACGTGCTCGTCCCCTCTGTGGCTGCAAACCCCAGGCAAATCACTCTCCCTCGTCTGCTGCATAGACGGCTACGTGTTCGGTAATGGACCGTACGGCCCTGGCCTTCAAAGCCTAAGCATACACACGTATCAATCACAGAACCTTACGGTTCGTCTTCTAGCCCGTCCTAAGACTTCGGTGCCACAGGCAGAGCAACTCCAACAACACGCAAACACGCACAAACCCACACCGCACGCGAGACCAATGACGCAAGATCCGGAGGCAAAAGAAGCGCCGTAAGAAGAATGACTCCCAGGCAAGAGACGCCATCGGGCAGGAAGGACCACGGGGCTGCAAAGGAGAATCTCTGGCAGCCCTGGAAGAGTGCAAGACCCTGGCCCGTTACAAAGAGATGTGGCCGCAACTGGGAGGATGCGCGTGCAAGAAGTCCCGCTTAAAGGCCTAAAGACTTTGTGGATGCATGGAAAATGGATCGGCTCAAACAACAGCCTCCTCACCTTCTCGGACCGCATGTTGTCATGTGGTTTTACCCCTCTGAGTAGGCGTGTGGCACCTGCTAAAAACAAAGAAGATGACACATGCTTAGATTCTATTGGAAAGCACTCGTTGCCCGCACCGATTCCTATTTTGCCCTCCCTTACCTTGACTTCTCGCCCGCTTGGTCTCTGTAGAGTCATGCTGCCATGTTGAGGCTTGCACACCTCCTGCAATACAGAAAGCAAAGAGGTGCATTTATCTTTGCCGATGACTCATCACCTGAACAATAACCGCTGCTTCAGGTAACTCACCGTTGCTCTCCTTGCTTGAGTTGGCACTGGCACCGGCATTCCGCTGTGCTACTCGCTCGGTGCCTTGAAAGTGAAAAACATGTTCCCATTATCTAGTCATGTGGATACCGGTCACACATTTCTACAGACAACAACGCCAACCCACCTTGCTGTTGCGCTCGCCTCGCCTCTCCATCGCCAGCCTTTGGTGCACAACTCGTCCATCTGCACCTGAAGAAAAAAGATCACACAAGTCATCCTGATGACATGCGATGCCTTAGCAATTTAGACATCTCGATTCCATTTATGACTATCATCCCTATTTAACACTACAGCCAGGCACAAAAAGAGGCAATCCCCGCTACAATAAAAGGTTAAGCCCCACACCTCCACCACCCTTGAAATTCAAACTGCTCTCTTACCGCTCCAGCGGCTTCTCCCGGGAAGAAGTGCTCGTCCCCTCTGTGGCTGTGAGCCCCAGGGAAATCACTCTCCCTCGTCTGCTGCGTAGACGGCTACGTGATCAATAGTGGACCGTACAGTCCCAGCCTTCAAAGCCTAAGCATATACACGTATTAATCACAGAACCTTACGGTTAGCCTTCTAGCCCGTCCTAAGACTTCGGTGCCACGGGCAGAGCAACTCCAACAACACACAAACACGCACTGTCCAACACTGCACACGAGACCAATGACGCGAGATCCTGAGGCAAAAGAAACGCCGTAAGAAGAATGACTCCCAGGCAAGAGACGCCATCGGGCAGCAAGGACTACGGGGCCATAAAGGAGAACCGCTGGCAGCCCTGGAAGAGCGCAAGACCCTGGCCCGTTACAAAGAGATGTGGCCGCAACTGGGAGGATGCGCGTGCAAGAAGCCCCGCTTAAAGGCCTAAAGACTTCGTGGATGCACAGAAAAAAAAAATCCCAGAACAGGGATCCAACTAAACAGATGACCTATCTTCAGGGATGCTGACGTGGGCCGCGATGTCGCCGCAAATGATGAAGGACCAGACTCTTCCAAGAGAAGTGGTCGATCCACGCTTTTAAGATTGCCGTGCAAGAAAAGCAGTGCCACAATAGCACTGTGCGATGGGTACAGGCATTTGAGACTATAGAGATGGAGCCCGAGGTGCGTACTGCTTGCCTCGATAGCAAAGAGGAGATGGAGGCCCAAGACAGGTCCGAGACAAAGCACACAGACAACATAAACCACACAATGACACAGACACAGGCTGGAACTGCCCTGCCCGGCAGCTGCTAGCGTTGCGTCGAGAAGTAATCCCCTCTGCCCTGACCTGCCCAAAAAGGATAATTCCCACACAGCCCTCTCCTCTATGCTAGAATCCCTCCCCGCCCCTCCCAACCTACGGCCCTCTTCCCAGTTCCAGACCGGCCCTGGTCCCTCCACTTAGCTTTCAGAGGGCCGAGGACCTGAAGACGTCCCCGGCAGAAACACTCAACTGGCAACGGCCGACGGGAACGACCCCGCAGTCACCAGTTTCCTCTGCACGGCCTGCAGGAAAACCAAACACAAATCAAAAGCTGTGCTCACAAGTCAAAGTTGCGCTGCTGCCTGCCAACGTCTCCCACAAGGCACATCCTCGCAGCAAAACTGCCACGGCGTACTACTCACCTGCTCCTTGCCCATCCAAACAACCAGCGCTGCGGCCGTCGTCTCCTGGGGCACCTAAGGTAACAGGAGATGCAAATTACTGTTGCGATTGTGAGAAATCCGTTCCCGTGCTCCCTCTCCCTACTGCCCGGCTCACCTCAAAGGCTCTTCCCGGTCCAAAGGTGGCCCAAAGGGCACCTGCAAAACCAAATGTAAATGCTCAAGTGAGTTGCTGTATCGCTCTTAGGCATCGGCTCAAGCAACAGCCTCCTCACCTTCTCGGACCGCATCTTCTCACGTGGCTTTGCCCCTCTGAGGCTGCGTGCGGCACCTGCAAAACACAAAGACAACAACACGTGCTCAGATCCTACCCAAAAGCACGTGTTGCCCGCACCGATTCCTATTTTGCCCTCCCTTACCTTGACTTCTCGCCCGCTCGGCCTCAGTCATCTCACGCTTAGTCTTGCACAGCGCCTGCAATACAGAAGCAAACAGGCGCTTTTATCTTTGCCCGGTAACTCATCACCTGAACTAATAACCGCTGCTTCAGGTAACTCACCATTGCTCTCCTTGCTCGAGTTGGCGCCGGCACCGGCATTCCGCTGTGCTACTTCCTCAGTGCCTTGAAAGGGAAAAATATGTTCCCCATTATCTAGTCATGTAGACACCGGTCACACATTCCTACAGACAACAATGCCAACCCACCTTGCTGTTGCGCTCTCCTCGCCTCTCCATCGCCAGCCTTTTGTGCGCAGCTCGTCCCTCCGCACCTGAAGAAAAAAGATCACACAAGTCATCCTAATGACATGCGATGCCTTCGAAATTTAGACATCTGAATTCCATTTATGACTGTCCTCCCTATTTAACACTACAGCCAGGCACAAAAAGAGGCAAACCCCGCTACAATAAAAGGTTAAGCCCCACACCTACCCCACCCTCCGAATTCAAACTGCTCTACGACCGCTCCAGCGGCTTGTCCCGGGAAGACGTGCTCGTCCCCTCTGTGGCTGCAAACCCCAGGCAAATCACTCTCCCTCGTCTGCTGCGTAGACGGCTACGTGTTCGGTAATGGACCGTACGGCCCTGGCCTTCAAAGCCTAAGCATACACACGTATCAATCACAGAACCTTACGGTTCGTCTTCTAGCCCGTCCTAAGACTTCGGTGCCACGGGCAGAGCAACTCCAACAACACGCAAACACGCACGGACCGACACCGCACGCGAGACCAATGACGCGAGATCCTGAGGCAAAAGAAACGCCGTAAGAAGAATGACTCCCAGGCAAGAGACGCCATCGGGCAGCAAGGACTACGGGGCCATAAAGGAGAACCGCTGGCAGCCCTGGAAGAGTGCAAGACCCTGGCCCGTTACAAAGAGATGTGGCCGCAACTGGGAGGATGCGCGTGCAAGAAGCCCCGCTTAAAGGCCTAAAGACTTCGTGGATGCACAGAAAAAAAAAATCCCAGAACAGGGATCCAACTAAACAGATGACCGATCTTCAGGGATGCTGACGTGGGCCGCGATGCCGCCGCAAATGATGAAGGACCAGACTCTTCCAAGAGAAGTGGTCGATCCACGCTTTTCAGATTGCCGTGCAAGAAAAGCAGTGCCACAATAGCACTGTGCGATGGGTACAGGCATTTGAGACTATAGAGATGGAGCCCGAGGTGCGTACTGCTTGCCTCGATAGCAAAGAGGAGATGGAGGCCCAAGACAGGTCCGAGACAAAGCACACAGAACACATAAACCACACAATGACACAGACACAGGCTGGAACTGCCCTGCCCGGCAGCTGCTAGCGTTGCGTCGAGAAGTAATCCCCTCTGCCTTGACCTGCCCAAAAGGGACAATTCCCACACAGCCCTGTACTCTATGCTAGAATCCCTCCCCACCCCTCCCAACCTACAGCCCTCTTCCCAGCCCCAGACCGGCCCTGGTCCCTCCACTTAGCTTTCAGAGGGCCGAGGACCTGAAGACGTCCCCGGCAGAAACACTCAACTGGCAACGGCCGACGGGAACGACCCCGCAGTCACCAAGTTTCCTCTGCACGGCCTGCAGGAAAACCAAACACAAATCAAAAGCTGTGCTCACAAGTCAAAGTTGCGCTGCTGCCTGCCAACGTCTCCCACAAGGCACATCCTCGCAGCAAAACTGCCACGGCGTACTACTCACCTGCTCCTTGCCCATCCAAACATCCAACGCTGCGGCCGTCATCTCCTGGGGCACTTAAGGTAAAAGGAGATGCAAATTACTGTTGCGATTGTGAGAAATCCGTTCCCGTGCTCCCTCTCCCTACTGCCCGGCTCACCTCAAAGGCTCTTCCCGGTCCAAAGGTGGCCCAAAGGGCACCTGCAAAACCAAATGTAAATGCTCAAGTGAGTTGCTGTATCGCTCTTAGGCATCGGCTCAAGCAACAGCCTCCTCACCTTCTCGGACCGCATCTTCTCACGTGGCTTTGCCCCTCTGAGGCTGTGTGCGGCACCTGCAAAAGACAAAGACAACAACACGTGCTCAGATCCTACCCAAAAGCACGTGTTGCCCGCACCGATTCCTATTTTGCCCTCCCTTACCTTGACTTCTCGCCCGCTCGGCCTCAGTCATCTCACGCTTAGTCTTGCACAGCGCCTGCAATACAGAAGCAAACAGGCGCTTTTATCTTTGCCCGGTAACTCATCACCTGAACTAATAACCGCTGCTTCAGGTAACTCACCATTGCTCTCCTTGCTCGAGTTGGCGCCGGCACCGGCATTCCGCTGTGCTACTTCCTCAGTGCCTTGAAAGGGAAAAATATGTTCCCCATTATCTAGTCATGTAGACACCGGTCACACATTCCTACAGACAACAATGCCAACCCACCTTGCTGTTGCGCTCTCCTCGCCTCTCCATCGCCAGCCTTTTGTGCGCAGCTCGTCCCTCCGCACCTGAAGAAAAAAGATCACACAAGTCATCCTAATGACATGCGATGCCTTCGAAATTTAGACATCTGAATTCCATTTATGACTGTCCTCCCTATTTAACACTACAGCAAGGCACAAAAAGAGGCAAACCCCGCTACAATAAAAGGTTAAGCCCCACAACTACCCCACCCTCCGAATTCAAACTGCTCTACGACCGCTCCAGCGGCTTGTCCCGGGAAGACGTGCTCGTCCCCTCTGTGGCTGCAAACCCCAGGCAAATCACTCTCCCTCGTCTGCTGCGTAGACGGCTACGTGTTCGGTAATGGACCGTACGGCCCCGGCCTTCAAAGCCTAAGCATACACACGTATCAATCACAGAACCTTACGGTTCGTCTTCTAGCCCGTCCTAAGACTTCGGTGCCACGGGCAGAGCAACTCCAACAACACGCAAACACGCACGGACCGACACCGCACGCGAGACCAATGACGCGAGATCCTGAGGCAAAAGAAATGCCGTAAGAAGAATGACTCCCAGGCAAGAGACGCCATCGGGCAGCAAGGACTACGGGGCCATAAAGGAGAACCGCTGGCAGCCCTGGAAGAGCGCAAGACTATGGCCCGTTACAAAGAGATGTGGCCGCAACTGGGAGGATGCGCGTGCAAGAAGCCCCGCTTAAAGGCCTAAAGACTTCGTGGATGCACAGAAAAAAAAAATCCCAGAACAGGGATCCAACTAAACAGATGACCGATCTTCAGGGATGCTGACGTGGGCCGCGATGCCGCCGCAAATGATGAAGGACCAGACTCTTCCAAGAGAAGTGGTCGATCCACGCTTTTAAGATTGCCGTGCAAGAAAAGCAGTGCCACAATAGCACTGTGCGATGGGTACAGGCATTTGAGACTATAGAGATGGAGTCCGAGGTGCGTACTGCTTGACTCGATAGCAAAGAGGAGATGGAGACCCAAGACAGGTCCGAGACAAAGCACACAGACAACATAAACCACACAATGACACAGACACAGGCTGGAACTGCCCTGCCCGGCAGCTGCTAGCGTTGCGTCGAGAAGTAATCCCCTCTGCCTTGACCTGCCCAAAAGGGACAATTCCCACACAGCCCTCTCCTCTATGCTAGAATCCCTCCCCGCCCCTCCCAACCTACAGCCCTCTTCCCAGCCCCAGACCGGCCCTGGTCCCTCCACTTAGCTTTCAGAGGGCCGAGGACCTGAAGACGTCCCCGGCAGAAACACTCAACTGGCAACGGCCGACGGGAACGACCCCGCAGTCACCAGTTTCCTCTGCACGGCCTGCAGGAAAACCAAACACAAATCAAAAGCTGTGCTCACAAGTCAAAGTTGCGCTGCTGCCTGCCAACGTCTCCCACAAGGCACATCCTCGCAGCAAAACTGCCACGGCGTACTACTCACCTGCTCCTTGCCCATCCAAACAACCAGCGCTGCGGCCGTCATCTCCTGGGGCACCTAAGGTAACAGGAGATGCAAATTACTGTTGCGATTGTGAGAAATCCGTTCCCGTGCTCCCTCTCCCTACTGCCCGGCTCACCTCAAAGGCTCTTCCCGGTCCAAAGGTGGCCCAAAGGGCACCTGCAAAACCAAATGTAAATGCTCAAGTGAGTTGCTGTATCGCTCTTAGGCATCGGCTCAAGCAACAGCCTCCTCACCTTCTCGGACCGCATCTTCTCACGTGGCTTTGCCCCTCTGAGGCTGCGTGCGGCACCTGCAAAACACAAAGACAACAACACGTGCTCAGATCCTACCCAAAAGCACGTGTTGCCCGCACCGATTCCTATTTTGCCCTCCCTTACCTTGACTTCTCGCCCGCTCGGCCTCAGTCATCTCACGCTTAGTCTTGCACAGCGCCTGCAATACAGAAGCAAACAGGCGCTTTTATCTTTGCCCGGTAACTCATCACCTGAACTAATAACCGCTGCTTCAGGTAACTCACCATTGCTCTCCTTGTTCGAGTTGGCGCCGGCACCGGCATTCCGCTGTGCTACTTCCTCAGTGCCTTGAAAGGGAAAAATTTGTTCCCCATTATCTAGTCATGTAGACACCGGTCACACATTCCTACAGACAACAATGCCAACCCACCTTGCTGTTGCGCTCTCCTCGCCTCTCCATCGCCAGCCTTTTGTGCGCAGCTCGTCCCTCCGCACCTGAAGAAAAAAGATCACACAAGTCATCCTAATGACATGCGATGCCTTCGAAATTTAGACATCTGAATTCCATTTATGACTGTCCTCCCTATTTAACACTACAGCCAGGCACAAAAAGAGGCAAACCCCGCTACAATAAAAGGTTAAGCCCCACACCTACCCCACCCTCCGAATTCAAACTGCTCTACGACCGCTCCAGCGGCTTGTCCCGGGAAGACGTGCTCGTCCCCTCTGTGGCTGCAAACCCCAGGCAAATCACTCTCCCTCGTCTGCTGCGTAGACGGCTACGTGTTCGGTAATGGACCGTACGGCCCCGGCCTTCAAAGCCTAAGCATACACACGTATCAATCACAGAACCTTACGGTTCGTCTTCTAGCCCGTCCTAAGACTTCGGTGCCACGGGCAGAGCAACTCCAACAACACGCAAACACGCACGGACCGACACCGCACGCGAGACCAATGACGCGAGATCCTGAGGCAAAAGAAACGCCGTAAGAAGAATGACTCCCAGGCAAGAGACGCCATCGGGCAGCAAGGACTACGGGGCCATAAAGGAGAACCGCTGGCAGCCCTGGAAGAGCGCAAGACCATGGCCCGTTACAAAGAGATGTGGCCGCAACTGGGAGGATGCGCGTGCAAGAAGCCCCGCTTAAAGGCCTAAAGACTTCGTGGATGCACAGAAAAAAAAAATCCCAGAACAGGGATCCAACTAAACAGATGACCGATCTTCAGGGATGCTGACGTGGGCCGCGATGCCGCCGCAAATGATGAAGGACCAGACTCTTCCAAGAGAAGTGGTCGATCCACGCTTTTCAGATTGCCGTGCAAGAAAAGCAGTGCCACAATAGCACTGTGCGATGGGTACAGGCATTTGAGACTATAGAGATGGAGCCCGAGGTGCGTACTGATTGCCTCGATAGCAAAGAGGAGATGGAGACCCAAGACAGGTCCGAGACAAAGCACACAGACAACATAAACCACACAATGACACAGACACAGGCTGGAACTGCCCTGCCCGGCAGCTGCTAGCGTTGCGTCGAGAAGTAATCCCCTCTGCCTTGACCTGCCCAAAAGGGACAATTCCCACACAGCCCTCTCCTCTATGCTAGAATCCCTCCCCGCCCCTCCCAACCTACGGCCCTCTTCCCAGCCCCAGACCGGCCCTGGTCCCTCCACTTAGCTTTCAGAGGGCCGAGGACCTGAAGACGTCCCCGGCAGAAACACTCAACTGGCAACGGCCGACGGGAACGACCCCGCAGTCACCAGTTTCCTCTGCACGGCCTGCAGGAAAACCAAACACAAATCAAAAGCTGTGCTCACAAGTCAAAGTTGCGCTGCTGCCTGCCAACGTCTCCCACAAGGCACATCCTCGCAGCAAAACTGCCACGGCGTACTACTCACCTGCTCCTTGCCCATCCAAACAACCAGCGCTGCGGCCGTCATCTCCTGGGGCACCTAAGGTAACAGGAGATGCAAATTACTGTTGCGATTGTGAGAAATCCGTTCCCGTGCTCCCTCTCCCTACTGCCCGGCTCACCTCAAAGGCTCTTCCCGGTCCAAAGGTGGCCCAAAGGGCACCTGCAAAACCAAATGTAAATGCTCAAGTGAGTTGCTGTATCGCTCTTAGGCATCGGCTCAAGCAACAGCCTCCTCACCTTCTCGGACCGCATCTTCTCACGTGGCTTTGCCCCTCTGAGGCTGCGTGCGGCACCTGAAAAACACAAAGACAACAACACGTGCTCAGATCCTACCCAAAAGCACGTGTTGCCCGCACCGATTCCTATTTTGCCCTCCCTTACCTTGACTTCTCGCCCGCTCGGCCTCAGTCATCTCACGCTTAGTCTTGCACAGCGCCTGCAATACAGAAGCAAACAGGCGCTTTTATCTTTGCCCGGTAACTCATCACCTGAACTAATAACCGCTGCTTCAGGTAACTCACCATTGCTCTCCTTGCTCGAGTTGGCGCCGGCACCGGCATTCCGCTGTGCTACTTCCTCAGTGCCTTGAAAGGGAAAAATATGTTCCCCATTATCTAGTCATGTAGACACCGGTCACACATTCCTACAGACAACAATGCCAACCCACCTTGCTGTTGCGCTCTCCTCGCCTCTCCATCGCCAGCCTTTTGTGCGCAGCTCGTCCCTCCGCACCTGAAGAAAAAAGATCACACAAGTCATCCTGATGACATGCGATGCCTTAGAAATTTAGACATCTGAATTCCATTTATGACTGTCCTCCCTATTTAACACTACAGCCAGGCACAAAAAGAGGCAAACCCCGCTACAATAAAAGGTTAGGCCCCACACCTACCCCACCCTCCGAATTCAAACTGCTCTACGACCGCTCCAGCGGCTTGTCCCGGGAAGACGTGCTCGTCCCCTCTGTGGCTGCAAACCCCAGGCAAATCACTCTCCCTCGTCTGCTGCATAGACGGCTACGTGTTCGGTAATGGACCGTACGGCCCCGGCCTTCAAAGCCTAAGCATACACACGTATCAATCACAGAACCTTACGGTTCGTCTTCTAGCCCGTCCTAAGACTTCGGTGCCACAGGCAGAGCAACTCCAACAACACGCAAACACGCACAAACCCACACCGCACGCGAGACCAATGACGCAAGATCCGGAGGCAAAAGAAGCGCCGTAAGAAGAATGACTCCCAGGCAAGAGACGCCATCGGGCAGGAAGGACCACGGGGCTGCAAAGGAGAATCTCTGGCAGCCCTGGAAGAGTGCAAGACCCTGGCCCGTTACAAAGAGATGTGGCCGCAACTGGGAGGATGCGCGTGCAAGAAGTCCCGCTTAAAGGCCTAAAGACTTTGTGGATGCATGGAAAATGGATCGGCTCAAACAACAGCCTCCTCACCTTCTCGGACCGCATGTTGTCATGTGGTTTTACCCCTCTGAGTAGGCGTGTGGCACCTGCTAAAAACAAAGAAGATGACACATGCTTAGATTCTATTGGAAAGCACTCGTTGCCCGCACCGATTCCTCTTTTGCCCTCCGTTACCTTGACTTCTCGCCCGCTTGGTCTCTGTAGAGTCATGCTGCCATGTTGAGGCTTGCACACCTCCTGCAATACAGAAAGCAAAGAGGTGCATTTATCTTTGCCGATGACTCATCACCTGAACAATAACCGCTGCTTCAGGTAACTCACCGTTGCTCTCCTTGCTTGAGTTGGCACCGGCACCGGCATTCCGCTGTGCTACTCGCTCGGTGCCTTGAAAGTGAAAAACATGTTCCCATTATCTAGTCATGTGGATACCGGTCACACATTTCTACAGACAACAACGCCAACCCACCTTGCTGTTGCGCTCTCCTCGCCTCTCCATCGCCAGCCTTTGGTGCACAACTCGTCCATCTGCACCTGAAGAAAAAAGATCACACAAGTCATCCTGATGACATGCGATGCCTTAGCAATTTAGACATCTCGATTCCATTTATGACTATCATCCCTATTTAACACTACAGCCAGGCACAAAAAGAGGCAATCCCCGCTACAATAAAAGGTTAAGCCCCACACCTCCACCACCCTTGAAATTCAAACTGCTCTCTTACCGCTCCAGCGGCTTCTCCCGGGAAGAAGTGCTCGTCCCCTCTGTGGCTGTGAGCCCCAGGGAAATCACTCTCCCTCGTCTGCTGCGTAGACGGCTACGTGTTCAATAGTGGACCGTACAGTCCCAGCCTTCAAAGCCTAAGCATATACACGTATTAATCACAGAACCTTACGGTTAGCCTTCTAGCCCGTCCTAAGACTTCGGTGCCACGGGCAGAGCAACTCCAACAACACACAAACACGCACTGTCCAACACTGCACACGAGACCAATGACGCGAGATCCTGAGGCAAAAGAAACGCCGTAAGAAGAATGACTCCCAGGCAAGAGACGCCATCGGGCAGCAAGGACTACGGGGCCATAAAGGAGAACCGCTGGCAGCCCTGGAAGAGCGCAAGACCCTGGCCCGTTACAAAGAGATGTGGCCGCAACTGGGAGGATGCGCGTGCAAGAAGCCCCGCTTAAAGGCCTAAAGACTTCGTGGATGCACAGAAAAAAAAAATCCCAGAACAGGGATCCAACTAAACAGATGACCGATCTTCAGGGATGCTGACGTGGGCCGCGATGTCGCCGCAAATGATGAAGGACCAGACTCTTCCAAGAGAAGTGGTCGATCCACGCTTTTAAGATTGCCGTGCAAGAAAAGCAGTGCCACAATAGCACTGTGCGATGGGTACAGGCATTTGAGACTATAGAGATGGAGCCCGAGGTGCGTACTGCTTGCCTCGATAGCAAAGAGGAGATGGAGACCCAAGACAGGTCCGAGACAAAGCACACAGACAACATAAACCACACAATGACACAGACACAGGCTGGAACTGCCCTGCCCGGCAGCTGCTAGCGTTGCGTCGAGAAGTAATCCCCTCTGCCCTGACCTGCCCAAAAAGGATAATTCCCACACAGCCCTCTCCTCTATGCTAGAATCCCTCCCCGCCCCTCCCAACCTACGGCCCTCTTCCCAGCCCCAGACCGGCCCTGGTCCCTCCACTTAGCTTTCAGAGGGCCGAGGACCTGAAGACGTCCCCGGCAGAAACCCTCAACTGGCAACGGCCGACGGGAACGACCCCGCAGTCACCAGTTTCCTCTGCACGGCCTGCAGGAAAACCAAACACAAATCAAAAGCTGTGCTCACAAGTCAAAGTTGCGCTGCTGCCTGCCAACGTCTCCCACAAGGCACATCCTCGCGGCAAAACTGCCACGGCGTACTACTCACCTGCTCCTTGCCCGTCCAAACATCCAACCCTGCGGCCGTCATCTCCTGGGGCACCTAAGGTAACAGAGATGCAAATTACTCTTGCGATTGTGAGAAATCCGTTCCCCTGCTCCCTCTCCCTACTGCCCGGCTCACCTCAAAGGCTCTTCCCGGTCCAAAGGTGGCCCAAAGGGCACCTGCAAAACCAAATGTAAATGCTCAAGTGAGTTGCTGTATCGCTCTTAGGCATCGGCTCAAGCAACAGCCTCCTCACCTTCTCGGACCGCATCTTCTCACGTGGCTTTGCCCCTCTGAGGCTGCGTGCGGCACCTGCAAAACACAAAGACAACAACACGTGCTCAGATCCTACCCAAAAGCACGTGTTGCCCGCACCGATTCCTATTTTGCCCTCCCTTACCTTGACTTCTCGCCCGCTCGGCCTCAGTCATCTCACGCTTAGTCTTGCACAGCGCCTGCAATACAGAAGCAAACAGGCGCTTTTATCTTTGCCCGGTAACTCATCACCTGAACTAATAACCGCTGCTTCAGGTAACTCACCATTGCTCTCCTTGCTCGAGTTGGCGCCGGCACCGGCATTCCGCTGTGCTACTTCCTCAGTGCCTTGAAAGGGAAAAATATGTTCCCCATTATCTAGTCATGTAGACACCGGTCACACATTCCTACAGACAACAATGCCAACCCACCTTGCTGTTGCGCTCTCCTCGCCTCTCCATCGCCAGCCTTTTGTGCGCAGCTCGTCCCTCCGCACCTGAAGAAAAAAGATCACACAAGTCATCCTAATGACATGCGATGCCTTCGAAATTTAGACATCTGAATTCCATTTATGACTGTCCTCCCTATTTAACACTACAGCCAGGCACAAACAGAGGCAAACCCTGCTACAATAAAAGGTTAGGCCCCACACCTACCCCACCCTCCGAATTCAAACTGCTCTACGACCGCTCCAGCGGCTTGTCCCAGGAAGACGTGCTCGTCCCCTCTGTGGCTGCAAACCCCAGGCAAATCACTCTCCCTCGTCTGCTGCGTAGACGGCTACGTGTTCGGTAATGGACCGTACGGCCCCGGCCTTCAAAGCCTAAGCATACACACGTATCAATCACAGAACCTTACGGTTCGTCCTCTAGCCCGTCCTAAGACTTCGGTGCCACGGGCAGAGCAACTCCAACAACACGCAAACACGCACGGACCGACACCGCACGCGAGACCAATGACGCGAGATCCTGAGGCAAAAGAAACGCCGTAAGAAGAATGACGCCCAGGCAAGAGACGCCATCGGGCAGCAAGGACTACGGGGCCATAAAGGAGAACCGCTGGCAGCCCTGGAAGAGCGCAAGACCCTGGCCCGTTACAAAGAGATGTGGCCGCAACTGGGAGGATGCGCGTGTAAGAAGCCCCGCTTAAAGGCCTAAAGACTTCGTGGATGCACAGAAAAAAAAATCCCAGAACAGGGATCCAACTAAACAGATGACCGATCTTCAGGGATGCTGACGTGGGCCGCAATGCCGCCGCAAATGATGAAGGACCAGACTCTTCCAAGAGAAGTGGTCGATCCACGCTTTTCAGTTTGCCGTGCAAGAAAAGCAGTGCCACAATAGCACTGTGCGATGGGTACAGGCATTTGAGACTATAGAGATGGAGCCCGAGGTGCGTACTGCTTGCCTCGATAGCAAAAGAGGAGATGGAGGCCCAAGACAGGTCCGAGACAAAGCACACAGAACACATAAACCACACAATGACACAGACACAGGCTGGAACTGCCCTGCCCGGCAGCTGCTAGCGTTGCGTCGAGAAGTAATCCCCTCTGCCTTGACCTGCCCAAAAGGGACAATTCCCACACAGCCCTCTCCTCTATGCTAGAATCCCTCCCCGCCCCTCCCAACCTACAGCCCTCTTCCCAGCCCCAGACCGGCCCTGGTCCCTCCACTTAGCTTTCAGAGGGCCGAGGACCTGAAGACGTCCCCGGCAGAAACACTCAACTGGCAACGGCCGACGGGAACGACCCCGCAGTCACCAGTTTCCTCTGCACGGCCTGCAGGAAAACCAAACACAAATCAAAAGCTGTGCTCACAAGTCAAAGTTGCGCTGCTGCCTGCCAACGTCTCCCACAAGGCACATCCTCGCAGCAAAACTGCCACGGCGTACTACTCACCTGCTCCTTGCCCATCCAAACATCCAACGCTGCGGCCGTCATCTCCTGGGGCACTTAAGGTAACAGGAGATGCAAATTACTGTTGCGATTGTGAGAAATCCGTTCCCGTGCTCCCTCTCCCTACTGCCCGGCTCACCTCAAAGGCTCTTCCCGGTCCAAAGGTGGCCCAAAGGGCACCTGCAAAACCAAATGTAAATGCTCAAGTGAGTTGCTGTATCGCTCTTAGGCATCGGCTCAAGCAAGAGCCTCCTCACCTTCTCGGACCGCATCTTCTCACGTGGCTTTGCCCCTCTGAGGCTGCGTGCGGCACCTGCAAAAGACAAAGACAACAACACGTGCTCAGATCCTACCCAAAAGCACGTGTTGCCCGCACCGATTCCTATTTTGCCCTCCCTTACCTTGACTTCTCGCCCGCTCGGCCTCAGTCATCTCACGCTTAGTCTTGCACAGCGCCTGCAATACAGAAGCAAACAGGCGCTTTTATCTTTGCCCGGTAACTCATCACCTGAACTAATAACCGCTGCTTCAGGTAACTCACCATTGCTCTCCTTGCTCGAGTTGGCGCCGGCACCGGCATTCCGCTGTGCTACTTCCTCAGTGCCTTGAAAGGGAAAAATATGTTCCCCATTATCTAGTCATGTAGACACCGGTCACACATTCCTACAGACAACAATGCCAACCCACCTTGCTGTTGCGCTCTCCTCGCCTCTCCATCGCCAGCCTTTTGTGCGCAGCTCGTCCCTCCGCACCTGAAGAAAAAAGATCACACAAGTCATCCTAATGACATGCGATGCCTTCGAAATTTAGACATCTGAATTCCATTTATGACTGTCCTCCCTATTTAACACTACAGCCAGGCACAAAAAGAGGCAAACCCCGCTACAATAAAAGGTTAAGCCCCACACCTACCCCACCCTCCGAATTCAAACTGCTCTACGACCGCTCCAGCGGCTTGTCCCGGGAAAACGTGCTCGTCCCCTCTGTGGCTGCAAACCCCAGGCAAATCACTCTCCCTCGTCTGCTGCGTAGACGGCTACGTGTTCGGTAATGGACCGTACGGCCCCGGCCTTCAAAGCCTAAGCATACACACGTATCAATCACAGAACCTTACGGTTCGTCTTCTAGCCCGTCCTAAGACTTCGGTGCCACGGGCAGAGCAACTCCAACAACACGCAAACACGCACGGACCGACACCGCACGCGAGACCAATGACGCGAGATCCTGAGGCAAAAGAAACGCCGTAACAAGAATGACTCCCAGGCAAGAGACGCCATCGGGCAGCAAGGACTACGGGGCCATAAAGGAGAACCGCTGGCAGCCCTGGAAGAGCGCAAGACCATGGCCCGTTACAAAGAGATGTGGCCGCAACTGGGAGGATGCGCGTGCAAGAAGCCCCGCTTAAAGGCCTAAAGACTTCGTGGATGCACAGAAAAAAAAAATCCCAGAACAGGGATCCAACTAAACAGATGACCGATCTTCAGGGATGCTGACGTGGGCCGCGATGCCGCCGCAAATGATGAAGGACCAGACTCTTCCAAGAGAAGTGGTCGATCCACGCTTTTCAGATTGCCGTGCAAGAAAAGCAGTGCCACAATAGCACTGTGCGATGGGTACAGGCATTTGAGACTATAGAGATGGAGCCCGAGGTGCGTACTGCTTGCCTCGATAGCAAAGAGGAGATGGAGACCCAAGACAGGTCCGAGACAAAGCACACAGACAACATAAACCACACAATGACACAGACACAGGCTGGAACTGCCCTGCCCGGCAGCTGCTAGCGTTGCGTCGAGAAGTAATCCCCTCTGCCTTGACCTGCCCAAAAGGGACAATTCCCACACAGCCCTCTCCTCTATGCTAGAATCCCTCCCCGCCCCTCCCAACCTACAGCCCTCTTCCCAGCCCCAGACCGGCCCTGGTCCCTCCACTTAGCTTTCAGAGGGCCGAGGACCTGAAGACGTCCCCGGCAGAAACACTCAACTGGCAACGGCCGACGGGAACGACCCCGCAGTCACCAGTTTCCTCTGCACGGCCTGCAGGAAAACCAAACACAAATCAAAAGCTGTGCTCACAAGTCAAAGTTGCGCTGCTGCCTGCCAACGTCTCCCACAAGGCACATCCTCGCAGCAAAACTGCCACGGCGTACTACTCACCTGCTCCTTGCCCATCCAAACAACCAGCGCTGCGGCCGTCATCTCCTGGGGCACTTAAGGTAACAGGAGATGCAAATTACTGTTGCGATTGTGAGAAATCCGTTCCCGTGCTCCCTCTCCCTACTGCCCGGCTCACCTCAAAGGCTCTTCCCGGTCCAAAGGTGGCCCAAAGGGCACCTGCAAAACCAAATGTAAATGCTCAAGTGAGTTGCTGTATCGCTCTTAGGCATCGGCTCAAGCAACAGCCTCCTCACCTTCTCGGACCGCATCTTCTCACGTGGCTTTGCCCCTCTGAGGCTCCGTGCGGCACCTGCAAAACACAAAGACAACAACACGTGCTCAGATCCTACCCAAAAGCACGTGTTGCCCGCACCGATTCCTATTTTGCCCTCCCTTACCTTGACTTCTCGCCCGCTCGGCCTCAGTCATCTCACGCTTAGTCTTGCACAGCGCCTGCAATACAGAAGCAAACAGGCGCTTTTATCTTTGCCCGGTAACTCATCACCTGAACTAATAACCGCTGCTTCAGGTAACTCACCATTGCTCTCCTTGCTCGAGTTGGCGCCGGCACCGGCATTCCGCTGTGCTACTTCCTCAGTGCCTTGAAAGGGAAAAATATGTTCCCCATTATCTAGTCATGTAGACACCGGTCACACATTCCTACAGACAACAATGCCAACCCACCTCGCTGTTGCACTCTCCTCGCCTCTCCATCGCCAGCCTTTTGTGCGCAGCTCGTCCCTCCGCACCTGAAGAAAAAAGATCACACAAGTCATCCTAATGACATGCGATGCCTTCGAAATTTAGACATCTGAATTCCATTTATGACTGTCCTCCCTATTTAACACTACAGCCAGGCACAAAAAGAGGCAAACCCCGCTACAATAAAAGGTTAAGCCCCACACCTACCCCACCCTCCGAATTCAAACTGCTCTACGACCGCTCCAGCGGCTTGTCCCGGGAAGACGTGCTCGTCCCCTCTGTGGCTGCAAACCCCAGGCAAATCACTCTCCCTCGTCTGCTGCGTAGACGGCTACGTGTTCGGTAATGGACCGTACGGCCCCGGCCTTCAAAGCCTAAGCATACACACGTATCAATCACAGAACCTTACGGTTCGTCTTCTAGCCCGTCCTAAGACTTCGGTGCCACGGGCAGAGCAACTCCAACAACACGCAAACACGCACGGACCGACACCGCACGCGAGACCAATGACGCGAGATCCTGAGGCAAAAGAAACGCCGTAAGAAGAATGACTCCCAGGCAAGAGACGCCATCGGGCAGCAAGGACTACGGGGCCATAAAGGAGAACCGCTGGCAGCCCTGGAAGAGCGCAAGACCATGGCCCGTTACAAAGAGATGTGGCCGCAACTGGGAGGATGCGCGTGCAAGAAGCACCGCTTAAAGGCCTAAAGACTTCGTGGATGCACAGAAAAAAAAAATCCCAGAACAGGGATCCAACTAAACAGATGACCGATCTTCAGGGATGCTGACGTGGGCCGCGATGCCGCCGCAAATGATGAAGGACCAGACTCTTCCAAGAGAAGTGGTCGATCCACGCTTTTCAGATTGCCGTGCAAGAAAAGCAGTGCCACAATAGCACTGTGCGATGGGTACAGGCATTTGAGACTATAGAGATGGAGCCCGAGGTGCGTACTGCTTGCCTCGATAGCAAAGAGGAGATGGAGACCCAAGACAGGTCCGAGACAAAGCACACAGACAACATAAACCACACAATGACACAGACACAGGCTGGAACTGCCCTGCCCGGCAGCTGCTAGCGTTGCGTCGAGAAGTAATCCCCTCTGCCTTGACCTGCCCAAAAGGGACAATTCCCACACAGCCCTCTCCTCTATGCTAGAATCCCTCCCCGCCCCTCCCAACCTACAGCCCTCTTCCCAGCCCCAGACCGGCCCTGGTCCCTCCACTTAGCTTTCAGAGGGCCGAGGACCTGAAGACGTCCCCGGCAGAAACACTCAACTGGCAACGGCCGACGGGAACGACCCCGCAGTCACCAGTTTCCTCTGCACGGCCTGCAGGAAAACCAAACACAAATCAAAAGCTGTGCTCACAAGTCAAAGTTGCGCTGCTGCCTGCCAACGTCTCCCACAAGGCACATCCTCGCAGCAAAACTGCCACGGCGTACTACTCACCTGCTCCTTGCCCATCCAAACAACCAGCGCTGCGGCCGTCATCTCCTGGGGCACTTAAGGTAACAGGAGATGCAAATTACTGTTGCGATTGTGAGAAATCCGTTCCCGTGCTCCCTCTCCCTACTGCCCGGCTCACCTCAAAGGCTCTTCCCGGTCCAAAGGTGGCCCAAAGGGCACCTGCAAAACCAAATGTAAATGCTCAAGTGAGTTGCTGTATCGCTCTTAGGCATCGGCTCAAGCAACAGCCTCCTCACCTTCTCGGACCGCATCTTCTCACGTGGCTTTGCCCCTCTGAGGCTCCGTGCGGCACCTGCAAAACACAAAGACAACAACACGTGCTCAGATCCTACCCAAAAGCACGTGTTGCCCGCACCGATTCCTATTTTGCCCTCCCTTACCTTGACTTCTCGCCCGCTCGGCCTCAGTCATCTCACGCTTAGTCTTGCACAGCGCCTGCAATACAGAAGCAAACAGGCGCTTTTATCTTTGCCCGGTAACTCATCACCTGAACTAATAACCGCTGCTTCAGGTAACTCACCATTGCTCTCCTTGCTCGAGTTGGCGCCGGCACCGGCATTCCGCTGTGCTACTTCCTCAGTGCCTTGAAAGGGAAAAATATGTTCCCCATTATCTAGTCATGTAGACACCGGTCACACATTCCTACAGACAACAATGCCAACCCACCTCGCTGTTGCACTCTCCTCGCCTCTCCATCGCCAGCCTTTTGTGCGCAGCTCGTCCCTCCGCACCTGAAGAAAAAAGATCACACAAGTCATCCTAATGACATGCGATGCCTTCGAAATTTAGACATCTGAATTCCATTTATGACTGTCCTCCCTATTTAACACTACAGCCAGGCACAAAAAGAGGCAAACCCCGCTACAATAAAAGGTTAAGCCCCACACCTACCCCACCCTCCGAATTCAAACTGCTCTACGACCGCTCCAGCGGCTTGTCCCGGGAAGACGTGCTCGTCCCCTCTGTGGCTGCAAACCCCAGGCAAATCACTCTCCCTCGTCTGCTGCGTAGACGGCTACGTGTTCGGTAATGGACCGTACGGCCCCGGCCTTCAAAGCCTAAGCATACACACGTATCAATCACAGAACCTTACGGTTCGTCTTCTAGCCCGTCCTAAGACTTCGGTGCCACGGGCAGAGCAACTCCAACAACACGCAAACACGCACGGACCGACACCGCACGCGAGACCAATGACGCGAGATCCTGAGGCAAAAGAAACGCCGTAACAAGAATGACTCCCAGGCAAGAGACGCCATCGGGCAGCAAGGACTACGGGGCCATAAAGGAGAACCGCTGGCAGCCCTGGAAGAGCGCAAGACCATGGCCCGTTACAAAGAGATGTGGCCGCAACTGGGAGGATGCGCGTGCAAGAAGCACCGCTTAAAGGCCTAAAGACTTCGTGGATGCACAGAAAAAAAAAATCCCAGAACAGGGATCCAACTAAACAGATGACCGATCTTCAGGGATGCTGACGTGGGCCGCGATGCCGCCGCAAATGATGAAGGACCAGACTCTTCCAAGAGAAGTGGTCGATCCACGCTTTTCAGATTGCCGTGCAAGAAAAGCAGTGCCACAATAGCACTGTGCGATGGGTACAGGCATTTGAGACTATAGAGATGGAGCCCGAGGTGCGTACTGCTTGCCTCGATAGCAAAGAGGAGATGGAGACCCAAGACAGGTCCGAGACAAAGCACACAGACAACATAAACCACACAATGACACAGACACAGGCTGGAACTGCCCTGCCCGGCAGCTGCTAGCGTTGCGTCGAGAAGTAATCCCCTCTGCCTTGACCTGCCCAAAAGGGACAATTCCCACACAGCCCTCTCCTCTATGCTAGAATCCCTCCCCGCCCCTCCCAACCTACAGCCCTCTTCCCAGCCCCAGACCGGCCCTGGTCCCTCCACTTAGCTTTCAGAGGGCCGAGGACCTGAAGACGTCCCCGGCAGAAACACTCAACTGGCAACGGCCGACGGGAACGACCCCGCAGTCACCAGTTTCCTCTGCACGGCCTGCAGGAAAACCAAACACAAATCAAAAGCTGTGCTCACAAGTCAAAGTTGCGCTGCTGCCTGCCAACGTCTCCCACAAGGCACATCCTCGCAGCAAAACTGCCACGGCGTACTACTCACCTGCTCCTTGCCCATCCAAACAACCAGCGCTGCGGCCGTCATCTCCTGGGGCACTTAAGGTAACAGGAGATGCAAATTACTGTTGCGATTGTGAGAAATCCGTTCCCGTGCTCCCTCTCCCTACTGCCCGGCTCACCTCAAAGGCTCTTCCCGGTCCAAAGGTGGCCCAAAGGGCACCTGCAAAACCAAATGTAAATGCTCAAGTGAGTTGCTGTATCGCTCTTAGGCATCGGCTCAAGCAACAGCCTCCTCACCTTCTCGGACCGCATCTTCTCACGTGGCTTTGCCCCTCTGAGGCTCCGTGCGGCACCTGCAAAACACAAAGACAACAACACGTGCTCAGATTCTACCCAAAAGCACGTGTTGCCCGCACCGATTCCTATTTTGCCCTCCCTTACCTTGACTTCTCGCCCGCTCGGCCTCAGTCATCTCACGCTTAGTCTTGCACAGCGCCTGCAATACAGAAGCAAACAGGCGCTTTTATCTTTGCCCGGTAACTCATCACCTGAACTAATAACCGCTGCTTCAGGTAACTCACCATTGCTCTCCTTGCTCGAGTTGGCGCCGGCACCGGCATTCCGCTGTGCTACTTCCTCAGTGCCTTGAAAGGGAAAAATATGTTCCCCATTATCTAGTCATGTAGACACCGGTCACACATTCCTACAGACAACAATGCCAACCCACCTCGCTGTTGCACTCTCCTCGCCTCTCCATCGCCAGCCTTTTGTGCGCAGCTCGTCCCTCCGCACCTGAAGAAAAAAGATCACACAAGTCATCCTGATGACATGCGATGCCTTAGAAATTTAGACATCTGAATTCCATTTATGACTGTCCTCCCTATTTAACACTACAGCCAGGCACAAAAAGAGGCAAACCCCGCTACAATAAAAGGTTAAGCCCCACACCTACCCCACCCTCCGAATTCAAACTGCTCTACGACCGCTCCAGCGGCTTGTCCCGGGAAGACGTGCTCGTCCCCTCTGTGGCTGCAAACCCCAGGCAAATCACTCTCCCTCGTCTGCTGCATAGACGGCTACGTGTTCGGTAATGGACCGTACGGCCCTGGCCTTCAAAGCCTAAGCATACACACGTATCAATCACAGAACCTTACGGTTCGTCTTCTAGCCCGTCCTAAGACTTCGGTGCCACAGGCAGAGCAACTCCAACAACACGCAAACACGCACAAACCCACACCGCACGCGAGACCAATGACGCAAGATCCGGAGGCAAAAGAAGCGCCGTAAGAAGAATGACTCCCAGGCAAGAGACGCCATCGGGCAGGAAGGACCACGGGGCTGCAAAGGAGAATCTCTGGCAGCCCTGGAAGAGTGCAAGACCCTGGCCCGTTACAAAGAGATGTGGCCGCAACTGGGAGGATGCGCGTGCAAGAAGTCCCGCTTAAAGGCCTAAAGACTTTGTGGATGCATGGAAAATGGATCGGCTCAAACAACAGCCTCCTCACCTTCTCGGACCGCATGTTGTCATGTGGTTTTACCCCTCTGAGTAGGCGTGTGGCACCTGCTAAAAACAAAGAAGATGACACATGCTTAGATTCTATTGGAAAGCACTCGTTGCCCGCACCGATTCCTATTTTGCCCTCCCTTACCTTGACTTCTCGCCCGCTTGGTCTCTGTAGAGTCATGCTGCCATGTTGAGGCTTGCACACCTCCTGCAATACAGAAAGCAAAGAGGTGCATTTATCTTTGCCGATGACTCATCACCTGAACAATAACCGCTGCTTCAGGTAACTCACCGTTGCTCTCCTTGCTTGAGTTGGCACTGGCACCGGCATTCCGCTGTGCTACTCGCTCGGTGCCTTGAAAGTGAAAAACATGTTCCCATTATCTAGTCATGTGGATACCGGTCACACATTTCTACAGACAACAACGCCAACCCACCTTGCTGTTGCGCTCGCCTCGCCTCTCCATCGCCAGCCTTTGGTGCACAACTCGTCCATCTGCACCTGAAGAAAAAAGATCACACAAGTCATCCTGATGACATGCGATGCCTTAGCAATTTAGACATCTCGATTCCATTTATGACTATCATCCCTATTTAACACTACAGCCAGGCACAAAAAGAGGCAATCCCCGCTACAATAAAAGGTTAAGCCCCACACCTCCACCACCCTTGAAATTCAAACTGCTCTCTTACCGCTCCAGCGGCTTCTCCCGGGAAGAAGTGCTCGTCCCCTCTGTGGCTGTGAGCCCCAGGGAAATCACTCTCCCTCGTCTGCTGCGTAGACGGCTACGTGATCAATAGTGGACCGTACAGTCCCAGCCTTCAAAGCCTAAGCATATACACGTATTAATCACAGAACCTTACGGTTAGCCTTCTAGCCCGTCCTAAGACTTCGGTGCCACGGGCAGAGCAACTCCAACAACACACAAACACGCACTGTCCAACACTGCACACGAGACCAATGACGCGAGATCCTGAGGCAAAAGAAACGCCGTAAGAAGAATGACTCCCAGGCAAGAGACGCCATCGGGCAGCAAGGACTACGGGGCCATAAAGGAGAACCGCTGGCAGCCCTGGAAGAGCGCAAGACCCTGGCCCGTTACAAAGAGATGTGGCCGCAACTGGGAGGATGCGCGTGCAAGAAGCCCCGCTTAAAGGCCTAAAGACTTCGTGGATGCACAGAAAAAAAAAATCCCAGAACAGGGATCCAACTAAACAGATGACCGATCTTCAGGGATGCTGACGTGGGCCGCGATGTCGCCGCAAATGATGAAGGACCAGACTCTTCCAAGAGAAGTGGTCGATCCACGCTTTTAAGATTGCCGTGCAAGAAAAGCAGTGCCACAATAGCACTGTGCGATGGGTACAGGCATTTGAGACTATAGAGATGGAGCCCGAGGTGCGTACTGCTTGCCTCGATAGCAAAGAGGAGATGGAGGCCCAAGACAGGTCCGAGACAAAGCACACAGACAACATAAACCACACAATGACACAGACACAGGCTGGAACTGCCCTGCCCGGCAGCTGCTAGCGTTGCGTCGAGAAGTAATCCCCTCTGCCCTGACCTGCCCAAAAAGGATAATTCCCACACAGCCCTCTCCTCTATGCTAGAATCCCTCCCCGCCCCTCCCAACCTACGGCCCTCTTCCCAGCCCCAGACCGGCCCTGGTCCCTCCACTTAGCTTTCAGAGGGCCGAGGACCTGAAGACGTCCCCGGCAGAAACACTCAACTGGCAACGGCCGACGGGAACGACCCCGCAGTCACCAGTTTCCTCTGCACGGCCTGCAGGAAAACCAAACACAAATCAAAAGCTGTGCTCACAAGTCAAAGTTGCGCTGCTGCCTGCCAACGTCTCCCACAAGGCACATCCTCGCAGCAAAACTGCCACGGCGTACTACTCACCTGCTCCTTGCCCATCCAAACAACCAGCGCTGCGGCCGTCGTCTCCTGGGGCACCTAAGGTAACAGGAGATGCAAATTACTGTTGCGATTGTGAGAAATCCGTTCCCGTGCTCCCTCTCCCTACTGCCCGGCTCACCTCAAAGGCTCTTCCCGGTCCAAAGGTGGCCCAAAGGGCACCTGCAAAACCAAATGTAAATGCTCAAGTGAGTTGCTGTATCGCTCTTAGGCATCGGCTCAAGCAACAGCCTCCTCACCTTCTCGGACCGCATCTTCTCACGTGGCTTTGCCCCTCTGAGGCTGTGTGCGGCACCTGCAAAAGACAAAGACAACAACACGTGCTCAGATCCTACCCAAAAGCACGTGTTGCCCGCACCGATTCCTATTTTGCCCTCCCTTACCTTGACTTCTCGCCCGCTCGGCCTCAGTCATCTCACGCTTAGTCTTGCACAGCGCCTGCAATACAGAAGCAAACAGGCGCTTTTATCTTTGCCCGGTAACTCATCACCTGAACTAATAACCGCTGCTTCAGGTAACTCACCATTGCTCTCCTTGCTCGAGTTGGCGCCGGCACCGGCATTCCGCTGTGCTACTTCCTCAGTGCCTTGAAAGGGAAAAATATGTTCCCCATTATCTAGTCATGTAGACACCGGTCACACATTCCTACAGACAACAATGCCAACCCACCTTGCTGTTGCGCTCTCCTCGCCTCTCCATCGCCAGCCTTTTGTGCGCAGCTCGTCCCTCCGCACCTGAAGAAAAAAGATCACACAAGTCATCCTAATGACATGCGATGCCTTCGAAATTTAGACATCTGAATTCCATTTATGACTGTCCTCCCTATTTAACACTACAGCCAGGCACAAAAAGAGGAAAACCCCGCTACAATAAAAGGTTAAGCCCCACACCTACCCCACCCTCCGAATTCAAACTGCTCTACGACCGCTCCAGCGGCTTGTCCCGGGAAGACGTGCTCGTCCCCTCTGTGGCTGCAAACCCCAGGCAAATCACTCTCCCTCGTCTGCTGCGTAGACGGCTACGTGTTCGGTAATGGACCGTACGGCCCTGGCCTTCAAAGCCTAAGCATACACACGTATCAATCACAGAACCTTACGGTTCGTCTTCTAGCCCGTCCTAAGACTTCGGTGCCACGGGCAGAGCAACTCCAACAACACGCAAACACGCACGGACCGACACCGCACGCGAGACCAATGACGCGAGATCCTGAGGCAAAAGAAACGCCGTAAGAAGAATGACTCCCAGGCAAGAGACGCCATCGGGCAGCAAGGACTACGGGGCCATAAAGGAGAACCGCTGGCAGCCCTGGAAGAGTGCAAGACCCTGGCCCGTTACAAAGAGATGTGGCCGCAACTGGGAGGATGCGCGTGCAAGAAGCCCCGCTTAAAGGCCTAAAGACTTCGTGGATGCACAGAAAAAAAAAATCCCAGAACAGGGATCCAACTAAACAGATGACCGATCTTCAGGGATGCTGACGTGGGCCGCGATGCCGCCGCAAATGATGAAGGACCAGACTCTTCCAAGAGAAGTGGTCGATCCACGCTTTTCAGATTGCCGTGCAAGAAAAGCAGTGCCACAATAGCACTGTGCGATGGGTACAGGCATTTGAGACTATAGAGATGGAGCCCGAGGTGCGTACTGCTTGCCTCGATAGCAAAGAGGAGATGGAGGCCCAAGACAGGTCCGAGACAAAGCACACAGAACACATAAACCACACAATGACACAGACACAGGCTGGAACTGCCCTGCCCGGCAGCTGCTAGCGTTGCGTCGAGAAGTAATCCCCTCTGCCTTGACCTGCCCAAAAGGGACAATTCCCACACAGCCCTCTACTCTATGCTAGAATCCCTCCCCACCCCTCCCAACCTACAGCCCTCTTCCCAGCCCCAGACCGGCCCTGGTCCCTCCACTTAGCTTTCAGAGGGCCGAGGACCTGAAGACGTCCCCGGCAGAAACACTCAACTGGCAACGGCCGACGGGAACGACCCCGCAGTCACCAAGTTTCCTCTGCACGGCCTGCAGGAAAACCAAACACAAATCAAAAGCTGTGCTCACAAGTCAAAGTTGCGCTGCTGCCTGCCAACGTCTCCCACAAGGCACATCCTCGCAGCAAAACTGCCACGGCGTACTACTCACCTGCTCCTTGCCCATCCAAACATCCAACGCTGCGGCCGTCATCTCCTGGGGCACTTAAGGTAACAGGAGATGCAAATTACTGTTGCGATTGTGAGAAATCCTTTCCCGTGCTCCCTCTCCCTACTGCCCGGCTCACCTCAAAGGCTCTTCCCGGTCCAAAGGTGGCCCAAAGGGCACCTGCAAAACCAAATGTAAATGCTCAAGTGAGTTGCTGTATCGCTCTTAGGCATCGGCTCAAGCAACAGCCTCCTCACCTTCTCGGACCGCATCTTCTCACGTGGCTTTGCCCCTCTGAGGCTGTGTGCGGCACCTGCAAAAGACAAAGACAACAACACGTGCTCAGATCCTACCCAAAAGCACGTGTTGCCCGCACCGATTCCTATTTTGCCCTCCCTTACCTTGACTTCTCGCCCGCTCGGCCTCAGTCATCTCACGCTTAGTCTTGCACAGCGCCTGCAATACAGAAGCAAACAGGCGCTTTTATCTTTGCCCGGTAACTCATCACCTGAACTAATAACCGCTGCTTCAGGTAACTCACCATTGCTCTCCTTGCTCGAGTTGGCGCCGGCACCGGCATTCCGCTGTGCTACTTCCTCAGTGCCTTGAAAGGGAAAAATATGTTCCCCATTATCTAGTCATGTAGACACCGGTCACACATTCCTACAGACAACAATGCCAACCCACCTTGCTGTTGCGCTCTCCTCGCCTCTCCATCGCCAGCCTTTTGTGCGCAGCTCGTCCCTCCGCACCTGAAGAAAAAAGATCACACAAGTCATCCTAATGACATGCGATGCCTTCGAAATTTAGACATCTGAATTCCATTTATGACTGTCCTCCCTATTTAACACTACAGCCAGGCACAAAAAGAGGCAAACCCCGCTACAATAAAAGGTTAAGCCCCACAACTACCCCACCCTCCGAATTCAAACTGCTCTACGACCGCTCCAGCGGCTTGTCCCGGGAAGACGTGCTCGTCCCCTCTGTGGCTGCAAACCCCAGGCAAATCACTCTCCCTCGTCTGCTGCGTAGACGGCTACGTGTTCGGTAATGGACCGTACGGCCCCGGCCTTCAAAGCCTAAGCATACACACGTATCAATCACAGAACCTTACGGTTCGTCTTCTAGCCCGTCCTAAGACTTCGGTGCCACGGGCAGAGCAACTCCAACAACACGCAAACACGCACGGACCGACACCGCACGCGAGACCAATGACGCGAGATCCTGAGGCAAAAGAAACGCCGTAAGAAGAATGACTCCCAGGCAAGAGACGCCATCGGGCAGCAAGGACTACGGGGCCATAAAGGAGAACCGCTGGCAGCCCTGGAAGAGCGCAAGACCATGGCCCGTTACAAAGAGATGTGGCCGCAACTGGGAGGATGCGCGTGCAAGAAGCCCCGCTTAAAGGCCTAAAGACTTCGTGGATGCACAGAAAAAAAAAATCCCAGAACAGGGATCCAACTAAACAGATGACCGATCTTCAGGGATGCTGACGTGGGCCGCGATGCCGCCGCAAATGATGAAGGACCAGACTCTTCCAAGAGAAGTGGTCGATCCACGCTTTTCAGATTGCCGTGCAAGAAAAGCAGTGCCACAATAGCACTGTGCGATGGGTACAGGCATTTGAGACTATAGAGATGGAGCCCGAGGTGCGTACTGCTTGCCTCGATAGCAAAGAGGAGATGGAGACCCAAGACAGGTCCGAGACAAAGCACACAGACAACATAAACCACACAATGACACAGACACAGGCTGGAACTGCCCTGCCCGGCAGCTGCTAGCGTTGCGTCGAGAAGTAATCCCCTCTGCCTTGACCTGCCCAAAAGGGACAATTCCCACACAGCCCTCTCCTCTATGCTAGAATCCCTCCCCGCCCCTCCCAACCTACGGCCCTCTTCCCAGCCCCAGACCGGCCCTGGTCCCTCCACTTAGCTTTCAGAGGGCCGAGGACCTGAAGACGTCCCCGGCAGAAACACTCAACTGGCAACGGCCGACGGGAACGACCCCGCAGTCACCAGTTTCCTCTGCACGGCCTGCAGGAAAACCAAACACAAATCAAAAGCTGTGCTCACAAGTCAAAGTTGCGCTGCTGCCTGCCAACGTCTCCCACAAGGCACATCCTCGCAGCAAAACTGCCACGGCGTACTACTCACCTGCTCCTTGCCCATCCAAACAACCAGCGCTGCGGCCGTCATCTCCTGGGGCACCTAAGGTAACAGGAGATGCAAATTACTGTTGCGATTGTGAGAAATCCGTTCCCGTGCTCCCTCTCCCTACTGCCCGGCTCACCTCAAAGGCTCTTCCCGGTCCAAAGGTGGCCCAAAGGGCACCTGCAAAACCAAATGTAAATGCTCAAGTGAGTTGCTGTATCGCTCTTAGGCATCGGCTCAAGCAACAGCCTCCTCACCTTCTCGGACCGCATCTTCTCACGTGGCTTTGCCCCTCTGAGGCTGCGTGCGGCACCTGCAAAACACAAAGACAACAACACGTGCTCAGATCCTACCCAAAAGCACGTGTTGCCCGCACCGATTCCTATTTTGCCCTCCCTTACCTTGACTTCTCGCCCGCTCGGCCTCAGTCATCTCACGCTTAGTCTTGCACAGCGCCTGCAATACAGAAGCAAACAGGCGCTTTTATCTTTGCCCGGTAACTCATCACCTGAACTAATAACCGCTGCTTCAGGTAACTCACCATTGCTCTCCTTGTTCGAGTTGGCGCCGGCACCGGCATTCCGCTGTGCTACTTCCTCAGTGCCTTGAAAGGGAAAAATATGTTCCCCATTATCTAGTCATGTAGACACCGGTCACACATTCCTACAGACAACAATGCCAACCCACCTTGCTGTTGCGCTCTCCTCGCCTCTCCATCGCCAGCCTTTTGTGCGCAGCTCGTCCCTCCGCACCTGAAGAAAAAAGATCACACAAGTCATCCTGATGACATGCGATGCCTTAGAAATTTAGACATCTGAATTCCATTTATGACTGTCCTCCCTATTTAACACTACAGCCAGGCACAAAAAGAGGCAAACCCCGCTACAATAAAAGGTTAGGCCCCACACCTACCCCACCCTCCGAATTCAAACTGCTCTACGACCGCTCCAGCGGCTTGTCCCGGGAAGACGTGCTCGTCCCCTCTGTGGCTGCAAACCCCAGGCAAATCACTCTCCCTCGTCTGCTGCATAGACGGCTACGTGTTCGGTAATGGACCGTACGGCCCCGGCCTTCAAAGCCTAAGCATACACACGTATCAATCACAGAACCTTACGGTTCGTCTTCTAGCCCGTCCTAAGACTTCGGTGCCACAGGCAGAGCAACTCCAACAACACGCAAACACGCACAAACCCACACCGCACGCGAGACCAATGACGCAAGATCCGGAGGCAAAAGAAGCGCCGTAAGAAGAATGAATCCCAGGCAAGAGACGCCATCGGGCAGGAAGGACCACGGGGCTGCAAAGGAGAATCTCTGGCAGCCCTGGAAGAGTGCAAGACCCTGGCCCGTTACAAAGAGATGTGGCCGCAACTGGGAGGATGCGCGTGCAAGAAGTCCCGCTTAAAGGCCTAAAGACTTTGTGGATGCATGGAAAATGGATCGGCTCAAACAACAGCCTCCTCACCTTCTCGGACCGCATGTTGTCATGTGGTTTTACCCCTCTGAGTAGGCGTGTGGCACCTGCTAAAAACAAAGAAGATGACACATGCTTAGATTCTATTGGAAAGCACTCTTTGCCCGCACCGATTCCTCTTTTGCCCTCCGTTACCTTGACTTCTCGCCCGCTTGGTCTCTGTAGAGTCATGCTGCCATGTTGAGGCTTGCACACCTCCTGCAATACAGAAAGCAAAGAGGTGCATTTATCTTTGCCGATGACTCATCACCTGAACAATAACCGCTGCTTCAGGTAACTCACCGTTGCTCTCCTTGCTTGAGTTGGCACCGGCACCGGCATTCCGCTGTGCTACTCGCTCGGTGCCTTGAAAGTGAAAAACATGTTCCCATTATCTAGTCATGTGGATACCGGTCACACATTTCTACAGACAACAACGCCAACCCACCTTGCTGTTGCGCTCTCCTCGCCTCTCCATCGCCAGCCTTTGGTGCACAACTCGTCCATCTGCACCTGAAGAAAAAAGATCACACAAGTCATCCTGATGACATGCGATGCCTTAGCAATTTAGACATCTCGATTCCATTTATGACTATCATCCCTATTTAACACTACAGCCAGGCACAAAAAGAGGCAATCCCCGCTACAATAAAAGGTTAAGCCCCACACCTCCACCACCCTTGAAATTCAAACTGCTCTCTTACCGCTCCAGCGGCTTCTCCCGGGAAGAAGTGCTCGTCCCCTCTGTGGCTGTGAGCCCCAGGGAAATCACTCTCCCTCGTCTGCTGCGTAGACGGCTACGTGTTCAATAGTGGACCGTACAGTCCCAGCCTTCAAAGCCTAAGCATATACACGTATTAATCACAGAACCTTACGGTTAGCCTTCTAGCCCGTCCTAAGACTTCGGTGCCACGGGCAGAGCAACTCCAACAACACACAAACACGCACTGTCCAACACTGCACACGAGACCAATGACGCGAGATCCTGAGGCAAAAGAAACGCCGTAAGAAGAATGACTCCCAGGCAAGAGACGCCATCGGGCAGCAAGGACTACGGGGCCATAAAGGAGAACCGCTGGCAGCCCTGGAAGAGCGCAAGACCCTGGCCCGTTACAAAGAGATGTGGCCGCAACTGGGAGGATGCGCGTGCAAGAAGCCCCGCTTAAAGGCCTAAAGACTTCGTGGATGCACAGAAAAAAAAAATCCCAGAACAGGGATCCAACTAAACAGATGACCGATCTTCAGGGATGCTGACGTGGGCCGCGATGTCGCCGCAAATGATGAAGGACCAGACTCTTCCAAGAGAAGTGGTCGATCCACGCTTTTAAGATTGCCGTGCAAGAAAAGCAGTGCCACAATAGCACTGTGCGATGGGTACAGGCATTTGAGACTATAGAGATGGAGCCCGAGGTGCGTACTGCTTGCCTCGATAGCAAAGAGGAGATGGAGACCCAAGACAGGTCCGAGACAAAGCACACAGACAACATAAACCACACAATGACACAGACACAGGCTGGAACTGCCCTGCCCGGCAGCTGCTAGCGTTGCGTCGAGAAGTAATCCCCTCTGCCCTGACCTGCCCAAAAAGGATAATTCCCACACAGCCCTCTCCTCTATGCTAGAATCCCTCCCCGCCCCTCCCAACCTACGGCCCTCTTCCCAGCCCCAGACCGGCCCTGGTCCCTCCACTTAGCTTTCAGAGGGCCGAGGACCTGAAGACGTCCCCGGCAGAAACCCTCAACTGGCAACGGCCGACGGGAACGACCCCGCAGTCACCAGTTTCCTCTGCACGGCCTGCAGGAAAACCAAACACAAATCAAAAGCTGTGCTCACAAGTCAAAGATGCGCTGCTGCCTGCCAACGTCTCCCACAAGGCACATCCTCGCGGCAAAACTGCCACGGCGTACTACTCACCTGCTCCTTGCCCGTCCAAACATCCAACGCTGCGGCCGTCATCTCCTGGGGCACCTAAGGTAACAGAGATGCAAATTACTCTTGCGATTGTGAGAAATCCGTTCCCCTGCTCCCTCTCCCTACTGCCCGGCTCACCTCAAAGGCTCTTCCCGGTCCAAAGGTGGCCCAAAGGGCACCTGCAAAACCAAATGTAAATGCTCAAGTGAGTTGCTGTATCGCTCTTAGGCATCGGCTCAAGCAACAGCCTCCTCACCTTCTCGGACCGCATCTTCTCACGTGGCTTTGCCCCTCTGAGGCTGCGTGCGGCACCTGCAAAACACAAAGACAACAACACGTGCTCAGATCCTACCCAAAAGCACGTGTTGCCCGCACCGATTCCTATTTTGCCCTCCCTTACCTTGACTTGTCGCCCGCTCGGCCTCAGTCATCTCACGCTTAGTCTTGCACAGCGCCTGCAATACAGAAGCAAACAGGCGCTTTTATCTTTGCCCGGTAACTCATCACCTGAACTAATAACCGCTGCTTCAGGTAACTCACCATTGCTCTCCTTGCTCGAGTTGGCGCCGGCACCGGCATTCCGCTGTGCTACTTCCTCAGTGCCTTGAAAGGGAAAAATATGTTCCCCATTATCTAGTCATGTAGACACCGGTCACACATTCCTACAGACAACAATGCCAACCCACCTTGCTGTTGCGCTCTCCTCGCCTCTCCATCGCCAGTCTTTTGTGCGCAGCTCGTCCCTCCACATCTGAAGAAAAAAGATCACACAAGTCATCCTAATGACATGCGATGCCTTTAGAAATTTAGACATCTGAATTCCATTTATGACTATCATCCCTATTTAACACTACAGCCAGGCACAAAAAGAGGCAAACCCCGCTACAATAAAAGGTTAGGCCCCACACCTACCCCACCCTCCGAATTTAAACTGCTCTACGACCGCTCCAGCGGCTTGTCCCGGGAAGACGTGCTCGTCCCCTCTGTGGCTGCAAACCCCAGGCAAATCACTCTCCCTCGTCTGCTGTGTAGACGGCTACGTGTTCGGTAATGGACCGTACGGCCCCGGCCTTCAAAGCCTAAGCATACACACGTATCAATCACAGAACCTTATGGTTCGTCTTCTAGCCCGTCCTAAGACTTCGGTGCCACGGGCAGAGCAACTCCAACAACACGCAAACACGCACGGACCGACACCGCACGCGAGACCAATGACGCGAGATCCTGAGGCAAAAGAAACGCCGTAAGAAGAATGACTCCCAGGCAAGAGACGCCATCGGGCAGCAAGGACTACGGGGCCATAAAGGAGAACCGCTGGCAGCCCTGGAAGAGCGCAAGACCCTGGCCCGTTACAAAGAGATGTGGCCGCAACTGGGAGGATGCGCGTGCAAGAAGCCCCGCTTAAAGGCCTAAAGACTTCGTGGATGCACAGAAAAAAAAAATCCCAGAACAGGGATCCAACTAAACAGATGACCTATCTTCAGGGATGCTGACGTGGGCCGCGATGTCGCCGCAAATGATGAAGGACCAGACTCTTCCAAGAGAAGTGGTCGATCCACGCTTTTAAGATTGCCGTGCAAGAAAAGCAGTGCCACAATAGCACTGTGCGATGGGTACAGGCATTTGAGACTATAGAGATGGAGCCCGAGGTGCGTACTGCTTGCCTCGATAGCAAAGAGGAGATGGAGACCCAAGACAGGTCCGAGACAAAGCACACAGAACACATAAACCACACAATGACACAGACACAGGCTGGAACTGCCCTGCCCGGCAGCTGCTAGCGTTGCGTCGAGAAGTAATCCCCTCTGCCCTGACCTGCCCAAAAAGGATAATTCCCACACAGCCCTCTCCTCTATGCTAGAATCCCTCCCCGCCCCTCCCAACCTACGGCCCTCTTCCCAGCCCCAGACCGGCCCTGGTCCCTCCACTTAGCTTTCAGAGGGCCGAGGACCTGAAGACGTCCCCGGCAGAAACCCTCAACTGGCAACGGCCGACGGGAACGACCCCGCAGTCACCAGTTTCCTCTGCACGGCCTGCAGGAAAACCAAACACAAATCAAAAGCTGTGCTCACAAGTCAAAGTTGCGCTGCTGCCTGCCAACGTCTCCCACAAGGCACATCCTCGCGGCAAAACTGCCACGGCGTACTACTCACCTGCTCCTTGCCCGTCCAAACATCCAACGCTGCGGCCGTCATCTCCTGGGGCACCTAAGGTAACAGAGATGCAAATTACTCTTGCGATTGTGAGAAATCCGTTCCCCTGCTCCCTCTCCCTACTGCCCGGCTCACCTCAAAGGCTCTTCCCGGTCCAAAGGTGGCCCAAAGGGCACCTGCAAAACCAAATGTAAATGCTCAAGTGAGTTGCTGTATCGCTCTTAGGCATCGGCTCAAGCAACAGCCTCCTCACCTTCTCGGACCGCATCTTCTCACGTGGCTTTGCCCCTCTGAGGCTGCGTGCGGCACCTGCAAAACACAAAGACAACAACACGTGCTCAGATCCTACCCAAAAGCACGTGTTGCCCGCACCGATTCCTATTTTGCCCTCCCTTACCTTGACTTCTCGCCCGCTCGGCCTCAGTCATCTCACGCTTAGTCTTGCACAGCGCCTGCAATACAGAAGCAAACAGGCGCTTTTATCTTTGCCCGGTAACTCATCACCTGAACTAATAACCGCTGCTTCAGGTAACTCACCATTGCTCTCCTTGCTCGAGTTGGCGCCGGCACCGGCATTCCGCTGTGCTACTTCCTCAGTGCCTTGAAAGGGAAAAATATGTTCCCCATTATCTAGTCATGTAGACACCGGTCACACATTCCTACAGACAACAATGCCAACCCACCTTGCTGTTGCGCTCTCCTCGCCTCTCCATCGCCAGCCTTTTGTGCGCAGCTCGTCCCTCCGCATCTGAAGAAAAAAGATCACACAAGTCATCCTAATGACATGCGATGCCTTTAGAAATTTAGACATCTGAATTCCATTTATGACTATCATCCCTATTTAACACTACAGCCAGGCACAAAAAGAGGCAAACCCCGCTACAATAAAAGGTTAGGCCCCACACCTACCCCACCCTCCGAATTCAAACTGCTCTACGACCGCTCCAGCGGCTTGTCCCGGGAAGACGTGCTCGTCCCCTCTGTGGCTGCAAACCCCAGGCAAATCACTCTCCCTCGTCTGCTGCGTAGACGGCTACGTGTTCAGTAATGGACCGTACGGCCCCGGCCTTCAAAGCCTAAGCATACACACGTATCAATCACAGAACCTTACGGTTCGTCTTCTAGCCCGTCCTAAGACTTCGGTGCCACGGGCAGAGCAACTCCAACAACACGCAAACACGCACGGACCGACACCGCACGCGAGACCAATGACGCGAGATCCTGAGGCAAAAGAAACGCCGTAAGAAGAATGACTCCCAGGCAAGAGACGCCATCGGGCAGCAAGGACTACGGGGCCATAAAGGAGAACCGCTGGCAGCCCTGGAAGAGCGCAAGACCCTGGCCCGTTACAAAGAGATGTGGCCGCAACTGGGAGGATGCGCGTGCAAGAAGCCCCGCTTAAAGGCCTAAAGACTTCGTGGATGCACAGAAAAAAAAAATCCCAGAACAGGGATCCAACTAAACAGATGACCGATCTTCAGGGATGCTGACGTGGGCCGCGATGTCGCCGCAAATGATGAAGGACCAGACTCTTCCAAGAGAAGTGGTCGATCCACGCTTTTAAGATTGCCGTGCAAGAAAAGCAGTGCCACAATAGCACTGTGCGATGGGTACAGGCATTTGAGACTATAGAGATGGAGCCCGAGGTGCGTACTGCTTGCCTCGATAGCAAAGAGGAGATGGAGACCCAAGACAGGTCCGAGACAAAGCACACAGAACACATAAACCACACAATGACACAGACACAGGCTGGAACTGCCCTGCCCGGCAGCTGCTAGCGTTGCGTCGAGAAGTAATCCCCTCTGCCCTGACCTGCCCAAAAAGGATAATTCCCACACAGCCCTCTCCTCTATGCTAGAATCCCTCCCCGCCCCTCCCAACCTACGGCCCTCTTCCCAGCCCCAGACCGGCCCTGGTCCCTCCACTTAGCTTTCAGAGGGCCGAGGACCTGAAGACGTCCCCGGCAGAAACCCTCAACTGGCAACGGCCGACGGGAACGACCCCGCAGTCACCAGTTTCCTCTGCACGGCCTGCAGGAAAACCAAACACAAATCAAAAGCTGTGCTCACAAGTCAAAGTTGCGCTGCTGCCTGCCAACGTCTCCCACAAGGCACATCCTCGCGGAAAAACTGCCACGGCGTTCTACTCGCCTGCTCCTTGCCCGTCCAAACATCCAACGCTGCGGCCGTCGTCTCCTGGGGCACCTAAGGTAACAGGAGATGCAAATTACTGTTGCGATTGTGAGAAATCCGTTCCCGTGCTCCCTCTCCCTACTGCCCGGCTCACCTCAAAGGCTCTTCCCGGTCCAAAGGTGGCCCAAAGGGCACCTGCAAAACCAAATGTAAATGCTCAAGTGAGTTGCTGTATCGCTCTTAGGCATCGGCTCAAGCAACAGCCTCCTCACCTTCTCGGACCGCATCTTCTCACGTGGCTTTGCCCCTCTGAGGCTGCGTGCGGCACCTGCAAAACACAAAGACAACAACACGTGCTCAGATCCTACCCAAAAGCACGTGTTGCCCGCACCGATTCCTATTTTGCCCTCCCTTACCTTGACTTCTCGCCCGCTCGGCCTCAGTCATCTCACGCTTAGTCTTGCACAGCGCCTGCAATACAGAAGCAAACAGGCGCTTTTATCTTTGCCCGGTAACTCATCACCTGAACTAATAACCGCTGCTTCAGGTAACTCACCGTTGCTCTCCTTGCTCGAGTTGGCGCCGGCACCGGCATTCCGCTGTGCTACTTCCTCAGTGCCTTGAAAGGGAAAAATATGTTCCCCATTATCTAGTCATGTAGACACCGGTCACACATTCCTACAGACAACAATGCCAACCCACCTTGCTGTTGCGCTCTCCTCGCCTCTCCATCGCCAGCCTTTTGTGCGCAGCTCGTCCCTCCGCATCTGAAGAAAAAAGATCACACAAGTCATCCTAATGACATGCGATGCCTTTAGAAATTTAGACATCTGAATTCCATTTATGACTATCATCCCTATTTAACACTACAGCCAGGCACAAAAAGAGGCAAACCCCGCTACAATAAAAGGTTAGGCCCCACACCTACCCCACCCTCCGAATTCAAACTGCTCTACGACCGCTCCAGCGGCTTGTCCCGGGAAGACGTGCTCGTCCCCTCTGTGGCTGCAAACCCCAGGCAAATCACTCTCCCTCGTCTGCTGCGTAGACGGCTACGTGTTCGGTAATGGACCGTACGGCCCCGGCCTTCAAAGCCTAAGCATACACACGTATCAATCACAGAACCTTACGGTTCGTCTTCTAGCCCGTCCTAAGACTTCGGTGCCACGGGCAGAGCAACTCCAACAACACGCAAACACGCACGGACCGACACCGCACGCGAGACCAATGACGCGAGATCCTGAGGCAAAAGAAACGCCGTAAGAAGAATGACTCCCAGGCAAGAGACGCCATCGGGCAGCAAGGACTACGGGGCCATAAAGGAGAACCGCTGGCAGCCCTGGAAGAGCGCAAGACCCTGGCCCGTTACAAAGAGATGTGGCCGCAACTGGGAGGATGCGCGTGCAAGAAGCCCCGCTTAAAGGCCTAAAGACTTCGTGGATGCACAGAAAAAAAAAATCCCAGAACAGGGATCCAACTAAACAGATGACCGATCTTCAGGGATGCTGACGTGGGCCGCGATGTCGCCGCAAATGATGAAGGACCAGACTCTTCCAAGAGAAGTGGTCGATCCACGCTTTTAAGATTGCCGTGCAAGAAAAGCAGTGCCACAATAGCACTGTGCGATGGGTACAGGCATTTGAGACTATAGAGATGGAGCCCGAGGTGCGTACTGCTTGCCTCGATAGCAAAGAGGAGATGGAGACCCAAGACAGGTCCGAGACAAAGCACACAGAACACATAAACCACACAATGACACAGACACAGGCTGGAACTGCCCTGCCCGGCAGCTGCTAGCGTTGCGTCGAGAAGTAATCCCCTCTGCCCTGACCTGCCCAAAAAGGATAATTCCCACACAGCCCTCTCCTCTATGCTAGAATCCCTCCCCGCCCCTCCCAACCTACGGCCCTCTTCCCAGCCCCAGACCGGCCCTGGTCCCTCCACTTAGCTTTCAGAGGGCCGAGGACCTGAAGACGTCCCCGGCAGAAACCCTCAACTGGCAACGGCCGACGGGAACGACCCCGCAGTCACCAGTTTCCTCTGCACGGCCTGCAGGAAAACCAAACACAAATCAAAAGCTGTGCTCACAAGTCAAAGTTGCGCTGCTGCCTGCCAACGTCTCCCACAAGGCACATCCTCGCGGAAAAACTGCCACGGCGTTCTACTCGCCTGCTCCTTGCCCGTCCAAACATCCAACGCTGCGGCCGTCGTCTCCTGGGGCACCTAAGGTAACAGGAGATGCAAATTACTGTTGCGATTGTGAGAAATCCGTTCCCGTGCTCCCTCTCCCTACTGCCCGGCTCACCTCAAAGGCTCTTCCCGGTCCAAAGGTGGCCCAAAGGGCACCTGCAAAACCAAATGTAAATGCTCAAGTGAGTTGCTGTATCGCTCTTAGGCATCGGCTCAAGCAACAGCCTCCTCACCTTCTCGGACCGCATCTTCTCACGTGGCTTTGCCCCTCTGAGGCTGCGTGCGGCACCTGCAAAACACAAAGACAACAACACGTGCTCAGATCCTACCCAAAAGCACGTGTTGCCCGCACCGATTCCTATTTTGCCCTCCCTTACCTTGACTTCTCGCCCGCTCGGCCTCAGTCATCTCATGCTTAGTCTTGCACAGCGCCTGCAATACAGAAGCAAACAGGCGCTTTTATCTTTGCCCGGTAACTCATCACCTGAACTAATAACCGCTGCTTCAGGTAACTCACCGTTGCTCTCCTTGCTTGAGTTGGCGCCGGCACCGGCATTCCGCTGTGCTACTTCCTCAGTGCCTTGAAAGGGAAAAATATGTTCCCCATTATCTAGTCATGTAGACACCGGTCACACATTCCTACAGACAACAATGCCAACCCACCTTGCTGTTGCGCTCTCCTCGCCTCTCCATCGCCAGCCTTTTGTGCGCAACTCGTCCCTCCGCACCTGAAGAAAAAAGATCACACAAGTCATCCTAATGACATGTGATGCCTTCGAAATTTAGACATCTGAATTCCATTTATGACTGTCCTCCCTATTTAACACTACAGCCAGGCACAAAAAGAGGCAAACCCCGCTACAATAAAAGGTTAAGCCCCACACCTATCCCACCCTCCGAATTCAAACTGCTCTACGACCGCTCCAGCGGCTTGTCCCGGGAAGACGTGCTCGTCCCCTCTGGGTCTGCAAACCCCAGGCAAATCACTCTCCCTCGTCTGCTGCGTAGTCGGCTACGTGTTCGGTAATGGAGCGTACGGCCCCGGCCTTCAAAGCCTAAGCATACACACGTATCAATCACAGAACCTTACGGTTCGTCTTCTAGCCCGTCCTAAGACTTCGGTGCCACGGGCAGAGCAACTCCAACAACACGCAAACACGCACGGACCGACACCGCACGCGAGACCAATGACGCGAGATCCTGAGGCAAAAGAAACGCCGTAAGAAGAATGACTCCCAGGCAAGAGACGCCATCGGGCAGCAAGGACTACGGGGCCATAAAGGAGAACCGCTGGCAGCCCTGGAAGAGCGCAAGACCATGGCCCGTTACAAAGAGATGTGGCCGCAACTGGGAGGATGCGCGTGCAAGAAGCCCCGCTTAAAGGCCTAAAGACTTCGTGGATGCACAGAAAAAAAAAATCCCAGAACAGGGATCCAACTAAACAGATGACCGATCTTCAGGGATGCTGACGTGGGCCGCGATGCCGCCGCAAATGATGAAGGACCAGACTCTTCCAAGAGAAGTGGTCGATCCACGCTTTTCAGATTGCCGTGCAAGAAAAGCAGTGCCACAATAGCACTGTGCGATGGGTACAGGCATTTGAGACTATAGAGATGGAGCCCGAGGTGCGTACTGCTTGCCTCGATAGCAAAGAGGAGATGGAGACCCAAGACAGGTCCGAGACAAAGCACACAGAACACATAAACCACACAATGACACAGACACGGGCTGGAACTGCCCTGCCCGGCAGCTGCTAGCGTTGCGTCGAGAAGTAATCCCCTCTGCCCTGACCTGCCCAAAAAGGATAATTCCCACACAGCCCTCTCCTCTATGCTAGAATCCCTCCCCGCCCCTCCCAACCTACGGCCCTCTTCCCAGCCCCAGACCGGCCCTGGTCCCTCCACTTAGCTTTCAGAGGGCCGAGGACCTGAAGACGTCCCCGGCAGAAACCCTCAACTGGCAACGGCCGACGGGAACGACCCCGCAGTCACCAGTTTCCTCTGCACGGCCTGCAGGAAAACCAAACACAAATCAAAAGCTGTGCTCACAAGTCAAAGTTGCGCTGCTGCCTGCCAACGTCTCCCACAAGGCACATCCTCGCGGCAAAACTGCCACGGCGTACTACTCACCTGCTCCTTGCCCGTCCAAACATCCAACGCTGCGGCCGTCATCTCCTGGGGCACCTAAGGTAACAGAGATGCAAATTACTGTTGCGATTGTGAGAAATCCGTTCCCCTGCTCCCTCTCCCTACTGCCCGGCTCACCTCAAAGGCTCTTCCCGGTCCAAAGGTGGCCCAAAGGGCACCTGCAAAACCAAATGTAAATGCTCAAGTGAGTTGCTTTATCGCTCTTAGGCATCGGCTCAAGCAACAGCCTCCTTACCTTCTCGGACCGCATCTTCTCACGTGGCTTTGCCCCTCTGAGGCTGCGTGCGGCACCTGCAAAACACAAAGACAACAACACGTGCTCAGATCCTACCCAAAAGCACGTGTTGCCCGCACCGATTCCTATTATGCCCTCCCTTACCTTAATTTCTCGCCCGCTCGGCCTCAGTCATCTCACACTTAGTCTTGCACAGCGCCTGCAATACAGAAGCAAACAGGTGCTTTTATCTTTGCCCGGTAACTCATCACCTGAACTAATAACCGCTGCTTCAGGTAACTCACCATTGCTCTCCTTGCTCGAGTTGGCGCCGGCACCGGCATTCCGCTGTGCTACTTCCTCAGTGCCTTGAAAGGGAAAAATATGTTCCCCATTATCTAGTCATGTAGACACCGGTCACACATTCCTACAGACAACAATGCCAACCCACCTTGCTGTTGTGCTCTCCTCGCCTCTCCATCGCCAGTCTTTTGTGCGCAGCTCGTCCCTCCGCACCTGAAGAAAAAAGATCACACAAGTCATCCTAATGACATGCGATGCCTTAGCAATTTAGACATCTCAATTCCATTTATGACTGTCCTCCCTATTTAACACTACAGCTAGGCACAAAAAGAGGCAAACCCCGCTACAATAAAAGGTTAGGCCCCACACCTACCCCACCCTCCGAATTCAAACTGCTCTACGACCGCTCCAGCGGCTTGTCCCGGGAAGACGTGCTCGTCCCCTCTGTGGCTGCAAACCCCAGGCAAATCACTCTCCCTCGTCTGCTGCGTAGACGGCTACGTGTTCGGTAATGGACCGTATGGCCCCGGCCTTCAAAGCCTAAGCATATACACGTATTAATCACAGAACCTTACGGTTAGCCTTCTAGCCCGTCCTAAGACTTCGGTGCCACGGGCAGAGCAACTCCAACAACACGCAAACACGCACGGACCGACACCGCACGCGAGACCAATGACGCGAGATCCGGAGGCAAAAGAAGCGCCGTAAGAAGAATGACTCCCAGGCAAGAGACGCCATCGGGCAGGAAGGACCACGGGGCCGCGAAGGAGAATCTCTGGCAGCCCTGGAAGAGTGCAAGACCCTGGCCCGTTACAAAGAGATGTGGCCGCAACTGGGAGGATGCGCGTGCAAGAAGTCCCGCTTAAAGGCCTAAAGACTTCGTGGATGCATGGAAAATGGATCGGCTCAAACAACAGCCTCCTCACCTTCTCGGACCGCATGTTGTCATGTGGTTTTACCCCTCTGAGTAGGCGTGTGGCACCTGCTAAAAACAAAGAAGATGACACATGCTTAGCATTGTAAAGCACTCGTTGCCCGCACCGATTCCTATTTCGCCCTCCGTTACCTTGACTTCTCGCCCCCTTGGTCTCTGTAGTGTCAACCTGCCATGTTGAGGCTTGCACACCTCCTGCAATACAGAAAGCAAAGAGGTGCATTTATCTTTGCCGATGACTCATCACCTGAACAATAACCGCTGCTTCAGGTAACTCACCGTTGCTCTCCTTGCTTGAGTTGGCACCGGCATCGGCATTCCACTGTGCTATTCGCTCGGTGCCTTGAAAGTGAAAAACATGTTCCCATTATCTAGTCATGTGGATACCGGTCACACATTTCTACAGACAACAACGCCAACCCACCTTGCTGTTGCGCTCTCCTCGCCTCTCCATCGCCAGCTTTTGGTGCACAGCTCGTTCCTCTGCACCTGAAGAAAAAAGATCACACAAGTCATCCTGATGACATGCGATGCCTTAGCAATTTATACATCTCGATTCCATTTATGACTATCATCCCTATTTAACACTACAGCCAGGCACAAAAAGAGGCAATCCCCGCTACAATAAAAGGTTAAGCCCCACACCTCCACCACCCTTGGAATTCAAACTGCTCTCTTACCGCTCCAGTGGCTTCTCCCGGGAAGAAGTGCTCGTCCCCTCTGTGGCTGTGAGCCCCAGGGAAATCACTCTCCCTCGTCTGCTGCGTAGACGGCTACGTGTTCGATAGTGGACCGTACGGTCCCAGCCTTCAAAGCCTAAGCATATACACGTATCAATCACAGAACCTTACGGTTAGCCTTCTAGCCCGTCCTAAGACTTCGGTGCCACGGGCAGAGCAACTCCAACAACACACAAACACGCACTGTCCAACACTGCACACGAGACCAATGACGCGAGATCCTGAGGCAAAAGAAACGCCGTAAGAAGAATGACTCCCAGGCAAGAGACGCCATCGGGCAGCAAGGACTACGGGGCCATAAAGGAGAACCGCTGGCAGCCCTGGAAGAGCGCAAGACCCTGGCCCGTTACAAAGAGATGTGGCCACAACTGGGAGGATGCGCGTGCAAGAAGCCCCGCTTAAAGGCCTAAAGACTTCGTGGATGCACAGAAAAAAAAAATCCCAGAACAGGGATCCAACTAAACAGATGACCGATCTTCAGGGATGCTGACGTGGGCCGCGATGCCGCCGCAAATTATGAAGGACCAGACTCTTCCAAGAGAAGTGGTCGATCCACGCTTTTAAGATTGCCGTGCAAGAAAAGCAGTGCCACAATAGCACTGTGCGATGGGTACAGGCATTTGAGACTATAGAGATGGAGCCCGAGGCGCATACTGCTTGCCTCGATAGCAAAGAGGAGATTGAGACCCAAGAAAGGTCCGAGACAAAGCACACAGAACACATAAACCACGCAATGACACCGACACGGGTTGGAACTGCCCTGCCCGGCAGCTGCTAGCATTGCGTCGAGAAGTAATCCGTTCTGCCATGACCTGCCAAAAGAGAACAATTCCCACACCGCCCTCTCCTCTACGCTAGAGACCCTCCCCATCCCTCCCAACCTACGGCCCTCTTCCCAGCCCCAGACCGGCCCTGGTCCCTCCACTTAGCTTTCAGAGGGCCGAGGACCTGAAGACGTCCCCGGCAGAAACCCTCAACTGGCAACGGCCGACGGGAACGACCCCGCAGTCACCCGGTTCCTCCGCACGGCCTGCAGGAAAACCAAACACAAATCAAAAGCTGTGCTCACAAGTCAAAGTTGCGCTGCTGCGTGCCAATGTCTTCCACAAGGCACATCCTCGCGGCAAAACTGCCACGGCCTTCTACTCGCCTGCTCTTCGCTCGTCCAAACATCCAACGCTGCGTCCGTCGTCTCCTGGGGCACCTAAGGTAACAGGAGACGCAAAATTACTGTTGCGATTGCGAGAAATCGGTTCCCATGCTCCCCTCTCCCTAATGCCCGGCTCACCTCAAAGGCTCTTCCCGGTCCAAAGGTGGCCCAAAGGGCACCTGCAAAACCAAATGTAAATGCTCAAGTGAGTTGCTGTATCGCTCTTAGGCATCGGCTCAAACAACAGCCTCCTCACCTTCTCGGACCGCATCTTCTCACGTGGCTTTGCTCCTCTGAGGCTGCGTGCGGCACCTGCAAAACACAAAGACGACACGTGCTCAGCTTCTACCCAAAGCACACCTTGCCCGCACCGATTTCGCCCTCCGTTACCTTGACTTCTCGCCCGCTCGGCCTCCGTCGTCTCACGCTTAGGCTTGCACAGCGTCTGCAATACAGAAAGCAAACAGGTGCTTTTATCTTCGCCGATAACTCAGCACCTGAACTAATAACCGCTGCTTCAGGTAACTCACCATTGTTCTCCTTGTTAAAGTTGGCGCCGGCACCGGCATTCCGCACTGCTACTTGCTCGGCGCCTTGAAAGTGAAAAATATGTACCCATTAGCTAGTCACGGAGACACCGGTCACACATTCCTACAGACAACAATGCCAACCCACCTTGCTGTTGCGCTCTCCTCACCACTCCATCGCCAGCATTCGGTGCGCAGGTGGTCCCTCTGCACCTAAAGAAAAAGGATTACACAAGTCATCCCGATGACACGCGTTGCCTTAGCAATTCCAGACATCTCGATTCCATTTATGACTATCATCTCTACTTAACACTACAGCCAGGCACAAAAATTGGCAAACCCCGCTTCAATAAAAGGTTAAGCCCCGCACCTACCCCACCCTCCGAATTCAAACTGCTCTACGACCCCTCCAGCGGCTTCTCCCGGGAAGACGTGCTCGTCCCCTCTGTGGCTGCAAACCCCAGGCAAATCACTCTCCCTCGTCTACTGCGTAGACGGCTACGTGTTCCGTAACGGACCTTTCGGCCCTGGCCTTCAAAGCCTAAGCGTATACACACACGTATCAATCATAGAACCTCACGGTTAGTCTTCTGCCCTGTCCTAAGACTTCGGTGCCACGGGCAGAGCAACTCCAACCACACACAAACACGCACGGACCGACACCGCACACGAGACCAATGACGCGAGATCCGGAGGCAAAAGAAACGCCGTAAGAAGAATGACTCCCAGGCAAGAGACGCCATCGGGCAGGAAGGACCACGGGGCTGCGAAGCAGAATCTCTGGCAGCCCCGGAACAGTGCAAGACCCTGGCCCGTTACCAAGAGATGTGGCCGCAACTGGGAGGATGCGCGTGCAAGAAGCCCCACTTAAAGGCCTAAAGACTTCGTGGGTACACGGAAAAAAAATCCCAGAATGGAGATCCAAGAAAACGGATGACCGATCCTCAGGGATGCTGACGTGGGCCGCGATGCCGCCGCAAATGATGAATGAAGAGAATCTTCCAAGAGATGAGGTCGATCCACGCTTTGAAGACTGCCGTGCAAGAAAAGCAGTGCCACAATAGCACTGTGTGATGGGTACAGGCATTTGAGACTATAGAGATGGAGCCCGAGGTGCGTACTGCTTGCCTCGATAGCGAAGAGGAGATCGAGACCCAAGAAAGGTCCGAGACAAAGGACACAGACAACATAAACCACGCAATGACACAGACACGGGTTGGAACTGCCCTGCCCGGCAGCTGCTAGCATTGCATCGAGAAGTAATCCATTCTGCCATGACCTGCCAAAAGGGAACAATTCCCACACCGCCCTCTCCTCTATGCTAGAGACCCTCCCCGCCCCTCCCAACCTACGGCCCTCTTCCCAGCCCCAGACCGGCCCTGGTCCCTCCACTTAGCTTTCAGAGGGCCGAGGTCCTGAAGACATCTCCGGCAGAAACACTCAAACGGCAACGGCCGACGGGAACGACCCCGCAGTCACCCAGTTCCTCCGCACGGCCTGCAAGAAAACCAAACACAAATCAAAAGCTGTGCTCACAAGTCAAAGTTGCGCTGCTGCGTGCCAACGTCTTCCACAAGGCACAGCCTCGCGGCAAAACTGCCACGGCCTTCTACTCGCCTGCTCCTTGCCCGTCCAAACATCTACCGTTGCGGCCGTCGTCTCCTGGGGCACCTAAGGTAACAGGAGACGCAAAATTACTGTTGTGATTGCGAGAAATCGGTTCCCGTGCTCCCTCTCCCTAATGCCCGACTCACCTCAAAGGCTCTTCCCGGTGCAAAGGTGGCCCAAAGGGCACCTGCAAAACCAAATGTAAATGCTCAAGTGAGTTGCTGTATCGCTCTTAGGCATCGGCTCAAACAACAGCCTCCTCACCTTCTCGGACCGCATGTTGCCACGTGCCTTCGCCACTCTGAGGCTGCGTGCGGCACCTGCAAAACACAAAGAAGACGACACGTGCTCAGCTTCTACCCAAAAGCACACGTTGCCCGCACCGATTCCTATTTCACCCTCCGTTACATTGATTTCTCGCCCGCTCGGCCTCAGTCGTCTCACGCTGACACGCTTAGGCTTGCACACCGCCTGTAATACAGAAAGCAAACAGGTGTTTTTATCTTCACCGATAACTCAGCACCTGAACTAATAACCGCTGCTTCAGGTAACTCAGCGTTGTTCTCCTTGTTCGAGCTGGCGCCGGCACCGGCATTCCTCTGCACTACTCGCTCGGCGCCTTCAAAGGGAAAAATATATTCCCATTAGCTAGTCATGTAGGCAACGGTCACACCTTCCTACAGACGACAAGGCCAACCCACCCTGCTGTTGCACTCTTCTCGCCTCTCCATCGCCAGCCTCTGGTGCGCAGCTCGTCCCTCTGCACCTGAAGAAGAAAGATGACACAATTCATCCTGATGATTCGCGATGCCTTAGCAATTCCAGACATCTCGATTCCATTTATGACCATCATCCCTATTTAACACTACAGCCAGGCACAAAAAGATGCAAACCCCGCTACAATAAATAGTTAAGCCCCTCACCTGCCCCACCCTTGGAATTCAAACTGCTCTACGACCGCTCCAGCGGCTTCTCCCAGGAAGACGTGCTCGTCCCCTCTGATTTCCCTGGGGTTCGCAGCCACACTCTCCCTTGTCTGCTGTGTAGATGGCTACGTGTTCGGTAATGGACCTTTCGGCCCTGGCCTTCAAAGCCTAAGCGTATACACACACGTATTAATCATAGAACCTTACGGTTAGTCTTCTGCCCCGTCCTAAGACTTCGGTGCCACGGGCAGAGCAACTCCAACCACACACTAACACGCACGGACCGACACTGCACACGAGACCAATGATGCTAGGTCCAGAGGCAAATGAAACGCCGTAAGAAGAATGACTCCCAGGCAAGAGACGCCATCGGGCAGGAAGGACCACGGGGCTGCGAAGCAGAATCTCTGGCAGCCCCGGAAGAGTGCAAGACCCTGGCCCGTTACAAAGAGATGTGGCCGCAACTGGGAGGATGCGCGTGCAAGAAGCCCCGCTTAAAGGCCTAAAGACTTCGTGGGTGCACGGAAAAAAAAAAAATCCCAGAACGGGGATCCAAGGAAACGGATGACCGATCTTCAGGGATGCTGATGTGGGCCGTGATGCCACCGGAAATGATGAATGAACAGAATCTTCCAAGAGATGAGGTCGATCCACGCTTTGAAGATTGCCGAGCAAGAAAAGCAGTGCCACAGTAGCACTGTGAGATGGGTACGGGCATTTGAGACTATAGAGATGGAGCCCAAGGCGCGTACTGCTTGCCTCGATAGCGAAGAGGAGATCGAGACCCAAGAAAGGTCCGAGACAAAGCACACAGACAACATAAACCACGCAATGACACAGACACAGGCTGGAACTGCCCTGCCCGGCAGGTGCTAGCGTTGCGTCAACAAGGAACCCCCTCTGCCTTGACCTGCCCAAAGGGGACAATTCCCACACCGCCCTCTCCTAATAACCGCTCAACTAATAACCGCTGCTTCAGGTAACTCACCATTGCGCTCCTTGCTCGAGTTGGTGCCGACACCAACATTCTGCTGTTCTACTTGCTCGGCGCCTTCAAAGTTAGAAAAATAAAAGGCTCTATACCTCATTTTCATGCTTGTGTTTGAATTATTCTGCCAACACCACATCCAACCCACCTTGCTGTTGTGCTCTTCTCGCCTCTCCATCACCAGCCTTTGGTGCACAGCTCATTCCTCTGCATCTGAAAAAGCACAATAGCAAACAAGTCACCTGGTGCTGAGTGAGGTCTGAACCATTCCGGACACCTAGTTTCCATTTAGGAATACCTTCTCTATTTTACACTATAGCCATGCAGAATAAAACCCAAAGAAACCCACACACTAAGCCCCATACCTACCGTATGTGACACCGTTGCGATTTTAACTGCTCGTCTTCACTCAAGTTGTTTATCACAGGCAGCTTTGGTCATACTCCGTGCCTGTGTAGCCCTAAGTGACTCCCATGGCCTGGTGTTAATTTGGCTGGTTTTTCTGCCATGCTCCTTACAGACTGTTCCTACAAGGTCTGGGCTTATCAACATACGAACCATAGAATTTTACCGTTATTGTTCTAGACGATTTTATTGGTTCTGTGCCACAGGCAGAGTAGCTCCAACCACACACAAACATGCGCAGACCAACACTGTATAAGAAACCAGTGACACAACATCCAGAGGTAAAAGAAACTCTGTAAGAACAGTGACACCCCAGCCATAGATGCCATCAAGCAGGAAGGCCCAGGGGGCTGTAAAGAACAATCTACAGCAGCCCTAGAAGAGTGGAAGGCTGTGGCCCATTACAAAGAGATGTGGCCACAACTGGGAGGATGCACGTGCAAGAAGCCCCATTTAAAGACCTAAAGTCTTGGAGGGTGCAGGGAAAAAAATCCCAGAATAAGGATCCAAGAAATGGATGGCCAATCATCAGTGATGCTGATGTGGGCTGCGATGCCACTGCAAACGATGAATGACCAGAATCTTCCAAGAGATGAGGCCGATCCACGCTTTAAGATTGCCGTGCAAGAAAAAGCAGTGCCCAGTTTGCACTGCATGATGAGTAGAGACATTTGAGACCCTAGAGATTGTGTCCAAGGCATATACTGCGTGCCTTCAAAGCAAAGAAGAGATTGAGACCAAATAACGGTACAAAACACAGAAACGGACTACATAAACCACACAGACACAGCCTGGAACCACCCTACCCGGCACCTGCTAGCATTGGACTGAAAAAAAAAAAAAAAAAATCAAACCCCTCCCAATATCTGTCCCAAGGGTACTCTTCCTGCACAGCCCTCTCCCCTATCTTGCTTTAAAAACCTTCCCTTCTATTTTCAACCCTTTCACCTCTTCCCAGCCCCATCCCAGCCCTGGTCCCTCAACTTAGCTTTCAGAGGGCTGGGGGTCTGAAGCCATCCTCAGCAGAAGCTCAGCTCGAATCGGCTGTCTGAGAGGATTCTGCAGTCACCGGGTTCTTCCTCAACACCTGCAAGAAAACCAAACAGAAACTAAAATGCTACTGACAGTCAGCATTGCACTGCTCAACATCAGAGTCTTGCACAACACCTTCCTCTGCAAAGCTGCCTTGGCCTTCTGCTCACCTACTCCAAGCCGATTCCAATGTCAGATGCTGCAGCCGTGATCACCTGGGGCACCTTAAGGTAATAAGAGACACAAAATTACTCTTGATTGTGGGAAATCAATCCCTTTCTCTCTCTCGCTACTGCCCAACTCACGTCAAATACTCTTCCCATTCCCAAGGTAGTAATGCACAGCACCTACAAAACCAAAGGTAGTAATGCACAGCACCTACAAAACCAAAGGTAAAAGCTCAACTGAGTTGCTGGATAGTGCTTTGCTCTTAGACACCCACCTTACCAACAATCTCCTTACCCCCTCAGACCTCTCGTAGGCATGAAGCTTCACCTCTCCGAGGTTGAGTGCAGCACCTGCAATTAAACAAAGCAAAAGACACGTGTTCAGATAGTACCCAAAAGCACAAGTTACCCACAGTGATTCTCCACCTCCTGGTCCTTTACTTTGACCGCTCACCCTCTTGGCCTTCACCACCTCAAGCTGCCATGTTGAGACTTACACATCACATGTAATACACAAACAGCGAGGGATGCTCGTAGCTTCGCAGGCAACGCAACTCCTGAGAAAACTGCTCCTTCAGCCCACTCACCGTTGCTGTCCTTGCTTGATTCAGCTCTGGTGTCAATATTTCATTTTGCTTCGCACCTTCAAAATGAAAATCTCAACTCATAAGCTACCCATACGGCAACCAGTCACATCTTCCTACTGACACCATGGGCTAAGTCACCTTCTTATTGCTTCCCTCTCCTCTATCGTCACCCTTTGGTGTCCGGCTCATCTCTCTGCATCTGAAAGGAATATCTATTAGGTTAACCATATGGTGATCAATAACAACAATTCTTATGACCTTGCTCCCATTTAGAAATCCGTCCAGAGTTCAACTACAGCCAGCCAGGAAAAAAAGGGCCATATTTAAGCCCCACACATACAAGCCTTAACACGTATGAGATTCGATCCTGCCACTCAGCAGCCCCTCTTACTTTCTGTCATCCCACAGACTCCAGAACCTGCTACAGGCTGGCAAAGTAAGCAAATTTCAGATTTCTTTAACCTAGAAGACACCTATTACAAATTGTAAAGCCTTTAGGAACAGGCAAAGAGGAATAGCAATAGGCTATCCCAAAACCAGAAAATCCAAGCAAAGAAAAAGCATCTAAAATAACATAAATAAAAATGGACGCTATTAAAATATCTTGCCTCCTCTAGACATCCAAAACAAAATTACTGACCTGAAAACAAACATGCACTACCTGCAGAGAGCAAATATACTTAATACTTGCGCTGCTTAGCCTTGACTCACCACAAAGCTCTTACCTCCAACAGACATCTCTGCCTCTCTAAAATTAAAAAAAAAAAAAAAAAAAACAAAAAAAAAAACCAAAAAAACAAACAAACAGATAGCTTAGCCTGCTCAAAAAGTTGCAGTGAACTGAAAGAACAGCAGAACACTAATCTAAAGGGAAACCAGAAGCTGAATGAGCTCCTGATGAAAGGCATGTGGCTTATAAACCCCTGGGCCTTCCCACCCATCACCTGGGAATGGGGTGGGGCAAACCCCTACAAAAGGATAAATAGGAGCAGTTCTAAATTATTAAATCTGCCTTACATTTACATTAAGAAAAGCACTGAATGGAGAAGTGGACCTTTACCAGAGATAGTGGTATGTGTTTTTCTATTACAACTTTCTCTATTGTCACAGTTTAGCTCTGACCTAGCTAATTTTAGTAGCTAAAGCTGTGCAGCTGGGCTCCCAAGTTCACTTTGCCCCACCCCAAGGTGCAGCAGAAATGTAAATAAGAGGAAAAAGGCTTGCAGTGTGAAAACTAAAGCTGCAACTTTAATGAAATTATGAAAATAATAGTGCTAACGATTAAAACAATTAGACAGTATTGAAATATGTATAAATATCTGAGATTGCACTACTACTCTCACCGTTGATGACCATACATCACCACAAATGCTGTAGAGCAGACACGAGGGAATGGGTCCATGAGAACTGGAAAAGGTGAAACAAGAGAGGGAGGAGTACAAATCCACATTAGTGGACGATGAGGCTCGAGTGGCACAATGCCAGGATAAACTAGATTTGCCGTAAACCCAAATATCTCTTACAAAGAATGATGCAAATATTCAGAAACTAGTCCTGTGTTGCGATCCCAAGATATGGGATGGTGATATCTGGGACTCTAGTGGAGACGAATGTCCTTTAGACCCAGACCCTCTCCCCGAGAATCAGGGAAAAGCTCGCCTCTAACCTCCAATTAAAATGGAAGAGACAGAAGAGCCCAATAATACCTGTTCTGTAACCACCTGTACCCTGCCGTGTCGTGCTTTGGAACTAGCCAAGATCCAAGAGGAATATTCGTGGTAGCCCTCAGAATCGGAAGTAGAATACTTATGGTGAGTATCTTTGACAGGAGGGGACTGAGTTCTGTTAAATTCAGCTGAGGCAGCAGGGGGCTATGGTCCTGGAGTCCTTTTAGCCCCAGTGCCAGATGACCGGGTTCTCTCTATAACTGTACAAGGAGCACACTGGGCTTCGGGATTAAACCCATAAGAAAAAGGGGAACCTTTGGCACTTAAAACTGCTGCATATATTCAGGCTATTTACAATGCAGGGAGAGTAGCAGAATCTCCCACTATGGCTCCTGTGCACCCTAACCGATTCACCCCATTGCTTTGAGGATTACCAGATCGTCTAAAAACATTCGTAGCCTCCATTTGAGACAAGCTAAGGACCGGATGAGCCCAGATGAGTGGACTCTATACCTGGACACAGTCTAAGATACGATCAGTTACGGGAGACGCATGGGGTGGACTTTACAAGATCGAAACCCTAGAGACCCCGTTAACTCTAAGAGCAGTAAAAGGGTGTATTTTGTTCGAAGTTGTGAATGGGTGAAAAGGATCAAAGGATCAAAAAGGAAGAAGGATCCCTAGCAGACCTACCTTTCATTCCAAATGAAATGAGTTGTGGAAAAGGGCGTTAGAATTAGGAATCTGAAAAAAACCCTGTCATGTGGGGTATCGATACCAAATTCACAACAATTAGTGGAATTAGTGAGCGGAAAGGAAAGGTTTGGTCCCCTTTCCCCAAGTGCTCCACTGCCAGTACCAGCTGAAGGAGATCTCAACTGGCTCAAAGAAGCTATGTCAAAAAATGAGAGACCCCGGGAATGGTGTTGAGCCACACTTGCACCCAGGTAATGAATATCTGATGGCTTCCTGATCACATTTCACCTGCTATTGCTTTACTAGTCAGCAAGCGACAACTGTGTTTAGAATTTTTGATAGACACTGGGGCCCAGATGTCCACCCACGCTGCAGCTTTATTAGAATTAAACCAGGAAATCCAATGATTAAATTTTCTGCAATAGAGGGTGGGAAAAAAGGATTGCCCCACCGTGGTTACTAAAATAACACTCCCAGGAGGTGTGCGAGCTCTTGTGGCACAATTTTTAGTCTTGGACTTAACCGAAATGAATATTAGAATCATGGATTCATCCGGGATAGTGCGAGACTGGGTGAAGGAGGAAGGAGTTTGATGGATGCTCTGTACCCCCACAAGCAAATAGGTTGGTGGAATGAAATAATGGTCTGATGAAATGGTAAGCAAAATTCGGGCAGGCCGTTGGGGCAAATTGCCTTCCATCAGCAATGTATGTATTCAATAACAGGTGGACGGCAGGAGGCAGTCCAGAAATGAAAGATTTTGCATCAAGGCCAATGCCATTAGTCCCCAATTATGAATAGTCCTGGGACGGTATCCAACGCCTTTCCATATGGAACAACCGGTATTAGTGAATCTCCCTCATGTACGGAAGGTACGAATGAGTCTAAAATTCCCAAAGAATAAATATGTGTGGGAGGCACAAGGCCAATCTGGAAAGACCCATTGAATCCTTACCTGATGGATCTTTCTCTCTTTTTAATTGAAGTGAGATCGTCGAGACAAAACAAGCTGAATCACAGCATGTTTTTTCCCACAGGAATGAAACAGCAGATGAATAAGAACACAGAACTGCTCCTCGACTGAGCTACTGGATTGGACGGAGTTGGACTGTTTTCCGGCCCAATTGCTCTTTGTTAGAACAATAATAGCATTTTTAGCTTTAATAATTATTTGGCAATGGTATTTGTAAGACCAAATATTATTATGCCACAGTCATTTTGATTGTGATCATTCTACTGTGTTGGTTATTATTGTTGAAGTTTAGATTGTGGTTTAGATATTGTTATTGTTAAAGAGTGTGAAGTAATGATGTCTTTAGAAATTTTGGTTTTGATAAGTTTATGCGAAGGAACCACTGTCCCCTTAACAAGTTGGAATGGAGAAAGTTAATTTGTGGCTTTAGGAGAACTGGTAGCCTATTTTTATAATCTCACCAGTTTTGGCCATGTGGAGGCCCGTTTGGATTAGAAAATTGGCCATGTACTGTGGTTCCTCTTTCTCCCGAGGTATTAGTGAGCTGTTACAGTCCAGTAAACCTAAAAAACCTGACCTATTGGGACAATTATACCAATCCAAAGTGGCCAATTAAATATTCTGCACGGAGCATATACTGTAGGAAGAGCAAAGAAAAAGATGGTGGTTTTGTTGGGACCGGTCACTGTAATTTCACTTACTGAATTAGAAACCTGACTTATAAGAATACAAATTATCTGACTGTCAATTTTGGGGAATGAACAGATGATAACGGACCCATCTACTTTACACACTCATGTTCCAATAAGGATTTAAGTGGCACAAGAAAAGTGGGTGGCCATGACTATGGAAACAGAGTCCCCACCACATGTGATTCAATTGAAGGGGTAGAAGCACGGCTATGCAACAGCTCAGATCCGTTCAATGGGATCCATTACAGAAATTCTCCGATCAAGCAGAGGAACTCTTATTGGATTAATGCTCAGGATAATACCAAGTGTTTCCCTGCTAAAACATGATAACTTTGTTCAAGCACATTATTAGACAAAGGGACACGAGCTCTAGGAAGTCATTATTGGATATGTGGTTCAGCTGCTTATAAATTACTACCATCAAACTGGACGAGAACACATTACATAGGAGTTATTTGCTCCTTATTTTTCTTACTTCCAGAAGAGAGGGATAATAAAGTGAGTGTCTAGGTCTATGATAATTTAAGATAAACTAGGCAGTTCATTAGTCCCCATCTAACACAGGAAAGTGGTAATCAATGATGGGGAAAAGATGAGTGGACACCTCAGCGAATCACTGAATATTATGGCCCTGCCACCTGGAACCTCCATGAGCTCGTCTATAGCACTCACGAGATGATTTATAACTAAAATTGTATTATCCAATTGCAGGCTGTTTTCGAGTGCTCTTATTGAAGAAACACTCAGGGAATTTAACAGAACAGTTAATTTTTACGTGACAATGAAGATAAATAGGAGAAGATAGACATAGGGAAGCTGGGCATTTTCAGATCCATAGTTCAGTAGTTAAGGTGAATTTTATTAGTCTAAGTTATTTTTGGATCTGGCCCTAGATCATTGAGAAAATGTTTACCCACAGCTGGAATGCATCAGAGATGTCTACTTTAACAGTTAAGAAAACTGTTAAAATGGGTCCAGAGGAGGGCTATGATCCTCTATGAAGCCGATCAAAGGGCTGGAGAACCTCTACTGTGAGGACAGTCTGGTAGAGTTAGGCTTGTTTAGCCTGGAAAAGAGAAGGCCTCGGGGGGACCTCATAGCAGCCTTCCTGTATCTGAAGGGGGCCCTACAAGAAAGATGAGGAAGGACTTTTTACAAGGGTTGGTAGTGATAGGACAAGGGGGAATGGCTATAACTGGAAGGGTAGAAGATTTAGATTAGACCTTAGGAAGAAATTTTTCACAATGAGGGTGGTGAGACACTGGCACGGGTTGCCGAGGGAGGTTGTGGCTGCCGCCTCCCTGGAGGTGTTCAAGGCCAGGTTGGATAGAGTCTTGAGCAGCCCGGTCTAGTGGGAGGTGTCCCTGCCCATGGCAGGGTGGTTGGAACTGGATGATCTTTAAGGTCCCTTCCAGCCAAAACCATCCTATGAACAAAAAAAATCATGTGATGTGTTTACTTTATCATAGACAAAATGCTGTTTCTGATCTTGTTAAGACTATTTTCCTAAAACACGTATTTAAGCAAAAAGAAAACACACTAGTTACAAGTGATGGTTGTGGAAGAAGATTGCACAGACTAGAGAGAAGAAAGATGAATCATAATCTCTATGCTAAATATACTTTATAGTATATTGGTCAAGCTTATATTGATGTGTCATGAGAAAGGCAAACTCACAGGCACAACTATTTCCTCTCGACTCGATTTGAACCCTTGGCTAGTTTCACTTCCAGTCGGCTCCTCTCAGCAAAATTAGATTTGGCAGAGGTCGGTCCGGCTCTGCACGGCTCCGCGTCAAGCCGGGAGTAACAGCGAGGAGCCGAGCGGAGCGAAGAGAGGAGCCGAAGCGCGACGAACCGAGGCGAGCGGAGGCGAATGGAGCACGGAAGGCGGGAGACGCAAATGTCAGCCCCCCGCAAGCAGCGCGTTCCCCCCAGACCCTCGGCAACCCCGTCAGCGGGGCGGTGCCGGCTGCAGTTCCGCGCTGCTACCACGGGACGGCGCCAGCAGCGGCTGCCGGCAGGGCGCGTGCCCCGGCGCTGCGGCGCAGAGAGCGGCAGCGCCCGAGCTGCAGTACCTACGGTCGATCACATGGCGGCAGCAGAGAGCTGCGTGAGAGGGAGCATCACCGCACCCGCGCAGCAGCCGGGCTGCAGTGCCGCAGTGCGGCCACACGGCGGCAGCAATGGGACCCCGCACTGTTCGGCTCGGTTCGGCTCAGCAAAGAACAGCCTGGCAGACCTGAGCGGAGCCGAACTGAGCTCTTGTTTGAATACGTTAAGCATTTTTGAGTACTCAGGTCTACTTTAACAGTAAACATACACCTGTTTAAAGAAGTCAGTACCTGTCTGCCTGCTGAGTTCATCCGATCATAAGGCTTGCACTGGATTTCAGGTGAATTCTCATTTACGAGAACACAGAGAGCTCACCAGAGTACTGCTAAAACTCCTCAGTAGTCCAGTTACCTTACCTTGCAGCCCATGTTCATTTTTTAAAACTGTCCTCTATCTCATACATCTTATTTATTACATAAAGATTTCTGGATCAAGTTTTGAATGGAACTGGTTAATAAGCAAATATATGCAATGCTTCTGTCATGACAGGCTCATTTTAGAGAATTACCTCCCAGATTGACTTGACACGTGACTGGCCTGCACAAGCTGAATGAAATGAAGAGGAAACGGGAACCTCACCAGGCAGTATGAAGTGCAGTTTTCAGGATGGGATGTTTTTGAATCCTCCTCCCCCGCTCTCGCCGTATGCGAGAAAAGAAGGAAACATTTTTACCCTGCTTTTTTTATTGCGCTTTTTGGGGTTTTGTTTTATTGGGTTAGTTTTTTATCATTTTTGTTTGAATGGTTCTATGCTTTTTGGTGTTGGATGGTAGTTTTGGGGTTTTTTTTGGAGGAAGCGTGTTGTTGCTGTTGCATTGAATTCTAGCTCTAAAGCAGGTAACCACATCAAGTAGGTTAAAGTCACATTGTGCAGATAATCTCATCCTGAGAACACTGTCATGTGTGCAGTGATTTTTGAGGTAGACCACAAAGCCTTACACAACCCTGCCAGGACGGACAGAGAAAAGTTAAGCCCTACGTGGCCTGAAAGCCCAAGTGCAACCTGTAAAACTGTAATGAGTTATCTACAGCCCTGCTAATGATACAGGTAGCACTCTCAACTTAAAAAAACAATAATGATTACATAAGGGAACACCTTCTCTCTGTTGGTTCATTAGGTACGCAACAGTAAAAGCCAAAAATCTCTTTTGCGTGCTTTTATGGTTACAGCCAACAGGCTTATGTTCTGAATCACTACTTGAAATGCATTCCCACATTTAAATGTATTTAAAAAGCATTATGTGTCTCCCATAAACCAGTAAACTGCAGGAGAGTCAGAATTGAGCCTGAAATGGCACACAATATACTTCATTATGCCTGAGTACGTAATGAATACCTTGTAATAACTGCTGATACATAACCAGAGGTTGTTTTGTGGGCCTACAAATTGTATCAATGCAGGAGGCCTGAGAACTTGGGAACGAAAACCAGCTGTCCTCATTTTGATGGAACACTTACTATTTATTTATTTTATTATTATTTTAAAGACTAGCCCATAATTTATCTACTTTCGTGTTTTAGAGTCCCACATGTAGTTTGCCAGGCAGAGGACTAAAACTTTCTTAGCTCTTTCTGAATCTGAGCTCTGCTTAATACAACTGTGATGGTTCCTGCCTGCTTTTTCAATATCCTCTGTGAAACCAGCATAAGGATACAGAACACAAGAGTAGAGAGCGGAGCAAGACAAGCTCCTAAATATAGGGATGTGCCTCGGAGCATCAGGGAGAGGAAACAAACAAACAAACAAATTTCTTTTGGTTTAGTAAATCCACAGAGATATTAAAAAAAAAAATCTATGAACCTATCCTACATTTTTCTGTCCAGGTTTCTCAGGGATGAGTTTAACCCAAAGAGGGGTGTCTAGCAGAAGCTTCCAGCAGTTCCCAGACTGCACTGGATCCAGTTTTGGGTGTTCAAAGAACACCATTGCCCTGTATCCACAAGACTGAGAAGCCAATTACTGACCTCAGTGTTTCCCAGCGGCCTCCCTAGGCCACAGTAAAAAAAGCATGTTTCATTTCACCCTCAGGTCTAAGCAGTATCCTGTCAGGACAGCGAGGGTACTGGAATCAATCCATAGGGAGGTCTCGGACAGTTTCAAGTGCTGGGCTCAGCCCTGCTGCTGTTACACGAGCCAGGTATATCTGTCAGTATAAACCGATGGCCCTTTTCTGAGCCAAAAAGCTCTGCGCAACTCCGTGATGCTCCCATCTGCAGAATGAAAAAATTTCATTTCCTTTATAGGATGATCTGAAACCTAGAGCCAGTAAGGGAACTATTAGCAATTCCTTTTTTCATCAAGCTTTGTAGTAATTATGTGGAATAAGACACAGAGCGCTTCGATTTTTCACACCAAACCATCACAGCATTGTTCCACCCTATCTCATTTATGCTACACATTTAACCTTTTGTGTCCGATTTCTCCTGTCGAAATCCCTAGTTAGAGCAGAGTTTCCAGGTAGCTGAATACACAAGGTGTTTTGAGCTTTATGAAAAACTTGCTCACATATGTGGTGGGATATCACTTCAGGCAGCATTTCCTCCGAGAAGCTTAGAGATGAACTAGCCAGCCACAGACAAATAAATATCAAACCTAGAATTATGGGAGGGAGGGGAGTTATGCTTTTCCTTCAACTAGAAGAGCTGAAGGAAAGAAAGAAATCATTAGCGTATGCCTGAACGACTGCCTAAGCAAGCAGAACCAGGAAATAAGATTGTGGTCAATTTTGACTTCCAGAATGCCCAGTGCTGCCTTTGCAGCCACTTTTATTATTTTCTTTTAACAGGAGAGGCGATCTGAAAGACAGAATCCAGGCTCCTGCTGCCCCGTAAAGAAGACAAGAAACAGCATTATTCTATCTAAACACAGAAGTAAGACTAGGACAACCTTTCTGGGCCCATTTTCAGTTGTGTTATAAAGTTTAAATGGAAGCAGATTGATCTTAAATCGCAAAACTCAGTAGTTCCCTCCTTGTACAGCATGTGGGCACAAACTCCTCTTTGTGCAAAAAAAAACTATTAAAAAGCCAAGGATACAGGAATATCCTTCCTTTAAACTGACGGATATTGATCTGGCTCTATTTACAAATGGCAATTTAAACTTCGGCAACACTGTCTCCCAGCACACCTATACGAATTCAGTGGAGCGACAGACAAAGCCGGAGAGATTCGCAAGTGTCCTCTGACAACATTAGCCCGGTCCAGTGAAGCGCCAACAAGCACGGTGCATTGACAGCTTTGTTAGTATGTACGAGCTGGCTGAGTTGGGGGTACATAGCCATATTTGTAACACCTGCCCATGTTAGACACTAAATATCAAGAACCTCACTAAAACTCCACAGGGAAACTCCAACAGCACCAATATCGATGAGTTTCAAAAAGATTCTCCCAACAGTGAGGCTACATCTTCCTTTATTTAAAGGACGCGCGGGAATGAATTTAGCAAGGCAGGAATTTACAGCTTCTTATGAAATCAATACACGCGTCAAAAGCTGTTTTTCCTCTGGTATCCTGCAGCTCATCGCTTACCTTTTGCAGACTTCTGGGCAGTGTTTTCATCTGCTTTTCTGATTAAAAAAAAAAAAAACCTAAAATCAACAAATCTCCAGGCTTCAAGAAATCTCTCCTAAATAAGATAATCTTTTCCCAATATTCCACCTGAAGTTTTCCTGTAAAATACCTCATTTTCCTATTCAGACTCATTTTTAAGCTGTTAAGGCAATTGTGATCTTACAGGTACTCACAGAAATTTTTCCAGTAAAATGGCTTCCACTTTTTCTACCAGAGTCTGCAAAATGTTGTATTTCACTTCTTTTCCTACACTTGCTAGTGACCTAGAAAGGAAACAATACAATTAACACTATTAATTATTGCCACAGACTTCAGTTTCACCGTTGGTTAAGAGTTCTATGACAATAAGAGGACAGTCCTCACCCTATGGTAACAAATTTGTCTATTGTTTGCTCTGCATTTGCAAGCCCTTAAAACACCCTCCAAAATTCATCACTACTGCAGAAGTAAAATATAACGGTAGTTTATCAAAAGGTGACTTCTTCCGACACACATTTTAAATTATATATCTGGAGAAATCAAAGTGCTTATTTTATCTCTCTGGAATTATGGACCAAGTCATGGATAAATAAGAACACCAAAATTTCACAGTGTACCAATATAAAATTAAACAGTTTTAATATTTTATTCTTGAGCCAGCCGCTGATCAAATGAACTGTTGCATACTAAGACTTTGGCAGGGTCAATATAATTTCTGTATCCTTCAGTACAAAGCATGAAAAAAAAATTTGCTCTGTCCAAAACTAGAAAAAAAAAAAAAATCACTGTAAAGGATGTAATAAACTGAAAATTACTTGTTAGCCTTTGAACATAGTGCCCTAGAACTCAAACAGTCATTAAAAATAGAAGACGCATCCGATGGAAAAAAACACCTCTGCATCTGCAGATGTCATCGTGCTCATTCCAGTGTACTTTGCACAGACAAGAAGGAAGCGGAGACTTCCTAAATCCTGCACTAAGTTGCTTCACTGGGGATTCTTCTCCTTTTCATGTCTAAAGTAGTGAATGCTGACTAGGAAGCAAGCTCTCAGGCGACCCAAGGCAAACCAGCATGTCCAAGTTCAGCATGGATCTACCTGAAAGGGGAAGGATTGTTATGTCTCTCCACTATCTCAGTGTGAATAATTCAGTAAAAAGCAGTAGCTTTTGTCAACCTAAGTAGAAAGAATATAGCATCAATGATGATCTTGCTATAAAGTGTACACATCAAGTTTCAAATCAGAGAGTGCCACAAAGACTGAAAAATCCCCTTTGATAAATTTTTAAATAAAGACATGCATGACAATGTCCTTAAGTTGACTGAAAGGCCTGCATCTAAGCTTCAGAACTCTGATGTAAAGCCATCAGATCAATCTCTGGCCACTTTACCAGCTGTTATCCAGAAATGCATTAGTTCGAAGCTGCTTCAGAAGTGTAGGTATCACAGTATCACAGTATCACAGTATCACAAAGTTGGAAAGGACCTCTGAGATCATCAAGTCCAACCTATAACCCAACACTAACACCAACCATCATCTAAACCATGGCACTCAGTGCCACATCCAATCTCCCCTTAAACACCTTCAGGGTCGGCGACTCCATCACATCCCTGGGCAACGCATTCCAATGGCCGATCACCCTTTCAGTGAAGAACTTCTTCCTCACATCAAGCCTAAACTTTCCCTGACGAAGCTTGAGTCCATGCCCTCTAGTTCTGTCACTGGTCACCTGAGAGAAGAGACCAACCCCTGCCGGACTACAACCTCCTTTTAGGTAGTTGTAGAGAGCTATGAGGTCTCCCCTGAGCCTCCTCTTCTTTAGACTAAACAGCCCCAACTCCCTCAGTCGCTCCTCATAGGGCTTATGCTCCAGCCCCTTTACCATCTTCGTTGCCCTCCTCTGAACACATTCCAGTATCCTGACATCTTTCCCAAACTGGGGGGCCCAGAACTGTACACAGTATTCCAGATGAGGCCTGACTAGTGCCGAGTACAGGGGGACAATAACTTCTCTGGTTCTGCTGACTACACTATTCCTGATGCAGGCCGGAATGCCATTGGCCTTCTTGGCCACCTGGGCACACTGCTGGCTCATGTTGAGCTTCCTGTCAACCAGCACTCCCGGGTCCTTTTCTGCCTGACTACTCTCCAGCCACTCTAGCCCCAGTCTGTATCTCTGCATGGGATTGTTGTGTCCAAAATGAAGTACCCGACATTTGGACTTATTAAACATCATCCCATTAGAATCGGCCCATCTCTCCAGTCTGTCCAGGTCCCTCTGCAGGGCCATCCTACCCTCTAACAGATCAACCCTTCTTCCCAGCTTGGTATCATCTCCAAACTTGCTGATGATGGACTCAATCCCCTCATCCAGATCATCAATAAAGATATTAAACAGGACCGGACCCAACACCGATCCCTGGGGGACACCACTGGTGACCGGCCGCCAACTGGATGAGACACCGTTCACCACCACTCTCTGGGCTCGGCCATCCAGCCAATTCCTAACCCAGCACAGAGTGCTCCCATCTAAGCCACGGGCTGATAGCTTCTCTAGGAGTCTACTGTGGGGGACAGTGTCAAAGGCTTTGCTAAAGTCCAGGTATACCACATCCACAGCCTTCCTCTCATCCACCAGGCGAGTCACATGGTCATAAAAGGAGATCAAGTTGGTCAGGCAGGACCTACCCCTCCTAAACCCATGCTGGCTGGGCCTGATCTCTTGACCGTTCTGCAGGTGCCACATGATTTCACCCGGGATTATCTGCTCCATGATTTTACCTGGGACCGAGGTCAGGCTGACAGGTCTGTAATTACCTGGATCATCCTTATGGCCCTTCTTGTGGATGGGTGTCACATTGGCCAACTTCCAGTCTTCCGGGACCTCTCCGGTGAGCCAAGACTGCTGAAAGATGATGGAGAGCGGCTTAGCAAGCTCATCCGCCAGCTCTCTCAACACCCTAGGATGGATCCCATCCGGCCCCATAGACTTATGAGGGTCCAAGTGGCTCAGCAGGTCTCTAACTTCCTCCTCATGGATTGCAGGAGGGCCATATTTCACCCTGCTCCCATCAACCACTTCAGAGGGCCAACTGTCAAGCGAACAGACATCCTTGCTGTTGAAAACTGAGGCAAAGAAGGCATTAAGTACCTCAGCCTTCTCTGCATCTTTGGTTACTATATTTCCCTCCACATCCAACAAGGAGTGGAGGTCGCTGCCGCCCTTCTTTCTACCATTGATATATTTATAAAAACTCTTCTTATTATCCTTAACAGAAGTGGCCAATTTGAGCTCCAGCTGGGCTTTTGCTTCCCTGATTCTCCTCCTACATGACTTAACAACATCTTTGAACATGACGTGGCTTACGTCCCCTTCTTTCCAACGGCGATACATCCTCTTTTTCTTACTTAGTTCCTTCAGAAGATCCCTACTCATCCAGGCTGGCCGTCTGCCCCTACGACTCTTCTTACAACACATGGGGACAGCCTGCTACTGCGCCTTCAAGATTTCATTCTTGAAGTGTATCTAGCCTTCCTGGACCCCTTTGCTACTAAGAACTATTTCCCAGGGTACTTTCCTGACCTGTTCCTTAAATAATCCAAAATCTGCCCGCCGAAAGTCCAGCATCGATGTTTTGTTCCTGGCTTTTCTTTTCACATTGTTTAGAGAGAACCTGATTATCTCATGATCACTACACCCCAGACAGCCTCTGACAACAACATCACCCACCAGCCCTTCTTTGTTTGTAAACAGCAGGTCAAGAAGAGCCTCACCCCTGGTGGGCTCACTCACCAGCTGCGACAGAAAGCAGTCCTCAATACACTCTAAGAACCTCCTGGACTGCCTCCTCTCAGCAGTGTTAAGTTCCCAGCAGATATCAGGTGCTGCACTATAACAATAAAAAATGAACGACTAATATACAGATTGTAACACCTCAATTAATTAGATGTAAAAGATGGATAAAGAACAGAGTTTCAAGTTTTCTTTTTCCTGTCCAGTTCAGAATTCTACATAACCAAATTATTCCTTTCTCTGGCAGAGGTTAGTACTAAATCAACTGTAAATCCACGCGTAACAATTCTTCTAGTCAACTTTACTTGAACTTTGTGGCTCCTATTTTGAACCAGAAGGGTGTGGGTGCCTGAAAAATTATGTAGTTTTATGCATTTAAATCCTTTGTTCCAATAAGGGATTTCACCTTTCCTTAAAAAGTTTGTCTTCCTCCCTTCGATCACCAGCAAAGTAATTGCTGATCCACTTGCAGACCACTAAGACATATAAAACTACTTTTTTAGTAGATATCATGACTTCTGCATTACAACACACTGAGGCCTGAATCCTGCTGCACGGTTTCTGAAAAATATGAGGTATCATTGAGTGGGGCCCCATCCAGGTCAAAAATCACAGAGTGTTAAAACATAAAGCTAAAATATCACAGGTGCATCGCAGGCATAAGGCAGCAGTTTTCACAATCCTTGAGATAATTCCAGAAGGGCATTATTCTGCCTTACTTGCTGTATTGACTACTCGGGGTCTATTCCAGCAAGTCTAAGTTCTGAAACGAGAACGAGTATCATTTGACACCTATGTATTTTCTGTACACTATTCTCGGTGACAAAGCCCTCCCTTGCTCTGTAGAGATGCTTCAACATTTACAAAATGAGAAAAAAAAATAAATTAATTCTCCTATGGTCTGCAAAAACCATCAACAACAACATTACGGCTGAATAAACCATCAGGAATTCAACACATCACAGTTGAAGTGGCACAGAAGCAAGATCATTTGGAGCAGAGCTTAGTATTCACTGGTTGCTTTCTGTAATAGAGAGGGATGGGACATAATAATCAAGAAAAATTTTTCTTAAGTCATATCTGAGAAGCACATAAAACATTTGGTCATGCAGGGAAACACTTCTAGAAATATATCATTTTACCCTCATGACAACATCCCTAGTGGTTTAAAAGCATGAAAAAATTAAGGGGTCCAATGAGTGAAGAAACAAAACATGAGGTGCATGCCCTTTGAAATTCTGTTTAAAAAAGGTACTATTACTATATATACTTTACTGGATATAGAATAACAGAGGGTATTGCCGTTAAATTTGAATTACAAAGAAAGCAGCGATAGGCTTATGCTGTTCTGAGCTAAATCTTTACAAATCTGGAAGACAAGAGTGTTAGAAAGTAAGCAAGCTCTTTTTGAACTTTGACTAGGGATACTTGATTCTTATCTTCATTTGATTCTTATTTTCTTTAAAAAATATTCTCAGAGTCCAAGTTCAGCAGAAAGCTGGACTGGAATGTGCACTCTCACCTAACTTCTGCAAAGCAGCTGTGTTTTGAAAACACCTGCCCAGGGCTTAGTGGGAAGACAGGCCTAAGAGCACTGGCCCAAAGTTTCTCCCTCATCAAGACGTGTAATTTTTATTTTAAAATATTAGAAGTTTCAATCTCCCAGTGCCACGCACTCACAACATTTTGTCCTGAGGCAAGAGCACTGAACACTGCTCCAAGACAAGATGTGCATTTGTTTTCTCTATATGAGCTATGCACGATTTAATAAGAAGGGAGAAATTACAAGGTTATACCTTAGAGATCAGGACGTAAAGCTGGACCTGGAAAGACCCAAGTTCATGATCTCACTCTGTCAAAAACAGTGGTGCAAGCTTGGTGATTTCCTCAGTTTCCTTGAGCTTTGGTTTCCAGTCTGAAAAGCTGGGATGACTCTAAGGCTCCAGCTCAACATGGCAAACACAGCAAGGCCACCTTTGACTTGTAAGGACTGAAAAACGCACTGAGAAACATTCAGACACTGTAGCAATGTGAACTAATATTTGTTCCTTTATCTCCAGTCCCATGGACCGGAAGCTTGGCCCGCCCACTTTTCACCAGCCAGTTTTCCCTGCAGGAAGAGAAAAGGCACTGCCTCCACAGTAAATTATTAGTTTGTCAAGTGTCAGTGTGGTTCTGCAAGCAGCCCGGTGGGATTATCAGACCGGCTGGAGACCTGTCCCTTCATGATAGACCTAACTCTGCAGGTGTACGTGCCCCTTCCAGCTAACTCACCTCAAACAGGATGAGGGGTTCAAAAACACTCGTGCAACTTAATTTTTACAATACTTCTACTGCATGCATGTCTATGTTAAAAAAAAAAGAACCAATATGAAGGAATTAGATTAGGAATTATACAGAAAGAGATGATTAAACTTTCAACTATATGGACATTTTGGGACATATAAACTTTTGTAAAATTTGCTACAGAACTTGTGATTGCTGGTTTCATAATTGAACTTACAGGGAATACTTTTCCAAGGATCCTAATACCATACATTTCATTATTTAATAAATAGAACAAGAAATGGAAACACTACGACATTTGAAACTGCATGGAATAAATTGAATTTTTTGCAAAAGCATTTGAGTTGCTTAGGCACTTCTCTGGAATGCTTTCCAGAGCTATTGCGGATGTGACTTGTACTGAGAAGCCCACACTTGACAAAACACTGCGCCAATATTTCAAACAGCCCAAGCTACCAGTGACACGGTCCTGTCACTTATGCAACATTCACAAACTTTAAAAAAGTTCATTTATACACTCTGGTTGAGGCTCTAGAATATACACACTGTTGCCTGTTTAAAACAAGGAGGGGAGGAAATCCAGAGATCTTTCCTAGTGCTCCTGTTGTAGCTCACCATCTATAAGAAAAGTTAACTGTACGTCCTATGTGTTGTGTCTTTTGCATGAAAGAGCTGGACTTGCGGTCTTTAACTAGAGCCAACAGCTCAGCTGCCTTTGGGAGGCTCCCTGCGCATCCAGGCCGCAGATTGTGACAAGAACACGTCCCTGGAGGTTTTTAAAATAAGACTGGATATGGTACTTAGTGCCACGATCTAGTAATCATGATAGTGCTGGATTAAGGGTTGGACTTGATGATCTTGGAGGTCTCTTCCAACCCAGATAATTCTATGATTCTATGATTCAGTTGGGCTGTCAAGTACCTCTTTGCTCAAAGCTGGACCAGGGGCAGGCTGAACCAGTGTCCTCACCTATGCCAGAGCAGCTGTGTGGTCTTGATTCAGATTTCAGTGGCTGCAAGCCCACGCAAAAGAGCCATTTAGAGAAATACAGTCACCTGTTCTGGTATCACTCAGTGAGCAAATACTGTCATCAGTTTGCATTGCAGAAAGGCATCAAAAATCTAGGGGAGAAACATAGCCCTCCTTTTTCAGCAGCGAGAAGAGAACCTGACATATAGAGACTTGTTAATATCACACCTCAGTCGTGACTGTTGAGCAATGAAACTGCATTTCTTCCCACCCGTGCCAGCTCAGGTATCTCCATGATCAATAGCTCCTCCAAAACTTGTATCGAACAGTTTGACTCATGAAGTAGAACACGATGCAACACCCAGATGTAAAAGGGGGAGAAAATATCCCTCTAATTTCTTGTGAAAACAATGAGATCTTAGGGAATTATGTCACAAAGACACAACAAAAGTCATCTTGCTCTAATCTAATTCTTGCTTTTTCTTGCTACTAAGAAACTACCTTATAATACCGAATGTACAATTAACACAAAAGTAATGTTGACAGCTTGTAATAAGCAAAATGGGTTTACAAATGGCATATTACAGAAGGGCTCTGTCACATGGGAAAGTTATACTTGTAGATGTGAAAACCAGTATCTTTTTCCAGACAAATTTGAAATTTACACAGCATTGCAGAGCTGCAGGACTTTCCAACAGCATCTCTGTCAAAAGCAGACTCGGATTGCAGAGAGCGCTGTACTGCCCAGTGTTACATCCCTCTCTTGGACGGTACAGACACTGCAGTCACCAGTACAGGAAAAAGGAATGCTTCAGGCTGCAGGTCTTCTGTTTATGAAAGTGGCAGGGAAAAGACTCAGCTTCTTCAGAAATGCACAGACATTATTATATTTCCAATAAGAAAAATGTTTCTTTCTGATTTTCTGTTTAACAAGTAAGATAAAAGTGAGGGAGGTTGTTCAAGTGTACCATTATGTCACGCACACAAGCTACCTGAAAAAGAGTTTTGCCTAAGGTGTGACTGACTCTGGTTGGGGGCAGGAGATTTTGTGAGGTTTTCGTTGTTGTTTGGTTGGGGTGTTTCTTTTTGTTTGTTTGTGTTGTTTTGGTTTGGTTTAAATAGAGTCAAGACTGCAAGGGTTCTGCAGTATGTAGCTCAGCCTCCAGGCCAGGTCCTTCTAGATATATTGATTTCTAATTTGCAGGACAAAGATAAAAGCAGCTGACAATTTCCCAGCAAAAATCTCACACCTGAACTTCAAATCCAATGTGTAGCAAATTAGTATTTATATATCTGTATAAGTTTTCTCTACCTTTTGCTTATGCTGCCTTACTTGCTGTATTGACTACTCGGGGTCTATTCCAGCAAGTCTAAGTTCTGAAACGAGAACGAGTATCATTTGACACCTATGTATTTTCTGTACACTATTCTCGGTGACAAAGCCCTCCCTTGCTCTGTAGAGATGCTTCAACATTTACAAAATGAGAAAAAAAAATAAATTAATTCTCCTATGGTCTGCAAAAACCATCAACAACAACATTACGGCTGAATAAACCATCAGGAATTCAACACATCACAGTTGAAGTGGCACAGAAGCAAGATCATTTGGAGCAGAGCTTAGTATTCACTGGTTGCTTTCTGTAATAGAGAGGGATGGGACATAATAATCAAGAAAAATTTTTCTTAAGTCATATCTGAGAAGCACATAAAACATTTGGTCATGCAGGGAAACACTTCTAGAAATATATCATTTTACCCTCATGACAACATCCCTAGTGGTTTAAAAGCATGAAAAAATTAAGGGGTCCAATGAGTGAAGAAACAAAACATGAGGTGCATGCCCTTTGAAATTCTGTTTAAAAAAGGTACTATTACTATATATACTTTACTGGATATAGAATAACAGAGGGTATTGCCGTTAAATTTGAATTACAAAGAAAGCAGCGATAGGCTTATGCTGTTCTGAGCTAAATCTTTACAAATCTGGAAGACAAGAGTGTTAGAAAGTAAGCAAGCTCTTTTTGAACTTTGACTAGGGATACTTGATTCTTATCTTCATTTGATTCTTATTTTCTTTAAAAAATATTCTCAGAGTCCAAGTTCAGCAGAAAGCTGGACTGGAATGTGCACTCTCACCTAACTTCTGCAAAGCAGCTGTGTTTTGAAAACACCTGCCCAGGGCTTAGTGGGAAGACAGGCCTAAGAGCACTGGCCCAAAGTTTCTCCCTCATCAAGACGTGTAATTTTTATTTTAAAATATTAGAAGTTTCAATCTCCCAGTGCCACGCACTCACAACATTTTGTCCTGAGGCAAGAGCACTGAACACTGCTCCAAGACAAGATGTGCATTTGTTTTCTCTATATGAGCTATGCACGATTTAATAAGAAGGGAGAAATTACAAGGTTATACCTTAGAGATCAGGACGTAAAGCTGGACCTGGAAAGACCCAAGTTCATGATCTCACTCTGTCAAAAACAGTGGTGCAAGCTTGGTGATTTCCTCAGTTTCCTTGAGCTTTGGTTTCCAGTCTGAAAAGCTGGGATGACTCTAAGGCTCCAGCTCAACATGGCAAACACAGCAAGGCCACCTTTGACTTGTAAGGACTGAAAAACGCACTGAGAAACATTCAGACACTGTAGCAATGTGAACTAATATTTGTTCCTTTATCTCCAGTCCCATGGACCGGAAGCTTGGCCCGCCCACTTTTCACCAGCCAGTTTTCCCTGCAGGAAGAGAAAAGGCACTGCCTCCACAGTAAATTATTAGTTTGTCAAGTGTCAGTGTGGTTCTGCAAGCAGCCCGGTGGGATTATCAGACCGGCTGGAGACCTGTCCCTTCATGATAGACCTAACTCTGCAGGTGTACGTGCCCCTTCCAGCTAACTCACCTCAAACAGGATGAGGGGTTCAAAAACACTCGTGCAACTTAATTTTTACAATACTTCTACTGCATGCATGTCTATGTTAAAAAAAAAAGAACCAATATGAAGGAATTAGATTAGGAATTATACAGAAAGAGATGATTAAACTTTCAACTATATGGACATTTTGGGACATATAAACTTTTGTAAAATTTGCTACAGAACTTGTGATTGCTGGTTTCATAATTGAACTTACAGGGAATACTTTTCCAAGGATCCTAATACCATACATTTCATTATTTAATAAATAGAACAAGAAATGGAAACACTACGACATTTGAAACTGCATGGAATAAATTGAATTTTTTGCAAAAGCATTTGAGTTGCTTAGGCACTTCTCTGGAATGCTTTCCAGAGCTATTGCGGATGTGACTTGTACTGAGAAGCCCACACTTGACAAAACACTGCGCCAATATTTCAAACAGCCCAAGCTACCAGTGACACGGTCCTGTCACTTATGCAACATTCACAAACTTTAAAAAAGTTCATTTATACACTCTGGTTGAGGCTCTAGAATATACACACTGTTGCCTGTTTAAAACAAGGAGGGGAGGAAATCCAGAGATCTTTCCTAGTGCTCCTGTTGTAGCTCACCATCTATAAGAAAAGTTAACTGTACGTCCTATGTGTTGTGTCTTTTGCATGAAAGAGCTGGACTTGCGGTCTTTAACTAGAGCCAACAGCTCAGCTGCCTTTGGGAGGCTCCCTGCGCATCCAGGCCGCAGATTGTGACAAGAACACGTCCCTGGAGGTTTTTAAAATAAGACTGGATATGGTACTTAGTGCCACGATCTAGTAATCATGATAGTGCTGGATTAAGGGTTGGACTTGATGATCTTGGAGGTCTCTTCCAACCCAGATAATTCTATGATTCTATGATTCAGTTGGGCTGTCAAGTACCTCTTTGCTCAAAGCTGGACCAGGGGCAGGCTGAACCAGTGTCCTCACCTATGCCAGAGCAGCTGTGTGGTCTTGATTCAGATTTCAGTGGCTGCAAGCCCACGCAAAAGAGCCATTTAGAGAAATACAGTCACCTGTTCTGGTATCACTCAGTGAGCAAATACTGTCATCAGTTTGCATTGCAGAAAGGCATCAAAAATCTAGGGGAGAAACATAGCCCTCCTTTTTCAGCAGCGAGAAGAGAACCTGACATATAGAGACTTGTTAATATCACACCTCAGTCGTGACTGTTGAGCAATGAAACTGCATTTCTTCCCACCCGTGCCAGCTCAGGTATCTCCATGATCAATAGCTCCTCCAAAACTTGTATCGAACAGTTTGACTCATGAAGTAGAACACGATGCAACACCCAGATGTAAAAGGGGGAGAAAATATCCCTCTAATTTCTTGTGAAAACAATGAGATCTTAGGGAATTATGTCACAAAGACACAACAAAAGTCATCTTGCTCTAATCTAATTCTTGCTTTTTCTTGCTACTAAGAAACTACCTTATAATACCGAATGTACAATTAACACAAAAGTAATGTTGACAGCTTGTAATAAGCAAAATGGGTTTACAAATGGCATATTACAGAAGGGCTCTGTCACATGGGAAAGTTATACTTGTAGATGTGAAAACCAGTATCTTTTTCCAGACAAATTTGAAATTTACACAGCATTGCAGAGCTGCAGGACTTTCCAACAGCATCTCTGTCAAAAGCAGACTCGGATTGCAGAGAGCGCTGTACTGCCCAGTGTTACATCCCTCTCTTGGACGGTACAGACACTGCAGTCACCAGTACAGGAAAAAGGAATGCTTCAGGCTGCAGGTCTTCTGTTTATGAAAGTGGCAGGGAAAAGACTCAGCTTCTTCAGAAATGCACAGACATTATTATATTTCCAATAAGAAAAATGTTTCTTTCTGATTTTCTGTTTAACAAGTAAGATAAAAGTGAGGGAGGTTGTTCAAGTGTACCATTATGTCACGCACACAAGCTACCTGAAAAAGAGTTTTGCCTAAGGTGTGACTGACTCTGGTTGGGGGCAGGAGATTTTGTGAGGTTTTCGTTGTTGTTTGGTTGGGGTGTTTCTTTTTGTTTGTTTGTGTTGTTTTGGTTTGGTTTAAATAGAGTCAAGACTGCAAGGGTTCTGCAGTATGTAGCTCAGCCTCCAGGCCAGGTCCTTCTAGATATATTGATTTCTAATTTGCAGGACAAAGATAAAAGCAGCTGACAATTTCCCAGCAAAAATCTCACACCTGAACTTCAAATCCAATGTGTAGCAAATTAGTATTTATATATCTGTATAAGTTTTCTCTACCTTTTGCTTATGCTGCCTTACTTGCTGTATTGACTACTCGGGGTCTATTCCAGCAAGTCTAAGTTCTGAAACGAGAACGAGTATCATTTGACACCTATGTATTTTCTGTACACTATTCTCGGTGACAAAGCCCTCCCTTGCTCTGTAGAGATGCTTCAACATTTACAAAATGAGAAAAAAAAATAAATTAATTCTCCTATGGTCTGCAAAAACCATCAACAACAACATTACGGCTGAATAAACCATCAGGAATTCAACACATCACAGTTGAAGTGGCACAGAAGCAAGATCATTTGGAGCAGAGCTTAGTATTCACTGGTTGCTTTCTGTAATAGAGAGGGATGGGACATAATAATCAAGAAAAATTTTTCTTAAGTCATATCTGAGAAGCACATAAAACATTTGGTCATGCAGGGAAACACTTCTAGAAATATATCATTTTACCCTCATGACAACATCCCTAGTGGTTTAAAAGCATGAAAAAATTAAGGGGTCCAATGAGTGAAGAAACAAAACATGAGGTGCATGCCCTTTGAAATTCTGTTTAAAAAAGGTACTATTACTATATATACTTTACTGGATATAGAATAACAGAGGGTATTGCCGTTAAATTTGAATTACAAAGAAAGCAGCGATAGGCTTATGCTGTTCTGAGCTAAATCTTTACAAATCTGGAAGACAAGAGTGTTAGAAAGTAAGCAAGCTCTTTTTGAACTTTGACTAGGGATACTTGATTCTTATCTTCATTTGATTCTTATTTTCTTTAAAAAATATTCTCAGAGTCCAAGTTCAGCAGAAAGCTGGACTGGAATGTGCACTCTCACCTAACTTCTGCAAAGCAGCTGTGTTTTGAAAACACCTGCCCAGGGCTTAGTGGGAAGACAGGCCTAAGAGCACTGGCCCAAAGTTTCTCCCTCATCAAGACGTGTAATTTTTATTTTAAAATATTAGAAGTTTCAATCTCCCAGTGCCACGCACTCACAACATTTTGTCCTGAGGCAAGAGCACTGAACACTGCTCCAAGACAAGATGTGCATTTGTTTTCTCTATATGAGCTATGCACGATTTAATAAGAAGGGAGAAATTACAAGGTTATACCTTAGAGATCAGGACGTAAAGCTGGACCTGGAAAGACCCAAGTTCATGATCTCACTCTGTCAAAAACAGTGGTGCAAGCTTGGTGATTTCCTCAGTTTCCTTGAGCTTTGGTTTCCAGTCTGAAAAGCTGGGATGACTCTAAGGCTCCAGCTCAACATGGCAAACACAGCAAGGCCACCTTTGACTTGTAAGGACTGAAAAACGCACTGAGAAACATTCAGACACTGTAGCAATGTGAACTAATATTTGTTCCTTTATCTCCAGTCCCATGGACCGGAAGCTTGGCCCGCCCACTTTTCACCAGCCAGTTTTCCCTGCAGGAAGAGAAAAGGCACTGCCTCCACAGTAAATTATTAGTTTGTCAAGTGTCAGTGTGGTTCTGCAAGCAGCCCGGTGGGATTATCAGACCGGCTGGAGACCTGTCCCTTCATGATAGACCTAACTCTGCAGGTGTACGTGCCCCTTCCAGCTAACTCACCTCAAACAGGATGAGGGGTTCAAAAACACTCGTGCAACTTAATTTTTACAATACTTCTACTGCATGCATGTCTATGTTAAAAAAAAAAGAACCAATATGAAGGAATTAGATTAGGAATTATACAGAAAGAGATGATTAAACTTTCAACTATATGGACATTTTGGGACATATAAACTTTTGTAAAATTTGCTACAGAACTTGTGATTGCTGGTTTCATAATTGAACTTACAGGGAATACTTTTCCAAGGATCCTAATACCATACATTTCATTATTTAATAAATAGAACAAGAAATGGAAACACTACGACATTTGAAACTGCATGGAATAAATTGAATTTTTTGCAAAAGCATTTGAGTTGCTTAGGCACTTCTCTGGAATGCTTTCCAGAGCTATTGCGGATGTGACTTGTACTGAGAAGCCCACACTTGACAAAACACTGCGCCAATATTTCAAACAGCCCAAGCTACCAGTGACACGGTCCTGTCACTTATGCAACATTCACAAACTTTAAAAAAGTTCATTTATACACTCTGGTTGAGGCTCTAGAATATACACACTGTTGCCTGTTTAAAACAAGGAGGGGAGGAAATCCAGAGATCTTTCCTAGTGCTCCTGTTGTAGCTCACCATCTATAAGAAAAGTTAACTGTACGTCCTATGTGTTGTGTCTTTTGCATGAAAGAGCTGGACTTGCGGTCTTTAACTAGAGCCAACAGCTCAGCTGCCTTTGGGAGGCTCCCTGCGCATCCAGGCCGCAGATTGTGACAAGAACACGTCCCTGGAGGTTTTTAAAATAAGACTGGATATGGTACTTAGTGCCACGATCTAGTAATCATGATAGTGCTGGATTAAGGGTTGGACTTGATGATCTTGGAGGTCTCTTCCAACCCAGATAATTCTATGATTCTATGATTCAGTTGGGCTGTCAAGTACCTCTTTGCTCAAAGCTGGACCAGGGGCAGGCTGAACCAGTGTCCTCACCTATGCCAGAGCAGCTGTGTGGTCTTGATTCAGATTTCAGTGGCTGCAAGCCCACGCAAAAGAGCCATTTAGAGAAATACAGTCACCTGTTCTGGTATCACTCAGTGAGCAAATACTGTCATCAGTTTGCATTGCAGAAAGGCATCAAAAATCTAGGGGAGAAACATAGCCCTCCTTTTTCAGCAGCGAGAAGAGAACCTGACATATAGAGACTTGTTAATATCACACCTCAGTCGTGACTGTTGAGCAATGAAACTGCATTTCTTCCCACCCGTGCCAGCTCAGGTATCTCCATGATCAATAGCTCCTCCAAAACTTGTATCGAACAGTTTGACTCATGAAGTAGAACACGATGCAACACCCAGATGTAAAAGGGGGAGAAAATATCCCTCTAATTTCTTGTGAAAACAATGAGATCTTAGGGAATTATGTCACAAAGACACAACAAAAGTCATCTTGCTCTAATCTAATTCTTGCTTTTTCTTGCTACTAAGAAACTACCTTATAATACCGAATGTACAATTAACACAAAAGTAATGTTGACAGCTTGTAATAAGCAAAATGGGTTTACAAATGGCATATTACAGAAGGGCTCTGTCACATGGGAAAGTTATACTTGTAGATGTGAAAACCAGTATCTTTTTCCAGACAAATTTGAAATTTACACAGCATTGCAGAGCTGCAGGACTTTCCAACAGCATCTCTGTCAAAAGCAGACTCGGATTGCAGAGAGCGCTGTACTGCCCAGTGTTACATCCCTCTCTTGGACGGTACAGACACTGCAGTCACCAGTACAGGAAAAAGGAATGCTTCAGGCTGCAGGTCTTCTGTTTATGAAAGTGGCAGGGAAAAGACTCAGCTTCTTCAGAAATGCACAGACATTATTATATTTCCAATAAGAAAAATGTTTCTTTCTGATTTTCTGTTTAACAAGTAAGATAAAAGTGAGGGAGGTTGTTCAAGTGTACCATTATGTCACGCACACAAGCTACCTGAAAAAGAGTTTTGCCTAAGGTGTGACTGACTCTGGTTGGGGGCAGGAGATTTTGTGAGGTTTTCGTTGTTGTTTGGTTGGGGTGTTTCTTTTTGTTTGTTTGTGTTGTTTTGGTTTGGTTTAAATAGAGTCAAGACTGCAAGGGTTCTGCAGTATGTAGCTCAGCCTCCAGGCCAGGTCCTTCTAGATATATTGATTTCTAATTTGCAGGACAAAGATAAAAGCAGCTGACAATTTCCCAGCAAAAATCTCACACCTGAACTTCAAATCCAATGTGTAGCAAATTAGTATTTATATATCTGTATAAGTTTTCTCTACCTTTTGCTTATGCAGGACAATCCAAGAGCGAAGAGGGCCCCAAGAGTGGTCAGTTTAGCTGGGCAGGGGCTCCAACTGTGACAGAAGATGCTCAAGGGGTTCTTGGGAGCTGCGGAGAGCTGAGGCACACTGATGTGCCGTTCATACGTTGTTCTACTGGGATGCTTCCAGCACTGCTGCATGTGAACTTACCTTTCCCACACAACACGTGGAGAACTGGAAGCAGAGTAGTACAATGGCCAGATCAGAGCTGCCCAATGATTCCCTCTACATCATGGGAGTCTGTCAGAATCCAGAAAAAGCACTAAAGCTTTTGCCCCATTGCGAGTGTCGCAGCTAACTATGAATTGCTTAAATGGTGGAATGACCTCTCCTGGCCATCAGTGACCCCTGGGAGTACCTGTTTACAACACAATGCTAAGGGAATCACCTGCCACATTTGGGCCTATAGTTTTCAAGTCACATGCAGAACAGAAGATTCCCTGCTCAATACAAACATGTCTAGAGATGGCTGTGGGATGTCTAATCTCACTAAGAATTAATTTTTCTCAAGTGGTCGCAAAAAAGGAGCCGAGTTCACTGCTTCCATTGTTTGACAGCAGCATCTTCCACAGAGAAGGGGAGCACCCGGGACACTTCCAGGCATCAGAAATGTCACTTAAGTGCACAGACGGATCAGGGTCACAGCAGTCAAGATTTGCTAGCTATTTGCCAAGAAGAGATGGCTTTTATAATTGCAGTATCACAGTATCACAAGGTTGGAAAGAACCTCTGAGATCATCAAGTCCAACCTATAACCCAACACAACACCAACCCATCATCTAAACCATGGCACTCGGTGCCTCATCCAGTCTCTCCTTAAACACCTCCATCTTCGTTGCCCTCCTCTGGACACGCTCCAGCATCCTGACATCTTTCCCAAACTGAGGGGCCCAGCACACAGTATTCAAGGTGAGTGCCGAGTACAGGGGGATGATAACTTCTCTGGTCCTGCTCGCCACACTATTCCTGATGCAGGCCGGAATGCCATTGGCCTTCTTGGCCACCTGGGCACACTGCTGGCTCATGTTGAGCTTCCTGTCAACCAGCACTCACAGATCCCTTTCTGCCTGACTACTCTCCAGCCACTCTGTCCCCAGTCTATAGCTACGCATGGGATTGTTGTGTCCAAAACGAAGTACCCAACGTTCGGACTTATTAAACGTCATTCCATCAGAATCGGCCCATCTCTCCAGTCTGTCCAGGTCCCTCTGTAGTGCCATCCTACCCTCTAACAGATCAACCCATCCTCCCAGCTCGGTATCGTCCACAAACTTGCTGATGATGGACTCAATCCCCTCATCCAGATCATCAATAAAGATATTAAACAGAAACTGGTTTCATGAGAAATCATCTGCCCCAAGGCAGATGGAAAGTGCAACAGCCTAGTCACTAAGCGGCTTCAATACAAGAGTCGTGACCCAAGAACACACAGAGCTGAACTAGTCCCAAGCACTGGAACAAGTTATGAAGAAAGTTACTCAAAGTAGCAAATAGGAAAATGCAACTTGAAGAGCTGAACAGCCACACACCGAGACGCCAGCAGGAAGGAGTCCACAGGACCTTGTCCTGAGTTCTCACTCGTGGTCGGGGGGGAGACCAAAAGGTATCATCTGTAGTAGCAAACAAAATAGCTCCAGTAGTTAACTGGTACGGTGACACACATCACCAGTGAACCCGCATGGCTTCAAGGAGCTGCTCCTTGCAGCCAAGCTGCCTACTGGGACTTGTCAGCAGATCAGCTTAACTCCAGAACTCAAACTGATAGGTCTTTGGGCCAAAAACCTAAGTACCATTACTGAGGACCAGTCTAACATTTTCACTGCAGGATGACTAAATTTCTGTGCCAGCGTGTGGGCTTCGGCACTGCTTTGTCACTCAGCACAGAGATAACCGAACAGAGACTCAGCCAAAAGGAAAGACCTGAAGCAGAAGATGCCAGCACAAGTTTGGGCTGCCAAAATGCAGCAGAGCTAGACCAAAGCAGAAGGATCCGTTCCCCTTTCCAAGAGGTCCCAGATCCCCAAAACACACTGTAATCCCTTTAATGAGCTGGCACCATATCAAAATGCCAAGGCTGCTCAGAGTTCCAAAGCTGTGCAAAAGCCTTGGCTGCCTCTTTGGTTGCTTTTAAGGATGACAATTTATTTGATGAATTCTGGCATACCCAAACTTCTTCTAAGGCCAGTGGACACACTAACACAGATAAGTCATGGCAGTCAGGCCATGGCATATAAAAGCACCTGGAGCTTATCTAGAAATGCTCGGGATCACTTTAAACAGTGGGATAAGTGCCTGAGACTTTTGAGAGAAAGTGTTACAGCTATTTGCAGTCTGCCAAGTGGAAAAGCACTCTCAGCATGTGGACACCATACCAGCAAAACAGGTTATTTATTTCAGATAGTGGACTGAATCCTCACCCCTTATACAAATAATTCCATAATACATACACATTTGAAGGCTATGAGCAACAAGAGATTTTTCAAACAGTGCATCAGCTAACAGCTAAAGGGAAAAAAAAAGGAAAAAAGAGCTGAGAATTTTTCTGCTGGGAGAGCAGATTGAGAAGAAATCGGAAATTGCGAGCTACAACTTGGTACCGCTACTACCGCTATTCCAGGCGCACTACTGCTGCCCAAAATGTTCCAGAAATTTCTGAATGCTTTGAGACTGGTGCCAAACTAAATGCCATACACTGCAAGGCTTGAAAGTCTATTTCTAGGCAGGGTACCTATAATTACAAGGGAATTCAAAGCAGCTTGAGGGGGGTTTATTAATCTTTTTGTTTAGATCTGAATTCCAAGGTACAAAAGAAAAATCTTATGGCACAAATTGACTGAAGAAAATATTTCTCTGCATGTCCCGCAGAGGTCTGTACTGTACCATTTAATATTTTCATTGATGATATAGCCAGTGAGATCAAATGCACCCTCAGCAAGTTTGCAGATGACACCAAGCTGAGCAGGGCAATTGTCACACCAGAAGGACGTGATGTCATCCAGAAGGACCTGGACAAATGGAGAATTGGGGCTGTGTGAACATCATGAGGTTCAACAATGCCAAGTGCAAGGTCCTACACCTGGGTCAGGGCAATACACGATTTCAATACGGGATGGGGACAATGTGATTGAGAGCAGCCCTGCAGAGAAAGACTTGGGGTGCTCGTTGATGAGACAGTCAACATGAGCCAACAACGTGAGCCCACAGCCCGGAAGGCCAACAATGTCCTGGGCTGCATCAAAAGAAGTGTGGCCAGCAGGTAAAGGGAGGGGATTCTGCCCCTCTATCCCACTCTCATGAGACTCCACCTGGAGTATTATGTCCAGTTCTGGAATCCCCAACATAAGAATTATATGGAACTGTTAGAACGGGTCCAGAGGAAGCTACGAAGGTGATCCGAGGGCTGAAGAACCTCTGCTACGAGCATAGGCTGAGAGAGCTGGTGTTGTTCAGTCTGGAGAAGAGAAGGCTCCAGGGAAACCTCATAGTGGCCTACCGGTACCCGAAGGGCTACAGGAAAGCCGGGAAGGGGCTTTTTACAAGGGCAAGTGGTGACAGGAGAAGGAGGAATGTCTTTACACTGGAAGAGGAAAGACTTAGATTAGGCATTAGAAAGCACTTCTTCACCATGAGGGTGGGGAAACCCTGGCACAGTTTGCCCAGGGAAGCTGTGGCTGCCCCATCCCTGGAGGTGTTCAAGGCCAGGGTGGGTGGGATCTTGAGCAGCCTGATCTATTGGGAGGCGCCCCTGCCTATGGCAGGGGGGTTGAAACTAGATGATATTTAAAGGTCCCTTCCAACCCAAACCATTATATGATTCTATTTGAGAGGTACATTTTTGCCCAATTATATTTACTTAGCTATTGCAGAAAGAAGTTTTCCTCTGCTGCCAGAGAATGCTTTGCTTACAGTAAAACAAGGCTTTGTATTTTATCTTCTGCTGACCTATCGAATCGCTTCTTTTGGTTAACTCTGCTATATTCCCAAGGGATGAAAATCTCATTATCTGAAAAGCATGCTGAAGTTTGATTAAGTCAGAATTGTTGCACTAAAGCTTTGTACAAACTGTTGACCTGTCAAAGCTAATAAATGAGTGTGCATCCTACCCGTATTGAGGGTATACGGAAGTCATAGTTCTTGAGATACAAAAGACATTGAATTCTCCTTTGAATTTAAGTTTTCAGAGTGAAGAATAGGTGATTTTTTGATTCCATTGAAAACTGTATTTAAAGATGAGAAAATAAATATCTAAACTCATTGAACTGACAAGGTAGGAAGACAAGGTAATCATCGCTACAGGTGCATTTGAGGAAATATGGATGAACAGTTTTTGAAAACGCATCCACGCATACCGAAGAAGAGCTTTCATAGCTCACGCAGAAAGATGGACAAGTACAATTGTAAAAAAAACCCACCACTGTTCTCTTCAATATGGTAATATCTTTATTCTGGGATAATCAATTCCCTAAGCTTCGGCACTTGAGTTCATTTAACTCAAGATATAGTAATTATTTCATTAACAGAAAATACCCAACCATGTTGCAACTTACAATTATTAAAACACTTTTAGTCCTAACCACACAAACAGGAAAGAACGCCAGCTGTGCTTGGAACAGGGGGAGGGGTTGTGAGTGAACCACATTTCCAGCTCAGACACACACACATCGAGATGTCGCACATCTCAGGAAAGCTTCAGTAGAGCTACACAGATGACAACAGCTGGGGGTCTAGCCCAACATCTTAAATACATAGCAAATTAAAAAAGACAGCATTAAACTAAAATTCTTTTATTAGGGATTTACCTGCTGCTACATGTGTGCTTGCAAGTACAACATAGTAGCTTTATTACGCTTTATGAAAGATACAGCACTCAGCTTCCGTACATATCCCCAAACAAGCTCATTGGCAACTGGTTAATAAAAACTGAAATTTTGCCAAGAGGCAAATCTTGACCTAATATAATACCTCATACATCTTAACTATTCACATAGTTCCGAATTGCTAAATAGTAGTGAGAAGTGCTACGTAATTTATTAAACCTGCAGCATTTTTAAAAGGAAAAAAAGTTATAAATTATGGTTTTGTAGCATATGGTTCCTGTTCACATTTCTTCAACCTTCCTGGACCCATTTACAAGAATCATAATGACGTTAAACTCTTTAAGCAGAAAACAAAGTAGTAAAAATTGCTCAGGTAGGCATTGTTTTTCTTTATTTTCCTCTTAGGTTACTTTTTCTTTCAAAAGCTAACCTGATATTGGGAATGACAAAATATTATGATGAAGTGTGGGAAATCCATGCTCTAGGAGCCATACAAATCCAAATGTAGCCATTGCCTGTTCATTCATGTAAGTTCTATGAGTTTCTCAAAGGGCTGGCTGAAAAGGAAAGATGGGTTCCCACTGTCACAGACGTAAAGGAGGAACCAAGGGGACAGATATACTTCTGCAACCTTGCTACCTGCTGCAAAGCACAAGCCAAGTTCTTCTAGCACAGTGCAACTACTAACACAGTGCACTTACAGGAATTCATCACACAAGTTGTACCCCAACAGCTCCTTGTGGTTTCTAGGGACAACGCAGGAATTTTTAAAGCAAGTTTCAGTCTTCAAAAGCCCAAAAATCATTAGCTAGGTTTAAGATGCAGGGTTGGGAACTACAGCTTTAGCTGAGCCTACAAGAGGACAGGTTCAACAACTGCTCTGTGCCTTCCCACATTTGTCCTTAAGGGTTACCTAAAAAAATCAATCATATGTGCCAGCTCCTTGTAACTAGCACTTCACAGCAGGTTACCAAAGTGTGCATTGGAACCTGACATTGATGAATAACTAATTACTGGTTTACCTGTCAAAAACAAGCTGGAATCCTGCCCATTACTTTATCAAATACCCCAAAACTAACAGTTGTATACACTGTAACATAAGAAGGAAGCTTATGCCCTGCAACTTCCATAGGAACAGCATTAGATTATTTTTTCTGTGAGAAAAATAACATGAAACTATAGACTTAAGATTGTTAATTTACAGGTGATCTGAGCTAGAAAGTTTCACATTAGATCTTAATTTATCTCAAAACCCTCATTCCCTTTTAAGTTGAAAAACAGTCCACAAACATCACCTAAAACAAAAGACACAATTTGAGGACATCTTGCTGATACAAATGTGCAGTTTGTACTTTCCAAACTACTTCTGAAAATTATATCAAAATCAGCTGGGGAGCAGTGGCTGGAGAGCTGCCTGGCAGAGAAGGACCTGGGGGTGTTGGTTGACAGCCGCTGAACATGAGGCAGCAGCGGCCCAGGTGGCCAAGAAGGCCAATGGAATCGTGGCCTGTATCGAAATCAACATGGCCAGCAGGACCAGGGCAGTGATTGTGCCCCTGCACTCAGCACTGGTGAGGCCTCACCTCGAGTACTGGGTTCAGTTTTGGGCCCCTCACTACAAGAAGGTCATTGAGGGGCTGGAGCATGTCCAGAGAAGAGTAATGAGGCTGGTGAAGGGGCTGGAGAACAAGTCTTAGGAGAGGCAACTAAGGGAACTGGGGTTGTTTAGCCTGGAGAAAAGGAGGCTGAGGAGAGACCTTATCACTATCTACGACTGCCTCAAAGGAGGTTGAAGTGAGGCGGACTCTTTTCCCAAGTGACAGGTTACAAGATGAGAAGAAATGGCCTCAAGTTGCACCACAGGAGGTTCAGATTAGATACCAGGAAAACTGTCTTCACTGAAATAGTTGTCAGGCACTGGAAGAGGCTGCCCAGGGAAGTGGTTGAGTCAGCATCCCTGGAGGTATTTAAAATATGGGTAAATGAAGCGCTCAGGAGTACGTTTCAGTAGTAGACAGGTACTGTTGGACTTGATCTCAAAGGTCTTTTCCAACCAAATGATTGTATGATATGAATTCAATTATTTTGTTTACTTTCATTACACCATTAATTATGCGGAAAAATATTAATGATTTCTGTAGCTTCTAAGGAAGCAAGTTAAGATTCTCCTTTGAGGAGGTTTTGAAACCAGCCTTTTATTTGTTTTTGTAAGTGCTTAATTGTGGGTAGTGCACCGCTTTTTTTCTGTGTATTTTGAAGTAAGTTTGAGCTTAAAGTTAGAAGTAAGCGTGAAGACACTGAAAATCTGGAAAATATAGACAAGAAAAAGAAGATTTATTTGACGGTGAAATAATTAATTTATTGAAGCAAGCAGTACCACAACTTATTTTGCAAAGTCATATCCATTAATGCATTTAGTTATATGAGAGTTAAGGCCACAGACATTCACAAGTATTTTATTTATAAAACATGCTATACATCTAGAAGTGCACAACTACAAAAAGTCTGTCTTTCAATTGGAGTTGCTAACATAATTCAAGTTGTGAACTCTAACCCTTGAGCATGAGTACTAGTTCAGAAAACAGTTCATCGGGTCATAAATAATTGGAGAAATGTTCAATTCTTTGTGGAATAATTATGTTCCTCAGCAAAGTACTATCACAAATGTTAATATCAACAAATCAGATACAGAGCACTCAAAACCTTTGGAAGGTAATGAAAAAATAATCTGCTAGTTCTAGCATGTACAGTCTGTTTACAACAGAAGATGGCTTGAAATCAGAACCAGAATGAAACCCCTACAAATTCCAGGAGTTTAGTTGATTTCCCTAAGAAATTATAAGCTAGGTATAAATTTGGATTTTAGTATGAGCCTGATGTTGAATGTCAGTATCTGAGTTTTATGTTTCAGTAGCCTCTCTCTGGCTTTCACACTCAGCCTTCGAAGTGCTTATGCTGCAGAAAAAACTATTTTTGCGATTTAGTCCTAACAGCTTTGTGTTTCATTACAAAGGGGGTTGTGCATGTAATTCCCCCTCCCCATTTTTTCTTTAAATTCCCTCCAGTTATACAGTTGTTCATGTTACTCCCAGTGTGAAATGGATCACAAGAGCCAGAACCAAACCAAGGACATTTACAATATGCAGCAACTCCAGCAGAGATGCAAAGTGAAACGGGTCCAGCAGTAGCCTCCGTGTTGACTTCCAAAAACCTCCCTGCATCACAAGGTGAAGAAGAGCTCATCCTGCACAATAGCTCCATTAAGTGCCTTTATGGAATAGAGATTGCCAAGTGTGTTAAACTGTGCCAAGCCACACGTGACGATTTTGGGACAACTTCTCGAGATGGTAAAGACCAAGTTACAGCTGAACTATACGTACTGTAAAATTGCAGCAATTTTGTTCTGCGTCATACTCTGACATTTCATGTAATGAGATATATAAAACAGAAAGCCTGAAAATCATGAAGAAACTTCTCAGACTTCTATTCTGAGAGTACTATCAGAAAACCAGCTCAGGAAAGTATTTGGAATGAAGTGCATACTAAATTACCTGTTTTCCTAAAGTGAAAATACACCACTGGAAATGCCATAATGGAACACATAGCAGCACACAACTTGGTGAGGAACAGCATGATTCAGCTTTTATTTTGTTTACTTGACCAAAAAGCAGTGTTCTGAACCAGATTCATTCACCCCATCTGAACAACCCCAATTCCTCAGCAAGGGCTCACCACTCATTTTTTTTCACACAGCATTCTCTACATAAAACTACTTGGAACAGTCACCACATAAGTGAAAATGCTCTCCAAAAAAATAAAATAAAAATACAGTTTCACATAAATAGGCACCAGATCTAAAATTTCTTACATTTTCAAATTCTAAGCAGGGGTTAAAATAACAAAAATAGAAAAGCACAAAACAGGGCAGAACTCCTCCTCTCACTGCCCCCCCCCCCCAATATCCTTCTGGGACAAGATAATTTTTAACTGCTTATCACACAACAACAAATTTAAGAAACCAGCTCAAGAACACCCATTAACATCTGTTGTTAAAAGTATACTGGAAATCCCATTTAGGTTGAGCCTAAATCCTTTGTGCTTCTATGGATTAAAAAGAAAAAATAAACAAAAAAAAATCCCTATCTCCATTAATAAAACTAGAGCAAAGATAGACAAGTCAGCATTGACTGCAAACATTTGCGGTAACATGTCTCTGAAGCTATCACGTTCCAAACCAAATTTACCCTAAGATTAAAAAGTAAACCCACAAGTAAAATTATTATCTGAGACTTACAGACAAAATGATCACAGTAGGCGCAAACGTACCACAAAGGGAAACACACAACTGTCCAAAACAGAGCAAAGAAAGGAAAGTTGCTCTGATCCCCAACTTCACCTAATCCTCCAGGAGCACATAAGAGCCAGCTCTAACTCAGGAGGCCTTTTAAGGGGCAAGCCTCTCCACCTGCACCAAATTGGTGACCACAGATGTGGCACAGATTTAACAAACCCAATTAATACTTTCAGGTGGTTTTGAACAAGACCTACTCTTTCAAAACCAAGTCTAGCATACTACTTATGGTGGGTAATGATAAATTACTCCTAAATATAATATGTTGGTGGTTTTCTGAAAGTTCATATATCAGTAAGATAGCCAAGCTTGATTTAAATTATGTAAGTTAACTGCAAATACCTTTTCAAGCCACTAAATGGTCAATTATCCTTGTTAAAAACCTGTCCAGCTTAAAAGATACGTTCTACATTCTAGTCACTGAGATACAGCGCTCAGAAGTATATCAATAAAATTACATATAACATGCTTTACATAAGCCTATTGTCTTACCATCACGTGCAGCTATGTACTATGTGTAGTCATGTGGCTGAAATGTCAAGGCTGAAAAGTCCAATAAAACTATCACAGAGAAGCTAAAAATAAAAGCAGATGCTAGACATGAAAGAAAAGTCTACAGACACAATCATTGCTTATATCGGCTGAATTACACCAATTCCTACCGCAGAAGTAACTGTGAGCACTGCTGTAACATTGTTAGTCAGGCTCTGATTGCATGATCTGTGAATCCCAAGCATATACATAAAGAAAGTCAGCTGGGGTCCAGTGCCTTTAAGTTACAGAGGAGGGAGAAAGCAAACACAAGAAGGCTCTGCCGCTTGAGACATTCAGAGATCAACACACGTAGACATTTTCACCAACATTTCTAAGCAGAAACTTAGAAGAAAAACCCCAGGATAGGAATCTTATAAAGCCACATGTTAGGAAACACCACCTTACTCAATGAACTGTCTGATGAGACCAAAACCAGTAGGAGCTGTAGAGGTACCAAGCAGCTGTCCTTCGCATGCAAAACAATCCTCAGCACTCCTCCATTGTGAAGCATTTGCTCTCTGTGTAAGAAGATGTTCTCGCCTTTTTGTAGCACGTGGGAGACGACAAAACCCCCTCTCCAGTTGCCTGCTGCTAAAACCAGTCAGGGATTAAATAATATGAACTGCTGCTTTTTTCCCCTGTTTATCAGGGGAGAGAAGAGTCTTTCGATCTTTCTCACACCAAAGCTGGAATCTCAATATGTTGTAAGGCCTCAAATTTCCCAGGCATATGTTAGGTAAACATAGGAGCTCTGCTCCTTAAACACACAAGGCTAAACAACAATTAGTTTGATATATGTGTATTTCTACATTGCAGCCTCACTGCCAATCTTGCATTATGTTCCCATATTCTACCTCCTCACTCAAGAACGCACTTCCACTGGGGCTGGCAAAACTGAAATTGTGCATTTAGGCTTGTGAGGTGTAGTGCAAAGTAATTTACAGAGACATGCAATAAACACACATGGAAAAAGGAATAAACTTATTCACAATAATGCTTTGAATCAGATGTCCCATTCATCCTGCCATGGAATTAAACCACTCAGCCAGCCAGGCATCCGTTAGATTGCTTCATTTGATGCACCAAGTCATGGGAATGTTGAATGCTGTCCTCTACGTTGGCTGATTTACCAGTTCTGTTGCAGCAACACATGCCTTCCAAATTGAAGCAGAATACATTGTGTTGAGGGAGGAAACAGACCAAAGTCAATCAATTGGTAATGTTCATTAGCGGATAGCCATTATCTACTTAGAAAAGATACCACTAAGAAGTTAACAGCAGAATCATAATTCTTTAATACCGCTTCTGAGTTTGGCACACCCATGAAACGAACTGTCAAATAGCCAAAAGTAGCCGAGAAGAGCCGAGCAGAGCCGAAAGGAGCCGAGCAGAGCCGAAAGGAGCCGAGTGGCGCCGAGATTAACCGAGAGAAGCCGAGATTAGCGGAGCGGCACCGAAAAGAGCCAAGAGAAACCGAATCGAAACGAGAGGAAACGAGAAACGAAGAACGGAGCCGAGCTGAGTCGAGAGGAGCCGAGAAGAGCCGAATCGAGTCGACTGGTGACGAATTAAGCGGAGAGGAGCCGAGCGGCAGCTCCCGGGCTGCAGAGAGCTCCAGAGAGCTGCGGGCGATGGGCATCTATCCAGGCTGCAGTACCGCGAAGCGGCCACACGGCGGCAGCACTTGGACACCGCACCGCTTGCCCCGCGCTCCCCCTTTCCCCACGCTGCAAAACAAGAGCCGCTGCATTGGCCGCGGCAGCAGCAAAATCAGCCTCGCTCACAGAAAACTGACTCCGCTCCTGTGCTTTGGAGACACGGAACTGCAAACCGTGCCTTCGCTCACACCGACCCTGACGGAGACTTCGGTCCCGTTCCGTGCAACACCGACGCTCCCAGCCTCACAGACAGACCCCATTGAACAGCGCTGTCCCAACATTCAGCTAGAGATGCAGGCTCTGCTCTTCAGCAATAAGATTACATTCCAGACCTGTTTAGAGCCACCAGACCTCACTCACCTTCATCAGGCAACTGCTCTTCTAACAAAAGCTGAGAGACACAGGCTGCATTTCCAGAGGAAGGCCAGCTTTCTCCTTCTGCACGGCTCCTGAACTCATTCTTTGTACGATGGAAGCTATCCCGACCGTAATGACTTTGCCTTTTGAAATACGTGAAGACTACCAAGACCTGGAATTCAACTCCAACAGAATTGGATTGGTGAAGTGACATACAAGAATATTTCCCTGCTGATTATCCAGATGTCATTGTGACCCACCAAACTCCTCCAGTGGGCATCGAGCCCTTTAAAGTCAATTGACTGCCAATACACAAAAGCAGGCTGCTAAATCGGGGCCTGCGTTTCAAAATGCAGCACTCCCACTGCCAGGTTCGAGCGCACAGCGTGTTCACAGCACTTCCTGAACGGCCTATCTTTTGCTCCTTTGCTTCATCTTAAACATCAAAAAACTAAAACACATTAAGCACACAGCAACCGATCTAAAACTTTAATGCAGACAATACTGGATATAACATAGGCTTCCTCTGGCTTCCCTGTGGCTGGGCAGAAGAGGTCAAAGGGTCTTCAGACACCAACGCGTTATGCCCAGTCACTCGGGAAAGGTGGCAACAACGCGACCTGGAGAGGTTCGAGGTCAGACAACGCATCTCGCTGGGATCGGGCAGGTGAAGGAGCTGAATCGCTTTGAACGCAGCAACAAGAGGAGGGACCCGCAAGAGAGAACAGTGCAGGAGGTGTGAATGTGTGACAGAAGAGGGCAGAAAAGAAAAAAAAAATAGAAAAGAGGGTGCGAAGGGGAAAAGTTGTGAAAAATACATGACACCCTGAAGAAAGAACACAAAAAGAGAAAGGAGTGTTAGCAGGGTAACAAGAGGAAGTGGCCCTCGGCCCCTAGACAGGAGCGCTTTCCTCCTTCACCCACATCTCCTTCTCCGTCCTTTCAATCCCCAACACCCATTCAAATAAAGCTGAGAAGACAATCTGCTTCAAATTAATGGCAAAGGTTTTCACTTGTCCCCCTGAAAGGAAACCACACACAATGTGGGGCCTTGTGAGATCGAAAGCAGTGTCCTTGGGCCAAGTTCAAAAGAAGTCCAGAGAATGCAATTTATTTTCATAGTTCTTCTTTTACATGTACATAATAAAAGAGAGAAATAAACCCAAACAGAATCTTACCAAATATAAACTCTTTACACTAAGATCCTTTAAATTCTGTCCAACATAGAAAAGCAGCTCTGCACACTGTTACTGTTAACACATTCTCCACCCACAATATTTACAGAAAGGTGCAGTGAGAGGACTGCAGGGTATAGAACGCTTCTACAGACAAACAGTGCTGCTGTGAACCAGGCAGAGAACAGACGCACGCTTTCAGGTTTGTACACAAGATTCACTTTGAGAGTTCAGATGACTGACTCTTTGAGCAGCTCCAGTGTCAGTCTCCAGCTGCACAGGAGACTGGAAGGCATCATCCAAAAAGGCTGGTCACGTAAAAAACCCGAGGCAGTTCTGAATCTGAAAAAGAAAAAAAAAAAAAAATGCCGTGTTTTCTCATCAGGCCACATCCTAACAGTCCATTCCAGCAAGTCACCAGCTGACTTATAGAAGTTAGTCCTGCTGCCAGCTGGAGGTTTTGGCCTGCAGCCTAGCAGAGCACACGCTCCATATTGAGTTCTGCTCGCCACACCAGAGGGGCTCGCAGATGGCACGTCCTCAAAGAGAAGAAGGCAGAAGGAGCTGGCTCGCAGCAAGTCATTTGCCAGTGAAGTGGCTCCCCAGTGAGAACAGCCTCAGCTATAAACCAGCACATCTCAGGCTCTAATGCACAACACTTTGAAACGCAGCTGGAGCCCACCTGGCACAGCAACAGCCGCTTTCAGAAACTCCTCGTTCCTCTCTTCCGCAGCTCCACCCCTCTCCGTACGCTTCACCTCACCATAAAGTGTGGCCCTCCTGCAGCAGCACGTTAAGGACAAGAAAGCTGGCAGCTAACTGCTGGGCCTGTACGCACGGTTGCTGTGTACTCTTTAGCTCACCATAAAGACCGTGTGGAAGACCGAGATACGCTCTCCTGCTTCACCCCTTATTGCCACGGTGTTGGGTTAGTACTGCTCACGAAAGCTTGCAGCTAACTGCTGGCCTGCACGCACGGTTGCTGTGTGTAGGCTTCGTTGATCAGCAAGAACAATTTTGTTCCTCACATTAAAAGCAACACACTCCTTTGCACGGGCCCAGCTGGTGAAGTACATTTCATCACAAGCTAGGCTGAAGCAGAAAACATTCCAGCCAGGGCTGTCGGCTAAATCCACTGTGATTAGCAAAAACAAGTCACGAGAAAGCCACGTACCCGAACGCTGCTGGCGTGGAGGGCACCGTCACATTGTTTTTGCCTCTCTCTGGGGAGAGGTCAGGATCCTGCAGGGGCTCTCTCTTCGTGGATACTTCCGTCAGCTTCTCTCTGCTGACAGACAAAGGGAACAAGTTATTATGGCAATCGCCCCAAGTAACCGTGCTTTAAGTGAACTCGCCCTCGCAGCTCTCACCACCACGCGGGACACCCCAACACCTGGCGAGCTCTAACGTGTGCCAGACAGGCGTGACCTCACCACGGGCCCAGGCAGAGCTCCTCCCATTTGCCCTGACGCTCTGACGCTGTCAAAGGGAAGACAAACAGATGAGGTTTTGGAACAGATGAGTTTGCTTGAGGAGGAAGCTCTACTACAGTTCATCCAGGTACAGCAGCCTTTGAAAGGCTGCACTTCCACTTCTTGACCTCAAGCTCATCAACAGGAGATACCGCACCGATCAAGCTAATTGGAGAAATATTTTAGCTGCCACTCTGTCCTAGCTTACGAGTGCCTGGTGACCTCCTGAGGGACAAGTTCAGCCCAGTTGAAAGAAGCTGGCAGACACTGAGGGTGGAGTAAGAAGCGCAAGAAACTCAAGGCTATTTTGGTCACGCCTCCACCTTCAAAGGGAGCCCTTCCTCCAGGTCCTACAGCCCTTTCGTTGTGTTCACAAAATCAGGGCCAGGCCTCAGCCACCTCCCCTGTGAGAAGCCTCTCACCCATACGGAAAATCTTTTCAAAGAAACAGCTCTAGCCCCCTTCCCAGACCCAAACAGAAGGACTTGGATGACACACAGTCTCCTTTCCTTCAGCACTGGAACCTCTTCCATATTAACCAGCCATCAGCATTTCTCTCCGCTTTGACTCTAGCCAGCCGTTTGCCTTGCTCTGTTCTTCTTTGCATGGTGTAGCCTGCTCTAGGGGAGAAGAGAAAGTGGAAGTCAGCTTTCCCACAGCTCTGAGACATACCACCCGTGTGGCGCTGCTTACGTCAGCGCATCACCCATCTCCAACGTGCCCTCTGTGCAAAGGAGGTGTTTAACAGAGCAATTCAAAGGCAGCAGCGGTTATTTCAGCTGAAGAACCCAGACGCATGACATCCTTTCAGACATATGAGCATACAGAGCCCTCTACATTCGCACCGAGTCCCAACATCACCTCGTGTATCGGCACACACAGAGGAACGTCAAACCGCACGCCCTGCTAGACAACAACACATGAAGAGGGTCCCAAAAAAGCCAGGCCGAGGTCTTTTCATTTTGATGGTGAAAAGCAGGTAACATTCGCACTCTCTCTCCCCCCAACACTGTTCCTGCTTACTCACTGTTATTCCCTGTGATGGGACAGAAGAATCCCAGGCTTGGAAAAAGCAGGGCTCTTCTGCGAGACCTTTGCCAGATTTTCTGCAGCAAGACATTCTCCAGATTGGCTTTTGGGCCTCTGTGGGGAGAGAAACACTCACCATGTGTACTATGTTAGGAATTTTTAACACGACCGCCCAATATCGCTACGATGCTAACAAAGTCACCTGTCAAGTTACAGGTCTGTAAATACACAAACAAAACAAAAAAAACATTCACGATGAACGATGCAGCTAACGACGTGACTGCTCGATGAGCACTGAAGCCGGGTGAAAAACAAGGATTATGCCAAGCCTTCACCCAAAGAGAATCAAACCAAGGAGATGGAAGAGACTTCCCAAACCAAGAGCCAGCATCATGTACATCGACATCGCTCCGGGTGGCAAAAGCGGACGTAAGGGTGTGGGACATCAATGGAACAGCGAGACGCTGGCTGAGATATCTGCACGCCCTTACCCGCAGTCCTCCAGCTGCACCGCTGCGCTCCTTGAGACAACAAACATCGGCCGCCCCTTACACCGAACCCCCAGGCTCAGGACACGACCGGAATCACGTGCTGTCCTACCACCCTTTGTCATAACAGGGGTTCTGTCAACACCAGCCGTTTTCAACAAGTGAAACGCGTCACCTGCGTTCTCCCCTCAGCCCACCGAGTCACAGCACCGGCTACCACGTTTCACAGCTACACACGCCCACTGCCACGCCGCTGCAGTTTCCAGCCTTCTCCTGTGCAAAGTCCATATTACTCCCTAGCGCCAGCACCTCACTGTCAGCCCCCTTCTCTCTTCCCCTCACCGACAGACGCCAAGAGTCAGTCACAAAAAGAAACGGAGTGCATAAAGGCCACGGGTTCATACTCCCAAGTTTCTTGAAAGACGCCGTTATTGTGACTGCACTCCGGAGCTTCCGATTCAGTCAGAGGAATTAATGGCATCACTTTTCAAACCTCTATGTGTCCTCTGAGTCCCACGCAGCGCAGAATTCACTGTGAAGCACCAGGTCACCAAAAGGTATCTCGCCTCTCCACCCATCGACTCAGCTGGAGACAGAGCTCCCTCTGCTTAGGAACATTACGGTCATTTTCTCACCCCAAGGTGCCCACCACGAGGCTTCTGCCGTCAAAATGGGCTCAGTCAAGAACAGCCCGAAGCCTGCTGCCTGCTCCCTTCGGGCACTTTAAGTCACCCCGTTGCGATTCCGATGGCAGAATTCACAGAATAATTACAAAAAAAATAAAAACTTAACTAGCGCTAACCAGAACAGTCACGGGACCTGGAAAGGCTCCCGCTGAGAACTCAGCCAGCAAGGAGCGTTAAATAGCAAGAAACAGGAACGCGTCCATCAATAACGCCGTGCCCGCCCGGATTTACACAAACAGGGCCACTCCGGGAACCCCAAACCCCGGCAGCTCCCTCGGCCGAAAGCCAAACCCGTGCGAGTCCCACCCGAGCAGCGCGCAGGAACTGGGCCGAGGAAGCACCGAGGGCGCGACCTGGGCCTCGTTCGCCTCTGACTCATTTACCCAAGCGACCGTCAATCCGCACAGTAACGGTGCCGGAGCGGCAGCATCCCGGCGGGAAGCGGGACCGGGCCGCCGCTCGGGGCCCCGGCTGGCACAACCCCCGCTTCCCGCTCCGGAGCGGCATCCCGCCTGCCCCCCCGGCCCCCGGGCTCCGCTCGCGGCTCCCCTCTCTTCCCGCGGAGCCGGGAGCCCCACGAGGCGGAGCGGGGAGCGATGGAGCGCGGGGCCCGCTCGGGAGCGGCGCGGGAAGGGGAGGAGTGGTCTCCGGCAGAGGCGGCGGCGAGAGCGGCACCAGCACCGCTCCCTCCGCGGTCCCCAACTTTCATGGTTTCCGGCGCCACTCCGTGCTGCTGGCGCGCACTCTGTCGTTCTCGGCCCCGCAGCCAATGAGAGCCGGAGGCGGGGAGATTGCAAACGAGCCGGCGAGACAGCCAATGGAACCGGGAGCGGGGCGGAGAGATGCAAATAAGGAATGGCGAGAATAGTCGCTCTGTCCTGCGGGCTCGCTCCCTATGATATCCGGCGGCGCTCCGTTCAGCTGGCTCTCTCTCCATGATTTCCGGCGACGCCCTGTGCTGCGGGCTCTCAGTCTATGGTTTCCGGCGACGCTCCGTGCTGCTGGCTCGCACTCTATCGTTCTCGGCGCCGCAGCCAATGAGAGCCGGAGGCGGGGAGATGCAAACGACCCGGCGAGACAGCCAATGGGACCGCGAGGGGGCGGAGAGATGCAAATGACGCGCCGCGGACGCCGGAGATGCCAATGAGGCTCCTCTCGGCTCGGCACCGCTCGGCTCCATTCGTAAACTCGCATCTCGGATCGGCTACTCTCGGCTAATCGCCGCTCCCCTCGGCTCGCTTCGGCTCCATTCAGCTTCCCTCGGCTCGATTCGTAAACTCTCGGCACCATTCCACTGAGCTCGTTACCGCTCGGCTATTCATCGGCACCGCACGGCTACTCTCGGCGCCTCTCGGCCCCGCACCCGCTCGGCTATTCCCGGCTCCGCTCGGCTGTTCTCCACGGCTCGGATTGCGTCGGGTCGGGTCGGCTTCGCTCGGCTCGGTTACGAGCCGAGACCAACCGAGATGAGACGCGCGGCGGCGGGACTAACCGGGAGCAGCCGAAGGAATCGGAGAGGAGCCGAGCGGCAGCGCTCGGGCTGCAGTGCCGACTTTCGACCACACGGCGACAGCAGAGAGCTCTGAGCGGGGGGGGGGGGCATCACCGCCTCCGCGCGACACCCGGGCTGCAGTACGGCGGTGTGGCCACACGGCGGCAGCACTTGGACCCCGCGCGACACCCGAGCTGAAGTACGGCGGTGCGGCCACACGGCGGCAGCACTTGGACACCGCACCGCTTGCCCCGCGCTCCCCCTTTCCCCACGCTGCGAAACAAGAGCCGCTACATCGGCCGCGGCAACAGCAAAATCAGCCTCGCTCACACAACTCTGACCCCGCCGCTGCGCTTTGGAGACACGGAACTGCAAACCGTGCCTACACTCCCACCGACCCTGACCGAGACGCCACAACTTCGGTCCCGTTCCATGCAACACCGACGCTCCCGGCCTCACAGACAGACCCCACCTGCCCACGTTAGACACTAAATATCAAGAACCTCACTAAAACTCCACAGGGAAACTCCAACAGCACCAATATCGATGAGTTTCAAAAAGATTCTCCCAACAGTGAGGCTACATCTTCCTTTATTTAAAGGACGCGCGGGAATGCATTTAGCAAGGCAGGAATTTACAGCTTCTTATGAATCAATACACGCTTCAAAAGATGTTTTTCCTCTGGTATCCTGCAGCTCATCGCTTACCTTTTGCAGACTTCTGGGCAGTGTTTTCATATGCTTTTCTGATTTTAAAAAAACCCTAAAATCAACAAATCTCCAGGCTTCAAGAAATCTCTCCTAAATAAGATAATCTTTTCCCAATATTCCACCTGAAGTTTTCCTGTAAGATACCTCATTTTCCTATCCAGACTCATTTTTAAGCTGTTAAGGGAACTGTGATCTTACAGGTACTCACAGAAATTTTTCCAGTCAAATGGCTTCCACTTTTTCTACCAGCGTCTGCAAAATGTTGTATTTCACTTCTTTTCCTACACTTGCTAGCGATCTAGAAAGGAAACAATACAATTAACACTGTTAATTGTTGCCACAGACTTCAGTTTCACTGTTGGTTAAGCGTTCTATGACAATAAGGGGACAGTCCTCACCCTATGGTAACAAATTTGTCTATTGTTTGCTCTGCATTTGCAAGCCCTTAAAACACCCTCCAAAATTCATCACTACTGCAGAAGTAAAATATAACAGTAGTTTATGAAAAGGTGACTTCTTCCGACACACATTTTCAGTTATATATCTGGAGAAATCAAAGTGCTTATTTTATCTCTCTGGAAATATGGCCCAAGTCATGGATAAATAAGAACACCAAAATTTCACAGTGTATCAATATAAAATTAAACAGTTTTAATATTTTATTCTTGAGCCAGCCGCTGATCAAATGAACTGTTGCATACTAAGACTGTGGCAGGGTCAATATAATTTCTGTATCCTTTAGTACAAAGCATGAAAAAAAAAATTTGCTCTGTCCAAAACTAGAAAAAAAATCACTGTAAAGGATGTAATAAACTGAAAATTACTTGTTAGCCTTTGAACATAGTGCCCTAGAACTCAAACAGTCATTAAAAATAGAAGACGCATCCGATGGAAAAAAACACCTCTGCATCTGCAGGTGTCATCGTGCTCATTCCAGTGTACTTAGTGCAGGATTTAGGAAGTCTCCGCTTTCTTCTTGTCCGTGCAAAGTTGCTCCACTGGGGATTCTTCTCCTTTTCATGTCTAAAGTAGTGAATGCTGACTAGGAAGCAAGCTCTCAGGCGACCCAAGGCAAACCAGTGTGTCCAAGTTCAGCACGGATCTACCTGAAAGGGGAAGGATTGTTATGTCTCTCCACTATCTCAGTGTGAATAATTCAGTAAAAAGCAGTAGCTTTTGTCAACCTAAGTAGAAAGAATATAGCATCAATGAAGATCTTGCTATTAAGTGTACACATCAAGTTTCAAATCAGAGAGTGCCACAAAGACTGAAAAATCCCCTTCGATAAATTTTTAAATAAAGACATGCATGGCAATGTCCTTAAGTTGACTGAAAGGCCTGCATCTAAGCTTGAGAACTCTGATGTAAAGCCATCAGATCAATCTCTGGCCACTTTACCAGCTGTTATCCAGAAATGCATTAGTTCGAAGCAGCTTCAGAAGTGCAGGTGCTGCACTATAACAATAAAAAATGAACGACTAATATACAGATTGCAACACCTCAATTAATTAGATGTAAAAGATGGATAAAGAACAGAGTTTCAAGTTTTCTTTTTCCTGTCCAGTTCAGAATTCTACATAACCAAATTATTCCTTTCTCTGGCAGAGGTTAGTACTAAATCAACTGTAAATCCACGCGTAACAATTGTTCTAGTCAACTGTACTTGAACTTTGTGGCTCCTATTTTGAACCAGAAGGGTGTGGGTGCCTGAAAAATTATGTAGTTTTATGCATTTAAATCCTATGTTCCAATAAGAGATTTCACCTTTCCTTAAAAAGCTTGTCTTCCTCCCTTCGATCACCAGCAAAGTAATTGCTGATCCACTTGCAGAACACTAAGACGTATAAAACTACTTTTTTAGTAGATATCATGACTTCTGCATTACAACATTCTGAAAAATATGAGGTATCACTGAGTGGGGCCCCATCCAGGTAAAAAATCACAGAGTGTTAAAACATAAAGCTAAAATGTCACAGGTGCATCACAGGCATAAGGCAGCAGTTTTCATAATCCTTGAGATAATTCCAGAAGGGCATTATTCTGCCTTACTTGCTGTATTGACTACTCGGGGTCTATTTCAGCAAGTCTAAGTTCTGAAACGAGAATGAGTATCATTTGACACCTATGTATTTTCTGTACACTATTCTCGGTGACAAAGCCCTCCCTTGCTCTGTAGAGATGCTTCAACATTTACAAAATAAGAAAAAAAAAATAAATTAATTCTCCTATGGTCTGCAAAAACCATCAACAACAACATTACGGCTGAATAAACCATCAGGAATTCAACACATCACAGTTGAAGTGGCACAGAAGCAAGATAATTTGGAGCAGAGCTTAGAATTCACTGGCTGCTTTTTGTAATAGAGAGGGATGGGACAGAATAATCAAGAAAAATTTTTCTTAAGTCATATCTGAGAAGCACATGAAACATTTGGTCATGCAGGGAAACACTTCTAGAAATATATCATTTTACCCTCATGACAACATCCCTAATGGTTTAAAAGCATGAAAAAATTAAGGGGTCCAATGAGTGCAGAAACAAAACATGAGATGCATCCCCTTTGAAATTCTATTTAAAAAAGGTACTATTACTATATATACTTTACCAGATACAGAATAACAGAGGGTATTGCCGTTAAATTTGAATTACAAAGAAAGCAGCGATAGGCTTGTGCTGTTCTGAGCTAAATCTTTACAAATCTGGAAGACAAGAGTGTTAGAAAGTAAGCAAGCTCTTTTTGAACTTTGACTAGGGATACTTGATTCTTATTTTCATTTGATTCTTATTTTCTTTAAAAAATATTCTCAGAGCTCTAGTTCAGCAGAAAGCTGGACTGGAATGTGCACTCTCACCTAACTTCTGCAAAGCAGCTGTGTTTTGAAAACACCTGCCCAGGGCTTAGTGGGAAGACAGACCTAAGAGCACTGGCCCAAAGTTTCTCCCGCATCAAGACGTGTAATTTTTATTTTAAAATATTAGAAGTTTCAATCTCCCAGTGCCACGCACTCACAACATTTTGTCCTGAGGCAAGAGCCCTGAACGCTGCTCCAAGACAAGATGTGCATTTGTTTTTTCTATATGAGCTATGCACGCTTTAATAAGAAGGGAGAAATTACAAGGTTATACCTTAGAGATCAGGACGTAAAGCTGGAACTGGAAAGACCCAAGTTCATGACCTCACTCTGTCAAAAATAGCGGTGCAAGCTTGGTGATTTCCTCAGTTTCCTTGAGCTTTGGTTTCCAGTCTGAAAAGCTGGGATGACTCTAAGGCTCCTGCTCAACATGGCAAACACAGCAAGGCCACCTTCGACTTGTAAGGACTTAAAAACGCACTGAGAAACATTCAGACACTGTAGCAATGTGAACTAATATTTGTTCCTTTATCTCCAGTCCCATGGACTGGAAGCTTGGCCCGCCCACTTTTCACCAGCCAGTCTTCCCTGCAGGAAGAGAAAAGGCACTGCCTCCACAGTAAATTATTAGTTTGTGAAGTGTCAGTGTGGTTCTGCAAGCAGCCCGGTGGGATTATCAGACCGGCTGGAGACCTGTCCCTTCATGATAGACCTAACCCCGCAGGCGTACGTGCCCCTTCCAGCTAACTCACCTCAAACAGGATGAGGGGTTCAAAAACACTTGTGCAACTTAATTTTTAAAATACTTCTACTGCATGCATGTCTATGTTAAAAAAAAAAGAACCAATATGAAGGAATTAGATTAGGAATTATACAGAAAGAGATGATTAAACTTTCAACTATATGGACATTTTGGGGCATATAAACATTTGTAAAATTTGCTACAGAACTTGTGATTGCTGGTTTCATAATTGAACTTACAGGGAATTCCTAATACCCTAATACCCTAATACACTAATACCACACATTTCATTATTTAATAAATAGAACAAGAAATGGAAACAAGTCTGCTTACTATACGACATTTGAAACTGCATGGAATAAGAGCTATTGCGGATGTGACTTGTACTGAGAAGCCCACACTTGACAAAACACTGCGCCAATATTTCAAACAGCCCAAGCTACCAGTGACACGGTCCTGTCACTTATGCAACATTCACAAACTTTAAAAAAGTTCATTTATAAGCTCTGGTTGAGGTTCTAGAATATACATACTGTTACCTGTTTAAAACAAGGAAGGGAGGAAATCCAGAGATCTTTCCTAGTGCTACTGTCATAGCTCACCATCTATAAGAAAAGTTAACTGTACGTCCTATGTGTTGTGTCTTTTGCATGAAAGAACCGGACTTGCACTCTTTAACTAGAGCCAACAGCTCAGCTGCCTTTGGGAGGCTCCCTGCACACCCAGGCCGCAGATCGTGACAAGAACACGTCCCTGGAGGTTTTTAAAATAAGACTGGATGTGGTACTTAGTGCCACGATCTAGTAATTATGATAGTGCTGGATTAAGGGTTGGACTTGATGATCTTGGAGGTCTCTTCCAACCCAGATAATTCTATGATTCTATGATTCAGTTGGGCTGTCAAGTACCTCTTTGCTCAAAGCTGGACCAGGGGCAGGCTGAACCAGTTTCCTCACCTATGCCAGAGCAGCTGTGTGGTCTTGATTCAAATTTCAGTGGCTGCAAGCCCACGCAAAAGAGCCATTTAGAGAAATACAGTCACCTGTTCTGGTATCACTCAGCGCGTAAATACTGTCATCAGTTTGCATTGCAGAAAGGCATCAAAAATCTAGGGGAGAAACATAGCCCTCCTTTTTCAGCAGTGAGAAGAGAACCTGACATCTAGAGACTTGTTAATATCGCACCTCAGTTGTGACTGTTGAGCAATGAAACTGCATTTCTTCCCCACCCGTGCCAGCTCAGGTATCTCCATGATCAATAGCTCCTCCAAAACTTGTATCGAACAGTTTGACTCATGAAGAAGAACACGATGCAACACCCAGATGTAAAAGGGGGAGAAAATATCCCTCTAATTTCTTGTGAAAACAATGAGATCTTAGGGAATTATGTCACAAAGACACAACAAAAGTCATCTTGCTCTAATCTAATTCTTGCTTTTTCTTGCTACTAAGAAACTACCTTATAATACCAAATGTACAAGTAACACAAAAGTAATGTTAACAGCTTGTAATAAGCAAAATGGGTTTACAAACGGCATATTACAGAAGGGCTCTGTCACATGGGAAAGTTATACTTGTAGATATGAAAACCAGTATCTTTTTCCAGACAAATCTGAAATTTATACAGCATTGCAGAGCTGCAGGACTTTCCAACAGCATCTCTGTCAAAAGCAGACTCGGATTGCAGAGAACACTGTACTGCCCAGTGTTACATCCCTCTCTTGGACGGTACAGACACTGCAGTCACTACTACAGGAAAAAGGAGTGCTTCAGGCTGCAGGTCTTCTGTTTATGAAAGTGGCAGGGAAAAGACTCAGCTTCTTCAGAAATGCACAGACATTATTATATTTCCAATAAGAAAAATGTTTCTTTCTGATTTTCTGTTTAACAAGTAAGATAAAAGTGAGGGAGGTTGTTCACGTGTACCATTATGTCACGCACACAAGGTACCTGAAAAAGAGTTTTGCCTAAGGTGTGACTGACTCTGGTTGGGGGCAGGAGTGTTTGTGGGGTTTTTGTTGTTGTTTGGTTGGGGTGTTTCTTTTTGTTTGTTTGTGCTGTTGTGGTTTGGTTTAAATAGAGTCAAGACAATGACTGCAAGGGTTCTGCAGTATGTAGCTCAGCCTCCAGGCCAGGTCCTTCTAGAGATATTGATTTCTAATTTGCAGGACAAAGATAAAAGCAGCTGACAATTTCCCAGCAAAAATCTTACACCAGAACTTCACATCCAATGTGTAGCAAATTAGTATTTATATATCTGTATAAGTTTTCTCTACCTTTTGCGTATGAAGGACAATCCAAGAACAAAGTGAGCGCCGAGGGTGGTCAGTTTAGCTGGGCAGGGGCTCCAACTGTGACAGAAGATGCTCAAGGGGTTCTTGGGAGCTGCGGAGAGCTGAGGCACACTGATGTGCCGTTCATACGTTGTTCTACTGGGATGCTTCCAGCACTGCTGCATGTGAACTTACCTTTCCCTTACAACACGTGGAGAACTGGAAGCAGAGTAGTACAATGGCCAGATCAGAGCTGCCCAATGATTCCCTCTACATCATGGGAGTCTGTCAGAATCCAGAAAAAGCACTAAAGCTTTTGCCCCATTGCGAGTGTCGCAGCTAACTATGAATTGCTTAAATGGTGGAACCACTTCTCCTGGCCATCAGTGACCCCTGGGAGTACCTGTTTACAACACAATGCTAAGGGAATCACCTGCCACATTTGGGCCTGTAGTTTTCAAGTCACATGCAGAACAGAAGATTCCCTGCTCAATACAAACATGTCTAGAGATGGCTGTGGGATGTCTAATCTCACTAAGAATTAATTTTTCTCAAGTGGTTGCAAAAAGGGAGCCGAGATGCCTCCTAAATCTAGTTCACTGCTTCCATTGTTTGACAGCAGCATCTTCCACAGAGAAGGGGAGCACCCGGGACACTTCCAGGCGTCAGAAATGTCACTTAAGTGCACAGACGGATCAGGGTCACAGCAGTCAAGATTTGCTAGCTATTTGCCAAGAAGAGATGGCTTTTATAATTACAGTATCACAGTATCACAAGGTTGGAAAGAACCTCTGAGATCATCAAGTCCAACCTATAACCCAACACAACACCAACCCATCATCTAAACCATGGCACTCAGTGCCTCATCCAGTCTCCCCTTAAACACCTCCAGGGTCGGCGACTCCACCACCTCCCTGGGAAGCGCATTCCAATGGCCAATCACCCTTTCAGTGAAGAAATTTTTCCTAACATCAAGTCTAAACCTCCCCTGATGAAGCTTGAGTCCATGCCCTCTAGTTCTGTCACTGGTCACCTGAGAGAAGAGACCAACCCCTGCCTGACTACAACCTCCTTTTAGGTAGTTGTAGAGAGCAATTAGGTCTCCCCTGAGCCTCCTCTTCTTCAGACTAAACAGCCCCAGCTCCCTCAGTCGTTCCTCGTAGGGCTTGTGCTCCAGCCCCTTCACCATCTTCGTTGCCCTCCTCTGGACACACTCCAGCATCCTGACATCTTTCCCAAACTGAGGGGCCCAGCACACAGTATTCAAGGTGAGGCCCGACCAGTGCTGAGTACAGGGGGACGATAACTTCTCTGGTCCTGCTCGCCACACTATTCCTGATGCAGGCCAGAATGCCATTGGCCTTCTTGGCCACCTGGGCACACTGCTGGCTCATGTTGAGCTTCCTGTCAACCAGCACTCCCAGGTCCGTTTCTGCCTGACTACTCTCCAGCCACTCTGTCCCCAGTCTATAGCTATGCATGGGATTGTTGTGTCCAAAATGAAGTACCCGACATTTGGACTTATTAAACATCATCCCACTAGAATCGGCCCATCTCTCCAGTCTGTCCAGGTCCCTCTGTAGGGCCATCCTACCCTCTAACAGATCAACCCTTCCTCCCAGCTTGGTATCGTCCGCAAACTTGCTGATGATGGACTCAATCCCCTCATCCAGATCATCAATAAAGATATTAAACAGAAACTGGTTTCATGAGAAATCATCTGCCCCAAGGCAGATGGAAAGTGCAACAGCCTAGTCACTAAGTGGCTTCAATACAAGAATCGTGACCCAAGAACACACAGAGCTGAACTAGTCCCAAGCACTGGAACAAGTTATGAAGAAAGCTACTCAAAGCAGCAAATAGGAAAATGCAACTTGAAGAGCTGAACAGCCACACACCGAGACGCCAGCAGGAAGGAGTCCACAGGACCTTGTCCTGAGTTCTCACTCGTGGTCGGGGGGGAGACCAAAAGGTGTCATCTGTAGTAGTAAACAAAATAGCTCCAGTAGTCAACTGGTACGGTGACACATATCACAAGGGAATTCAAAGCAGCTTGAGGGGGTTTTATTAATCTTTTTGTTTAGATCTGAATTCCAAGGTACAAAAGAAAAATCTTATGGCACAAATTGACTGAAGAAAATATTTCTCTGCATGTCCCGCAGAGGTCTGTACTGTATCATTTAATATTTTCATTGATGATATAGGCAGTGAGAACAAGTGCACCCTCAGCAAGTTTGCAGATGACACCAAGCTGAGCAGGGCAGTTGTCACACCAGAAGGACGTGATGTCATCCAGAAGGACCTGGACAAAATGGAAAATTGGGGCTGTGTGAACATCGTGAGGTTCAACAATGCCAAGTGCAAGGTCCTACTCCTGGATCAGGGCAATACACAATTTCAATACAGGATGGGGACAACGTGATTGAGAGCAGCCCTGCAGAGAAAGACTTGGGGTGCTCGTTGATGAGACAGTCAACATGAGCCAACAACGTGAGCCCACAGCCCAGAAGGCCAACAATGTCCTGGGCTGCATCAAAAGAAGTGTGGCCAGCAGGTAAAGGGAGGAGATTCTGCCCCTCTACCCCACTCTCATGAGACTCCACCTGGAGTATTATGTCCAGTTCTGGAATCCCCAACATAAGGATTATATGGAACTGTTAGAACGGGTCCAGAGGAGGCTACAAAGGTGATCCGAGGGCTGAAGAACCTCTGCTACGAGCATAGGCTGAGAGAGCTGGTGTTGTTCAGTCTGGAGAAGAGAAGGCTCCAGGGAAACCTCATAGTGGCCTACCGGTACCCAAAGGGCTACAGGAAAGCGGGGGAGGGGCTTTTTACAAGGGCAAGTGGTGACAGGACAAGGAGGAATGTCTTTACACTGGAAGAGGAAAGACTTAGATTAGACATTAGAAAGCACTTCTTCACGATGAGGGTGGGGAAGCCCTGGCACAGTTTGCCCAGGGAAGCTGTGGCTGCCCCATCCCTGGAAGTGTTCAAGGCCAGGGTGGATGGGACCTTGAGCAGCCTGATCTATTGGGAGGTGTCCCTGCCTGTGGCAGGGGGGTTGAAACTAGATGATATTTAAAGGTCCCTTCCAACCCAAACCATTATATGATTCTATTTGAGAGGTACATTTTTGCCCAATCATGTTTACTTAGCTATTGCAGAAAGAAGTTTCCTCTGCAGCCAGAGAACGCTTTGCTTACAGTAAAACAAGGCTTTGTATTTTATCTTCTGCTGACCTATCGAATCACTTCTTTTGGTTAACTCTGCTATATTCCCAAGGGATAAAAATCTCGTTATCTGAAAAGCATGCTGAAGTTTGATTAAGTCAAAATTGTTGCAGTAAAGCTTTGTACAAACAGTTGACCTGTCAAAGCTAATAAATGAGTGTGCATCCTACCCGTATTGAGGGTATACGGAAGTCATAGTTCTTGAGATACAAAAGACATTGAATTCTCCTTTGAATTTAAGTTTTCAGAGTGAAGAATAGGTGATTTTTTGATTCCATTGAAAACTGGATTTAAAGATGAGAAAATAAATATCTATACTCATTGAACTGACAAGGTAGGAAGACAAGGTAATCATCGCTACAGGTGGATTTGAGGAAATATGGATGAACAGTTTTTGAAAAACGCATCCACGCATACTGAAGAAGAGCATAGCTCACGCAGAAAGATGGACAAGTACAATTGTAAAAAAACCCCACCAGTGTTCTCTTCAATATGGTAATATCTTTATTCTGGGATAATCAATTCCCTAAGCTTCGGCACTTGAGTTCATTTAACTCAAGATATAGTAATTATTTCATTAACAGAAAATACCCAACCATGTTGCAACTTACAATTATTAAAACACTTTTAGTCCTAACCACACAAACAGGAAAGAACGCCAGCTGTGCTTGGAACAGGGGGAGGGGTTGTGAGTGAACCACGGCTCAGACACACACACATCGAGATGTCGCACATCTCAGGAAACCTTCAGTAGAGCTACACAGATGAAAACAGCTGGGGGTCTAGCCCAACATCTTAAATACATAGCAAATAAAAAAAGGCAACATTAAACTAAAATTATTTTATTAGGGATTTACCTGCTGCTACATGTGTGCTTGCAAGTACAACATAGTAGCTTTATTACGCTTTATGAAAGATACAGCACTCAGCTTCCGTACATATCCCCAAACAAACTCATTGGCAACTGGTTAATACAAACTGAAACTTTGCCAAGAGGCAAATCTTGACCTAATATAATACCTCATACATCTTACTATTCACATAGTTCCGAATTGCTAAATAGTAGTGAGAAGTGCTACGTAATGTATAAAACCTGCAGCATTTTTAAAAGGAAAAAAAGTTATAAATTATGGTTTTGTAGCATATGGTTCCTGTTTACAGTTTTTCAACCTTCCTGGACCCATTTACAAGAATCATAATGACGTTAAACTCTTTAAGCAGAAAACAAAGTAGTAAAAATTGCTCAGGTAGGCATTGTTTTCCTTTATTTTCCTCTTAGGTTACTTTTTCTTTCAAAAGCTAACCTGATATTGGGAATGACAAAATATTATGATGAAGTGTGGGAAATCCATGCTCTAGGAGCCATACAAATCCAAATGTAGCCATTGCCTGTTCATTCATGTAAGTTCTATGAGTTTCTCAAAGGGCTGGCTGAAAAGGAAAGATGGGTTCCCACTGTCACAGATGTAAAGGAGGAACCAAGGGGACAGATATACTTCTGCAACCTTGCCACCTGCTGCAAAGCACAAGCCAAGTTCTTCTAGCACAGTGCAACTACTAACACAGTGCACTTACAGGAATTCATCACACAATTTGTACCCCAACAGCTCCTTGTGGTTTCTAGGGACAACGCAGGAATTTTTAAAGCAAGTTTCAGTCTTCGAAAGCCCAAAAATCATTAGCTAGGCGTAAGATGCAGGGTTGGGAACTACAGCTTTAGCTGAGCCTACAAGAGGACAGGTTCAACAACTGCTCTATGCCTTCCCACATTTGTCCTTAAGGGTTACCTAAAAAATCAATCATATGTGCCAGCTCCTTGTAACTAGCACTTCACAGCAGGTTACCAAAGTGTGCATTGGAACCTGACATTGATGAATAACTAATTACTGGTTTACCTGTCAAAAACAAGCTGGAATCCTGCCCATTACTTTATCAAATACCCCAAAACTAACAGTTGTATACACTGTAACATAAGAAGGAAGCTTATGCCCTGCAACTTCCATAGGAACAGCATTAGATTATTTTTTCTGTGAGAAAAACAACATGAAACTATAGACTTAAGATTGTTAATTTACAGGTGATCTGAGCTAGAGAGTTTCACACTAGATCCTAAATTATCTCAAAACCCTCATTCCCTTTTAAATTGAAAAACAGTCCACAAACATCACCTAAAACAAAAGACACAATTTGAGGACATCTTGCTGATACAAATGTGCAGTTTGTACTTTCCAAACTACTTCTGAAAATTATATCAAAATCAGCTGGGGAGCAGTGGCTGGAGAGCTGCCTGGCAGAGAAGGACCTGGGGGTGTTGGTTGACAGCTGCTGAACATGAGGCAGCAGCAGCCCAGGTGGCCAAGAAGGCCAATGGCATCGTGGCCTGTATCGAAATCAACATGGCCAGCAGGACCAGGGCAGTGATTGTGCCCCTGCACTCAGCACTGGTGAGGCCTCACCTCGAGTACTGGGTTCAGTTTTGGGCCCCTCACTACAAGAAGGTCATTGAGGGGCTGGAACATGTCCAGAGAAGAGCAATGAGGCTGGTGAAGGGGCTGGAGAACAAGTCTTAGGAGAGGCAACTAAGGGAACTGGGGTTGTTTAGCCTGGAGAAAAGGAGGCTGAGGAGAGACCTTATCACTATCTACGACTGCCTCAAAGGAGGTTGAAGTGAGGCGGACTCTTTTCCCAAGTGACAGGTTACAAGATGAGAAGAAATGGCCTCAAGTTGCACCACAGGAGGTTCAGATTAGATACTAGGAAAACTGTCTTCACTGAAATAGTTGTCAGGCACTGGAAGAGGCTGCCCAGGGAAGTGGTTGAGTCAGCATCCCTGGAGGTATTTAAAATATGGGTAAATGAAGCGCTCGAGAGTATGGTTCAGTAGTAGACAGGTACTGTTGGACTTGATCTCAAAGGTCTTTTCCAACCAAATGATTGTCTGATATGAATTATTTTGTTTACTTTCATTACATCATTAATTATGAGAAAAAATATTAATGATTTCTGTAGCTTCTAAGGAAGCAAGTTAAGATTCTCCTTTGAGGAGGTTTTGAAACCAGCCTTTTATTTGTTTTTGTAAGTGCTTAATTGTGGGTAATGCACTGCTTTTTTCTGTGTATTTTGAAGTAAGTTTGAGTTTAAAGTTAGAAGTAAGTGTGAAGACACTGAAAATCTGGAAAATATAGACAGAACAAAAAGATTTATTTGATGGTGAAATAATTTATTGAAGGAAGCAGTACCACAACTGATTTTGCAAAGTCATACCCATTAATGCATTTAGTTATATGAGAGTTAAGGCCACAGACATTCACAAGTATTTTACTTATAAAACATGCTATACATCTAGAAGTGAATAACTACAAAAAGTCTGTCTTTCAATTGGTGTTGCTAACATAATTCAAGTTGTGAACTCTAACCCTTGAGTGTGAGTACTAGTTCAGAAAACAGTTCATCGGGTCATAAATAATTGGAGAAATGTTCAATTCTTTGTGGAATAGTTATGTTCCTCAGCAAAGTACTATCACAGATGTTAATATCAACAAATCAGATACAGAGCACTCAAAACATTTGGAAGGTTTGGAAGGTAATGAAAAAATAATCTGCTAGTTCTAGCATGTACAGTCTGTTTACAACAGAAGATGGCTTGAAATCAGAACCAGAATGAAACCCCTACAAATTCCAGGAGTTTAGTTGATTTCCCTAAGAAATTATAAGCTAGGTGTAAATTTGGATTTTAGTATGAGCCTGATGTTGAATGTCAGTATCTGAGTTTTATGTTTCAGTAGCCTCTCTCTGGCTTTCACACTCAGCCTTCGAAGTGCTTATGCTGCAGAAGAATCTGTTTTTGTGATTTAGCCCTAACAGCTTTGTGTTTCACTACAAAGGGGTTTGTGCATGTAATTCCCCCTCCCCATTTTTTCTTTAAATTCCCTCCAGTTATACAGTTGTTCGTGTTACTCCCAGTGTGAAATGGATCACAAGAGCCAGAACCAAACCAAGGACATTTACAATACGCAGCAACTCCAGCGGAGATGCAAAGTGAAACGGGTCCAGCCAGTAGCCTCTGTGTTGACTTCCAAAAACCTCCCTGCATCACAAGGTGAAGAAGAGTTCCTCCTGCACAATAGCTCCATTAAGTGCCTTTATGAAATAGAGATTGCCAAGTGTATTAAACTGTGCCAAGCCACACATGATGATTTTGGGACAACTTCTCGAGATGGTAAAGACCAAGCTGAATTATATGTTTTTTGTTCAGCGTCATACTCTGACATTTCATGTAATGAGCTATATAAAACAGAAAGCCTGAAAACCATGAAGAAACTACTCAGACTTTTATTCTGAGAGTACTATCAGAAAACCAGCTCAGGAAAGTATTTGGAATGAAGTGCATACTAAATTACCTGTTTTCCTAAAGTGAAAATACACCACTGGAAATGCCATATTGGAACACATAGCAGCACACAACTTGGTGAGGAACAGCATGATTCAGCTTTTATTTTGTTTACTTGACCAAAAAGCAGTGTTCTGAACCAGATTCATTCACCCCATCTGAACAACCCCAATTCCTCAGCAAGGGCTCACCACTGATTTTTTTTCACACAGCATTCTCGACACAAAACTACTTGGAACAGTCACCATACAAGTGAAAATGCTCTCCAAAAAAATAAAATAAAAATACCAGTTCACATAAATAGGCACTAGATCTAAAATTTCTTACATTTTCAAATTCTAAGCAGGGGTTAAAATAACAAAAATAGAAAAGCACAAAACAGGGCAGAACTCCTCTCGCCCCCCCCCAAAATATCCTTCTGGGACAAGATAATTTTTAACTGCTTATCACACAACAACAAATTTAAAGAAACCAGCTCAAGAACACCCATTAACATCTGTTGCTAAAAGTATACTGGAAATCCCATTTAGGTTGAGCCTAAATCCTTTGTGCTTCTATAGATTAAAAAGAAAAAACTAAACAAAAAAATATCCCTACCTCCATTAATAAAACTAGAACAAAGACAGACAAGTCAGCATTGACTGCAAACATTTGTGGTAACATGTCTCTGAAGCTATCACATTCCAAACAAAATTTATTCCAAGATTAAAAAGTAAACCCGCAAGTAAAATTATTATCTGAGACTTACAGACAAAATGATCACAGTAGGGGCAAACATACCACAAAGGGAAACACACAACTGTCCAAAACAGAGCAAAGAAAGGAAAGTTGCTCTGGTCCCCAACTTCACCTAATCCTCCAGGAGCACATAAGAGCCAGCTCTAACTCAGGAGGCCTTTTAAGGGGCAAGCCTCTCCACCTGCACCAAATTGGTGACCACAGATGTGGCACAGATTTAACAAACCCAATTAATACTTTCAGGTGGTTTTGAACAAGACCTACTCTTTTAAAACCAAGTCTAGCATACTATATAATAAATTACTCCTAAATATAATAAGTTGGTGGTTTTCTGAAAGTTCATATATCAGTAAGATAGCCAAGCTTGATTTAAATTATGTAAGTTAACTGCAAATACCTTATCAAGCCACTAAATGGTCAATTATCCTTGTTAAAAACCTGTCCAGCTTAAAAGATACGTTCTACATTCTAGTCACTGAGATACAGCGCTCAGAAGTATATCAATAAAATTACATATAACATGCTTTACATAAGCCTATTGTCTTACCATCACATGCAGCTATGTACTATGTGTAGTCATGTGGCTGAAATGTCAAGGCTGAAAAGTCCAATAAAACTATCGCAGAGAAGCTAAAAATAAAAGCAGATGCTAGACATGAAAGAAAAGGCTACAGACACAATCATTGCTTATATCAGCTGAGTTACACCCCTACCTACCGCAGAAGTAACTGTGAGCACTGCTGTAATGTTAGTCAGGCTCTGATTGCATGATCTGTGAATCCCAAGCACGTACATAAAGAAAGTCAGCTGGGGTCCAGTGCCTTTACGTTACAGAAGAGCGGGAAAGCAAACACAATAAGGCTCCACCGCTTGAGACATTCAGAGATCAACACACGTAGACCTTTTCACCAACATTTCAAAGCAGAAACTTAGAAGAACACCCCAGGATAGGAATCTTATAAAGCCACATGTTAAGAAACACCACCTTACTCAATGAACTGTCCAATGAGACCAAAACCAGTAGGAGCTGCAGAGGTACCAAGCAGCTGTCCTTCACATGCAAAACACTCCCCAGCACTCCTCCATTGAGAAGCATTTGCTCTCTGTGTAAGATGTTCTCGCCTTTTTGTAGCACGTGGGAGATGACAAAACCCCCTCTCCAGTTGCCTGCTGCTAAAACCAGTCAGGGATTAAATAATATGAACTGCTGCTTTTTTTCCCCTATTTATCAGGGGAGAGAAGGGTCTTCCAATCTTTCTCACACCAAAGCTGGAATCTCAATGTTATAAGGCCTCAGATTTCACAGGCATATGTTAGGTAAACATAGGAGCTCTGCACCTTAAACACACAAGACTAAACAACAATTAGTTTGATATATGTGTATTTCTACATTGCAGCCTCATTGCCAATCTTGCATTATGTTCCCATATTCCACCCCCCTCACTCAAGAAAGCACTTCCACTGGGGCTGGCAAAACTGAAATTATGCATTTAGGCTTGTGAGGTGTAGTGTAAAGTAATTTACAGAGGCATGCAACAAACACACATGGAACAAGGAATAAACTTATTGACAATAATGCTTTGAATCAGGTGTCCCATTAATCCTGCCAGGGAATTAAATCACTCAGCCAGCCAGGCATCCGTTAGATTGCTTCATTTGATGCTCCAAGTCATGGGAATGTTGAATGCTGTCCTCTACGTTGGCTGATTTACCAGTTCTATTGCAGCAACACATGCCTTCCAAATTGAAGCAGAATTCATTGCTCTCTACAACTACCTGAAAGGAGGTTGTAGTCGGTCAGGGGTTGGTCTCTTCTCTCAGGTGACCAGTGACAGAACTAGAGGGCATGGACTCAAGCTTCGTCAGGGAAAGTTTAGGCTGGATGTTAGGAAAAGGTTCTTCACTGAAAGGGTGATTAGCCATTGGAATGCGCTGCCCAGGGAGGTGGTGGAGTCGCTGACCCTGGAGGTGTTTAAGGGGATACTGGATGAGGCACTGAGTGCCATGGTTTAGATGATGGTTGGTTATAGGTTGGACTTGATGATCTCAGAGGTTCTTTCCAACCTTATGATACTGTGATACTGTGAGGGAGGAAACAGACCAAAGTCAATCAGTTGGTAATGTTCATTAGCGGATAGCCATTATCTACTTAGAAAAGATACCACTAAGAAATTAATACCAGAATCATTTAACACAGCATAATTCTTTAATACCGCTTCGGAGTTTGGCACACCCATGAAATAAACTGCTAAATAGCCAAAAGTAGCCGAGAAGAGCCGAGCGGAGCCGAAAGGAGCCGAGTGGCGCCGAGATTAGCCGAGAGACGCCGAGAGACGCCGAATCGCGACGAGAGGAGCCGAGAAATGAAGAGCGGAGCCGAGCTGAGTCGAGAGGAGCCGAGAAGAGCCGAATCGAGTCGACTGGTGACGAATTAAGCGGAGAGGAGCCGAGCGGCAGCTCCCGGGCTGCAGAACCGGCGCAGCAGAGAGGTGGGGGCGAGGAGCATCTATCCAGGCAACAGTACCGCGAAGCGGCCACACGGCGGCAGCACTTGGACATCGCACCGCTTGCCCCGCGCTCCCCCTTTCCCCACGCTGCAAAACAAGAGCCGCTGCATCGGCCGCGGCAGCAGCAAAATCAGCCTCGCTCACACAACTCTCACCCCGCTGCTGCGCTTTGGAGACACGGAACTGCAAACCGTGCGTTCGCTCACACCGACCCTGACGGAGACGCCGCGACTTCGGTCCCGTTCCGTGTAACACCTACGCTCCCGGCCTCACGGACAGACCCCATCGAACTCGCGCTGCTGGCTCGCAGTCTGTCGTTTTCGGCGCCGCAGCCAATGAGAGCCGGAGGCGGGGATATGCAAACGAACCGGCGAGACAGCCAATGGGATCGGGAGGGGGCGGGGAAAGCAGTGCCGGCTCTCAGTGCTGCCGCCCGGTGGGAGCACCGCGGTATTGCAGTCCGGGTGTCGCCCGGGGGCCGTACTGCCCCCACACACACACACGCCCGGAGCTCTCTGTAGTCGAAAATCGGTACTGCATCTCGGACGCTGCCGCTCGGTTCCTCTCCTTTCCCTTCGGCTCCTCTCGGTTTAATTCGGCACCTATGAGCTCCTATCGCATCAACACGGCTCGTCTTTGCTCCTTCAAGCCCGGCTCGGCACCGCTCGGCTATTCTCGGCGCCTCTTGACTACTCCACACGACTGACTTGGCTCGGGTCGGGTCGGCTTCGCTCGGCTCGGTTACGAACCGAGAGTAACGGAGAGCAGACGCGCGGAGGCGGGAGTAGCCGAGAGGAGTCGACAAATGCCGAGGGAAGCCGAACAGAGGCGAGAAATACCGTGCGGCGACGAGGAATGCCGAGCTGTGTCTGGAAATACCGAGTTGTGCCGGGATATGCCGAGCGGATCCGGGAAAGGCGGAGCGGAGCCGAAGAATGCCGAGGAATGCCGAGCGGAGCCGAGGAATGCCGAGCGGAGCCGAGGAATGCCGAGCGGAGCCGAGGAATGCCGAGCGGAGCCGAGAAATGCCGAGAACCGACGAGCGGCGCCGGAAACTGACGAGAATAGCCAATTGAAGCCGAGAAATGCCGAGCGGATCCGAGAAATGCCGAGAACCGACGAGCGGCGCCGGAAACTGACGAGAATAGCCGATTGAAGCCGAGAAATGCCGAGCGGATCCGAAAAATGGCGAGAATAGTCGCTCTGTCCTGCGGGCTCGCGCCCTATGATATCCGGCGGCGCTCCGTTCAGCTGGCTCTCTCTCCATGATTTCCGGCGACGCCCTGTGCTGCGGACTCTCAGTCTATGGTTTCCGGCGACGCTCCGTGCTGCTGGCTCGCACTCTATCGTTCTCGGCGCCGCAGCCAATGAGAGCCGGAGGCGGGGAGATGCAAACGACCCGGCGAGACAGCCAATGGGACCGCGAGAGGGCGGAGAGATGCAAATGACGCGCCAAGGACGCCGGAGATGCTAATGAGGCTCCTCTCGGCTCGGCACCGCTCGGTTCCATTCGTAAACTCGCATCTCGGATCGGCTACTCTCGGCTAATCGCCGCTCCCCTCGGCTCGCTTCGGCTCCATTCAGCTTCCCTCGGCTCGATTCGTAAATTCTCGGCACCATTCCACTGAGCTCGTTACCGCTCGGCTATTCATCGGCACCGCACGGCTACTCTCGGCGCCTCTCGGCCCCGCACCCGCTCGGCTATTTCCGGCTCCGCTCGGCTGTTCTCCACGGCTCGGATTGCGTCGGGTCGGGTCGGGTCGGCTTCGCCCGGCTCGGTTACGAGCCGAGACCAACCGAGACGAGACGCGCGGCGGCGGGAATAGCCGAGAGCACCCGAGAAATGCCGAGAAATGCCGAGTGAAGCCGAGAGAAGCCGAAGGGAACGGAGAGCAGCCGAGCGGCAGCGCTCGGGCTGCAGTGCCGACTTTCGGCCACACGGCGGCAGCAGAGAGCTCTGAGGGGGGTATCCGCGCGATACCCGGACTGCAGTACGGCGGTGTGGCCACACGGCGGCAGCATTGGACCCCGCGCCGCTTGCCCCGCGCGACACCCGGGCTGCAGTACCACGGTGCGGCCACACGGCGGCAGCACTTGGACACCGCACCGCTTGCCCCGCGCTCCCCCTTTCCCCACGCTGCGAAACAAGAGCCGCTGCATCGGCAGCGGCAAAATCAGCCTCGCTCACACAACTCTCACCCCGCTGCTGCGCTTTGGAGACACGGAACTGCAAACCGTGCCTTCGCTCACACCGACCCTGACGGAGATGCCGCGACTTCGGTCCCCTTCCGTGCAACACCGACGCTCCTGGCCTCACGGACAGACCCCATCGAACAGCGCTGCCCCAACATTCAGCTGGAGCTGCAGGCTCTGCTCTTCAGCAATAAGTTTACATTCCAGATCTGTTTAGAGCCACCAGACCTCACTCACCTTCATCAGGCAACTTCTCTCCTAACAAAAGCTGAGAGACACAGGCTGCGTTTCCAGAGGAAGGCCAGCTTTCTCCTTCTGCACGGCTCCGTACATTCTCCATACGATGCAAGCTGTCCCGACCAAAAGGACTTTGGCTTTTGAAAGACGTGAAGACTACCAAGGGAAAACTGACCTGATCCGGGAAAATGCATGGCATTCAAATCCAACAGAAGTGGATACGTGAAGTGACGCACAATGCACCAACAGCGAGAGTATTTCCCTGCCGAACAATCCCTTCACCGTGGTGACCCACCAAACTCCTCCAGCGGGCACCGAGCCCTTTAAAGTCAATTGACTGCCAATACACAAAAGCAGGCTGCTAAATCGGGGCCTACGTTTTAAAACGCAGCGCTCCCACTGCCAGGTTCGAGGTGACAGTGTGTTCACAACTCTAACTGAACGGCCTCTCTTTTGCTTCTTGGTTTCTTTTTATACGTCGAAAAACTGAAACACACAGAGCGGTGACCGATCTAAAGCTTTAATGCAGACAATACCGGATATAACATAGGCTTCCTCTGGCTTCCCTGTGGCTGGGCAGAATAGGCCAAAGGGTCCTCAGACACCAATGCGCTGTGCCCGGTCACTCGAGAAAGGTGGCAAAACGCGACCTTGTGAGTTTCCAGGCCAGACCACGCATCATGCTGGGCACGGGCTGGTGAATGAGCTGAATCGCTTTGAATGCAGCACCAAGAGGAGCGACCTGCAGGAGGGAACGGTGCAGGAGGGGAGGCTGCGTGATGGAAGAGGACAGAAAATAAAAAAAAAAAAGAGAACGTGCGAAGGGATAAAGTTGTGAAAAATACATCACACCCTGAAGAAAGAATGCAAAAAGAGAAAGGAATGTCAGCAGGGTAACAAGAGGAAGTGACCCTCGGCCCCTAGACAGGAGCGCTTTCCTCCTTCACCCACATCTCCTTCTCCGTCCTTCCAATCCCCCGCACCCAGGGATATAACCCATCCAAATAAAGCTGAGAAGTCAATCTGCTGCAAATTAATAGCAAAGGTTTTCACTTGTCCCCCTGCAAGGAAACCACACAGAATGTGAGGACTTGCAAGATGGAAAGACACGCCCGCTTCCAGGTTTGCAGGCAAGACTCACATCAACAGTTCAAGTGACCGACTGAACAGCTCCAGTGTCAGTCTGCAGCTGCATCGGAGACTGGGAGATGTCACCCTTCAAAGACTGGTCACATGAAGAAGCTGAGGTAGTTCTGAACCTGAAAAAAAAAGAAAAAAATCAGCCATGTTTTCTCGTTATGCTGCACCCTAAGAGTCCATTCCAGCGAGTCACCTGGTGAATTATCGTAGTTAGTCCAGCTGCCAGCTGGAGGTTTTGGCCTGCAGACCAGCAGAGCACTTGCTCCATACTGAGTTCTGCCCGCCACGCCAGAGGGGCTCGCAGATGGTGCATCCTCAGCCAAGAGCAGAACGCAGAAGGAGTCGGCTCGCAGCAAGTCATTTGCATGTGAAGTGGTTCCCCAATGAGAACTGCCTCAGCTATAAACCAGCAGTTTTCATGCTCTAACGCACACACTTTAAGGTGTGGGCAAGATTCATATTAGCACTCATCCAGACATCAATGAGAAGGTCAGAGCTGCAATGAGCTGGCTTGCAGAAGCCACATTACTTCTCGCAATTCAATCTTAATACAGGCTAAAAGCTTAAGAAACAGAGACTTGAAACCAATACTTAGGCAAGACAGCTCTTCCAGACAGCAGTCAGATTAGGAATTTTTATTTAGCTCAGGTCCACAATATGTGTGTAAAATAACAAAACCTGGATTAGTGTCTAGAGAAGAAGATGTCTAGACGTGGAACAAAGCCAGAGAGCCCATATGGCATTGCCTGTGGGCTGTGCCTACAGATACCTACCTCAGGTGGAGTTCACCTCCTCCAAGTTTCAAATATAATGATAATGGAACCAAGTGTAGGATTGAGACTGAGCACTCACACAAAAACCACTGTTCCATCTCTTTTGCCTGTCAAGAGAGTGGAGAGGGACAGGGTCTCCCTCCTGCTGTCACATGGATGCATATCAGCACCGGAATCTACCTGAGAAGTTGAGAGACTTTGGCACAGTCAGTGGCTGATCACTGGCCTTCACTCCTATGCTGCAGGATTTGTGTACTGGGTTTATTTTGTGAACCTGTGTAAAAACAAAACAAGGACAAATGGTTTATATTATGATGAAGTTGAAACTCGCAGGGGAGCCGTCAGTGGGATGAAGGCAGGCATCTGTCTACAAGACTACAACGCTGCCTCAGGGCCTGGAGTGAGCCACCAGGAACACTCACGGCAATATTTTGAGGCTGTGGATTTTACAAAGATCATTCTGCTCCCATGACTACGTGTGTACAGCTCCAAAAAACAGTCATCGCAGTAGAGCTGCCCTTTTTGTTTGTGGGAGGTTTTTTGTTTATTTAGTTTGTTTTTTTTTTTAAGAGCAGTTGTAAAGTTAATGAGGAGTCAGTTTGCAACAGGGAGACTCAACACTGACACTAGCTCATTTAGTATATTCACACATCCCTTTGGGATACTCTACAGCCCCTGTTCAGAAAGAGTTCACTTACCAGTTTCCATCTTGGCTTATCAGCTTCTTCCTTTTCCCACTCCTCTTGTCACTGTTTGAATTGCTCTTGGTGCCTCTCCCTTGTGGCTTCTATATCTGCCCACAAGTTCTCAAATTCTGGCCGCTCTTTGCCTCTTTTTTTTGTTGTTGCCACTGCAAAGCTTTCAGGAACTATGGAACAAGAAAGGCTTTCTAAGTTTAGAAATAGAGGAGATAACATTGGTGCACAGTCAGTCAGATAAAGCAGAGCAGCACTAGTGTTGAGTGGAAGCCTCCCTCTGGGGCGCTTTACCTTGCACGAGTAGTTAGTAGATACCTCCAGGCTTCACGGGCAGTGTTAGTGGAGACATTACCCATAGTGGGTGTTCTTGTAGGAGGAGCAAGCACACAGCTGTTGGTACAGACAAGTTTTTGGCTGGTTCTGTACACTACAAAGCTCAGTCTGCTCTCAGCTGTAGTCTTCAACTCATTAGAAATGGGAGATATGCCAGCTCTCTCTACAGGGGGCTGCCTGCATCCTACTGACCCTTATCCCAAGCAAGCACACACCAATCAGCTGTTCGATAAAGCTGCCACATCAGTGCAGGACAAGGGAACTGTGGAGAGGAAAACTCCCTGAGGATACAAGCTGTTAAGTGCGCACTGGTCGGTTAAGTGCAAGGCACCATTGGCTGAACTGACAAAGAAGAGGCAACAGCCGGTCTAAGCATCATTTAGTAGCATCAGTTCTGAGCTATCAGCCAAGCCTGTGCAGCAAGGACTTGTAACTCCACCTAATAACAGCTTATTTTGCTTTTGAGGCACAAAAGGCTCCTGGTACATCACTGTGCCAGGACCAGCTTTCATCCATCCTGACTCTTTCTGCCTTTCCAAGTCTTGTTTAAGCTGCAAGAGAAGAGAGGACATCAAATGCCAGGCTTAACAAAAAGACCATCCCGCCCTGCCCAGACTTTATCCCTCCCAACACTGGAAAATCCAGGTAGACTCAGAGTAAAAAATTCATAGAAAATTGTATCAAAGCCAAAAAGTTGTGTCCCTTCTTACCTGCCAGTTACTTTTGCCAAACATAGCCTGAAGAAAATTTCAGGTGTCCACTGTAGGCTTCCCACGAGAAAAGCAGTCTGTTATTTACATGTCAATAAATCCCCAGGCACGGAGACAGTCAGCAAAGGGATCCAGCTGCACACAGCTGCTGCTCAGAAAATACCCCACAGCTCTTCATGCAGTTGTGGTAAATCTCATCACTGACCACAAAGCAAGGAAAAAAAAAAACCTCCAAGCCACCACCTCTTAACCCACAGCACAAGTCTCATGCCACGGGCAGGATAACTCATGGTTCAAACACAGATCCCCCTACATCTCAGGCAGGACACTGTCTGAAGCCAATCACAACTCCGCAAGCTGCTTTCAGCCTGGTCATGATCGTTACCTGTTTCAACCAACCGGCAGTTGCCAGCTCTGTAGTGTGGCAGCTCCCCATTCATCCCTCTGCAGATGGAATGGTTCAGGCTGAGTTGAGGGTTTGACTTCCTTTTTTTGGCAGCTCAACGTGTTCAAAAGAAGGCAGAGGTAGAGCTCTGAACCTGGGCACCTGAAAGAAACAACTGGAAATATTTATGGCCCTTTCCTCAAAGGCATGAAGAGACTCTGGGAGTTTAACAGCCTACAGCAAGAGGTGAGTCCTGCCACACCCGTTTTACTTCAGGAGTGGAATCTAAGGTAGCTTTTAGTTCTTAACCCCTCCTTCAGCAATTCTTTTTTTCTGGTTTTGCATTTGCCGCGCCCTGTCATGGGCATCGAAAGAGAAGAAGCAAACTTCTATAGGCCTCTGCTCTGGCATTTTTGGTTTGAAGGGCACCACATAACACAGCACAGGATTAGCTTTGGTCACAGGGACCACCTCATTTTCCTAAAGGAGGATGTTTTCTCAGTACTGATGCAAAATTCTCTTTCTTGTACTCGCTCCCAGATGGGCTTTCCACAGCTTTAATTTTACTCTCTGTGCAGAAACAGAAGTCAGCTGGCTTGGTTATTCAATCAACAGTTCTCTTCATGGGCTGTCCCAAAGAAAAAGAACATGGAAGGCCTGGAGGCATTGTTGGGTGGGGGGGCATTTGGGGGCAGAAGGAGACATTTAATTTCTAAGTACTTGAGCAGCTTTTAGAGAACTCGCCTATAACAAAACATGACCAAAACCAAACCAACTTGTCTCCAGGAAGTTTAGGGGATGACCTACTTTAAAAGCCACCTAATCCCAATACTTATTGCAGACACCAGAACGTGTGTTTTTCAGAGGTTCTTGTATGGCTCTACACAGCATTCTCCAACTGAGCCCGGCACAGCTTCACTTTGCAATGCAGCTGGAGACCACCTGCCACAGAAACAGGTGCTTTCAGAAACTCCTTTCTTCTTCTGCAACTCCACACTTTTCCCCTGACAGTGCTGTGTCTTTCCCTCTGTACGCTTCAGCTCGCGGTAGAGATAGATGGTCCTCCTGCAGAGGACCGAACTCCTGTTAAAGACCTAGATACACCTTCCTGCTTCACTGTTAATAGCACCACGTTAGTACAAAGGAACAAAATTATCTCTGACTTCATCACAGAAGCAATACCCATTATCAAAGTATGCTCTTCAGGACAGATCAGATTGGATTTTGTTTGCTTAAGAAAGTTTGAAGCTAACTGCTGGCCTGCACACAAGGTTGCTGTATGCTGCTTCATTCATTAGCAAGAACATTTTTTTTTCCTCAAATAAAAAGCAACACTATCGTTTGCAAGGGTTCAGCTGGTGAAGTACATTTCATCCTAATATTGTTGTCTTGATCTGGCATTTACTAAACACAATGCCATCACATGCTAAGTTGAAGTGGAAAATACTCCAGCCAGGGCTGTCAGCTAAACCAACTGTGATTAGCGAAGACAAGTCACGAGAAAGACACGTACCTGAACGTTCTTGGCATGAAGGGCACAGTCACGTTGCTTCTCCCTCTCTCTGGGGAGAGGTCAGGATCCTACAGGCGCTTTCTGTCTGTGGATACTTCTGTCACCTTCTCTCTGCTGATGGAACAAAGGGAACAAGTTATTACGACAAACACCCCAAGTAATCGTGCTTTAAATGAACACTCCCCTGCAGCTCTCACCACCACGTGGAACATCCCAACACTTGGCGAGCTCTAACATGTACCAGACAGGCCTGACCTCCCCCCAGGCTCAGGCAGAGCTCCTCCTGTTTGCCCTGACACTCTGACACTGTCAGAAGGAAGACAAACGGTTAAGTTTTTGGAACGGAAGCTTTTCTTGAGGAGGAAGCTGTACTGCAGATCATCCAGGTACAGCAGCCTTTGAAAGGCTGCACTTCCACTTCTTAAACTCATCACCAGGTGATATCTTAGTGATGAAGATAATTGGAGAAATATTTTAGCTGCTGCTCTTTCCTAGCCTGTGAGGGCCTAGTGACCTTCTGAGGGACAACTTCAGCCACATTTACAGCTAATTGACAGACACTGAGGGTCAAGTAAGAATTGTAAGAGACTCAAACTTAACCCTAATCCTAACCCTAAACCCTAACATCCCTAACCTTAAACTGTCTGCAGGAATTCAAGTCTTTGTTTTATATATACAATATGCATTGCATAGTATGTTCCTCTTCTCAGAATTGAAGACCTTAGGTAAATACATATGCATACTTGATTTGATTAGAACTTTCACTTTTAATTAAGCACTATTCAGGGTAGGAGGTCAGGAATTACTTTACCTAACTGTAATCTTCAGATTTGGACATCTCTGCTATCTGAAACTGGAGAAAAACATCAGCTTCCTAGCAGCATGTTTATTCTACATGTACTTTATAAACTCAAGAGTAGTGTTGCTTTGTTGCAGCAGCCTTCTCCATTCTTGTGGCACTTTAAAGATAAAAGAAGTTAACTTTAAGTGACCAGGAAGTCTACCTGAGTCACTATGGAAAGCTCACCATAATAAAATACTATTTTACCAAAATTTTGCACATTCAGTCCCCTCATTGCTGGTACGTGAATGCGAAAATATCTAATATATTCTGATTTGCAATTGTTTTGTTATTTTACTCCTTGGAATAACACAGCTCTAGTCCAGATGTACTTTAATTTTCCTTATTGCTTCTGCCAAATTTCTTTTACTGTTTTCCATTTGTTCAATGCTCTCATCATGAGCAATATGTCTGTGTCACTTCCTCCCTATATGTTCAGGCTTTTACTTCAATCATGCAACATGCAAGAAGAAAAGCCAGAAGGAGAATGCAAGCTCTTTATAGTTTCTATTTTTAAATACAGAAAGTTATGTGGGGATGTTTGAAAAGGAGATTCCTTTTGACGAGTAGATAATAAACAACAAGCTAGAAATAACATGCATGTACAAATTGTCTTACAAAATCTCATGTATTTCTGAACGCCACCTGGAATCAGTGTTATCTTACATTTGAAATAGAATGCATGGAAAATAGCAAGAATATGTTCACAGTAATCAGGAGTAAACCCACCAATGGTGCTTAATACCCTAATCCTGTTCACATTCTTGTTTTCTGTTACTTTTGCCTAAACAAATAGTTCCAACAGAAGCTTATCTTTGAAAATCTTGTGTTTTATAGTTTACTATGAAAAGTAACTAACTTTTCCTGTGCTGCCAGTATTTATAAAGCATTTTTCCATGTTATTAGATGCTAGTTGGTACCACATTTCCGACTTTCCCTCCTGGCTCACTCTCCTCTAGCCAGCGACCTATTTGCATGAAACTTTCAGGAATGTAATATCTGAGATTGCTGCTCTCTGATAAGTCTGCTTAAATCAGACAATGAATTGCAAGGTTTTAAAGAGAACAGCACACAAACACAAAACCCTTGGCTGTTTGCAGCATCGTTTCCTAAGGAAGCTAAATTTAAAAAAACCCACAACAAATCAAACAAAAAAGTCATGCACTGAGCTGGACTTCATGCCCTCAAAGGCTGTTCATCATCATTGCCAGTACACAAGAATGTCTGATAACATAGATGAGTACGTTTTACTCTCAAGACTCATTGCTTATTATACAATATTCCATACAAAAGTTCCTAGTAGCAGTCATAGCACTTCTTCACAATGTAAAAGTGCTGTATAAATCCTTGTAAAACTTAATGAGCTCCATTGCCTCAAAGCACTTATAGTTCAGGTATGATTAATAAATTACGCATGCGGACACTGTCTCATGTCTCACCCTAGTCTCTCACAGCAATTCTCCAGCTAGTTTGTGTCATATAACAGGCAAAGAGCTCCTCTACAGTGTCTGAGCAGTGGGTTTGGGGTTTTCTTGTCATTGTTGTTACCTAACCCTAAAAAAGACATGAGTCTCCTTGTAATGGAGCTGCATCAGAGATTTAATTAACTGTACTTTTTTCAGCCACACGTGTTCCACCAGTTGCTGCATCATCTCACACCCTGCCTTGCTTATTGGTGCTGTTGAGCAACAACACCCTCATCAATGATTGCTTTACTTCACGGCCTGACCTCTACGAGGTGGAAAACAGCAGCCTGGTTATCTACTCAGCCTTCTGGAGAGCTCCTACTAGGTGGCACCGACTGTCTGAGATTCTTCTCTCCTCTCTGCGTATGAATTTCTCTTGCCTTGCTCCAGGTCTTCTCTCTCTTTTTGCAGCATTTCCAAACACTGAGCTCATCGGTTTTAATATCTGCAAAACCAAACAAGCTCCTGGGATCTTTTTTGCTGTCTTTGCAGTGCTGCACAGATCCAATCCAAAAGACAAACTGGTTTTTTTCCACACACAAAAATCTCGATTTCCAATGTAATTTCTACAGTTAGTTCAATAACTTTACTGGTATAGCCATTAATTGCTTCTTTAAGGACTTAGTGTTTCCTTACTTTGTCATCCTTGCTTATACGTGCATGTATAATAAACCTAACCTCTTCAAGAATACCAGTTGTCCCAGACTGACTGACAAGCTGGACAGACAGGGAAAGCTGTGAGGAAAATCAATGTGGCAGCAACCGAGAGCTGCTACCTGGAAGACAAACGCACAGAAAGTAAACACCAACCATGCAAGAAAAAACCCAACAAACAAACAAACCAAAAAAACCCCAAACCACACAAGGAAGTCCTAAAGACTGGAAAAAAAATTGGGGAAATAGCAGAATTTTCTGAAACATGACAAATGAATCAAGTTTTCACTTAGATTAAGAACTTAGTTTCTTTAGCAAGAGCTCAGTGAGGTCCGGGACAGTCTTCTACAAATTGAGGCCTACACACTGCAGACAAGTAGGTATGCGTGCAACCACTCCTACTGAGTTCAACAGTGGCACTCAAAGCACAATATGTTACAAATCTTCCAGAAGAGCTTAAGGTTTTTCTGGCAGGTGATTCTCAAATTCAGTTATTTTCTCCACTCCTCTACACTCATCTCTGTTCCCAACCACACCTGTAAAATTCTTTTGCATTAGAACTAAATTTATTTTGTAATGTAACAGTAAAGCAAGTCCAAGACCAACAATTTGGACAGATACTCATGCATTGTGAGAGAAGCCTGCACACATTTTCCTGGTCTTTAAGAGCAGCACTGTTCTGCTTTCAGCTGGGACAGAGTTAATTTTCTTCCCAGTAGCTGCTGTGTTTTAGATGTAAGATAAGAATAATATTGATAACACGCATTGTTGTAGTTATTGCCAGGTAATGCTTTTGCTTGGCTAGGACAGCATTAATTTTCTTCTCAGCAGGTGCTGCTTTGTAGATGTATTATTAGAAGAATGTTGATTATACACTGATTTTTTTTCAGTTGTTGCTAGGAAATCAAGGACTTATTCAGTTTCCTATGCTCTGCTAGTGAGCAAGTGTGCAAGAAACTGAGAGGGAGCATAGCCAGACAGCTGACCCGAGCTGGCCATAGAGATATTTGATACCATATAACATCATGCTTAGTATATACATCGGAAGTTGGCCAAGGGCCAGGGTTCACTGCTCAGGGATTGCTGCCTAGGGACAGCCTGAGTATCAGTTATTGGGCAGTGAGCAATTTATTGTCATTAGTTTTGTCTATTCTATTCTATTCTATTCTATTCTATTCTATTCTATTCTATTCTATTCTATTCTATTCTATTCTATTCTATTCTATTCTATTCTATTCTATTCTATTCTATTCTATTCTATTCCTATTCACTTTTCGTTTGCTGTCTTTATCTCAATCTATGGGTTTTCTTTCTCTCTTGGTTCTCCTCTTCAATCCACCTGGGGTGGGTGGAGAGTGAGAGTGCGGCTGTGTGGCCCTAATTGCTGGCTGGGGTTGAAACCACAACAAACACAAAAGCTAGGATTAAATAACTAAAATTGAAATAAAACTACAATGCAGAGATAACACAGTAACTGACTGAAAAAACAGCTTATAATTCAGAATCTAGTGGGCCATGGTAATATCACTAACAGAGATGGCAGTCCCATGAAGATAAAAATGAATGTGAATATGGCTCTTAAAGTCCTGAGTTAATTTTAATCTCATTTAAAGTTATTTATCTACATTTCTTCAGATTTTATACATAAATTCCTGAGTGCTTATTTTCTCTCCTTGAATTAACCTTACAAAGTAAACAGTTCTTTCCAACTCTGCCTAAATGTCTTCATTTCAGATCCTTAAAGACTCACAAAGACATCACAGATATAAACATCAGTGACATTTACATTAATTCATCAGTCACTACCTTATCATGCAGTGCAATGATAATGGAAAAAACTATGAAGAAGAGATTTCTCTTTCCTGGTAGGCCAGACAGTTTTACAGTTGTAGGATATCAGACCCTGGGTTTTATTCAAGTGCTGGAAAAACAAAAGACTGAAAAAACCAGACAAGTTTGACAAGACTGGAAAAAGCAGGGGATGGAACAATTCAAAATTCACTGACTTATTCACTCCTCCACCTGCCACAGCCTCTAGTCTGGACAGTCCAATGGGAAATACACCAGTAAAATGTAATCACTGGGGATTATTCTACGCATCAGAAAAAAACAATGCCTGTAGTCAGTGTTCCTAAGTTCAACATTTTCCTCTAACTCGTAAAATACGAAATACAACTGCTATCTTTCGAAACAATAAAACAGGAGGCCTGCTTCCCTCACGGAATTTTTCAGGTAGGACACATAATTTTCTGACACTCTACCACACGGATAAACCACCAGGCTCCAATGTCCCAACTGGTCTTACGTTTGCATGGTGCTTCCCCAGGAGTTAGATGTTCCTCCTGTTCCCACCCCACTGTAGGCACATAGTAGTGTGCTAGTAGCTGCCCATACTACAAAACACATCCACCTGCACAGGGCTGACTGAGTGTTATTGATATTTTCATCTCAGTGGTTCAGATTGATCAGCAGTATAAACAAAACACAGAAACAAACCACACCCAGATCCCTGTTTTGGAGCTCTTCTGTTGTATGCAAATAACATACTATTAGATAAGAGCCTAAAGACTCAAATATTCAGCCTCTTCGCAGTAAGATTATTCACATTATCATTAACATTCAAACATTATTTTCTTTTTTTTTCGTTAAAAGTTAGCCCTCAGGAACACCAGGATTTCCAGCTGCAAGTTTCTTATAAGGTGTCTCACCTGACCATTTTTTAAAGCCAATGCATGGTATTTAAATGATTTGGGATCCTAATATTTGTTTTAAGTTTACTATCAGTTTTTATTCCAGTGTTTCTTAGAAACTGTTCTGCCTTGACAGGTGATTAAGAGCTCCAACACAGGGGGCACTGGACTATGGCTCCTTGAAGTTCAGCTGTGGTGACTATAAGGCAATTATGTAAAGTAATGTAATGGCAATGCCAAGTGCATCCTAGATGTGTCACCCTTACAGTGAATTTGTAGATCTGTGGCATAGGTAGCTTCATTAGATCCTACTTATTAAAACAACTGTACATTTTAATGCATCCACTTACCATGAATGCTGAGAGATTTAGAAAAATATATTTTTGCATGCATCCATGGGGTAGATGTTAGTCATCATCTACTGCTACAGCCAGAACTCAGGCACTATGCAAAGCTGTGTTACGTTTGAATGTCCAGTTTGTGATACCTTATTTTTTTTTTCAGAATATTACTATATTTTTTCAGAATACTATATTAAAGCACCTCAAATTTAGGACATCAGCAAACAGTTCAACTGATTACTTAAGCTGGACACTCAGACACAGGCAGCCAGTAAGTCAGCTATGAAAAGCCTGGCTTCCCCTCAGGCAAGGATAAATTCAATTTTCCCAGGAGCATTCCCCTCTTCAAGGTCAGTCTTTTTTTTCATCCTGACAACTAACAAATGACACTGCGTGTTAAAACAATCTTTGTGCACATTCGTAACCTTCAGTCACTGGATAAAAAGGTCATTCTTGCCTAAACATCTGCAGCTGGAATATACTTTGGGCTGAGACTTGTACGGGACAATCTTCACTGTATGTCAACGTGGATCCCCGATCCATTGATTGGTTGGATTTAAAAAAATAAAAGCCCTGCTGCCTGATCTATTTAACTGCTGTGTCCATTGGACCATTCTGGAAAAATTCAAAGTTGTTCAATGATCATTTTTATTAGAAACTTGTATCCCTAACTACAAAATAATCACGGAATCAAGCTTAGAAAAACTGACAGTGAAAAGATGAAAGAAAATACAAGAGAATTACATTAAGAGAAGGAAAACAAACCAAGAAAACAAAAAAAAATCATGTTTTTTCCAACCTTACTGAGGATTGGCTTCCCACATCCTGGGGCTGATGATGAGATCCCATGTCCCAAAGAAATGGGATATTTCTAACATTTCTTCTCTGATCAGGTTCTCTGTTGTCCAATTGAATCTGAGAGCACAAAGCCTTTCTTTCTGGGGAACAGACAGGGTTACACTTTATGTATTGCTCCTCCAATTTCTCAAAACTTATAGGAATTTCATTTTGCTAAACATTTTTACCAGCCACTTAAATTTGTGTGAAATTGTCCAATAAGTTGGCCAAGTGATTGTTCTCACAAGGCACAAACTGAAAGACAGTTTGATTGCACAAGTCTCATTGCTTAAGAAATTCAGTTAGAAATGATAAATAGGTGTGTATAAATGCCTGCCCATGCCTCTGAGCATGTTTCCCGTGGTACAACACTGCTCATTAAGCACTTATCCCCCATCTTTCTTGATTATTCACTTATTCAGTGATTAGTCAAAGTAACAGTCCTCTACTAGCAACTAACTGAATGCTTTTTAATATATTACAAGTCTCTTTTAGGTACAAATCTTTCTACTTTGGGACTTCCAATTCAAATTTGCCTACCAGCTTCATATAATAGTCCTTTGCTCCCAATACATTCTTCATTTTAACTCTAATTTTGCTGATGAAGAATTATAATTTACATAAATTGAAGATGAGATTATGACCAGCTATTACAGAATATAAGTAATATTTGATTAAGCAAAAGGAGATATGCATTTGCTCTTTTCTCAGCATTTGTTAACGATATTGCGAATTTATACAAACAGATAAAGTATATTTACAACATAATAAATTAAATGCATTCAGAATAGGTATTAAATAATGACATCAATTCAGTGTCCTCTTAAATTTATGATGTCTGTTCATCATAATGCTAACCCAAAATGACTACCATATTCAGAAGAAGTTGCTGGTGAGCCAATTGTTCTCTAGGGCAAAGCGATCAAAACTAAAGGTGTAGACTGGTTTTACTGAAAGCAAGAGTAAGCAACAAGTGGAAACACAAGAAAATAAATAATTTGAATAGCTGCACTACTGATGTAGAAATAATCTTCAGTGATATCTAAGTCTCAGTCTAGAAATAGAGAATTGTCTCATTCTGCTTAACTGAGCTCAGCCTAAGGAGCCTCGTGATGCAAGAAAACACCAGACATTTTGGAAAGGGTCTGGGAAAGGAAGGGAAGCTGAGGTTTGGATGATTCTAAGAATCTTACTGGGACTACTTTGTGAAAGAAATGGATACTGTAAGCCTGCATGAAGATGAGTCAATTTGGAACATTAAGGTTTTGAACAAAATTTTAAATTGTAACTTCAAGAGCTTCCGGACGCTTCTTAAAGGCAAGGGAAAAGAATATGTTTTTTTAAAAAGCACCACTATTCAAAGCAATTATCATTTTTTTCCTGGTTGTCTAACTCATAATTCTGAACACTTCAGTCCTCGAATGGAGAGCAAGGCATTTCATTAAATTAAAAGACAACAATATAAATTTGAAATTGGTGGTAATGGGTAAATGCCATAAGACCTGTCTCACCTTTTCACATACGACAGCGGCATTTGGGAGCACTGCACAGACACAGACAGACCCTGTGCCTAAATTCAGATGCTCCAGCAATCCGAGCATGACTCTGGGAGTAGGACAAGGCACAGTAGTGCAAGCAGCGACACGCAGCACCTCCACCCCAAAACAAACTACAATTAATGGCCTATGAGAAAGATCATAGAATCATAGACTCATAGAATCACTAACGTTGGAAAAGACCTCTAAGATCATCAGTCCAACACCACTATGCCCATTAAACCATGTCATGAAGTGCCACATCTACATGTTTCTTGAAAACCTCCAGGGACGGTGACTATACCACTTCCCTAGGCAGCCTGTTCTAGTGCTTCTCCACTCTTTCAGTAAAGAAATTTTTCCTAAGATCCAACCTAAACCTCCCCTGAGGCAACTTGAGGCCATATCCTCTTATACTATCGGTAGTTACTTGTGAGAAAAGATCAACACCCACCTCATTACATCCTCCTTTCAGGTAGTTGTAGAGAGCAATAAGGCCTCCCCTCAGCCTTCTCTTGTCCAGACTAAACAACCCAAGTTCCCTTAGCCGATCCTTATAACACTTGTTCTCCAGCCCCTTCAGCAGCTTCATTGTCCTTCTCTAGACATGCTCCAGCAGCTCAATGTCCTTCTGCTACTGAGGGGCCCAAAACTGAACACAGGATTCAAGGTGTGGCCTGGCCTCACCAATGCCGAGTATAGGGGGACGATCACTTCCCTGCTCCTGCTGGCCACACTATTTCTGATGCAAGCCAGGATGCTGTTGGCCTTCTTGGCCCCTGGGCACACTGCTGGCTCATGTTCAGCCTGTTGACAAGCACCCCCAGTTTTTTTTCGTCTGGGCAGCTTTCCAGGCACTCTTCTCCAAGCTTGTGGCATGTATGGGGTGGTTGTGACTGAAGTGCGAGACCCAGCACTTGGCCTTGTTAAACCTCATCTAACTGACCTTGGTCCATCCATCCATCCTGTCCGGATCCCTCTACAGAGCCATCCTGCCCTTGCGCAGACTGACACTCCTGCTCAATTCGGTGTCATCTGCAAATTTACTAAGAATGCATTCAATCCACTCATCCCAATCATTGAAAAAGAGGTTAAGCAAGATTGGACCCAACACTTAGTCCTGGGGAGCACCACTTGTGACCGGCTGCCAACTGAATTAGCTTTGTTCACCACAACTCTCTGGGCTTGGCCAGCCAGCGAGTTTTTACCCAGCTAAGACTACACCTGTCTAAGCCATGGGCTGCCAGCTTCTCTAGCAGGATGCTGTGGGACACAGCGTCAAAAGCTTTACTAAGATAAAATAATCTGATGCAGAGTGCAAATAGATCAGGGGCTTGCTTATGAAACCAGGCTTTTGGGGGCTTTCCCTTCCCAGTAGGTGTCCCGTGGGTCCTGGCGCGGCTGCGGGGCCGGGTGCCCTCCAGCCCTCGCCCCGCTGTGTCCCCTGCCCAGCGCTGTCCCCCACCCCTGCCCACCCGCGCCTCGCTGTCCCGCACCCTTGCGGACCCCCCGCTGTCCCCTCAACGGGGGCCGCGCGGGCACACACATCTCTGCGACCCCGGCCCGCGCCCCGCCCGGGCGCGAGGAGCGGGGCGGGCGGCGCGGACGGACGCGTCGGGCACCCAATACGCTCGTGCGCCGCCGCCGCGAAGGGAGGGGAGAGCCTCGCGGTGGGGCCCAAGGAGGCGGCGGCCGGAGCAGTACTTCCTTCGGGGATCTCGCGGCGCGGAGCCGCAACTGGGTCGAGGTGACACGTAAGTGCGGTGGCTGGGGGAGCCGCCTTTGTGCCTGTCGGGCGGCGGCGGAGCCAGCGGCCGGGCGGGTGCGCCGGCGCTTTTTGAGGAGCGCAGGGAGCCCGCCCCGCAGGGCCCCGGGTCCGGGGCGGTCAGGGGGGAACGCCCCTCACGCCGGGCCGGGACAGGGCAGCCTGGGGGCTGCAGCATGAGGCGCGCTGGCTCCGGTCCGCCGCGCAGGGCCCGCACGCAAGGGAAAGGCGGCTGCGGCGGCGCGGCGGTGCCCAGGGGCTGAGGCGCTCGGCCGGCCCCACCATCCCTCCCTCCTTCCTCCTCCAATGCCGCCGCCTCATCGTCCTTCGCCGCCTCCAGCCACCCGCTGCTGAGCCGCGAGGGGCGGACGCCCTCGGGACTCCGCCGGGGACATGGGCAACGGAATGTGCTCCCGAAAGCAGAAGCGGATTTTCCAGACCCTGCTGCTCCTGACTGTGGTGTTCGGCTTTCTCTACGGGGCGATGCTCTACTACGAGCTGCAGGGCCAGCTGAGGAAGGCTGAGGCCACAGCGCTCAAGTACCAGCAGCATCAAGAGTCGCTCTCGGCTCAGTTACAAGGTACCTCTGCCACCCTTTCCTAAGGCTTCCAGAGCACCTTCCTCCTTCTTTGGGGAAGTCTGGGCTCCAGCTGTCCAACCTCTCACAAAGTTTTGCTCCTTATGCGCTTCTCCCCCTTCTCTCCGTCCAGCCTGTGAGGTTTTGATATCTCAGCTGTGGGTACGATCCTCGCCCCACTGCAGACAGTGTGAGTTTTTCTCCTGGACTCTTCCAGAGCTCTCATTCCCCTCTCACTCCCACACGTGTTACAGAGTGGCTCTGATTCCCGAAGGACTGTGAATCACTTTGCAATTCCTGGTATAAATGGAAAAGGCAGGCACACTGCCTGTCATTTATCTAAAGGTACAGACCACGTCCATTTCTGGGACTTTTGTGTGCTTCTGTGTTGTCTTAGCAGTATTAATTTTATGCTGCTGAGAGAACATTCAGCTGCAAAAATGCAAGGCTGGAGTTCCAGGCAGCATAAACCTTAAATACCTCCAGGAGGAAGGAGAGGCATATTCTAATAAAGTTTGGGTTTTTTTGAAGAGTAATTTGAAAGTAAAGCTCAAATAAGTTATTTGGATATGACTGTTCTATTAATTTTGGAGTAACTTTGAATTTCTTGGCTTAAAGCTGCCACATGAATACAGACCCTTGCATATCTTGGTTTAAGTATGTACCAGTTGTGGACGTTCTGTACTTGAAGATGAATAGCTGCTGATATTTGTCATCTGCGTGTCCAGGAATCAGTCGCAAAGCAGCAGATATATACATGAAGCATCAGTGGTCTAGGAAGTGCAAGACCTGAGTGCCTGTATAATTGTCAAGCGTGAGGTTATCACGTTGGCATATACAAAGTCCAGAGCCAACTTTCAAAACTCTGAAGAGTTCTGTTCTTGTTTTATACAGATTTGAGAAGTAGGAGTGATCTTCTCTAGCAGCTAGGACAGTACTTAACTTCAGGGTGATCTTCAACCTTGCTTTTCACTGTGAAAGCATGCCTAGAAACATAAAATCTTTATGCAGAGAACACAGAATTGGGCTGATGTTGTTAGAATTTTACAGTGATTTGTTACTTGAATATGTTTAGCTGCGATCTGAGATCATCATTACTTAGTATTTCAATTTCAGGCCATTTTCAGGTAATGCCATGGAAAAATTTGGCAGAAACCTTCATTTTAGTCATGAAAAAGGTGCAAATATTTGGCTGGGAGATGGGTATGTGGCAGATGGCTGAAGGGCTACTTTTCCAGGTCTGTATATTTGTCAACAGTATTTGAAGAGGACACAGAAACATCTTGTTCTCAAGCTAAAATTCAACAAGTTAGCTTTTTTTGTTTCTCTGGGTATATGAAAGAGGAGCATGCAACAACCTTTATCCCAACACAGAGAAAAGATTCTGTTTATCAGATACAGTGGGTCTGGACTGTTAGTTTAAACTTTTCATGGCTGAAGTATTATTTTGAGTAGCCATCAACTATCCAAGCAAGTTCATGGAGGCAACAGGCAACCAGTAGTTGATAAATGCAGTGACAATACTGCACTTTATAGTATTCTCTTGTTTGTTTCATTGTATCAGTGAGAAATGTGAAATCTGAAAATTTCAGATGAGAATCTGAAAACATTAATACATTTGATTATCAATGCAATAAATTCACATGTTTCTGGAACCCATGCTATATCAAGCCTGTTAAGAAGGAGATCTTGTCTATGCCTGGTGTGGTAGCAGTAAACCTTGTTTTTTTTAAAGAAAAAATTGCTAGCAATTAGGGTACATTATTCAAGGAAAAGTATAATGTCACAATAAAATTGGTTCTTTAAATTTTTTCTGTATTGAGGCAATAGCGTATATATGTAAAAGAGGGTGAGGCTGAGAACCCAGAGATATAGCAAATGCAGCAGCAGGCATTAGGTGCCTAATCTCCCACTAAAGTAAATGGAAGATGTGCCTAAGGAATTTGGAGGATTTGAGCTGGTGAGCTAAAGAGAAACTTTTCTTCCCTGTCTTTCCCTACATTTCATGACTCGATTGGGATGGCCTGCCCTGTATAATCACTTGGAGTTTTGTACAAGCAGTTTATTAGTCAGGAGATCATAGAGAATTCAGAACCTGTGCCTATGCCCACTCACCTGGAGGTATACAAGCACTGTGCTAACTGGTGACGTACAACATCAAAATAATTTCCGAAAGTTTCCGATTTAGCTCTTTGCTAAGGAACAACAGGAAGGAATTTTCTTTGAGCAGAGACTTTGAAACAGCATAAAATGCTGTCAGAAAATCCTGTGTTTGCGGGTGCAGTATCTGACTAGACTTTGAACTTTTGATTTTTAATGGCCTAGATTTAAAATCGACAATGTGTCTGTTGCCAAACAAACAACAAAACCCCTTCTGAGAATATCTAGGCTACATCTCTTTGCTGTCCTTAATCACAGCACAGATTATTCTTGGAGTTTATTCTTTTATAAGAACAGCAAAATGTATTACTCCTAAAGCGGTGCAACTTGTCGCTAGAACAGGGTCTGTGCTGCATGGGAAAGATAACTTCGGGGCCTGGAGTGTGATGGGAGCATTCTGGAATCTTTTTAACAGGAAGCAATTAGAGGAAGGTCAGTGACATAGCATTGCCAGGAAGAAAACAGGTGCTGCATCAACAGTGGTTGGTTTCTTAGTGTTTACAGCACTCTTCTGGGTGATTAAATAAGACTTTAAAGCTCATTACTGAACCTTGGACTTCTATTTTCTGAACAAACATTTCATCAGTAAGCTGTTACTGTTTTAAATTTTTTTTTTTTTTAAAAGGGCAGCTTCTTAAAGTTGTCTTTTTGAGGATCCTGAGGCTGTAGTGTGCCACGCTGGCTGTACTTCTGGAAGGCCAGCTGGGTTGAAACACTGGAGTGATGGTGAAATATTGCCTGTTTTCTGAACTTTGGTTGGGTTTTCTTGAGCCTGCCGGGGCCTATAAAGACAGTTGTTTTCTTGATTGTACACGGGAACACTGTTAAGTCTTTTGGGTGAAACTTGAGTCAGTTTGTGAAATGCTTAAGGATCACAGGCAACTCTGAAGTTCATGTATAAGGACACAGTTTGGACCTATCCAAAATCTGAAGAAGGATCCTTAGGGGCAGCTTGGAGTGTAGCCTTCATTCACTTTATACTGTCCATTCTGCTGCTTTTCTATATGTGCAGTTGTTTGTTTTCCATCAGCGTAGGTAATAAGAACCTTCTTTTTGGTACTTGCCAGTTTTTCGTGCCTGAATGAGCAGTGCTTTCTAGTTTTGTTTGAAAAGCCGATCGTCTTAGATTTTTTTTATCTTTCCCGTGTAGCACATGAAACAGGCTAAATCTTCTGTACACCTGAGAAAATGGTACTCTCATCTGCCAATGGCAGAATGTGGAGATCACTGAAAAATGGTGCAGGAAGAGGCCTCCAAGTCATTTGGCCAATGCACCAGATCTGAAGAGGGCTATGTAAGACTGTTGTTGTAGGGAGTTCTACTTTTGCTGGTGTTCGCACTTTCAGGTACTCAAAGGAGAAGTATTTGTGCCTCATGAAATAAGACTGGAATATGATTGGAAAGATGACAGACTTGGGGAACATGATAAGAATAACTGGTTTGGAGAGGCTGGGTTCTTAAGCTCACCCCTTTGAGGCAGCTCATGTTGTAGAATACTTCTTACTTGAAAGCTAAACTGTCAGGCCATCTCAGAAGAGAGTGTCAGACTTTAGCATTTTTAATCTCTTTAACAGAGTTCTGATAGGCAATGGAGAAAATAGGACTGCTTTTGTGATCTACAATGGGAATACTGAAGGCAAAATTTAGAGATAACACAAAATTTCTTGGCTGCTATAAAACCTAGACATTGTTATCTGTAAAGTTGCTCATAGAGAAGCTGATCTTCCCAGGAAGCTGATTATTTTTTAAATCTAATTCTCTGAGTCTTATATGTTCCAAACATAAAGCTAATCTTGTTTAGTATTTCTTAAAATGATAAAAACCCCCTTCACGCTGTTTGCCTCCTTCAAAGATGTGTCAAACGAAGTCTTAAGATATTGGCTATATAACAACAGATCTCAGTTGCTAGAACAGATACACATAAACAGCTGTAGTTGAACCTGATCGTATCTTTGCTTCAAGATCGAATGTATCTACAGATGTCTTTTTAGCCCTTACAGCTTCTGTCTTGTCCTCCTACGGGTATTAAGTAACTACTTCTGTACTATTTTAATCTGTTTAATCCATAATCCTAATAACGGCCTATGTTTGGTGCCTTTTATTACCTTAATTTTCCTGCTCTTTCTCTTAGGGTCTTAATGTATCTGATGGCTTTAAGCAATCTTTGCAGTCTGAGACCGTGCTATAATCTTGGGAGCCAAACCAGCTGGACTCTGAACTTGAGAACTGAAAGTTTGCCCTGCTGTAGACAAGTGTGGATGTTCTGAAAGGTATCCGATCCGGTGCTAGAAAGCACCAGCTGAAAAGCAAATGTAGAATTCCTCTATGCCTGTTGTGCTACTTGAGGTCACTCCTTAGAGGTGATCTGCTAGAAATTAGAATCATAGAATGACCTGAGTTGGAAAAGACCCGCAAGGATCATTGAGTCCAACTCCTGTCCCTGCACAGGACACTCTCAAAATTCACACCGTGGGGCTGAGGGCATTGGCCAAATGCGTCTTGAATATTGTTAGGCTGTGACTGCTTCCCTGGGAAGCTGTTCCAGAGCTCCACCACCCACTGGGTGAAGAACCTCTTTCCCAGTATCTAACCTAGCCCTCCCCTGGCACATCTTCCTGCCATTCCCTTGAATCCTGTCATTGGTCACCAGAGAGAAGAGGTTGGTGCCTCCTCATCCTCCTTCCCTTGTGAGGAAGCAGTTGGACTCAACGATCTAAAAGGTCTTTTCCAACCGGAAGATTCGATGAAACAGTAACTGCTGTGAGGTCTCCCCTCAGTTTCCTCCAGGCTGAAAAGACCAAGTGACTTCAGCCTCTCCCCATGTGATTTCTCCTCTAGACCCTTCACCATCTTTGTGGCCTTCTCTGGACCCTCTCCAGTAGCTTGATGTCCTTTTTGTACTGTGGCACCCAAAACTGAACACAATATTCAAGGTGGGGCCTCACCAGTGCAGAGCAGAGCAGGACAATCTCCTCCCTCGCCCGGCTGGCAACGCGGTGCTTGATGCACCCCACAACATGGTTGCCTTCTTGGCTCCTGGGGCTCACTGTTGGCTCATGTTCAACTTGCCGTTGACCAGAACCCCCAGGTCCCTGTCCGCAGGGCTGCTTTCCAGCATCTCAGACCCCAGGCTTTATGGACATGTAGGGTTGCCATATCCCAGGTGCAAAACCTGGCCCTTGCCTTATTAAACTTCATACGTTTGGCGACTGCCCAGCTCTCCAATCTATCCAGATCTTCTGCAGGGCCTCCCTCTGCCCTGCAGAGTGTCAGCCGCTGCCCCCAGTTTTGTGTTATCAGCAAACTTAGTAAACTGTCAAGTCTTGCATCCAGGTCATTTATGAAGATATTAAATAGCACTGGCCCCAGGATGGATCCTTGTGAAACTCCCCTAGGAACTGGTTGCCAGCCCAGTGTGACCCCATTTACTGTGATCCTTTGAGCCTGACCCGTCAGCCAGTTGTTCACCCACTGCATTATGTATTTATCCAGCTGGATGCTCAACATTTTGTTTATGAGGATACTATGAGAGACAGAATCAAAGGCCTTGCTGAAATCTAGAAAGACCACATCATTCCTTGGTCAACCAGGTGGGTAACCCTGCCATAGAAGGAAATTAAGTTTGTCAGGCAGGACCTTCCCTTTATAAGCCTGGGGGGGCTGGCACCAATGACTGCATTCTCTTTCAGGTATTTTTCTATAGCTCACAGAATCATCTTCTCCATCACCTCACCAGGCACTGCAGTGAGACTGACAGGCCTGTAGTTACTAGGGTCATCCCTGCTGCCCTTCTTGAAGACTGGGACAACACTAACTAGCTTCCAGCCAACTGGTACCTCCCCAGATTCCCAACAGTATTGGAAAGTCATTGAGAGAGGCCTCGCTATGTCATCAGCTAGCTCTCGTAAGTACTCACAGATGAATCCCATTGGGTCCCATTGATTTGTAGGGTTCCAGCCAGAACAGCAGATCCCGCACAAGTTCAGGGTTGACTGTGAGATTATCATTTGTGCAGTCTTGGTCCTCTGGCCGTGGGCTCTGTGGGGAGCAGAGCCGATCATCAGTATTGAAGACAGATGTAAAAGCATTAAATATTTCTTTAAAAAATTAAAAAAAGCATTAAAAGTTGATCAGACCTATAGCAGCTCCATGTATAGGCACATCACAATACTAGATCGTAGTTCCGTGTAACTTCAGTGGTTAATATTTATTATATCTGTCTCCACACTGACTACGTAGATTCCAAAGCTATTCTTAGTGATATACATACAGATGTGGACGTACTTCACTATCTTACCTCTCTTTTGTAGTACTCTATTTAAACTTGTATTTTAAATTGGAAGGCATAGGAGGAACTAACAGTACCTTTGGTGGCATATTTTTCACATGTATCATAAAATAGAACTACACCTATGCAGCTCCTGTGTGGTTTTCTTGTTCCCCATAACAACAGTAGCCTGAATTCCTGTCATTCCTATTGGTTTCAGATTGAATGTATTTTATTTTGATATATTGCTATCTGAGATCTGAAAGATCTGTGATAGCCTTGTAATAGCAGAGGTTAGTTCCCTGTGTACTATTGGCACGCAGGTGTACTTTGAACCCAACTACAGTACTGCATGAAATGGCAAATACAACATGACTAATTCAGCTACAAGGCTTCCTGAAATGGCATGCTTTGGTTTGTAAGCTCATCTAAGAATCTGTCTTTTGTACGTCTATTCTCCTTTTCTACTGGGTATTTAATGTTCTAAATACTTAAAACACAGAAAATTTTGCACATATTATTTCAAATATTTAAGTATGGGAGATGTATATACTATAAATATATTCATATATACATTTGTATACAAATAATTATGCATATGTCTATGTATAAAATTATATTTAGCTAGATGTTTTACATGTTTTACAGCATGAAGTTTTCAGGTTATCAGAGTACAGGGAAGGTGCTAGAGCTTTGTTTGGTTTAATTAACCCCAGGGAGCTTTTTTTGTTCCTTCTAGGTCCATAGCGAGTAAGAGTCCCAGCAGCCGAATTCTATGAATGGAAAGATAAATTGAGCAAACGCCCGTACTTACTTATGTGGGTTTTTTTTTTTCGTTCCTGTAATCCATGCCCAAATGCCCTTAAATCACTTTCCTTGTGAACATAATACTTCAGGATAAATTTCTACCAGTAATCTCTGTAGCCCAGCTGGAATTTGGTCTGAAGATCATGGAGCGTGTAGTCTGAAGGAATATTAAGCAGCATGAGGTAATAGGGTGGTTTTGTTGCATTACCACCCTCCCCGCCCCAGTTTAATATTGGGTCTGGTAGCCAATATCCTAATGCAAGATAGAGCCAGTGTTACTGATGATGATTTCAGCCTTTTAAAGATTTTGAGTGAATGATCTCTCTGGGTTTACGAACCCTCAGAGCTGAGAGAGGCGGAAAGAGGCAAGATGGGTAGATGCTTTGGTGAGTTTGCGTTCTGGCTTCTTTGACAATCATCTTCTGTCACATATTCCTAGCAGACAAAGGTTTGGCAGCAGCTTCTGCATCACCTGAAACATCATCAGCTTTGTTCAAGGGAGACCAGCAGAGGATGAAGCAGCCACAATCATGAACTGAAAACTGCTGCGAACTGTAATCCTGTGGTCAACAATGTAGTTTAAATGATATTTGGCTGTCCTAAGCATGCGATGCGGGAAGAGTTTTAGGGTGGTGGAGGCTTTGCAATTTTACTTAAAAATTTTAAAGTTCACATCCGAGAGTTAGGTACTTCTGGAGTGGTTCGGTCATGATCGTTGCTTTACTGTTAAAAGCAAAGGCTAAACAACAGAGGGGAATTACTTGCTTCTTACATGAGCTGAGCTGATTGAATTCTGAAGTCTTACATAGGATGTTTTAAACACTGTCTCATCGGGCTGGTTGTTTTTGCTGGACAGGGTACAGGCTTGTCAGCTTGGGTATCTGCGTGGGGCGACCTTGTGAGTCAGATTACCACCCACAGTCAGAATTGAGTGCGCATTATAGCATCTTTTATGTAGTGGTGAGGATATTGCTAGCAATTTGTGGCTAATATAGTTCACTCATTTTGGAATAGGATCCTTACATACAAAAAGTAATTAAATCTGACCTGCTAAAAGTCGGGTGCTGTTCTGAGATTTAGTGGTGATGAAAGCCAAATGATTCAGATTACTGAAAAAGTTACCTATCAGAACAACTAATTAGGGCAGAATCTTTTATTGGGTTATTTTTCTTGGGATTTTTAGGATTCAGGGGCCTGAATTTCCAGTCATGTTGGAGCCTGAGCTAAGCACTTAAGGAATTCAGCCTGTTTGGATGCTGTTCTTTGTTTAAAGAAGGATCTTCTGAGCTGGATGCAATTCTCATATTTTTCTGGTGATTTAGCAGAAACCAAGCTTTCTGAGATTTTCTACTGTGTATCTTTAATTAAGTAATAAATGAAACTACAATTACTCCACTTCTTCCTCCACATTTTTCCCCCTAAGGTATCTGAAATTAGCCTAGTATCTTATTTTCCTGAGGTGACTCAGATCCCAGAGTTTGGCAGTCATTTCCAGGGCTTAATTACAGAGATGCTGAGAGTGTGGCCTGTTTGTGCTCCTGGAGGCCATAGGAAGTAGTCTGTTTCTATCCATGCCACCATACTGAAGAGTGCATTTTCAGTGTTTCAGGTAATCTGTCACACTCTGATGCGTATTTTGAGGTTTGACAGTGGTCATCTGTTACAAAATAAAAATCATGAATCACTAACTCAAACTGTTGATTTCTGTATGCTGTTTTTTGAAACATAGAAATGTAGCTGACTCCAAATCCCATGTGTTAGAGCTCTCCAGAACTAATTTAAGGAAGCGGTTTGGCCGTTCTGTAAGGTGATAACCATAGCTATTACGTCAGATTTTGCCCTGTTGCATTACGCTAAATGTGCGAATGTATGTATCAGTTAGAAGACACCATTAAAACCGGGTGTGTATATATAGAATACATTGCTTTTCTTCAGTGTCAATTTTGCGCTAGTGTCTGAATGTACAGATGTATTTTTATGTGGCTCCTAACACCATGTAGATAGATCGCTGGACTTGTGCATAAAATAACAAAAAAGTCTAATACAATTTTTGAGAGAAAGAACAGGCTCTTGTTTCTTGGAACTGAGAGCGGAGCAGACCCAGGCATTCAGAGATGATGTGAGAAAGAAACCATTGTCTCTGCAGCTCTCCTGAGTATTTGTGTGTTTTCTTCAAAATGGTCTGGTGTGTCATGACAAAAATGGCAGAGCAGTGAAGAGAAGAAAATCATAAAAGGGAATGGATTTTTGGTTTAGGAGTAAATCTGCTAACCTTAAGAATTTATGTCTAAAATCACTAAATAGGTTTTGTATGAACTATTTGTATTTATCATTGTTTTAAAAACATCTTTAGCAGATAGATGGGTGTCTAGGGAACTGCATGTGCACAGTGAGGTGTTAATCTGACCCAGCATGTCGTAACTATAGGTGGCACCTAAGGGTAGAAGAAATCTTTAGTGCAGTTATTTTCTTGCCCTATTCTTAAAACACAGTTTTCCTAGTCTTTATTGTGGGAATACTTCCATTGTTTCTTAGATGTTTGCAATGTCAGTGGAATATCTATTAATTGCTCAGCTCACAACTGAGAGGCTTTGAAACAGGTGGAGTGTGTGCTGTAACCAGTATGGATTGTACTGTGATGAGGAATCTTGTTACTCATCCAGGAGTTACCCACAGTCTGATAATCAGTTTCTGAGTATCAGGAGTGAAATAGTGGATCTCCTTGTTTGAAGCCAGATTCACTGATGTAATCATAGTCAGAGCTGGAGACTCAGGGTGCAAGTCTTGCTGTATTAATAACATGTTCTCCCAGCATGAAACATTTGCATCAGGTGAATCAAGAAATCTCTTCCGAGATAAAAATTTTGAATTTTGTCATTGGACTAGAAAATCTGTCCTGTGTCCCATATTGAGGGGGTTCTTTCTTGGCTCATGAAAATACTTTTCTCTCCGCAGAAAAGTGATTTGCATGGGTTCACATTCTAAATGGTTCTGTCTGCAGTGACAAGAATTGGAAATTAACTGTATTTTTATAACAAGTCAATGTTCTACACACCTTCGTAGCATTACTAGAAAAGTGCCAGTGTGGCTTTACCACACACTGCTGGTTCAGTTCAACTGAGACAAAATAACACTGGATGTTGCCAAGACTGCTGAAATCTACTGGCTTTAAATGAAAGGTATTACTATAAGCTCAGAGAAAGATGCAGAAACAATAACAATAAAATTAATAAGATATCTCGCATCATTTATATTTAAATCCCTCTGTAATCTTAATTTTCTAGTAGGTAGGATAGTGGGAGCTGGGCTGTTTTCTTTAATCATGCTTCTGACAGACCAAAATACGAAAGTAATATGGTGGCAAAATTGCTGAGAAGAGGAAACACGCTCTTTTAAATGTATATTAATTGCTTATTTTGCTTTTTAGTGCAAGGAGGTGCAAAGCAAAAATAAGAGAAACAACCACGACTTTTAAATAAGTGTGCTTTCATCAGATTACTTGATTCCTGTGTTGCAATTACTATTCAGCAATGGTCAAAGTGATGTAATCTTCTGAGAATCTGTAGGGCATCACATCCCAACCCCCACATCTCTTCTTTCTGCATAAGAAAAATTTTCACTCGAGGACTTAATTTAATTGGGATCAATTCAAGGACTGTTAAATGTTTCCTTGTTGAAGACAAAAGGTATTTTAACTAGCTGTGATGTTAGCGGTTCTATTTCTGGGCTTTGCTCTTTGAGGTTGGATCACTTTTCTGTGGATTCAGGGTGTTCTTTACATTATGTAGCTAAGGTAAAGAATTAAACTGATACCTGCAGTTAGCCCAGCTGTGGAAGAGTGCATATTAGCCATTAGCTGACAATGTTTTCCCCCTTTTTAGTACCATTCTATTAAATATAGCACAACAACAAAGTTCAATTATTTGTGGAAAGATCAGTACAAATTTAAGAACTTCACTTACGAAAAAATTATTTGTGAAATGCCATGTGGCTGGGTCACACCAGTGGGAATTTGCCAGGTTCCTTATATAAGTTCCATCCCTGCCTCCCCGCTCCCGGCTGGGAAACCTATAATAGAAAACATGGTTTTTAGTGTATTTATTTCTTTGTGATTTTTTACTTGGACATCTTATATCCAGGCTGGTAGTAAAGAAGGAGAAATCCCCTGCTGTAGCAACAAGAGTTTTGTAGTTTGGACTCTGGCCTAGGAAGTTCCTGACTGGAGGGAATAATTTACATTTATGGGAGATAAACTCCTATTGGTACTTATGAAAACTGACCTGCAGCCTCCTCCCCAAAAGAGCAAGTAACAGTTTGGAAGCTATGCTTTCTTAAAAATTACTTTCTTAATCAAAATCTTCAGTACTTTGCACACGATGAACTTTTATCAGAGAAAAACACTTCTGAATGAACCAGTAATTGAACTAGAAAGGGAGAAGTGTTGCAGGAAGTTGTTTTTAGCCCTTTTTTTGCCATCTGCAGGGCTATTTTAAGACACTGCAGTATTTCAAAGGCTAGCACACAGAAGGAAGCAGTGAGGATGCACTACCTGGGAGGGGTATAGAGGCATTGCTTGGAAGTACAGAATGAAGACGGGAAAGCGAAAGCTCAGCAGAGATACAGTTAGCTGTGGAAGGTACAGAGGACCACAGTCCCCAAACCCCAAGCCACTGTTTTCTCTTTCTCCTTTCTTCCTGCCTTTTTATGGGTTTGTTGGGCAGGGTTTTAAGCCCTATGCTTGTAAAATCACTATGAGGAGCTGAGGAAGGTGTGCTTGCAGACAAAGAAATGAAATGGAAAATATTACCTCTGAACGCACTTGTGGTTTAGTCTGTCTGCCAAAAAGCCCATTTCCACCCCTGGTTGCTTGGGAGGGGAAACTCGTTATGGATTTTCATTTCTCTCTTGGGTTGCTATGCTACAACCACTGTTCCTTTTGCAATGCAATTCAGCATTCACAGTTTTCGATGTCTAGATAAAACCATTACTGTCCTGCTACCATTTTTTTTTTCCTTCTCTGGAAGCTTACTTGCCGGTGACGCTGTGAATATTCATTACGTGCTTGTTTTCTTCCGGATGATGTTGATATATTTGTTCATCTTGACTGATGCCCTTGACTTTAGAAGATAAATAGCACAGTAGAGATAAGAATTGATTAGCTATCTAGCTTCTAATCTTAAACATAAACACTGGTAAAGAGCCTTCAGAATGCTCCTTGGTGGAATTAGGAACATGTTTTAAGGTGCAAGAGGAGTTTTCTGTGGCTGCCAAGATACAAATCTTCGTGATGCTTCCTGTTGAAGGCTTGTGTTCACCCTACGGTTTACTTCTCAGAAAATAAGTTTACTAATGTAGAAGGAAAAACCACACATTCCATTAAAATAAATTAATAACTCTTTAAAAGAGTGCAAATTATAATTTGAACAGTGAAAGGTACTTGTGTTAAACTGAGCCTGAGCAAATGTAATTGTACATTTGCTGGAGTTTTAATTAATACCTTTACTGCAAACTTGTAGGCTATTTGGATCATGATCCTTCAGGCTAATGAGTGGTGAGGAAAGGGTAAATAGTGACTCGTGCCCCATTGCTTGTGGGAGGTCCAAAACTAGATGTTCAGAACACAAGCTGAATGAAATGCTGCTATACTGGCAGCTAAGTGGTGGGGCTCTGCCAGTGGATATTGGATGTCCTAAATACACATAGATGCAACAAACCATTATACAAATTCCTAACAGTAAAATCCGTTTTGGAATGAGGTATGCAAAAGACCTGTGGTCACTTTGGATAGTCTTTGGGTGTCATCAATTGCTGAAAGACAGTGGCAGGGAAATACTGTAAACTCTTTGTGTGTACTCTGTGCTAGGTATATGCTCTTGCCAGGTCCTGAGAGGTGGCATGGTCAGTCTTTTGGACCATTAATATGACCAAGAGTGGTTGTCATACCATAAAAAAAAAAAAAGTCTAGAAATAAGGTTGTCTCTGCCCTCTTTGATCAAACCTGGAGCAGTCTGTCCCAAGCCATGCCACCCAGCATTCCAGGTCACTGCCAGTCATTACTGTTGCTCTCTTAAAAACTGTAGAAGCCAGCACTGCCACGAGAAGAAATTGTCCCATCATCTGTAGCAGCGAGAGCAAAGGACAGTATGAGAATAAGCCTCTTCTGGTAGCAGTTTCAGCTCGAAGGGCTTGTAGAGCTCAGGAAAGATGTCAGAGCATCTTTCTGAAACAACTCATGCATTTTCCTGTAGTCAGTGACCCTGTGGCGGGGACAGCAGTATCCTGCATGGCTGTTGTTACCTGGTCTGTTGAGGATGTTGCGGGTTTTACTGTGAGTGGTGCCCCTGAAATTCCAGCCTGTTGGGTTTTGGCTGAAGTGCTATACACAGACCACTTCTTCCTTCATCTTTAGACAATTGTGCGGGTGTTTTGACTCAATTAAAGAAAATGCATAATTGTATTTAAAATCATGGAAGATTAAATTTTACTCTCAAACGAAATGATTTCCTGACAAGCAGTCTCTGATACCTTACCCTTAGAAAAGTTTAGCTTTGCACTTCTGCCATCCTAGCCCTTCAGATTATTTCTTTTGTTCTTCTTGCCTTATCTTCTTAAATGAGGGGTGAAAAAACCCCATACACCCCCAAATGCTCCTCAGATTATGGGAGTATTGCAAGTTCAGGGTGCTTTAGCAGGTGTATATTTGCTGTCAGCACATATTTACTAAGAAATGCAGCATTACATACCTAAGCATTTCATTGTGCAGCCTGTGGGTCTTCAACAGTGCTGTGGTGTAAAACGATAATGTTTTCCAGGCTTCACAAAAAAGAAAGTCATGGAAAATGGAGTTGTCACAACGAAGTTTTGGGAGAATTTAGGAATGGATCTCAAGTTCTCCATTTCTTAGCCTAAGCAGCCTGTCTAGTGCTCTACGCCACCTTTCTAAGCTGTCCTGCTCTTGTGCATCTCTCTTCTGTCCTTGTGACAATAGGGTGCAAGGGTTTACTCTAGCAGTAAGGCTGTCCTGTCATATTTCCTTGTCTCTTTACAGACAAGACAGGAGAGAATGAAAGCATAGGAAAATGCATACCTGCATACCTAAGAAGGAAAGGGATTTAGTAGCTTTCGTGTGGATCCACCATAGCTGACTGTCCCCATAGACAAATCACATGGTTATCACATTCCACGTTTATGCAATGGAAATAATCCAAATTCAATGATACAGTGTGCAGAAAAAAAAATACTGTCTTAAATGATGCAAGCGGTCCTTTATGCTATGACCTCATTCCACTTGTATTTTCCTGGTACATTCTGTGCCAGTGCTCTTTGGGTGTGCTGGGGATGGGTGGTGTTCTTTGTTTGTATTACTTTTAAAATGAATTGTGTACAAAATTTCTCTTTTCAGTTGTATATGAGCACAGGTCAAGATTAGAAAAGTCATTACAAAAGGAAAGGCTTGAACATAAGAAAGCGAAAGAAGGTAAAAACATGCTTTTCACTTTGACATTTAAGATAACTTGAATATTTTTAAAAGTAACTTCAGATGTATTTTGTTCAATTTTCAATGAGTTACCGATGTATAACATGTTATCAGGATCACCTTGGTAGATCTGTGATGGTCATTTTAGTCAATCTTTTAATTTTTTTTTAATCTAATTTTTTTTTTTAAAAGGAAACATCTGTTTAGTACTGTTTACAGATCACTGCAACGTGGCATAGTATACACAGAGAATGCGTGTATGTCAGTGTATGTAAAATGAGTAGGTATGTGGAGTATGGGTGTGAGTAGATCCTGTTCTGGCACACTGAAGATTTAAAACTCATGCCAAAAACACAGGATGTTTTTCTGCATTTCGCAAATGTGAAATTAGACTCTGAATCAATATTTTTGCACGTGCTTAAGGGTAAACACATGCTTATGTACCTTTTTCTGAATAAGACTAAGTTCTAGGGGTGTGTGAGGAAATGTTGGGTCAGGGGAAAGGGGGGAAATGTTGGGGACAGGTATTTCTTAACGCACGTGCCCTCTGTGTAATTTCAGCAGAATACAGTCCTCTCAGTTTTCTGTTTGTTATAAATTCACTACAATTTTCAGAGTAAAGCCTGTATTCTACCTAAAACTGAGGACTCAGCCGCTGAATTAAAACAACTACTTCAGCAACCGTGCGGATCTTGGTAGCTTTCTGGTGCCATCTAGTGTAGAGCTGCCCCATTGCGATGCCAAGGGGAGTCGGCATTTTCAAATCCCGAAAAGAGGATCAAAGAACAAAAGGGGAAGTTGAGTTTTATATAAACTTAGTCTAGGGCTTTCACACTTCTTAAAGTACGTAATTTTTTATTCTACTACAAAAATACGTGATTTATAAATGTCATTTTCCTTTTGAATGATGCTACTGGGCCTCTGCTGAGAGAGGTCATGTAACAGGTTTAATTACCCGTCTGTAGTCTTGAGCCTGTACCCCTTATATCATACTAAGCTGATCTTCCTGTTTTTTTTCATCAGTGTTTTCCCTCTTATGTTGTAGATTTTCTTGTTTATAAACTAGAGGCGCAGGAAACGCTCAATAAGGGAAGGGTAAGTCATCATTCCTAGTACAAGTTTGTAATAATTGATGCTATTTGAGTTGCAAGAACAAGGAAATGCAATTATAACTGTTCAAAGGAAGAGGTCTTACAAAATACTAATTGAAAGAACTTTCACTTATCCTGTTTCTACTCTGCACGCATAAGTTCTCTGCAGTTCCTGATTATTTAAGCTGTAGTAGGAGCTACTAGTATTTTTGCAGACAATATCCTCTTGTTTATAGTCTGGTAGCTCAAGCATAATGTTACTATTTTTAAGAGTAAGGGGGAATAAGAAGGCATTAGAAATATTTTTGTAGCTTAGTCCACAGGGAAAAGGCCTGTGACAACTGTCTAACACATGGTCTGTGAACTGAAAAGTATAAAATCGTCAAGAAACTTTGTTTTATATATCAAGTGGCAGAAAGAAAACTGTATCTGGCAGAGGACCGAGAGGCCTGTAGGAAGCTCTTTATAAAGCGAGTAAATTAAGATTTTATGGCTACTTCATGTTGAAACTGGGGAGCAGTTTGTGAGCCGAGTAACCTAAGTTAAAATATATTGTTGCCGCAGTAAGTGCAAAGTGTATGTGCTTGCTACCTTCCAGAACAAGTGGGGAGATGAATTTGTTTCCTGGGATGTTGTTTCCCTTGGCTTATGACTCCTAAATAGCTGTGTGTACAGAAGTAGGAGGAGTGACAGCATTGTTCTGTTTAACATTCATGTTCTCATTTTACAGCAAGACTCCAACAGCCGATACAGTGCACTAAGTGTACAGCACCAGATGTTGAAGGTAGGTAACCAGCTATCCCCATTCACAGGACACTGCTGTGGCCCCACTGGCTTCTGATGGATCACTCCAGAATGTCAGTATTGTCGATAGTGACTTCCGCTAACAACAGTGTCCTTAAAAAATTTACTGCAGTTTTTCCTAGTCAGGCTTACCAGCAGGTAATTTAATCTTGTCAAATTCAGTTACTTGCATGGAACACTGACTTATCAGAGACTACATAGGTTGGCATGTAAGGAATCTCTTAGATATATTCAGCAGCTTCCAATGCTCTAGAACAGGAGACTACTCATCACAGAGATCACTTGGTGTTTGTGAGGAGCTGCAATGTGCATGCTTTGAATAATAAACTTCTTGTTGTGAACGCTTTCCATTCATCTGGACTTACTTAACAAATTGCCAAATACAATATTAGACAGTTATGCAGGTACGGAACTGTTCCACTCTCCAACTTGGTATTTGCAGAGTCAACATGAAGAACTAAAGAAACAGCATGCTGACCTTGAGGAAGATCACCGAAAACAAGGAGAAGAGTTTAGCAGAATATTCAGTGATCACAAGGAGCGATACTTACAACTGCAGCAGGAAAAGGAGCAGGAGATCTCTAAGCTGAAGGGTATATGCAGCCTGTATCAGAAGACTGCCTGTGTTACAATTTGTATTTGTCATTGTATTTTGTGTGGTGTGAGCTAGAAAGGCATTGTCTTTGTTCTTACTGACAGGTCATTCATATGTCTTATCATTCCTGATGAGTTACATTTTCCTGATGCTTTCCTGTGGCCTCTTTCTGCATGTATAAGCGTGCTTTGTGTTTCTGTTTAGATTAGAGAAATAGTAAGAAACACTGCACTTAAAAGCCCATCAAGTGTCAGAGTATGGTTTATCCAGTCTTTAATTTTTAGTTCCAAGACTTGTATAAACATGGAAAAACAGATTTGCCCCTTTGCCTTTCATTTACAAAAGAGGATAATCTAAGAATGTTTGCCACTTCTATCAGAGATTTGATTGTGTGTATTTATGAATTGACTTTACATTCATACGAGGAAATTAAGTCTAAAATGTATCGGCTTCTCCGAAACTTACTGCACTTACATACTTGGATGATGAAGTGTTCATTTTTTACTCTTAGCATCCAGTTTCCTATTAAACAGATTCTTTGCTGCTTGCAGACCTCTTCAATACTAATTACATAATTGGATAGAACAAAAGGATGAAGCTCTTCCCATCAAGGGCCTTTGGCCACTTTCTGCTGTGCGTCACTAATACATGAGTTGGCTTTGGAGCTGTCTACTGTTTTGTCTGCACAGTATTTTGCAGTAGAGCCTGTGTTTATTAGCTCTGCCTTGGCACTACACCAATGAAGTAATACTGCTAGCTCTTCGACTGAGCTGGATTGCAGCTTAGCAACTTGAAGTGTGGGAAGAGCTTACCTGTGTCTGCTTGCAATATTCCCATTTCTTACATTATGTTGATGTGGAAGAGAATCTCCTCTCCCTGGACGCAGAACGTAAAGCTTTTTAAGCATGCTGGCCATCTGGGCACCTTCCAAAAGAATAGATTAGTCACAGGACATAAAATTTTCACTTACCACATACGCTGAGGTGGAAGAGAGCATTTTAAAGGTTCAGATTATCATAATGTATTGTAACGTCTGTGGTCCCCAGGATGAACAGTGATGCATAATTCCAGTTGCAGACTGGGTGTGCTATTATAAAATTTAACCAAATTTCACAACTTTATACTTGAAAAGGTAAGGCTTTTTATAGGTCTGGGGAGAGATGTAACATAAAGAAGCCATGGAACTACTCTAATCCGTTTTTACTATAGCAATTCTGTACGATTTTATGTTAGTTCGTTGTTATAGTCGTAATTTTGGTGCTTAATCTATTATTATACCATTGACCAAGTTTAAATTATGTCACTTCTTTTAAACAGAATCCCTGTATAACATACGGGAGGAGAACAGACAGTTGAGAAAAGCTCACCAAGACATTCACACCCAGCTACAAGATGTTAAGGTAGGCTTTGCTTTGAGGAGAACTTTCCCCAGTTTTAACAAGCCCAAAATGGGCTATACTGCAGACTTTGGTTTCTGTTATGTGGGAAAAAGGAGAGGAATATGGCTGAACTGGATTTCATGTCTTTTGCCACCTGCACTTTAGATACATGCTCTTTTTTTTTAAAAAAAAAAAAGGTAAAATATTTAGTATTGAAATTGGAATTGGGACTTTGACTTTGCAATTTAGAGATTGTGTTTTGGTAAGCTAAGTCTGCTGAAATTAATGTTTTTCAGCTCATCAATATAAACATCCCTCAACATCTACTCCAACTTTTGACTTTATTTTAGTTATGCAAATCCTGGCCTCCAAATTTTCTTTCCTGGCATGGCTTGATTTCTCTGCATATTTAATATGCATTCCATGTTAAATAAATAAAGTGTGTTATTCCAACTCAGTATTTTCTTTTTGAAACAAATTGTATTATCTTTCTCGTTCAAAATCCCCAAGGATACCTAATTTACTTCTAGAATGCACTTTATGTGAAACGTGTAATGTTCTTCTTTTTGTGTAGCAACAGCATAAGAACTTACTCTCCCAACACAACCAGCTTGTAGTGACACTGGAAGACCACAAGAGTGCACTAGCTGCTGCACAGGTCAGAAAGGAAAGCAGCTTCTGCTGGCTCTAACCTTTCTAAAACTCATTTCTCCTAGTTCAGCTGACTGTAATGTTATGCATGCAGCCATTCGCATGGAAAATTCGCAGTTAGCACCACGCTGCACACTGCAGGGAAATGCATGAGTTAAAGGGTTGCTTTAAGAAGAAGCTGCAACAAGTCATAGGGCCATAGGAATAAAAAAAGGGGTATTATTGGCCCAAGAGTGCATGTATTACTGATTCTTATCAGAGTGGAAGAGAATCTCTGCTTCCATAAGAACTGTCGAATACCTTTCTTTCCCTGTCTTCTCTGATAGAACTTCTATTAGTTTAACATCCCATAGTCTGACATCCACATATATCATTAGAAAGAACCGGATGTTGGCATACTATAAAGTCTCTCTCTGTGTGTGACTGGAAGGTTTATAAGGGAGTATGCATCAGTGCAACAAAGACAGAGTATATATGGAGGACTCATAAATTCCAGGTGGAACTCAAATTAGTTAAAAATAAGCAGCAGCGTTACCTTTCTTAAATGTTATTTTCAAGTGAATTATCCATGAAGCACACACTTCGTTAGACTCTTGCAAATTCAGTCAGCTGTGCCAGTACAAGCTGTGGAGGCCACAAGGAGTCTGCAAGTAGGAGTAATGTTGGAGCAGGGGAAGACCACTGGTGAAAAATCAGAGGGAAAGGCAATGAGGCAGTGTAAAGTTATTTTTATTCCTGACTAGTTTTGTTCATTTAAGTATTTTCACACTCCACAAAATTATTAGCGGCATTAAAAGTGTTGGATCTTTTTTTTTCCCAGTTCTGCTTGTTGTGCACATCAGTATGTGGATATTCAAGAAATGGGGAAAGACGAGGGAACTTCCCTCTTAGACTAAATATATGAAAAGTCTTAATTTTCAGTACTAAGATATGTTGGCAGCTAATTTTAAGTTCTTCTCCCACTGGCCATGTTAGCGGCTTGGTATGTATCTGAATTCCACAAGGGCAGATGTAGGGTGTGATTAAGGTTCACCAAATCCAAAGGGATGCTCCATATACTTCTCCTGGCTTTGATTAATTTCTTTAATTAGAAAACCTGTGTCACAGAAAGCCTTTCTATCCACAACCAGAATGCAGCATTTAACATATAGAGAAACTTTCCTTCCAAAGAATTTTTGCACATTCTTTCAGAACAGGAGGTATTTAGCACAGTTGCTTAATTTATCCTACAAACCAGGTACAGAAAGTTCACAAGAGATTATTGCTTAGAAACACAGCTCAATAAACGACCTTTGTATTTGTAAGCGTATGCTAGACATTAAATATCAGTAGTCAATACTGCACTAATGAATTTGTGACCGGAATCTTTAAGGCATTGTAATCTTTGTACTTTTCCATAGCTCAAACAGCCAGACAGATTCATTATATATTTTTACAAATCCTGTATTTCTGCCAGTATTAATACCTTTTAAGCTATGGCTTTGAATCTCAATCTTCAGCTTAGTGACTCGTGCAGCAGAATGGAGTACTTGAATTCTGCTCTGGACGTGCACTAAGTATCCCAGAATAGTAGTCTCTCTGCATGGTCAGTGAGTGGGGATTGTTAGTCTTAAGTAAAGAGTAATTTTTTCCTCTAAAATATTGGCCTCTGCAGCAGGAAGCAGAAGTATCCCTCTGGAATGACAAGAGTAATTACTGTGCATTCTGCTTTGCTTTTAGGCCCGTCTGTTTTAATGGATGCCATAGTCTTTTGAAGATGCTTCGAGGTGCGTCTAGCTTCGGAGCTGTTATGCATTGCATCATGTCAATCTGTAGCACTGTGGATATTGCTTTGTATGAGTATTATGCATTGTAGATCAATGCATCATGCCTGTCTGCTGTACTATTGATTGCTATGATACCACACAACACACACAATGACAAGCACAGTCACCGAGTGGAAACTGTAGCCAGTTTTTACTCGGTATTCTAAAATTATAATGAAATGCACTTCTGACGTAAAAATGGGCAGTAAACATACCCACCACTTCCATTGGAGCCACAGAGAAATCCTCTTGTGGAGCACCACCCTTTGTATATGCAGCTGGTCAGCTTTTATAAATCCTGTCCAACTCAAAAGTTTTACTTCACGAGATAGTTCTCCTTGTACATCCGTACTAGGATACCAACCAGTCTGGATTCTCACACTGGACTTCAAAACTTTTTGAAAATATTCTGAGCTTATACAAAGTTAAACAGCAAAACAAATTACAACATTTTATTGTTGCATTTCAGGAAGACTTTAGATAAATTTGTTTTCTCTCTTCTTTTTCTTTTTTTTTCCGTCTTTTTTTTTCTTGCTCTTCTCCAACAGTGTACTATGACTTTCTTTGCCTCAGTTGTGTATTTTAGCTGTTGTCTGGTGTAACACATGTCTAAATGTTGAGGATCTGGTATTTTCAAGGCATGTAAATATGCTTTGAAGGTACTGTTTCTGAAAGATCTGTATTTCTTTCTACCAGTAAAGGAGAAGCTGTGGTGCTCTCAATTTCCCTTGCTTTAGTCTGCCAAGAAAACTGCATCGCTCCCTCTTGACAATTCTCTTGCTTGGAATGAATAAAACAAATCTTTATCTTTGTCCCACAGAGATTTTTCTAATACATTTTGTATGCATGTGCACTTTGGCTGAAAAGATTGTAATGAATCAGTGCTATCTAATGATAGCGTGAAAACAACCAATTTTAAAAGCTCCTGTCCCTTCTCCTCCCTGGTATTTTTTCTGACGTGAATATTGAATCTTTCTATCATATATCTTGCCAGCAAATTCACTCTGAGATGACTGGACACGCTGTAATTCATGTGTTGACTTTAGTCCCAGGTGGAGGAATACAAACAGTTGAAGGACACACTCAACAAAATGCCAAGTTTTCAACAGCCTGAGAACTTTGAACAAACAAATGAGCAAGCGGAAGTGCGAGCACCGAATCCCTACAGTGACCTCCCAATGCACCACAAAGCTGTGGATGAAGAGCATAAGGAGGTATGAAGTACTGACTGGATACAGATGCTATAGGAAATGGCTCTCATTCAGGAAAATACTAGCTATGTGCTCATCTTCTAATAGAAGTGTATATTTAGCTGTACATGTTTGTCCATTCTTGTAAAGTAGTAAGGAACAGTTTAATCTTAGAGTAGTAGAAAAATATGTTCATTATGACCTTTTCTTTCTTTGCTATAAATGCACTTAAGGCTGGTTTATGTAAGCGGTTTTAAGACACTGCTAAAAATATTTTTTTTTGAGTAATAAGTGTTCTATGCTATTTTAGATATTGAGTGTTACAGAAAAAAATTAACAAGTTCTGAAGAAATTTTATTTTCATGTGTTTTATAAAGTTTCAGTGGCACACTTCAAATTGTCACGCTATCCAATGTTTAAAAAAAAAGGCAGTTGTGGACAAAATCTAGAAGTTAGATTATCAGTTGTAGTTTTGTTTTATAAGAATTTGTGGCCAGCAGAACCTACAGGAAGTAAAAATACAAAACTTCCTTTGTAGATACAAAACTGTAATACGTTTGTTCCTCTTCAGATAAAAGGAGGCTTAACCTGCTTTATGATAGATTTGTACAACACCTTGTCAGCTGTGCCAAGCCAAGTATCAGGTATTGATACTGTTTGGCAGGGAGGGTAGCTTGTTCCAAAACAGGTATTGGGCTCATCTGCCTACTGCTTCCCTGCTGCAGGCTGGAATAAAGGCATCCATATCTTGTCCTTGGCTGTCTTGAAAATGCAAAATCCGTAATATCTTGTGCACATGTAATCTTGTGTATGTTTTGCAGAATGACAAGCCAAAAGAGAAAGAAGAAATAAATACCCAAGAAAATAGAGGCAGAGCTGAGCCTTTTCATCTGCAGAGAAGGGCTAATGAGGCCCAGCATGCCAAAGAGCTAAATATCGAGGAGCAAGAAGAAGCTGGAGAGGATGATGAGCAACATGTTGATCAGGTTGAAGAGGAACGTAAAAAAGAACTTGAAGAGGAAGAAATGGAGCAGGCTGGTCAGCCTGAACACTTAGAGGAGGAACAGGATCAAGTATCAGAAGACCACGAGTGGAAAAAACAGGAACAGAAAGAAGAAGAAACCAACATGTTGGGTGATCATCTTCATTCAGAAGTATGGAGCTCTCTTGTTTTCTACTAATTGATTAGATTTGCTGTTTAAATGGACGTATCTCTTGTCATTGCTGGCCCTATTTTGCACTCACCTGTTTCTAGGTAAAATCAGTGACATATATATAAAACTTTGGAATCAGAGCACTCACTGTTTTTTAGGCAAAATTGTCATATTTATAGAAAATTTGGGATTTGAAGCATTTGTATGTATAAGATCCAGGCTCAACTTCAGCACACCCATGCTGCAGTGCTCGCCAAATGCAGCTTAATGAACTCTAATTCTGCTGATAAAAAGCAACAGATGGAAAAAAAAGAGCAGTCGGGTTGAATCATATTTTCTACTTTAAATTTGAGGTCTGTGGTAGCTGATGGGAGGAAGCCAGAATGAGACTTGTCTTCAGCACTTCGATGGAGAGCTGTTCTGTCTTACTAACTATAATGTGATGCATCTTGGCAAATTGGAGTGTGTTTCCTTGTCTGCTATACCTACCTTATGTAAACACATTTCCATCTAAGTGTTGGCTGTTGTTTGACAGAAAATTTTAACTGCAAGGTGAACATGACTAAAATAGCCAGAGGAAATCAGCGCACAACAATGGCAAGGCTTGGTCTATGAAGCTCTAAATATAACCAGCGGATCTTGGATTTACATTCTGGATAAAATCTCCAGTGGAAAATATATTTTACTGATCTTGCCTTGCTCTCCTAGCAGGTTAATTGTGTAACTTCAGTGTGATGAGAGATCGTTGTTGGAGAGTTGCAGTGGATTAGAACAGCAGCAATAAGTTAAGCAGTGAAAATGGAGTTAAAGTTACTGCTGACTGTAAAAAAAAAAAAATATGCAGTGTCTCACTTAAGGCTCAAAGCTACCCCTACTGAAATCACCAGTTAAATCAATGGAAGCATGTTTTCTGTCTTAATTGTCAGCCGTCAAAACTTCCTTTTACAGGTAAAATATTCAGACGGTTTATTATTGATGTGCAGGAAACGCATGGCTTTCCCCAGCTTATTATCTCCTCTTCCTTCCCCATGTTCTCCACAAATATCCCAACACTTCCAGTCTGTGCTCAAAAAACAAAATCAAACTTTCAGCAGAGACAAGAAAAATTAAAACAACTTTGATGTAATTCTGCCTATTGCGTGTAGCATCTGCCTAATTTTCCCTCCTGTAACAGGTTGATGTATGCTTGTTTCTGATCGTTGGAATTGTGATTAATCTAGAGCTAACATATTTCTTTGACAGTTAACATCAACAAAAGCTGTAACAAAAAGACACAAGTCAGCTTATGAACAACAACTAGAACAGCAACACCTTGCAGCCCAAAGAGCAGAGGAAGCCAATCAGCTACGAGAACATCAGGAATCACTACACCAGCAAAGATTGCGGGAACACCTCTTACGGCAGCAACAGATTCAAGAAAAAGAGCTTCAGCTGCAGAAACAGGCAGAACAAGGCGAAAGCCACTATAAAAACAGGCTAAGGTTAAAATTCTTTTGCACGAGGTTGTCGTGGTCTGTGCTCTTAAGTTTTATGGCTTCCACCATGCCACCTTTAAGTGAGGGCGGTTTAATGCTATAAACCTAGACCACCCAGAAACTAAATTCAGTGAGCTTCATTTCCTCCTTTTTTTTCATTTTGACTTTTACTATGGAAGCCTCCGAAGTCTGCAGTAATGGGTTCATGTTGCTATGCCCCTCCTTAGAGGAGGCTAGATGCTTCTGGCATACAATGCCTCTTGTCTTAAAGCTTGCTTTAAATTAGAAATTATTTTCCGCTTAGCAATTATGATCTTGTAATACTGAGGAGTTCCAGTATCAGATTTGCATTAAGGTACCTAAGCTAAAGTTCCCTCTTAAATGTGAGATGCCATTTTTAAGTAATTCTGTGAGGACTTTCTGGACAAGAGTGACTAGAGTTATCTCCATTGTAGATACAAAAGTGTGATTTCAAGAGAAACCAACAACCTGTTAGTGTCATAAAGTTATTGTGAATGCAGTTACATTCATGATAATGTAGCTTCTACATACCTTTAACTCTCCCTGTCCTATTTCCTTATGCTTCTGCTTATTTTAATGTTGTTAGTATTTTGGAATCTTAAGCCCATTGAATTTTCTGTGCTGAAACATTGAAATATTAATTCTTAACTTGACCTATGTTCTCAAAACATTTTGATATGAGAGCCTTTCATAAATTGAGAGTAAAAATATTCCGTCCTGCAAGAACAACCACACAAGTAAACTCCTTTCAAGATGAAAATAACTGATCCATGTAGTCTGTCTTTAAGACCATTTATCTGAGGAGTTGTTTGCTTCCAGTTCATAGTATTTGTGCTTTGATTATGGAATATACTAGTTTTAGGAGTTTTGAAAATACAAGGTAGATATATTGATATATAGAAAAATACAAGCACAGAAGTTAGTATTGTAGAAGAAGAAAGTCTTCTATAAAGTCTTCTTCCAGGGACGATGATGTGTGAAAATATTAGGCAGTAGAAAGCCAAACTTCAACCCATTCTGGCAGGAGCTGGGAGGGGTAGAGATGCAGTAGGATGTTTTTTTCATTAAAGCAAACCCACTTTTTTGAAACTGAAATGATATATTTGCTTTTAATTTTCTCAGCCAACAGGCTCAGTATGATAACCTGGACCATGATATTGTACAAGGGGAAGAAGAGCAAGGTATTCAGGAAGAGGAAGGAGGTAAGATAAATTTTATGTTCCTACTGTGTTCACAGGTTCCCTATGTACTGCCTTTCATGTGAGATTTTAATATTCATTTCATATCTAGTTTGGATTCAAGTGAAATATAAACTTGCAATTTAAAACCAGAAGCTCAAATAACACTGGCTGAACTCACTGAGGTATTACTAAAGATCATATCCACATTCCTGAAAGGAAGAGTGTCCTTCTGATTTAGCTTACTAGGATAGGGCTGTGTGGATCTTCATTACATTCCTGGCTTTGCATACGATTTTGTTTGTTCTCTTCAAATTATACTATCTTTTAGCGTCTGTTTCCTACTAGCAGTAAAGCAATTGTTAGCATTATCTGTTCAGCTAAGCTCTTTAGATAAGGCTGCCTACTACTAAAAACATGTAGGAGACCTTCTTAAAAGGGCTAACTAGAAACTGCTGTAATACAATAATAATATCAAAAATTTGTCAGCTTATGATCGTGACAATCAGCACCAGGAAGAAGGTGAAGATGACGATCAAAACAATGTGAATGAACAGCAAGAACCAGAACACCAAGTAGAAAATCAGCAGGCTGATGAATCAGTGAGTATGAACTAAGATGCTACTGATTGCAATCGTTATTGAAGTGAAAACTCAGAATCTCATCTAACATAACTGCGTGTTACAGAAATGGGATGAACCAGAGGTCTGCTAGGAAGACAAGTTTGACAGTTTAAAACTACATCTATAATCTATTTGAAGTTGTCCTTACTGATTTGGGGGAAAAAAAAAATCTAAAAATTTCTTTATCTGTGCTTTAGCTGAAATAAAGGATTTGGACTTAGGTGGGACTTGAACTGGTAAACTTGGATGAAAAAAAATAACAGGAGTAGCTCATTGGTGGTCAGTCAAAAGAGCGATGATGGTATTTTTCATACTATCATTCATTTAGAGGGTAAGAGCCAACTCCACAGCCACTGAAACCAGTCAGTAGGGAAGTGTGAGATCTTGAAAGAGAACATACTTCAGCACCGAACACAGCTGCGATACCAATCGCAGAGATGCCGATGCAGGAGATTCAGTCCTGTGCCTTTCCGCAAGTTCCACCTTACCTGTTGCTGTGGAACATCAAGCATATCATCTTCACTCTCCTCTGCCTCAGCAAGTTAAATTGTATAGTAAATATTTCTAGAGGAACTTTAATTTGTCAGCTATAAAAATATCAGAAATGCTTTTACTGAATGATAAGCAGAAAGAAAACGCTCACTTTCTGAATGGCAAAATATGAGGGAAAGTGAGGTTTTGTTTTGCTTTATAAACATAAAAGAGTCAATATTACTGGACAGACTGGTGCAGACAGATCACATCAGCTTTTTTAAGCCATGAGCATTTCAACTCTGTCTTTTTTCAGCTGGTCTTATCAGGCATTGTCAGTTGTCAGATAGTCAATAAACAAAAGCAGTTCAACAGCCTATGTGAAATAACTCATCTTCAATGTGGGTTTTAACAGACAGGTACCCATAGTGCAGTTATGTCTGTGTTCAGTGCTGGAGTTCTTTCTTGTTTCAGGAACTGATGCTTCTGTACTGGCTAGGGTTTGACCTAGGGACCCCTGATGCCTGTGGAGAGATTTCAGCTGGTTTCGGTGGGTATGGAGTTGTCTCTAACATAGCTCATGCTAGGGTAGCTTTCAACCGAAATGGAATTTGACTGTGAGATAAAAATACATATTTAACATTCAGTTCTGAAAATTATAGAAGGCAGCTGTGGAAGATGTGAACCCTGCTGATGACCCCAATAATCAGGGAGAAGATGAATTTGAGGAAGCTGAGCAAGAGAGAGAAGAAAATCTACCTGATGAAAATGAACAGCACAAGCAAAACAGTCAAAAACATGGGCACCCGGGAGCGGAAGAGCACCTAGTGGTCAGTAAAGGGAAACGAAGCATCTGTAGGTCTTTTAAAGACTGGGTAGCACAGATTGACATCAGAACACTGAACTTTAATCTTTAAAGATCTCTTTTGAGCCATTTATGACATGTGCAGGTAAAATTGTGGAATTATCACTGGTGTTAGTCCAGCATGTCTTCCATCACTTGCTCTACTCAGTGAGTTTCTGTAATATTTACAGAGCCTCTGTATTTACCCTCACACAAGCCCCTGCGAGAACACCTGCTCACACAATCTTTATGTCTTTGCACAAATCCCTTCTGTGCTGCTTCCATTCCATCAACACTCAATCAACTGTAAGCAGAGGTGTCATTTCTTCCTATGGCCGTTCCACTCAGTGCTGCACATTTCAACTGTGTTTAAGTTGTAAACTCCTAGGCAGAGATAATCTGTATTTTTATGACATTGGTCTTTAATGGTGTGATTATTTCATTGTCTTCCTGTTTAGTATGGAAAGTCTTGCTTTACTCTGTGAAGTGATTTTTATTATAATCATTCTGCTGTCTATTTTTTAATTTAGGACAGTTCTAAATCATATAGGCAGGCTATCATTAATGCTAATAGACACACTGTAACTGCTTATGCTATTATTGTTACTTCAGTTTTTCATGAAGTTTTAGTTCCAGAACAAGAAACTGTAACCTTCAGTCTTCTAAAGTTAATAGGCATGCACATAGAGTTAATTTTTTGTATGATCTTTCTGCAGATGGCAGGAAATCCTGACCAGCAGGAAGATAATGCAGATGAACAATACCAGGAAGAGGGGGAAGAGGAGGTAAGAAAAAAGACATTGGGCATATGTGGACTCAGGTAGTGTAGCACACCTCCGTTAACAGTCACTGTCGGTAACTTTTATAACTGCACAATGAACCCGAATCACTTTAACTTTATGAAACCCAGGAAGTCCTTGTTGTTACTCTGTTGTCCACTTCTGGACACACTTAGCGTTACTTATGTTTTTATGCTGCAATTCATTAGTCTTCCATGCAACATGGTATTAATTGCGCGACATTGAAAAGATTAAGCCATTCACAATGCAAGGAAAAATTCCTGAAAACCTCAAGCCCTGTCAGGGTCACTGAAAACCTCATTAACTTTGCATTCCTAATCACACACTGCTGTTCTGGGCTAACGGCTTCCTTGGCCAGGTACTTACTTGGTAGCACTGACTTTGATTTGTCTGTGATCCTCTTAAGCAATCTTGAGTTATGTAAGCCCAGGCTATTTGTGGAGTCAAAGAGTGGGGAAGCTGTTAGCACATTGCTTTGAACTGGAGGAGAGGAGGAGGGGAAGGGACTCTTTCCTTCCTGTGTTGAGTGCAGGCTCATTATGCATGTGCTAGCACAAGCTACCCTTCAATACATACCTAATCAATTGCTATTTTCTACTTCATGCATAATGATCTACAAAAAGCAATAGAAATGCCTACTCACCACTCCCTTATAGGGAAGGGAGCACTTTGTCTAGATTAGCTGGTATGCATTTAGAATTCACCAGCTCAAAATACAGTTACTTAAAACAAACCAGGTCATTAGGAACTGGGAATAGCTGGCCTTTGGCAATTACTCTTTGGCTTACAGGAAGTAACTTAATACATGTTTCATAAAGGACTGTGACCAGTGTGCTTACTGGAAATATTAAAGAGTGAGCAGCAGTTGAATGAACAATCAAGAAAGAGTTCAAGTGCTGTAATCGGGAATAGTTTCTTTAGTAGGTTGACTAAAATATTATACATATCTGGTGTTCAAATCTTTCCCTTCTGTCCCTCAAAGTGATTCGGGTTTGGTGGCTGTCCTTCTGCTGGCAGCAATACCTAACTCCAAAGAACTTGTTCACAAGCAGCTTTGCTTCCTGTTGGAAGCAACCACTAAATATACTCTCTTCCTACAGATGTTGAGAAGGCTGTTGCTGCTGTTGTTGAGGAGAATGTGGTGGCAGCTGCTAGAGGGAGGGAGCCTTGTCCAAAGCAGCAGTCTCATACGTGCTCTTTGTGGCAGGGGTGGATGGCACCACTGAGTGGCAAATGCTTCCCAGCCAGGTGAAACAGCTTTTCTCCACAGAGGGAGCTGTAGGGCCTTATGGAAGGATCTTACCCAGCGTGCAGGACAACACCTGGGGCACATGTGCATAACAGCATTCTTCAAAAGCAAATCAAGCTTGCCTCTTTCAAATTTGCCCCTAACCATGAAAGGACATGGAACCGAGGGGAAATGCCGACATAAAAGAAAGACGTGTTAGATCAAGATCTGAATATCTGGAAAACAGATTCAGTGTGGCCTGCTCTCTATTCAAGGACAGAGGTGGAAGAGATTTTTCTTTGCTCCCAATCCCCCCTTGCTCTTTTGTAGCTTTCCCAGAAGGATCGGCAGAAGGATCACTCAGCTGCTGGGAAAACATGAACAAGGTTACCATTAGAAACCTACTTTGCATATCAGAACTGAAATAGTTGTAGGAGTCTGTAATGACTCTACGGTGTCGTGATGCTCTCACTATGAAGGACAAAATAATGTATATGTAAAGCTAAAACACAGAATGGAAATCTAAATATGTTAGCTGATTATGAGACCGTCTGCAAAAATTGTAGTTAAAAGTTAAATGTGCTGTCAGAGAGAAATGAATTCTTGATTGGTGGGTGGGTTTTTTCTTTCCTCCTTTAACCTTTCCATGGCCTCTCCTCTTGTTCTTTTAAATCTTCATTCTGCAGAAGCGTAGCTGTAAAAATGTGTAAATTTATGCCACAGTCTACTTTTGTAAAAGAAATTAAAATATACAGAACATCTGTGTTTTGTAGATCCAGGAAGATTTAACTGAAGAGAAGAAAATGGAACTGGAACACAATGCTGAAGAGCCATATGGTGATAATGATGAAAATGTAAGTACTGTGTAAAGCCACAGACTCAGTGACATGAAGATAGAGGTGATCGTGTCACAGTGACATTACATAACAATTGTTGTGCCTTGCTTTAATTAATTGAACTAAAAATGTCACGCTGTCCCAACTTCCTTTTGCTCATTCTTCCACTTCCACATCCATTCTTGCTGCCTGGAGATCCTTGGAAATCTTTTCCGGTTTCTGCCTGTCAGCTCGAACAACTCCAGCTGACAGTCATTTTTCTTTTTCCTTTTCCTTAACTTCATCTCGTTACCCCAAAATAAACTATAAAGAAACTGTCAGTTGCACTGAATCTGATTATTAATTTTAATTATTTCCAATCAGGCAGATGAAAAAAATAACAGAGGGGCAGATCAAGAGCAAGAAATGCAAGAAGAGAACAACCAGAAAGAAGTTCATGAAGAAAATTATGAGGAGGAGGAGGAGGAGGGCAGAGCTGTTGCAGCAAAAACGCGTAGACGAGGGGAGATGTAGTCATCCTCTCTTTTCTTTGTTTCAGTCCACAAATCCTTTTGTTTGTTTTTAATAAAAAGCAACAATTTTTTTTAGGATGTTTAATTTAAAAGAAAAGTTCATTTTACACTTTTTACTTTTCTATTAAATGTTCTCGTATGTTTATATAAATACAGTATTTTGATACTCTAGACTAGGATTTCTTTCTATTAAAGCTGTACATAAACAGGCATCATACAAGTTTACACGTTTATAATTCTGGGCAGGTTTTGTAAAGGCCATCCTGGAATACGCTTTCACCTTGTCCAAGTAGATAGAGATGTTTGGTCTAAATTCAGATACATTCAACATCTGAGAGAGTATATCTAGTGCCTAAACCCAGTCAACATTAGTCATTCCAACTCTCACTGTCTTTCTTGACACAACTTTTGTGACTAAGGGCTGGCCATACTACCCCTCCAAGGTGCAACTTGTGGTGCTCATGGAGGCCAACAGGTAGTTTCATTCATTATAATCTCATGAGATTCTTCAAATACTTGAAGATAAGCACAGGCGTAGCTATTTGCAGGACCAGGCCTTTTGTGGGTGCAGAACAGTTATAAAATATGCAAGTTTTACAAGCCTTTAAAATACAGCCAGGTTAACAGCTGTTAATTTTGGCAGCTGTTTATAAACAATTAAATTATGCATTTATTTTAATAAGCATACCTAGGTACTTCAGTTACATGCACTGCATAGCAGAGAATGCAAATGGTGATGTGCTGAGAAGAGACGTGAGCTAGAAACCAATTTAGACTTGAAGATCCATCATGACAAATCAAAACACTAGAGCTGTCATATGAGTGAAGATTTACAGAAGGAACAGTTTTGTTGACCTTATTAATACCGAAAATATTTGACCAGAGCAACCTAATCACATCAGCTCAGTGAGGAGCTTTCTGGAGACTGTGGAGAGAGTTCATGCATCTTAACTGAGTTGACACGATTGGTGCAAGATGTTGAACTAAGGCTTTTACCGTCTTATTTATTTCTAAGTCTACACTGGAAGGAGTTTTGTGTCCTCTGGTGTGAAAATCAGACAAATCTCACATGGTTTTTTTTTGAACAGCAGACATCTCTAACACTGCATGCTGAATGTAAGGGTGGGGGGGAAAATTGTGCCTTGGTAGGCTACTATGAACATAATCACAGTGCATGACTATATACAATATTTGTATTGGTATAGACCCTAGTTATTTAATGTATGTTAAAAGGAGAATGGGAATCTGGATTTCCTAGGTGATACCCCATTGCTGGAAATGCGGTGCACAGTAGCTCCCCATGAAAGTGTGTGTTAATATATGAAAGGAGAGAGGGTTGGGGATTTTTTTCCCTTTTTTAATAATGATGCATAGCAATCGTTTTAGTTTTAACTTTTATATGAATGTAATTGAATTCATTTTTCTACTAATTCAATTATATTATGTTTTATAGTTTGTTTCCATTCTTTATAATTTTCCTAAGTGTCCCAGACACAAGTGCTTATGTGTCATAGGAATATTTTTGTCAGCAAGTACTTTGGGTTTTTCTAGTTACCATAAATCAGATTTATCTTATGTATGAAAAAAGTTTACATGATACTGTAAAATGTATAATATGTACATAATCTTCAGAATACAATTATTTTGGTAAGTTGGCCTGTATTTTTAATGTCACAGTTGCGGTATTTAATTATTCGAGGCATAATAAAACTTGACTGCAGTCAATAAAGAATAATAGAGTTACTGATCTTTCAGGAGCGTGGTGGTTTGTTGGAGCTTTCCTAATGACGCATTCATACTCTGTTTTAGTAGAGCACAGCAGAGACTGGCAAAGGGAGGGAGGGAGCTGGGAGCCAGGATGGCATTTCCAGTGAGGTGGAGCAGGATTAGGGCCGCCAGTAACAGCAGCAGCCATTTTAGTGTTCTGTAGATGTGCTCTTTAAGCCCTCATTGCAACCAAGCTCCTCTTCAGCTCTCAGCCTCTTTCAGGCTTTTTTTTTTTTATCAAACATGGTCCTGTGAAAGAGGAGGAGGCCCAGGCCCCTGTCCCACACAAGCTTCTCCCACAGGACCAGTTGTCTACTCCTCTGCCTACCCCATGGTGCAGGAAGGCATCCGTGCTGCCCAGACCGTGCCTGCTATTCTTCTGTTTACTGCCAGGCTATGGGGCTTCACTTGGATAACTTGTGGTTCCAGCAAGAGTCCAGAAGGACAACAAAACTCAGCACAGAAAGACAAGCTGCACAATAAGGGCTCCTATTGTGCATTGTGCATGCCAGCACTCACACTGGATGCAATATTTACTTCAGCAAGCGTTAACAACTCCACACCTAATCTGAAAAAGCCAAGAAAGTCTTAACGGAAGCCTGTTCTGTCCTTAATCAAGGGCCTATTCACTTCAGAAGAATTACTTGACTATCAGCTTTGTGAGTGAGACCTCAGGCTTGGCTGATAACAGCAGGGTGTAATCTCCGTAATGCGCCTCAGCCACCACTCTAGCAACAACTGGTGGTGCTTTCCCATAACTCCCTGCCAAGCAGTGCTCACTGCCAGCATCTCAGAACTCAGGTGCGCATGACTCAAAACAAAACTGCCCATGGCTTCCAGTATCTTTTGCAAAGGCTACTGGCAAATTACACGAGACTTCGCACATCTGCCTCCTCTGTACTGCTTACCCCAAAATGATTCTGACCACTCTGCCTGACGCACGTCACTTGGTGTCAGTCCCTGTGGTCCCATTTGGTAGATGAGCTGGTGGCTGGAACAGGGACTCTCATGGCTGGTCCTCATTGCTATAGGTTGTGTTCTGGGACAAAGGAAATACTGAATGCTTTGCCAAATCAAGAAATTAATGTGTTTATGTGACCAAAAAATAAATCGGAGATGGCCCAGGGTGAATGGCAGAGGCAAAGGAACTTTCCTGGTTTTACTTCTTACAAAGCATGACTCCCAGCACGACACCGGGGCAAAGAGGACCAATGAGAGTGCCACACCAACAGAATGAAAGTATGAATTCAAAGGGAAGAGTTACATTGCTTTTGGATTTGGCAGCAGCAAGACAGCTATTGGCGTACTGCAATCGCATCTAGCACCCACTCATCAAAATATTGGAGACCATTCAGGGAACAGGGTAAGAGTGATAGGAAAACTCGGCTTATAGAAAGAAAGCTCATGCCACAATCAGCTGAGGAAAAGAAAAGCCTTGACTGCAGGGTAGGAGAACTCGCAGAGGCAGCCAACCAGTGAGACAGCAGCCCTTGGCCTCCCAGGGAAAAACAAAAGGAAATCCCACAGTAATACTGAGGCCAGAAATACAGTGTACATAATGAGTAATGGGGTTAATTAGTCATTACAGCAATTATTTTAAATTCTGCGATGAATTCTTGATTGCTAGACTTCTGTTTTAAAAGACTTTCTAGTTCAGCCCCAGCTTGTGCATCACAAGAGAAGCACTACTGGCTATGATAAATACAACAGTCAGTCAAAAGGACCATAATAGTGTGCTCTAGCCATAAAATAAATGAAAACCAACACTCAGTGGAAAAAATTAAACCCAATGGAATTCATTCTGTAGGACAGGAAATCCTCCAGTGGATCAGGTACCATATTATAGCTTCACAACTCACCTTGATAAAATGGCTTCCCTTGACACATTGCCTTTAAAATCTCTGCATACATTGGGGATTTTGAAACCACCTGCAGGCTGAAATCACCATCAGCCAGCACTGTCATGCAAACAACAGGTTTTGTATCCAGGTTTTGTCCAAATCTATTGAATGCCAGCTGGCTAACTTAAGGATTGATTTAACCTGAGCCGAAAAGTGAGATAGCTCTACTTTTAAAGCAAACATTAAAAATCAGTGTGACTGGGACTGAAACACACAGAGATGATACACTTGTCATTGAAGCACAAACTAGTTTCTGAAAAGTTTTATCTACTTTTACTGAAGGTTTTCATGACAAAGAAGCCTCAAAGCAGTGATTGCTAAAAATGACTTTCACTCAGCTTTTCAAGTCTGAGCACTTAAGATGTGTTTACTGTGTGCACAGAACTTCTCAGTTGTTACAAGTAGGAAGTAAATTTATATTATTACAGCCAAAATATTTGCAAGGTGAGGAGAATGCAAACCCCAAAGCTGCATATCCAGAGCAAGATAAGAAGTTGCCATCAGTATACCTGACACATCATCAGCCTTCATATAGTTTTCCATTCTACAGCTCTTGCTTTAATAGTTCCTGCTGGTTCAAATGCAAAATTATTATTTTCTCATCATCATCACTTCTAAAGGAAATAAAAAAAAAAAACCTGCCATATCTACTAAGAAAGTATGTTTACATTTTTATTAGAAGTTCAGCATATTAAAGGGAATTATCAGCTCTGTTATAGCTGGGGACTCAGCTGACATGGTTAGCAATGCCTTTCACTTGTTCCTACATGCTGAAACACACAACAGAAAATTCACAGGCACGTCGGTGTCAATAGCCTGTGATTCTCTGAAACACAATCACTGCACTGTACTAAATAATTTGTTCTCAAAGTTTCTTTTATCTGCAGATCTCAAACCATTTTTAAAAAGTGGAATGCCCTACCTTAAAAAGAGACCCAGAGGCAAGGGGTGCAAGCAATTCGGAAAAGGTTTCCGAGAGGAAAGCTGAGAGCAGAGACCAGACTGGGCCTGAGTTCAGCCCAGAGTCCTGCTGCACTTCTTACTGCGATCAGCAGTACTAAAGTGTACGTTCTGCGTATTTTCAATCGCACAGCAAAATGGTTGTATCAGTTCAAAAATATTTTGCAACAGGTCTTTGAGCTGGGTCTGACCTCTCACTGCTTTATCCTGACAGCACTTCCTTGTGTGAGTTCCTGGCCTTCCTTCCCACAACCCCGATGTCAGCCAGGGCCTATGTGACTCCTTAGATGGAGCTACATTTCATCTTCACGAATTAATGCTCCACCCTATTTCAGAGGTGGCAAACTACTAGGACATTTTTTCATGGTAAGTGCCATGTACATCAGCCACGATATGAACACAGTGTCGCTAAAAATGCCTTGAAGACACTCATGGTGCCCTCAAAGCTACAGGAGCGGATTCTCCAGCAAGTCCCTCACAGAACAAACTGGCTGGAAAAGCTGTCATTTTCATAGAGCTGACTTTAGTGATTAATTTACACGATTCCCAGCATTTTCATAGCCCTACAGACTTTCACAGAATGCCCACAAACAGCTCTGCTGCTTCAAGTTGGGTAGGAGTCCCCTTCCCAATCAGCCACGCCTCCATATGAACGCTCCCTTGCTTGTGTATCTGTGCTAACTCATCCATCTCCCGGTGTCACTTACACCCATGAAACAGTTGGGAAACTTCTCCTCAGCCCTTCTTTTTCTTCCTAAGAGAAACCCTTGATGCAGAATAATTCAGCCAGTTCAACTCCTGCTGCCCACCAGCCCATCACGGTCAGTGCTCGATTGAACTGAAGCAACTTTGATTTCTACAAACAAGTGAGCCACAGGTATTGGTAAAAGCTTTTTGGGCAAAGAGAAAAGACTCAGATTACCTACAGCAGGAAACGGTTCAACCTTTAGTGCCCTCATGAGACTTCTCCACCATCACTTAAACTCTCACATTCGAGGTTCATTTGTTTTCCTGTTTGAAAATGGGCCTCCAGAAAGGCCGTCAGAGACCCTGAGCAGCCAACGCAGTCATTCTGTAGTTCTGTGGGCAGCGCATGCGATCCTCGTGCATTGTATCCTTCTTTGGTCACTGAGCCTTTGCGATTCCCTCGTCACAGTTTAAGTGCTGTAATGACGCTTTTTAGGAATGATGCTCTACATTCAGGAAACACCTCCCTGCCTCTGATACTAGAGAAAAACAAAATGTTGACTCTGATCAGAGGTACCCAACAAGCTGTTCTGTGATATCTTTACTTTCCTTTGTCCTTTTCCAAGAGGGAGAAGGCAACTGGAAGGATGTTCTTGCTGAAAAACAGTACCACATAAAATAAAATCTTGTGGCTAAGGATTAGAACAGGTGTCAAGCAAGCCACAAGCATTGTGATAAAATAGTTAGCATTACTTAAATGTTTGTGGGGACTCCTCAAGTTCTTGGCAATCCATCACACCTTCCTGACGCCAAGGATGGGGCCAAAGACTGGAAGATGATCTGTAGTATTGCCACATGGCCAAGGCTGGCCCAGCAGTACCTCCTGCTGGAGGCAGGGATGGTGAGAGATCCCCTGGCTCCACAACCTTTCTCTTCTCATATGAACAAAAATATCTACTGTATAACCCCACTACCTTGGAGGATTAGGGGATCTTATGCATCAGAGGTCAAACAACAGCGAGAATCTTTATTTCCATTAGCATCACTCTAAAGGTTGCTGGTTTGTACCACGAATTTGCATAGTATTCAATGCAAATATTCCTTTCCTTCTCGAGGATTTTGGTTTACATCACAAGTAAGTTAGCACAGTTTCTCTCCTAAAAGAGCTCACACTCATGTCAAAGCTGACCATTTTACATTTGTCCACAATTAAGACCTTAACTATCCATCAAAGCAAATATAAAAGGTGAGGTTTAATGAAAGGTTAAATCCACAAGGAATTTTATATGCTGCCTTATGTCAAGGGAACAAAAAATGTCCTAGATGGCATTTTGGAAAAGGCAACGTCCTTAATTAAGGAACAAATTATATCGTTTGATGTTCATAAGCACTAAATAGCCAAAGTTGTGTAAAAATGAGATTATGAAATTAATTCAGGGACTATTTGGGACACATTATTCCCCTGGTGCCAATGAGAATGGCAAGACCTGCAGTTTTTCCCCTACCTGTAGAAAAGACAAGCTCAGTCTTTCCCAGCAGGAGCTGCAAAGTATCTTTCTAAAGTAGTAATTGTGGTGAATAACCCAAGTCAGCCCTGTGCAAGACAGCCCTGCCTGCAGAAGCCCCAAGCTGTCTGCATACAGGCGATATTGCACGCTGGATGTGAACAGCCCTCCCATGTTACAGGGAGCCAATTATCCAGTCGTTTATTGTGACAGGTGAGAAATGCAATGGCTCCTGTACAGGAAGCTGAGATGGTTTATAACACTAAATAGCACCCTCACATGCAAACAGATCTTGCCCGGATTTAGCTTTATACTGCAACACCAAAGAACAAAATTAGTATCCGAGACAAAACAGAGGGGATCAGAGTATTCATTTAGAAGTTGGTGCAGAGCACAAATTGGAGGTGGCCTGTTGCCAGGCACCTCGGCACAACTCCAGCATCGTCTGCTGGGAGCAACAGTGGTGCCAGTGAAAACGGTTCTGTTTGAGTCACAGCTAATCAGGCCAAGCCAGGAAATTGATATTAGAGAAAGATTTAAAGGAGTTCTCTTTTCACCACAGGAATAACAAACAGATATTAGAAATGAACATATGCAAATGCCTATCGCGGCAGCCTCACCTTTTAAGGTTCAGAGTGACCTCATGGCAAGTACTGAACATCACAGCTGTTCTATCAGCCACAAAGGATAAACTTAATTCAGCACCAGCCGGTGCGATAGAGCAGTGCCGGGAACCAAGGGATATGGAACGGACCCGAGGTGGTGGGCAGAAGTGGAATAACTGGGGACACAGCCAGGATTACTGTGCCAGAAGAGGTGTAGAGACATAAAATCACGTGACACCAGATTTCATTTGCTCTGATGCCCATGGAACAAACTGAGTTACCTTGAAATTACACAGGTACATATAAAGAATATACAGGTATACAGAAATAAATACTAGATTAAGAAATAGTTTGCACTGAGTTGTATCTATGCACCCAAACCTTGGGCAAAAGGCTCCTGCAGATGAGCTCAGTTCTGAGTTTGCAGCTACTGCCATTCTCCTGAGTCAGACTTCTATGAGTATTTCCATCCTACTGGCCTCTTTCACTAAAAAACAGTAATGTTATGTGGCACAGAAGAGACAACTTCACTCCTTTACACTCCTTGGGCTTCCAAATGCTCTAAAAAGCAGGGAAATTGTTTGACTTCTTGCTTTACTGATACGTCAAGTGGCCACGTGATCGTATTGACTTGCTTGTAAAATTAGAGGATGTGGTAGAATAATGAAAAATGTTAAAACGTTGTCAATCTCCAGATCAATATTTTGATGGATTTTAAAATGAATTTGTTGAAAATAATGCTGTAATTGAATAAAATCTTTGTAGAAGTGTTATAATTCACAGTGATAAATGCGCAAAGCCACAAACCATGTTATTCCTGAAAAGACATTGAGATTTATTGTGGAGAAAGTTTTTTTAAAATTAGGATATTGCACAACCTGATACTCTTCCGTAGTTTAAAAGTACTAGAAAAGTTATTTAGAAAGGAATTTCACATTGGTGTTTTTGTATAGAGGTTCATAAACCCTACCAGGAGACATATCTGGCTCCGCTAGTCCGAAAACCAAAAGACTAAAAGATTCTGCAGGTTATTTGGTGGTTCTGTTACAAAACAAGATGACTCAGTGCAAGTTGAGGGAAGAATATCTCATAGCTTCTAGCCTTTACTTTGATTTTTCGTATTGATTTTAACTGTAATGTAATTAGTAGTTCACCAGGTTATTCTGCACGGTGGCTCCACATTGCCAGACACTACCCATAGGGTATGAACTCACAGCAAACATCATTAAGTTTCCAATTTACCTTAGTGTCTGCTACCTTCCCCATTCAGACAAGCCTTCATGCCATATCGCTTCAGTTAACTTGAAGAACTCTTGGTCTACTACTACTCAAATGTGACAGAGAGCCACAGTTTCCTACCCTTTCTTAATCTATTTTTATTTATAGTCTTCAGGGTTCTTGCCTTTAACAGTTGCTCTTAGGAGGACTGGCTTTCCACTTCTTTATGTAAATCCACAGAGACAGCACTGCTACTTCAGGTTGTCCCCTTATCTACTAAACTGCTTTCTTGAGCCTCGTGGATTTAAGGCCTTTGCAGATAACATCACCATTAGATTAATCTAAAATCAGAATTTGGGCTGCACAGATCTAATCCACATTGTTAGTGGACTATCTGCAATATAGTAATTACAATCAGTGCCATAAGGACTGAAAGAAAAGGTGCATTTTTGTCTTGTTTGATAGCAAAGGTCTCACTTCTCCCAGCTACAAAGGTTACAGTATGGAAAAAGAAGAGGAGATTATCTGAAATTCCTCTGTATCTTAGGAAACTGTTAAGGATTCATGGGTAGTTCAAAGATTTCTACAAAAGTACCTTGATTTTCTTCAGTGTACTCAAGATACGGATTTTTTTTTAAACCAGGCGCAGCATCACAGATGCATGGATTAAAGTCTAGCATGAGTTGACTGTAATTTAAGTAACGGGGGAAAAAACCCCACCCATTTCTACAAGGCAATCCCATGCCTTTCTTGGCTGGTACATGTGAACACAGAACAACTGCTGTTTCAAAAATTGCTAATTCTTTCTGTAATTAACATTTTCTATAGCCAAATACACATTTACATAGGAGCTGGTCTGTAGAACTTGCTCATACTGCATAGTCTCTCAGTGTGGTCACGGGCAGCTGGATTTTTCTATGACGTGCCTCTTGTAGAAAATACTACTCATCTTGAATAAAAGTACAGAGTCAAGGTCCAGTTTTCAACAGTTTTGTTTACTTGCGCACATGAAATGATATTTTCCCTTCTTATGCCATTTGCTTGGGACAGTTCCCTTCTCCTTGGGACAGTTGTGCCCAGAAGCCCAAGCAGCTCCCTGGTCCTGTCTCCTGGTCACTCAGCCACCCAACTGCCCCTGCAGCAAGAGGCTGGTTTGGTCACCTGCCCCTCTGCTTTGCCTCTACAGCTCAGAGACTGCAGAACACAGAAAAACAAAGAAACAAGACTTCAGCCCTCCTGGGAGGTGCTTGAATTATCCTGCTCCTTCTGATTTCATAGGGAGATAAAGGCTGCCCACATTTTCCATTACCGGACCTGTATTCAATAATCCAGCTGCCAGCCAGCAAATTGCACTCATCCTCTTCAAGACAGGACATACATCTAACTGCCAGAGACAGAAAATGGTAAACTGGTAGTAAATTCTCCCCATTCCTCACAAGATTTGGACCCATGTGGGTATCATCTCTTGCACAGTAACGATGGAAATTGATGAGTGTATCATCCTTTTTTTACACAAATCTACGATGTTCTCATAAAAATGACAGATGACTTCATTACTTGCTCTGACCAACAGGTAGCAAACATGCTAATAGCCAAAGTAACGCAACACCTAATAAAAGAATTAAGTAGAGAGGATTTCTATTTAATATTGTATTAGCAACAGCCGATACCTTTCCTGTCTGCTCTAACTCCCTCAATAAGATACAATGTCTGCACTTGTAAGGGAAGCTTATTGACATCTGATCAGTCAATAAATCCATTCTTGTTTTTTAATGATCCCAAAAGTTGTTTCCACATGTTCGCATAATCTTATGAGAAATTTACTCTTATAAATTAATAATTGCCTTTTTGGGCTTTTAAACCCTAGAACCCAATTTGGCTCCTTTGCAACAATTCTCTTCTAATCGTAAATCGTGACTCAGTGCACAGCAGGATTAAGCCTTACCAAACCAAACACAGCAGTGCATAACAAGTAACCAAGAGGGACAGAGATCACGAGACTCGACCCGTGCTACAAGTGGTAGCAAAAAAACCTCTCAAAGGAAAAAAAGATGATCCTGGCATTAGGACACTTGATTTGGAATAAGTGGGTTTGAGCCTTTGTTGCTAAGTCCTGCAGCTGACATTGCAATTAGTCTCCTTTCTGTGTTTCAGTTTGCTATCTGTGTGAATGGGGAGGACAGCACTTTGTTACCATACAAGGACTCGATCAAGTACGTTAAAGCATCCAAGCTATGATAATGTCTCCCATCTAAATACAAAAAAGCTCAGTGGGCTTTTGACCAAACCATTAAGTGAATCATAGGGAAATCAGAAATGTCCAAGGGGAGAAAAAAAAAAAAAAAGAATTGCATTCTGCTAAGAAACACTGGGCAACTCCTATAAAAATCAATGGGATCGCATAGCAGTAAATTACCAGGGAGAAGAGCTTTATTTCACCGCTCAGAAGTAAAAATGAATCTCTGAACAACCTCCCAGTGCCGACAGCTCTGCCTCTGGAAAGAAACGACTCCTACGGAGCTGCTGCCGCCGGGTCAGCGGCTCCTCCTGCCCGCAGCAGGCCCCAGGCTCGAGCGGCCGCGGCGGGCCGGGGCCTTGGCCCGGGCAGAGACGCGTGCCCTTACGGAGCCTTCCCTGGCTCCCAGAGGCTGTGGATGGCAGAAAGCCTCTCAAGCGCCAGAGGGCTGACCCCACAAAAGGCTGCAGAGAGGAGGATACGGGCATGAACGCAGCGCCAGTCGGTCGAGCTCTGCAAACAGCTCTTTAAACGGTGGGGGTTCTTTTTGCATGTTCTGCTCTGTACCCAATGCCTTTACACTTCAACCAAACAACCTACTCTCTAATAATGTTATCGCTCCACTTTAGAAGAGGCACAGAGAGGAAAAAGCAGCCTGTCTGAACACAAACAGAAAAACCTGTGACTACGTTACAAACTGAAACGGGAGAAGAGCTCCCTCACGCTTTGCAATTTGTGTCCTGGTCCAGAGCATAACAAAAAGCAGAAAAATGCAGCGTTAGCTGGCTGGCTTTGTGTTAGGAGAATCGTTAACACATGGCATATTTGATAAAATTGGCAGCAACTGCGGCGTTACCAAATACATTATGAGAGAAAAAGATGCATATTTCAGAGATGTGGACTTTGGTGACCGCACTGTGCTCACTGAGCTGGTAGGATGGATGAATTTGAGGGAAAATGCATGTTAATATGCAAGATGTCCTGCAAACTTGAGTAGCTTTGCTGGTCCTTTAGCTTGCTGGCAGAATATTTACCTATCCTTGCATGCCAGAAACCTAGCATGTGCCAATAAATTATCTCTTTTTGGACTACCATACAAATAACTTGTTTTGATGCTGGCTGTTCACTTAGCAAGCAAAGCACCATCCTCCAGATTCAACAACAGAAGCCAACAGGCCATCTACACTAATTAGCACTTTGTGGCCATATCTAAAGATTTAATGGGGAACAATAGATAGAATAAAATAAACTACATAAATCCCCGCGGTTCCAGGAAAAAAAAACAAACAACAGACTCTGATTCTAACATTGCCCCCTACTACTTCACACAAGGAAAACAACAGCCCTTTTTATCTGATAGCATGAACCTTGAGATGACAAACCCGCCTAAAAACAGAATATATTTTCCATCACTCCAAGTTCTTTGCCTTACCCTCTCTCCAGATACTGCACCTGCCTTAAGCCCCCCCCGCTTCAAGCTGCCAACCTCCTTACACAGCCCATGTCAGGCAGAAACTTCCATCTCTCTCTGCCTCATCTTTCAACTATTTTCCTTTCCCATAGGGGGCTTTTTCCCCCGATAATGACTTCGTATTACCTTCAAAAGCCATCTGAATCTGTTTTCCCAACTCATATGGTACAATAAATCATCAAGAATTAAATTAGCTATCGCAGTGATAATAGACTTGTTCCTTCAAGGGCAAAAATTGTTTAAAACACAGTCTTCCAACAGGCTTTGTTCCTCATTACATATATTGAAGTCTATTTTCAATAGACATTCAAAAGACCAAAAGAAGTCAGCTGCTGAGCACAGATAACCTTGAACTAGAGGTCAAAAAAAGAGCATGAAAAACATGGAAGTACTTTAAAACTGTTTTTGCAGACAGCACTTGCTGGCTGGAGTCACCTTTCTGCATAGGCTTCTCTGGCTTTCAAATGCCTTCTCAGTATTAGTGTATTCAATTTATTTTTACAAGTTTTTTTTTTTTAGCTTTGCTTTGTGTTTTCAGTGGCATTTCTGGTGTCTCTCAAGAAAGGAAAAATATTTGCTTCATTGCAGAAGGATCAGGAAACACAGATAGCTGAATTAGCTAAGACACTATAATATTAAAGCAGTTTGGACTCTCCACTATATAATAAAAACAACAATTAAAACCAAAACCCCTCAAATACAGGTTTGAGGACTTTTTTCCCCTGTATATTACATCCTGATCCCCACTAGCAGATGAATAGATGAAAAAGCTATACTGGACATTACTATGCCTAGGAAAAATTAATACAGAGATTATATTAAAACAGAGATCTCTGGTATAACTGGTGCTGATCAGTACATTTGTAAGACCCAGCTAGGCAAAGAAGGCTTTTGGATACAGGATCTTCCCTTACCTGGGTGAGGCTGGACCAGATGCCCTCCAGAGGGGTCCCTCCAGTTTGAGATGTCCTATGATGTGGTGCTCACCACCATGTTTGGATCAGGAGCATTAACACTGAGTTGCCTTGTCCTGACCACTACAACATATGCCAGCAACAAGATGCACCTGTGAGTGAGGCAATCAAACCCATTTCCCTGGGCAGGGAAAAAACATGTTCGACTACAGAACAAGTTGAAACATGCAGCTACAGGGGCTGGTCGCCAGCACACATTGAATCTGAAGAATGGAAATATTGAAATTACTTCATCTGAAGTGGAAATCAGTGAGGGGAAACTTAAATTTCATAATTTTGTAGGAAGAAATGGTTAAACAAAGCACAACAGAAAAAATTTGTGATAGATACATGGAATGCTTTGAGGAGCTGAATGGGCTCAGCTGTGCAGTATTTGTTGGCAGCTCAATATCTCTGCATAGAAATGGCACCTTGTGAGTCCAAAGAGAGGCCTTTAAAATTAACATCTAGTTAATTTTAAGAAGCACCATAATAAAGACATTTTATTTTTTTTAGGCATGAAACAGCATTCTTTGAGACCTGCAGAAAGCCTTGAAAAGTAATTTCCACAACCTAAAAAAGAGAGACAAAGAGAGGAAAAAAGCACTTTAAGCCTAAGGACAGAAGCCAGCTCCTTCAGGTAACCCCTTTCAGGCATGCTGGACACAACAGACTACACTTTTAGCAAAAAGTCAGTGACTAGGAGACCCAGAATGGGTTACTGATGAGGAGAAGAGCAGCAAATTTTACCTGATTATTACTGTCAAAAAGTACTGTTTTTCTCTGGGAAATCTGTGTTTCTTTTGGCTGCAGTTCATTCAACTGAAAAAAAAAAAATTTCTAATTAATTTTAACTTTTGGCAGTTGCACTGCAGCTTATTGGCCAGGATCTGGTGGCTGCTCTGGTCCCTACAGTTCTTATTGTTGGACAGTTCAGATCATATTTTGCCCAAGGCAATGTCAATTGCTGACAGTTCCCTGTGCTCTTACAAAATCTGTCTAAGAGATAAGCCACCAATTCTGTGAATATCTTCTCTTCCAATCAATGGGCTTTGTTAAAGCAGGATTACACACTGAAATGAATAAAAGGAGATTCTACAGTGAGTGACCTGAATTAGTACTGAGGGAGTTACAAAGCCCTTTGCCTCAGGAATGAACCACATACCTCTAGGAAAGGACAGGAGCGAAAGCACAGCTGAGAAACCCTGTTCATTTTCTTTGAAAGATTGTACCTTGGCTCTACTGCAAAGACGACACCAACCGTAGAGCCATCTCAAATGTCAGGATGCATCTTTACACTGATCTGAAAGCTGACAAGGACCTCAGGAAATCCCTTGGAACCTCCCTACAACCATTGAGGGCTCCAGCACTACCAGATTAAACTCTAGGGAATCATTGACAAGTTATTTACTCCATGTAGGCAGATAAATCTGGGCTTGAGCCATGTGCATAAACATTTGTAATGATGAATTACAGGCTTAACTGATCAGCTCTGATTTTCCTCTGACACAGTCTCTCAGCCTCTGAAGCACAGTGTAAGGAACTAAAAGAAGATACTTTTGCAAATTCCTCTTTTGCAAGGGAACTCACTGCTTTCCTCTTCACTGTGTTCACATTGAATACCAGTGCTGCGATGCACAATCCTGGAGAAGAATATTGGCTCATAGTCTTTATGTCTTGAGTGATTTAGATAATTTGGACCAGGATGAATATTGGATGTTTGTGTTTCATGCACTACAAGGTTAATGTGTATATGAGCAAACAGTCTTCTTTGAAATGCACATCAGTACTTGATGATTCTTTCTGTGATAACTTTGTTTGCTTCCATGACTCATTTATTGTAATATTTACAGATTTTTTAAACCCTTCTCTGGAATTTCTGGGATCATAATAAATGTATTTAATGGAAAGGCTTGTTTTCTCTGTGTTCATTTAAAAGGAATTTGTCTTCTGATTTGACATTGCTCATTTTCTATTTTGTATTGAGATTTAGGCATAATGAGAAATTAAGAGACAGATAAAATGAGACTTGGGAACTCAGTTCTGAACACTGTCAGCCCACAATACTAGGCAAGACTTTGGGAATACTTTGCTAAATTTTCACGAAATGTCTATTTTGAAGGAATCTGTGTGAAAAATTGGAAATTGATTTCAGGATACTTTGATACTGAGCTCACAGGTGGTAGCTATTATTTTAGATTTCAGAGTGCAGTCACAACAGATGAAATCTTAAAAGCTCTGGCGAAATAAAGCCTCTACTATTGTTCCATTGCTTCCAGATTTTCTTGAAGTCACAGATTAGTTTCAATTAAACCACATTTTAACGTAACTGTGGAAAAGCAAGGAATCAAAACTCTAGAGCAATTTGCTGCAGGCCCATTTTATCTTGAGTGAAGTTGAGCATAAGTTTGGCAGGAAAAGAAAGTTAGACAAAATGTATATTAAATTATCCCTGGTTTGGCAGGAACGTGAGGCCAGTTTCAAAAGGTTCCTGCTGCTGGGGTTTCTAGTTGACCAGTGATGTTGAAATGTATCCAGAGTGCTTCCTCAGTATTGTGGCTGTTGTCCAGTCAAGCATCTGGAAACTAATTGCCCTTTTTTTCCATTTTCCCATATGACATTGCTGATAGTGAAGATCTCATTTAAAGCTTATTGTCGCAAAGTGGTGCAAACATTACCAGTACATTCTTGCTCCTGGATGCACTTTAAAGAAAATCAGCAAGGCTCTGTAGATATTATCTCATATTTCTCTGGGATCCCAAAGCCAGATCGTTATTAAAATAATGAGAGGAAGAATTACGAAAGGAACCAACTTCCTGTCTGGAAAGAATAAATCTCTGTCTGTGTCTTTTTCTTGTGACTGACCCAGGACTCAGGTCTAAAGAGCATGTTCCCAGAAGAGATTCGAGCAGCTCCTAATTACGTGTGCAAGAAGTGGGTGATGGTGTCACCAGGAGCTCGTGACTGAAACATCTGTCCATGGGACTGGGGCAATTGCCCAGCTCACTTTCTAATGCTGAATTCTGGGAAGAGAGACTAGTCCTTGAGTGCTTTTTGTCGTGATTTGAACATTGCTGATGTGAATGCTCCCTCATATCTGCTATCTTGGGAAGAGACTGTTTCCCTTTCTCATCTCCAGCCACAACCTCACACAAGGTAGCGTTCAGCCATGAGCTGCCTCTGCCTCTGGCTGGAAGAGCAAGGGTGGTCCTTCAGGTGCTGTCTCCTTTCTGCTTGTGCTCTCTGCCTTGCCTCGGAGAACATGGTGTTCACTCACATCTGTCCTCTGCTGAAAGAATATATCTCAACCTTTTTTAACCTTATTATTACCAAACACAACAGTGGGTGTTTCATATTGATTTCAAAGCTCTGGTTGCCTGATTCTTTCTGTGTAAACCACATTCACTTCTCCTCTGAATCTGTAAAAGCTTGTTGCAGTGTTGTTGAACTGTACCACCTAGGTTCTGTGGTAACTTGATGGAGGGGTTTGTCGTAGCGCACTCTGTTCCCATTGCTGGGAGGGCTGCCCCAACTGGATCTAGATTTCAAACCTGTGAGCACGCCAGTGCTGGGAAGGAACTGGCCTGCTTCTATGAACTGCAACAATATCTCCTGAGTGTCAGCCTGACACCTCTTTGCAGCGGCCCATGGTCTTTTGCTGTTCACAGATGTAGAAATTACTTTGAGCTGGACACTGTTACACATGCAAAATCTTGTGATCTAGTTCGTGCAATATTTTCATCAACTGATTTGACTGCCAGACTGTGGGAAAGGTAAGGACATTCTTAATGGAGAACTGGAAACTTTTCAAGCTTGTTGTTTCCCTTGCCCTGACTCCATGCAGATGTTACACAGAGCTGCTGCGACCTTTCTGCAGAGAAGTTACAGCACTGCAGAGCTCTGCAAGGCTGAGCAGTCATTTTACTACTCCCCATTTGACTGAACAAAACTGAGCCTGCAGCCAATAAACAGCAGAGAATTTACTGACTGTCTCTGGAATGAGGCAATTCTGTTAATTGTCTTCATTTTCCAAACTCTCTCACTCTTTCTCTGAACCACAAGTGGCACAGCTATTTGTGTGCCAGCATGAGCTGTCTGGGGAAAAAAGCTAAAATTGAACAGCAAATAAATGAAAGGCAAGGACAAACACCTCTCAGAGACAACTGCATTCAGCTATTGTGAGAGGGCCCTCACAAACCACTTGTCAGATTGCACAGCTCTTTTCCCCCACTGTGACTTTGGTTTGAGGAACCTCTCTTAAGCAACAAGACATTCCTAAACAATGCCAGCATGAGTCAAAAGACTTCTTTCCTTTTCATTATTTACCTCCCCAGTGCTCACCAGCTGTACCAAATACCCAAGCAAAGACTTCTTGTCTTCTTTTATTTCCAAGGGGCAAAATGATTGGGATGGCTCTGTTTTCCCATCTACGAAAGTGCATTAAAGAGCACTAGGACACTGCTGGGACATAAAGAAGAAAACTGCATACTCTTTTACTCAGTTTGGGGTTTTTTCCCTTTTCTTTGCAGCCTGAGTACTAATCCTTTTACCATTTTCCACAATGTTCCAAATATGGTCTGAACTTGGACATATTTTGATTAAAAGTTGTGGGAGTCTATAATTGTGAGTTGCTATCTACAGAGAGTTCCTGCACAAGAAAGTTGCCCAATGTTTTTAATACACCAAACTCATGACACTCAGTATACATATTATGTCTTATTTACATGCCATTTATCCGTACTTACGTGAAGTCTGTAGTATGACAAACATACTGAAAAAATATTTCTGCTTCAGTATCTTTTTGATAAGAAAAAGATTGTAATTTCCATACGCAGGATTTATTTTATTGTAAGGTGATTCTAGTACAGCTGTGATCCTACAAAAATGCAGTGCTAGAGTATAGTACACACTTCAAAAAAACCCCTGATAGGTGGGGGCGAACAGTCCTCTGGCAGTTTTGGGATTCCATCCAGCATTTTCAGATTTGGCAAACTGGAGAATACGCTTGAAGAGAGACAAAAGAAAAATAGAAATTGAGTGAAATAGTCTTGGGAAATGAAAATTATTCATTCTGTCTTCTAACACTGGCAGTAAAAGCAATATCAGAATAATACCAACATTTAAATGTCTTAAGAACTGGTAGACTGGAAGCAGAAACATATTTAGTAACTGTTAAATAGTGCTTTTAGACTTTTGTTCTCCTGGAGCTTTTGATATGCAAATAAAATGTGAGATCCATAATTTTAAAATCACTTTGAACTTTCACTTTGATAGCTGCCTATCTACCTTTAGAAATCATAAGCATCACCATCACACTGTCGAAGGGATGCCTAATAGACTGAAGGAAAAACCTTACTGGAAACTCAGAAAAGTTTTAGTCAAACATTTGCTTTTAAAATTATTCTTTTTTTCCCCTTCCAGGAAGAGATGACTTCCTAGACACGTGTTGTAAGATTTATCTCAAAAATATCAACAATGACTTTCGGTGATGGCTGTCATGGCTCTCTGTTTGTATTGGGGAAAAATACGCAACCACACAGATTTCTGAAGAGTTCAGAAAGAACACACTTCATTTCTCTTTCTGAGAATTTCATTTCTCTTTCTGGGTGTAATTTTTTTTCCTGGCAACAGGCTTTTGAGTCAAAGCAACTGGGCACTAAGTTCAGACACACTGTAGAGATTAGGGACGTGAGTGTCAAAACATGCATGAAATTTAGAATAAATTATCTTCCCTCTAATTCTCTGCTCAATCTCGGATTCAAATTTTCATTTCCAGTGCCTCAGGCAGCTCTGTTGAGTGTAGACTACTCTGCCCTACCTGCAACACATACCCGCATTGAGGAGGAGGCTTCAAGGCAGTGCAGCTTCCACAGAGCAGCCACAGAGAGAGGAGAGTGCCCAGAAAAATCAAACAAAGGTAACTTAGTTTTCTCTTGCTTTTAGCTCCCATCTTTCAATACAGCCCTCCGATTCCATCTCTGACATGTAATGCAATTTAGACTCCCTTCAGAATACATGAGGGATGCAATGAGATTGAAGAGAGTTTGAGTAATAGGTAGTTTCTATTAATAAAAGAGAATCTAATTTATCTGCTCTGCTCACTGTCTTTAAACTTGATCCATGGGCTTAGCTCAGTTCAAGAACTGCCAGTCATGGCATTAGAAAGCCTCTGAGGCAGTTTCTGAATATTTTGTGGCTATTATCAGGTACTGGCTCACCAGTCCATGTTTCTGGAGCATTTATGATAGTTGAGACTATGGCAAAAAATAAAAAGATTACTTGGGAGAGCTTGTTGTATTTGAGATCCTACTCCTTTTGACCTCTCTAAAAAACATTTATTTGTGTTGATCAACCTTTGTTGGCCATGAGATGGTAAGACTTACAGTTGTCTGTATCTTGCTTGAAACTCACAGGGATTCCTCTTGAGTATAAGGGATTCAAGTGGAGTGTGTCTGAAGTCTGATATTCCACTTAGTGTCATAATGTTATTTTCAGCAAGTGATAAGTGCTGAATCTGAGGTGTCTTTGGCAGATGTTTGAAGGATGTAAAGTGGTTTTTATTGACATTTAGTTCTCTGCATCTGCAAAGTATAAAGCGTATGGCATCACTGATCACATCTGTACTCAGTCATAACCTGATTACAGCACAATACACCTCTAAGCCAACACAGGGATGGTTCTTCACGTGGTCAAAGTCATGGCAGCTTAGGGCTTCTAATGAGAGATACAAGAATTTGATTTCTCAAGACCTGCTTTCACACTAGTTTTTACATTTATGCTATTTTTGCCTACTCATGGACTGCAATATCAGATTTGTACACTATATACTGTCAGGTTTCTTTATATTGTACAATGGATACATCATTATTCCTGTTTTCCATATATCTAGACATACAACAACATAGTGGCAATAGATGGATTGTAAAAATGTAGTTGTCATAATCACATTTGGCCTCTGCCCGGGCTATGTTCCACCATCGCTTCATATAAATTCCTTCAGTTTAACAACTTTCCCTTCCAGCATAAATATCACTGAACTTTATAAGAGTTCGTATTTATTCACCAGGAATAAAGGGGACATCATCTGATCTCCTCCCTGAATGTTTTCAACTTGGGGGTGACATGAATTCAAAATAGCAATATACTGATGGATGCTCAAATAATTCCCCACAAATTAGCATATTCTGGCAGTTCTCAAGAGTCTGCCCCAGCTATTATTTAAGTAAATAATAATTTTGATTTCTATGATATCGCATAAAAATAGAGACAGGATATTTTGTCTACCTTGGCAACCTTATGGCACTTAGGTCTGTCAAAGAGTTGTCCACCAACCAAAGTTTTTCCACCCGAATTAATCTTTGGAGAATCCTTTTGAAGTTTTCCATCTGGTAAATATCACCCAGATCCTGAAATGAAAGGTTCAGTTCCTGGGAAGGGAAAAACAAGATAAATCACATTTTTTTTGTGCTTTCTGTAACTATAACATTAAATTTTTTCAATGTCAGCATTAGATAAAAAGGTGAATCTATTTTATCATTCTGATCTTATAACAATTGCTGGTGCTAATGGTCATATGCACCTTAGAATCATAGTGATGCACTGTATAATTCTTTGAAAGTAAAGAAGAAAGAAACCTTCTTTTAAGCGTGTGTATCTCATTGTCCAGCCCTCCTTCCTCTTTGGTGGGGATGTCAGTATGTGTGCTCTCGGAGGAGAAAGCAGGACTAAGCAATTGCAGCTTATTGGTTTGGCTTCTAAACTCATCTGGAAAAAACATGCTGTGCCACAGCCAGATTTCAATATTCCCCAGTCTGCATCATATGTTTATGTGTGGGGAAAGGCATGATCCTGAGTACTGGATCTCAGTGCTAGATGAATTACTGCCTGGCTTCCTCTCGGTCTTAGGGAGGTTGTAACCTTCTGCTGATCAAAACCAGCAATAATGTAGCACCTGCAGCCAAAAGAACTGTTCAGGCTGCTAGAGGGAGAGAGCAAAAGAGCTGAAATGAAACTACTCCATTATTCATTTATTACCAATTTTTGAGGAAGGCGCTAAGCAGGCAGAGAATGTCACCAGTTCTTATATGCCCAAGCACAAATGAAGCCCTGTCATCACACAGGAGTTTACTCTTTTGGGTCACAACCCAAATAACAGAGTATTCCAGTCCTTCTTCTAGTTGGTTTACAATGTCATGGTGCCAACTGGAGCTTTCAACCCACTAGATTAGTTATTTACTACCACAGTACAAAATGTTAATGAGAAAGTTTTACAGCACAGTTTTCCCAGTTCTCTTGCAGTTTCTTTTTCCACTTCTCTGTGTCAGTTACTTGTTTTCTTTTTTTCAAAGTATAGTCTTCTCCTCTGAAAAAGAGCTCTTCTCCTGAAGGCCCTGCTCAGAAAAAAAAGATTTACAATTGTAGATGTGATATGAAACTGGCACTTAGTCACTTTCTCAAAGATTATATATATGGCTGGGAAGATATCTGAAATGAAGAAATATATATATATAATATTACAGGTGCGTAGGCTTCCAGGCTTCTAAGAAGAAAATTAATGTGAGGATTTTTCGTCCATTTCTGGGCCCCATAATTCAGCAAGCAATATAAGGTAATGACGAACTGTCACATGGGTAGTAAGTGACATTTGTTCTACAGCTCGGAATAAAAGCTTTTTCTAAATGGTTGAGAATAAGCATCTGAGCTCTGAAAAACTTGTATCTATATATTCTGTCACGTCATGAATTTATATAATGGTTATATAAATGGTTATCCTTCAGTTGTCCTGTGAAAGGGATATGTTTGTAACTTCCAGACCACTGACGACAACTAAAACTGGGATCAACTGCCACACTCAAAACCTCATTAATATTAAGAATAACACACAAAATACTTGAAGTCTTAAGGTCTACTGAAATGCTTTAGAGCCTTGGAAATCTTCAAATTCCCAACTAAAGCACGGGCAGTGTGGAATTTTTCCACTGTTTAGTCCCAAACATGCAAACACTGGATTTTAAAATCCACCTTTCATTGTCTATTCTTGAGTGGGTCTATAGATTGTGATTGGGCCAATTCAGTCTTAAAATTAAATATATGAGGCACTGTTTACAGGACTGTATTTCATTCTCATCTTGTGTGGCACATGGTTATTGTATTCTGAACAGTATTTAAATGTTAACGAACTTTTGAGAGAAGTAATTGACATCACATTAGTACTAAAAGTTTTCAAATTACAGTTCTGGCATTTGTTTCCCATTTTAAAAATAACAAAGGGCATTAAAAAAAGTAAATAAGTACAATATGGGATGAAATCCTGCCCCTTTTCAAAACAATGGCAAAATCCCTGATTTAAACTCATAATATTTAAGGACATAGTCTTTGAGTAAATAGAGTTAAGACACAAACATGTGTATGTCTTTTGGATCTTTACCTTGTCTCACGCGGGGACAATGAAGCTGATTTCCTTGAACACCATGTTCTTCTATGTCACACCAGCCAAGATATTTGAAGGAATCAGAAGGAAGCTTAAAAAAAGCAAAATGAAGATATGAAAGATTAAGTTAAGGTGTTTTTTTTCAGTTTCTGGAATTGTATTTTCTGGCCTTATTACAGTAGAAATAATATTCATACATGTTTACAATGACTTCTGCCTTAACACCATCTGGTGAACAGCAAAATGACACATGGAAGCGAGGATGCAATGGCCTACACTTTTGAATGCATATGCACGGAAACACCTTTCTGGAAAAGTTTATGTACAATATATCCTAAATGCAACTGAGGCACTAAATCTAAATACAGAAAACCTGCCACTTCAGTTAAGAACACAAGGTTTTTTCCTATTTTGGTTTTCCATTAAAACATGGTCCATAATTTCCAGGGAATCAACCTCTCAGGAGGGAGCATGGAACAAAGTCTCTAACTGTGCCTGTAGCGTGTGCAGTTGGTGTGATTGGTGTCACACCCAGCAGACACAGCACCACGATTGCCTGCAGTGGGGCAACCTCTCAGTGCAATGCAGCTTCGTTATTTGCTCGAAATTCCAGAATTTCTTTCAGTGGAAACCATGGTGGTAGAGTTGAGGGAGGAGGAGAGATGGAGCACGCATCTCTGATGCACCCTTTCCAGGTGGGGCTGAGCTGCACACATACCCCGAAGCTGGTAAATGCTGTGGGAATTCACAGTTTAAGACAGTTTATCATGGCCCATTCTGGTTTACTTTTGGGAATTGGCTCAAATATTGGAGAGAGATACTTTCATAGAATATCTGTATCGTTACCTTTCACAGCCCATCTGGCTGTGACGTTTTATAGCAAAGGTACACAGCCTCTTCAGGATCTGAAATCTAAACTTGCTCATTGCATCCAGATCTGCGCAGAGAGCTCAAGGGCTTCCTGGGCCACTTAGTCACACCCCTTGCCACTGCTGATATCACATCACATCACATCACATCACATCACATCACATCACATCACATCACATCACATCACATCACATCACATCACATCACATCACATCACATCACATCACATCACATCACATCACATCACATCATTTATACTCTGATCTGGCTTTAGAAGATAAAAAGGGGTGAAGCATAATCAGTTTCAAAGCTGAGGAGGAGATTTCAGCCTTAGTTATTCTTTGTCAGAGTCTCTCTTCTATGAACTTCTAACAAGACTGGTAAGTCAAACACTTACTGGGGAAGGCAGCCTGGAATCACATTTCTGCCTGATGAATCCTCTATTTTGTGATAAAGCCAGTGCAACAGCACGTGCACTGCTTACAACGGAGCAGCAGGATAAACAGGATTCACAGAACTTTTGATTGCTTGCAGTCAGACCTGAGGAACTGGAGAGGAGAAGTTAAAGCAGTTATCGATTCTGTTCAGAGAAATGCAAACTACTTTATAATAACAGAAGGCACAAAGCAGGGAGGGGCAGGACTGACCACCAGACAACAGTCTTATGGTCCTAGGGCCAAACCATAGGTAGGGCAATCCCCTCCAGTCCCTTAAGGGAACCTCTCACTACTTACACACAACCAGGCTTTCACAGGTATGTCCACACGGTAGAAAAAGGAACTGAATGGCAGTTTGTTAGAAAAACTCAGTCTTGGAGAAAATGAAGACTGGAACTTGTTCAATAGCATGATTTGTTCCTTTCTATCATGTATAAACCTGCTTTTATGGATCCGAGTTGTATGAAAAGATATCTCAATTGCATATTTATTTAAATCCCTTGAGTAGGTTTTAGTAGAATACCAAGAATCCAGAAAAGAGTTGAACTTTGTTCAACAGAGACTTTAAGTAATGAGCTTGTGTGCTTTGCTAGTTCACTGCCTAAGAACACTTTAAAAAGTACATTTTATATATCACAAATGATGCAATTGATGCAATTTCTCCAATCATTCTTCAGAGAGATTGAATAATTTGCAGACTGGCAGCTGCAATTTAGAAATTTACCATGGAATACTTAAAAAAAAAATTAACTTAGTGCAAACAGCATTGTAATTTGACTTTTACTGTAAAAGCTCAGTGAGAGCTTGCCAGAAAGTATCAGCTGTCAGTAAGCATCATTAAAACAATTATAGCTGGGAACAGAGATGGAGAATAAAAATGCAGCTTTAAAATGGTCTAGTGAGGATGGAATGAAAGTTTCATATTGAGCGTAACAGACAAGCTAAATAGAACGTTAGTTAAAACTCACAATTACAGATTACTGGCAAATAACCATGAAGAGACGTATTCTGCTGACCTTACTAAGACTTTTTTTGCCATTTTTAAACATCATCAAGCACAAATATCACAACTTTCCTGGCTTTTGCCTGGAAGTACATACAGATTGCAAAGAACAGTACTGACACACAGACCTACTTCTCCCTTCTTACTTTATGATGTTTTATTCAATGGGATCAAATTGGCTGCAATAAACAGTAGATGACTTAAAGGAAGCTGAGCAAGCTCAGCATTTCTGAAAATAACAGCTATTTACTTAGGCATTTTTAGAGTCATTGTGAGGCAAACAGACCATTTTCATGTGTGTGTGTCGCTATAGATGAGCTTCCTTGTACGTTAAATGAAGTTGTGCATGAGAAATATGTAGAAGTTCTTTTATATTTCAGAAAAAGATCTGTTATTCTTCTCAGTTTTGGATGTGGTTTGTTAGGATTAATTCAAATTACTACTTATAACTGCAAGACTTTTCAAAATCCACCTTCCTCTCAGCTAGATACTACCTCATCTGCTAAGACATGAATATATGCTCCTAGTCCCTCAAAACGTGGGATAAAACATTTTAGCTGAACCATTTAACATGATACCTATTCTCATCTTTTGGCAGAAACCCAGTCAGAAAATTCTTTATTGGTGCTAGAAAATAAAATATAAAGTTCCAGAATAAATATGTGATAGATAAGATTTTCCAATCAGGTGGGTAGTGAAATTTCTATTGGAAAGAGTGACAGTAGGAAGCATTTTTCATCTCAAAACTGCCCGAGTTTAACAAGCTCCAGTTGGACCTTAACATTATGTCACAGGATATTTTTCTGAAGAAACAACTGCAACACTGCTTTTCTCTCCCTTGCTTTGTTTTCCTTACTATTTTGCTGCAAAATTGATGCAAAAGAAATGGCAATGAAGGAAGCAGGATACAATTTCAAACAATTACAGATCACTCAATACATGAAAGTAACAGAATTTTCTGCCTTGATTGCAAAGTCCTTCAGCGGGACATGAATCGCCAGTGACACCTCTGGGAGCAGCACACTAGATTATGTAAAGCATTAGGGTGAAAAAAATTAGATTCATGATGTCTGTCCGGGCTGAGTCATTTCCTCTCACTTTGCCTGCAGTGAGAAATTGGTGGTTATCATAAATCAGAGACCTTAATTATTATGAGAGAGGAATTAATTTCACTAAGGGAAACCCTCTGTGGCAATAGCATTTCTTGTTCTCTCTGCTCTTGAGATGGAGGGGGAGTATCTCTGATGTCTTCTAAGCAGAGATACTTGACTACATTTTAAGAATCCTTCAAAAGAGGATTGGAAAAGAAACTAAAAATGGTAAGGCGGAAAAATGTTGTGTGTGACCAACTTCCAATTTCTGAGCCTGGCCCTCAGCCTAGTTATTAGTACGATGGCTACAGCTTTGCCACTGATATTAAATCCATGTACAAGATTTCGGAATACTCAAGTCAACACTAAACTTCTAGAACATGCATCTGGTTAAAGTATTATTTCTCCCACCTTGCTGGAGTTGCCAGCCTGCAAAGCCAGGCTTAGCAAACTTTCTTGGCTCCCTCTGCCATCAGTGGGGACAAGTGGGTAGGTCTAGACCCCATTTACTCAATCCAGCATCGCTGTCCATTATATTCAGCTGGAGGGAACCACAGCCCACGTTGTCTGCATGAGGAACCCACAGGCTTCCCCAAGAATGGAGACAGCTTCAAGGCATCTGAAGTTTGATGAGGAGGATTCCACTCCAAGTGCCTTGAAATAGAAGGACTTCTGATCGCTCCAGAAAAGCTCAGGGAAATCATTCTGTTCCATGTGGCTTCACTGAAATATATAAAATAGCCATTTCATCTAAGTAATTAAACAAACAAAAATTATACAAAGCAATTCTTTGCTGTTGCATATAAGCTGAATAGAGGTAGCATGGGCTGTGGGGGTAAATGAAAGTGCTCACGACTAACCCGATATGCATTTTCCTCAGTGGAAGTCCCAGTGCAGATTTAAGTGGCTGAAATATATTGTAAAATGGCAGGAATGAGTACAGAACAGCTACTGCGTTTTTCAAAACATGATTTATGAGATATCAGGCCATATCTTGGAAAAACATGCACTCCAGAAGAGTTCACTGATAAAAGTCACCCATATCAAGATGTCAGTGTTAGTCATGTGGCCGTGAAACAGGTCTGCCTCTCCTCCCACCGACATCTTGGCAAAATTTTCATAGGCAACAAAATGCTGTCAATTTTTAAACTGCAATGCAAGTACATTTGAGTCCACCTGATTTTAAGGTTAAAAGCCCAGGAAATGCTTTGAGGAGCTATAGCTGAGCTACTTCTGAAACTACAGCAGTCAAAATACGAGTCAAAAACATTCTTCCTCTGTATGATTTTAGCTATTTGGCCGTTAAGAGAAGACTGTCAGTCAAAAGACTCCTTTCTCCTCCTGTAACTGACAACCCCAATGAAGAGACTGTTTAAACACACAGGTTCAGCTTCGCCTCATGGAAAATGGCAAAAAGCTCAGCAGAAGAGGACTAAAGATAAGGTTATAAGAAAACACTTGCAACTGGGATTTGAAAGGCCAGTGTTTGGAGCAGTTTCAGAGTCTGGTCTAGCCTCCAGCAGTCTCATCCCCAGTCTCATTCCCTCATTTCAGGGACAGCAGCCTCGAGCAGGCTTAGCTTTCACTGAACTATGGGTGCTTCCCCTGTAGATCTGAAATGCCCTTAATAAAAGACTTGGGAACAAGAAGCAGGCTATTTATACTACCTCTTCATACTACTCAGAGTCAGAATTCCTATGGTGCTCACTACAGCTTCACATCCCACAGAATCACTGAACATATGATGATGGAAAGGCCGTGTTCCCATGCAGTTGATCTCAGAGGAAATCTGGTCAGATTGCTATTGAACAGCAAAGATTTCCAACCTCTTTTAGTCCTGCTGCTCCGGAACTGAAATATATGGACCGTATTAAGATAATGTTTAAGAGCAAGACACCACTCACTCCCCTCAATAAACTAAGAAAAGGTTGATAAATCCTCCCAAAGCCAGGAGTTCATCTACCGAGGGCACAGCTGCTGATTTTGCGTAGGTTCTAAGAGAGTTGGTGATGGATCTGTTCAAACCACATGCACACATAACTGTTTGCTTGCATGATACAAGCACCCAGTTATTGATGTTGTCTCTGTCAACTGCACGTGCCAAAAATGATCAACAGAAACGAACTTCAGGGTTAAGTTACAAACGCGATTTATATAGGTATTTAAAGAGAGCAAACTCAGAATTCAGGCTGTGCTTTGCTCAAAATGCACACAATTTACTGCTATGTAGCAGCTGCTGCTTGTATGCAAACCATTATTATGAGAACTCTCTGAACTTACGATAATAGAGGACTTGGACAGAAGTGTTCCCATGCTCTATTACCTTTCAATTATTTTTATAGGAGTTTTATGAGATATTATGCAACATTTTGAAGCAGTTCTTTTGAGCATAATTTAGTGACAGACACACCCATATGTTATGGTTACAATGCAGCCTCGCCTGTTAGGTGTACCATCAATTAACTTGCTTTATGCATCATAAAATTGACCCCCAAAAGACATAATTAACATTCTTAGGTCTTATCACCATAATTATGCATTCCTAGTATATCATTTAACATTCCATGTAGTTCTCCGTGGATCTAACTATTGCAACAATAGAAATTACACATCTCAACTGATGTTTCTAACATTTTTACCACAAATCATACATTTTTGTTGAGACACCTTTGGTCTTTCAGTAATCAGCCAATGACAGTAAGTAAAAAAACATTTTTCTTCCTGTTTTCACTGCACAACAATCTCCATCAGCAATACAGGTTGGTACATTTTAAAAAGACACTCAATACTGTAACACTATCTCCGCTGTCAAAGCAAGTCAAGCCAGCTGTGCAATGACTAGTTAGGTCTCTTCTTTCACCCTCCTACCTTTCAGACATGTCTTGCTGTTGCATAAAATCCTCATATCTTGCATAAGGCCACTTGTCCACAGACAAAGTTTATCTTCCCATCTTTGCCCCTGCACAGAGAGGTCGTTCTGCATGCTCTGCAGAGAGGTGACCTGCAGGAATCCTGGCTGGGGCTGTACGGATTCACTGTCTCCAAGGAAACACTGTCACCTCGCAACAGTCACGTTAGGAGCTATTGTTACCAATCTCTTAAGCACATCAAACAAATTCCTCTGCTGATCTAGCTGGTATCAATGAACTGTTTCTCCAGAAGGTGGCTAAAGATAGGTTGGTGATACCTGTAGCAAGACACATGATCATCCAGATGAATCTCTGGTGTGCTCACTCCAGTAACTTCACTTTTCTGAATGGCTTTCACAGTTTTGTCTGCATGAAGTTTATCTTGTCTTTTCTTAAAAGATCCTCTGCTTCATTAATGGCTGTTAAATGCTATATTAATTTACCCAAGAACTTAATAGATACTTACAGAGTCTTGTATTTTATGTAACGTTCACGAGAGTTCCTCATGAGCATCTCTTCACTCTATTGAATGTCCTTGCCTCATTTGAATGTTCTCAGCCATTTTATAAACAATCTCTCAGGCTTCCTTCTTCAAGTTTGCATCTGAGGGTGGACACAAGAGACTCTTCTCTCAGTGAGAGCCAACAGGTCAGTTTTCTGTCTACTTTTTTTATATTATACTTCTCTTAAAACTTTGAAGCCATAGGTTCTCAGAATAAATCTGGGTTCGTTCAGGCACAGTGCAGATGCTGGCAGTGTGCCACTGAATAATCGCCTCAGCCCAAGATCGTTCCAGGCATTGCCTGGTCCCTGCTGAAGTTCACAGATGGCTTTTAAACTAACATTAGTTCTGGGAACCATGTTTCAATGCTGTGCTGTGTCAGGTCATAACACAGCAGTCAATCAAGCCCTATTGATCTGTATATTCCACATTACGGGCAGGGTTCCTTCTTCACTCGGACTCCTGGGCTCCACACTGAAAGGAGAGGGGATAAATAGATCAAGATCAATGTGGAGAAAAGTACACAGTACTTCTTTCATTCCTCTGCCAGGGATATTCAACGGGAAATACCATGTAGTCACAAACCTCTACCTTTCTACCTTTTCATTTCTTTACAGAAAATTATTCCTTATCCTCCTGTTCCTTCAGATTTCTCCTGGTCAAAATAAAGTCTGTTCACTGTAATCATTCTGCACAGATTTCACTGACACTCTACGTGGTATTGAACTGAGCTTATTACAGAGTGGGGTATTAAGAGTTTAATCAGGTCACTTCAGCATATCTTTACCTGCTAAGAAAAGAAAAGACTATTTATTTCTAAATTAAATAAGACTGCAATTTGGGGCCTTTCTACTTACCATTTTTCCTCTATAAAATTAAAGATTTTAGTCCACATCACAGCCTAATGGGCTTCAGATCTTCTATGGCAAATGCATTCCTCGTAAAAAAATTATCTATGTGCTGTTTCAGTGAAATGACATGTTTAAGATGGCCTTTCCATTATAAGCGCTATTTTTCAGATCTTTACAACCTGCCCATAAAAATGTGCTTCTGACAAGAAATTCAGCAGCATGTTCCATCCTTGCAAAAAAGAAACAGTTTTCCCCGTTTTATCCCATTTTGAGCAGTGATTCTGTCTTTGAAATGGCTGAGTGGAGCAAATACAGAGTGGGCATCAGCCTCAACTATGTCTCTCTCATCTACATTTGACTAATTGGATGCCTCCCTACATGTCCTACAGATACAGCTGATGCACTCCTGAAATACATATGAACTGAGATCTGATTAATGTCAGAACAATTCAAATTAAAATATGACTGCTGTAGGCCACAAGAGGCCCTATTGCTCTGGGCACCAAAGTCAGTAAAACAGAGTTTGCCCGAGAGTTTGTGGTCTAATTGAACAGAGCAGAAAAACAAAGAGTAGGAAAAAGAAAATAATCTCTCTCTCTCTTTTATAGAGAAATAACTGAAATGCCCAGACCATGGAATCCTGGTGCTGTGGTAGTCAGCAGCAAATCCTGTGCTGATGTGAACAGGTTTAGCATTCGCAGAGGACTCACAGCGACTGAATTCATCAAGATCAGACTGGATGAACTATCTGGCTTTGCAGCCCATGCATTCAAAGGGCTGAGTTCTTCTGATCCGACACTGTAAATCACCTTTAAAGAATACTTACATGACACCTCTATTATAATGTTTTTCTGATTCAGGGATATAGCATTTTGCAAAAATCAGCTTGTTGATGTAATTACATTTTTTATGTAAAATTCTTACTTCACTTAGTATTAGCTTGATACTTACTGGTGACATTGAACCATTGGGCTAACACACCAGTAAAATCAGATCTAAAAACTTAATGACATTATATCTACAGCAGAAAGTTAATTTCTATATTGATCTTACTTGCTTTGACTGCGTCCAGGAATCTTCAGCATTCATATTGGATAATTCAGTTAGGGAGAAATTCTTTGAGAATTTGATCAGTATAATCTGCATGGATACTCACGGGAAGCACTGGAAAAGGAATGTAATATTAAACACATACACGCTCATCTGTGCTTCAGCAGGTAAGCAGGCACACTCGCATAAACTAAATTGGTATTTCACTGAGCTACCTGGGCAACAAAATTCTTTTTCTCCTGCCCATTCAGGATCCCAATAAACTATCTGACTTCCGCTGGTAGGACTTGGAGAGCATTCACAGGGAAAAGCCAAGTACAGCAGAATAAAGCCTCGGACAAAAGAAGAGCAGAGCTAGTGAAACATTTCATCAGGGTTACCAGACAAAAAGGAATTGAAAAACTAGCTGCGTAAATAATTCAAGTGAAAACTATACATGTCTGGTGTTCTAAGGTGCAACAAACCCACGAATTTCAAGAGGGTTGGAGTGGCTGTAATCAGGCAACAAGTACTGAAACTTGGTCCTCTCTTCTGGAAAAACAATAGGCTTGCAAGTCATAATGACAACATCTGGCTCTGAAGATTGAATCTTTCCATTGCTTTTATGGTCTCTGGATCAAGCCATAAAAAGCAGTGTTTATGGAATGAACAATGGCAACTTTATTTGGTTTAGGAGAGACTTATTTCAGTATCAAATCTGAATTTTCTAATAAAATGTAGGTGAACAATTTCTGGATGAAGTAGACTTTTTCTGCCACTAAAAAAATCATGTATAAGTAATGTTTTGAGATATTTTTCTAAACAGTTTCTCTTCAAAAAAATAATGCGGCATAACTTGCCTCCTCTTGCATTTGGCAACTTATCTGTGGGTATGAAAGAGAAAACAACATCATAATGCAAGTGAGGTCGGTGACATGCAGCACTCCTGTTGATTGAGGAGCAATAGTTACTTCTGCCATTATATGTCTCAAAAATGCCTTTTTATATTGAATGAAATTATTGAATCCTTAATCTACAGAAGCATATAAATTTGTGCTTAACCCTTCAGCCTTTAAGAGTGATGCCATTAAATTTGACTCAAGCAGAATCCAACTTGTGTTTGCATACTGAAAAAAAAAAAGGTATTTGCCAGATACCTGCCAGATTTTTCACAAGAGATTGAACCGATCAGTCTTTCATGAAGGCCATGGTTTACATCTAGATCATTGAAATTGATAAGCAAATTGCCATCCATTTTAATGAGCTTTCTGTCAGTTCTGACTTGTCCAAATGACATTTCTGTCTAATTCTCACAATTTGAAACATTTCATCCAAAGTTGCCAAAACAAGTAAGATCAGACATTTGATGAAGCTACTCAGGAGACAAAAACTCCAAGTGAGCGTGGCAGTCTCATTTACCTCCATCCACATCATTATTATGAATCTCATGTTTCATCTCCTCGTATGTTGATTGTTAATAATTCCTGATGGAATACAATATTCATCAAGTGCTTCCTAATTTATTGAAGATACGATTCATCAGGTAATTTTAATCATATGAAAATCATTCTGAATTCATTTTGATAAGCAGTTTCCTGTTGCAGTCTTGCATGCTTACTTTCGCACTGTGTCATTTCAGGCAGTGTCTCTGGTTGTTCTCCTCTAGAACTTTCATCACTGCAGATGCCAGCGCACTTCCATAAATTGTTGTATTTATTTAATGTAACTGCTGCCAACTGCTGAAGAGTTATGTAACTTTTTTTTGTTGGAGAATTGATTACTTGAATCATATAGGAAAAAATGTTTCACTTCATCCATCAAAATCCTGCCTTCCTGAAACTCAGGCCTTGCAAATATGGGAGTACTTAAGAGTCACTAGAGAAATCCTTTATTAAACTGGCTTTACGAAGTTGTCATGTTAGATATTTAAGATAAATAGGCATAATCTCTTTAAGAAGGGAATGGGAGAACTACTCATATTATATTTGACTCATTCAGGCTGCCACTTATCAATACCAGCAGTTCTCAATCTTTTTATACAGCACAACCCTTCCTTTTGTCTGAAATACTTTGCACTTTTCCCTCCCTTCCTTCCTCATATCTTCCTGCTGCACGTGCACATTGGTTTCATTCATATCCTGAAATAGATTTAGTTGTGTGTGCACACACAACAGAACAAACTCCACCTGCACAGCAAATTTGTTTTACATGCATATTCACAGATAGGCATATTTGTATGTGTCTATATATTTTTGTCTGCATGTGTCTGCACACGTGTGTGCATTTTTACACACACAAACACGTATGTAACTAAATGCGTAGACAGAACGGGAACAGAGTGTAAGTATTCTTATACAGATGAAAATTTCATGGAAGACCACTGAATTTCAGTACAAAGTGCTTTAAAACAGATCTACTCCTCAAAGAACCATCCATTCGTACTTTTGTTTCAATGTTACAATATGTTTTACTGAACATTTCTAGTTCATGTTACTCCAGAGCTGGGCCCAGACAGTAAATGCTGCGCAGCTGCGCGTGTGCTGAGAAAGGAGTGAGAGAACAAGAGAGCACGCAAAAGCAACACAGTTGAATGACAAAGGTAATTCGGTTGTGTAAAATTCAGACACCTTTCTCTATTGCAACCAAAGAAGGAATTGAGAGCTATGAACAGGTATTTTCAGGCAGAACTTGTTACTGACATCTCAGATTTCTTTTAGCCCTATTCTTTCCACCGAGTCTTACTGCCAAAAAAATGTAGTTCAAATGAATGCCTTGTTATTCACTGTCTGCAAGGATAACCAAAGAGTTAGCTGAAAACACAAAGCTAGGCCTCCTACAATTGCAAGGGAGAGAGAAACATTACAAGGAGACCCATCTATTTTTATTGAAAAAACGGCAGCCTAGTGCGACAAGAAAGAAGAAGTAGCTTTGTTTCTCTCTGGTGCTGCTTTTGCAGGAAGGAGACAGAGGTGCAGTAGCTGTCCACAATTCCTGCATTTAAAGTGAAAAAGTAGCCTCTCCTGACAAAAGAAATTAAATGTAATGAAAACGCGTTTCTGGTCAAAGTCAGAGACTGCATTTGCTGTATCACAAATGTGTCCTGAGGGTTACCTGCTGTTCTCCTTTCAGCCAGTACTGGGGATATTTAAGCATCCTTGGGACTGATCTTACATTGCTTTGTTTCTCAGCGAAGTATCTGTACCTGCTGCTAAGCAGCTGCGAGTGCTGGCTTCTCCAAAGTCAGAATTTTTGAGTAGGTGACATTTCGCATTCACAAGGCACAGATATAAATATCTGTTTTAAATCAGGTCTGCTGACTTCAGCAGAGAAGGCATTCTTGACTCATAAATTCAAAAGACAAGAAGACCTTAAGGAATCTCCAGCTGGATGATGCCCTTCCTCTTACTCTACACACCACCATCTTTCCACCCTAGTTCTGATACTGTATGACACCAAATCTGTTGGTGGGACTTCCCAGAGCACGTGTTTGTAATCCCTGATAAGGGAGTGCACTATCAATACGTATTAGTCTTTCCTGCTAACTGATAAGTTTCAATCATGGTCCAGCAAAGGCAATCCACTGGCTTGAAACAGAATTACTTCATCCTTTGCCTCTCTCTGCTTTAGCTGTTTTCATCCCAAACCCCTCTGAGGACAAATCTGTATTTTTTCATGGATTTGTTCCCTCCCCAGCCCTTACATTTTTGCTTTAACAGAGATGAGGTGATAGAAGCAGCAGCTTTTCTTTAAGGAAAAAAACCCCAAGATTAAAAAACACACCATTGAGGTCCATCCTCCTCTGGACTTGAAAGAGGCCACGTCCACTGCTGGCCTAACAGGGGGTTAAGATGGTGCCCTTAAACTGCTTTAGGTCACCCTGCTTTCCAGTCCAAGACTCATCAGGCCACTGAACCAGTCCCAAACATAAACTAAACCCACTTTTCAGGTGCTCCACTTTGTCTTGCTGTGCCAGCTCCATGCTGTATTCCAGCAGTCTGGAAATACAAGTTTTCTTTTGTCCTTGACTTGCACTGGGGAAAGTAGGAAATACGACATGCTGTTGTTGCTCCTTCAGGCAAACAAATCTTATTAAAAACAAATGACCAGATGTAATTCTCTTGATTAAGGTAGTTAACAGTTCCACTAATACTCATACTTTAATGGCTCTTTCAGACCTCATAATTTTTGCAGCTGAGTTGTGAAAGATCAGAAGCTGAGCTTCAGCAGTATTCCTTCTCATTTTGCATGCTGCCTTTGCTGTTTTGTAGAGCTACTGAATACAAAATGAAGCTGCAACACTGTGTTTGCTCTACAGTTAGCAAGGCATGAAGTGCTTCTCTCTGCAGCTGTGGAGTGCATCCGGAATATTCATAACAGTGTTAAAGGAGATGTGATTCAGCGTGTGACATACAGTCTGCCATTGTGTGACACCAGATGATTAATGCTCAAAGCAAAACACAGGCTGGTTTAAATAAACAAAATTAAATATATTTTTATGATTATAGAATTCATGTGTTACATCTCTGAGGGAACATCAGCTGCTGCTCCCAAATGTTTCATGTTTGTTGGCTTGTTTTTAAATGCTTTGATTGTTCACTGGATTTTCATACCACGTAAATCCATTGATGGTTTGGTCCAAGAAGGCAAGTCAGGGATTTGGACAGTAGTTTGGGACACAGTGGGAAGCTGCACATCAGGCTCCATCCTGTTTTATGATCGGCAATTTACAGCATCATATTGTTTTCATTTTCAGTCTTAAGAAATACACGATGAGAGTTTAAAAGACTCTGCCAAATGAGCAGCATTCTTCCTTCCCTGCTCCAGGGGCATCAGAACAACTTTACTTGTGGGTCACAAGTAAACTAAACATTACAGAAAGTAACATTGCTCTCTTCCAGCAATGTTACTTTCTGTGGAAGAGCCACTTGGGCGACAGCCCCATGAGCAGAGCTGAGACACAATGTAAAACGTTTGCCACTTGAAACCCTTTGTGGAGTCATCGGGATGCATTTTCTGCAGAAACAGCAAAGATTTGTATCTGCCTTTTTCTTGAATACTGTTCAGATTATACTTGAAATGAAGGGTGGAAAATGGGCCGCCAGATGGTTAATGGACCTTCAGAAAAATGGCCTTCTATGGTGCTTTTTGGAAGTTACTTGTCATGGAACTATCAAAATATAATCTTGTCATTCACGGAAGGAAGCATAATTTAAGCAGGTGTTATCAAGGCTAAGAGAGCCAGAATTGAAGAGTCTTAGAGCACTGCTGATAAATTTACCAGCAGTTGCTCTGTCTAGAAAATACAAGAAAGGTAACACAAAGACAGCACATAAGGACTGAGTTCTGCCAGCTCCTTGAACGGGGGTCAGGGCTCACCTTCAGGGCCCTCTGTGGTGACAGTGGTTGGGTGTCCGTTGAGCTTTGCCACTGCCCACCATATTAAATACCGATATGCCTTTATCTCTCCCCAGGATTTTCTGCCTCCATCTGTCTACTTACGTTTAGCTTGTGAATTTTCTGTGCAATGACTGCGGGCAGAAGAATACGCTGCCAACCATCTCAAGAGGCCTGAATTCATCTTCTTTCACTTCAGGCACCTAAGCAAGCTATGCTCCCTAAACAGTTACCGGGAAAAGGAGAGAGGCAAACAACCTTTCTATTCCATTACAAGCATCCTGTACCAAGTAAAAGTCCTCCAGCCTCTAAATGAAGAACAACAGAGTGGTTTCATTATTTTTTCATCATTGCATTATCTTATGGTCTCATGCAAAGATACTTAGGTTAGTTTTTGCTTACTTATTAAAACATAATAGTAAAATAGTAACACTATATGCGATTCTCATAGCATGTCAACGTTTAATAGAATGCATGCACATGTGCAGAGACACAGAATACAACATTATAAATTCTACAACTTGCATGCTTATAGTCTTCGCTTTTTTTTTTTTGTGATTTCATTTCATGGGTTCAGATAAGTGTCCTGAAGGCATTTTTGCAAAGTGGGCAAAAACTGAGTTCTTACAACTCACACAATGTCACAGGTACGTCAGTTCTCACCTCGTTCTTTGTACTCACACTTCAGCACACAGCCTGAGAGAAATCTGCAAACGGTCCACAACTGACTGAAACTAATAACAATCTTTTTTTTTTTTAAGGAGTACAAATGGATTTGGAAGAGGCTCCAGATGTAGTTAAGAAAATAAGTCTCCTGTTGCAGCAGTGATACTCTGAAGTAACCACAGTACAGCTCTACTGCTGTTCATAGAGATGGGTTGAAAGAAAAAACTTCTTAATTTCACACCAAGTACACAATGTAATTGTGCAGGCAATGAACTGGACAAAAACTCCCTTATGAGCAATGAATTTAGTCCAGCAATCTGTTATCAAGAATCAGAAAATAGTCTGCAATACAAAGCAGGTTTTTTGGGGTTATTTTTCCCCTCTGCCCCCAATTAATCTCAGGTACCTGGGTCTAATTATGCTCTGAAACTCAAGCAACTCTCATGGATTTAACCAAGACCGACATACGCTTGAGTTCCATTCAGGATATTCAGCTTTCCAACACTCCCATAGGATTACTGTCAACAAGTAATACTTCTCAACTTCTTAGGATAGAGTGACATCTTGTGGCTTCTTCTTTTGTCCATAATTGAAAAATAAAAATTAGCCACAAAAGCTTTGACTAATTTTTTTTTTGTTGTTGTTTCTGCTATAGCACCAAGGGCTTATCTGTTTGAGGAATATGACATACTTGATTCACAGAAACTGATAAAACAGTTTGCCATGAACAAGGATTGTGGGAGGATAAGGAAAATTGTTGCTTAGAAGAGCGAGAAACACACTAATTCATACAACATGACAAATCTTTGTCTGAATGTAGTGCTAATCTAGAAAAACTGTTTGGTACTCAAGGTCATGTAAAAGTGGGATCTTAATAGTTATATAAGCTGGTTTCCAGTGGTAGCACCACTACTAAAAGGATTTATAGGGAAAGGGCTCTTTCCAGATACAGCTCTGAAACGCACTTCCCGTGCTGGACTCCAGTACAAGTATGCAAGAAGATGACAGCATTAAGGAACTGCATCTCATGCTTAAACTCCTTCTGCATCACAGAAGGATCTCAGTAGACAGTATCATATCATGGGTCACTTACACAGCACAACTACAGAAGTTTCAGTAATTTATTTTCTGATATAGCCTCCAACACAAAACACAATTTTTAAGTTTTTTCCAAGACCACACACCTACACTCACATATGAACCACTGTTGACAAATTCCCCTAAAAAAAAATACAAACAAAAAGTTATGCTGCTAGTTTTGCCTTGAAAAAGTAAAAGCATCTTTGAAAATAACATTATACAAAATCTATATTAAAACCCACAACAGAAAAGTATTCATATACGTCAATAAATTGGTAACAATATTTAAGATATCACTACTGAAAAACAGTATTGTTTGAGAGCTGTTCTTATTGTGGTCTACAATTAATACCTTTGCATAATCTGGTAAGAAATCAATTCATGTTGTTGAAAACCAGAGATCTCCAATTTTCAAGAAACATGAAATAGCTATTTTGCATCTGTAAGGACTAGGAGAGCATCAGATGAAGTAACTAGTATTTGAATTTCTGTTTCTGCTGGTTTTCCTACATACCCATTTAAGCAGTTCTTAGAATCAGATTTGGAATATGCAATTCTGCATCATTCCACTTATACCTTCGCTCAGTCCACCTGCTAGGGAAGTGTGTGCAGTTGCCTGATATCCTCTATAAACACTTCTGACCGGCAGCTGTGCTTCCATAATTCCACAGCTTTAGTTGAAATCTATCTGCAGTCCTTCTCTTGGTGAGAAGCTTCTATGCTGCAAGGAACCAATGCAAAGAAAACACAAAATTGGTCAGGAAACGCTTTTGATGGACTGAAAATTGAGGGTGGTCACCCGCTTTCTCATGTCTTCTCAATTCAGAGCGATCACCTCAAAAATTAGCCTGCAAAAATGTAATAGCTTAAAAATCAGGCTCCCATAATGTTAAAACCACAAGAGTGTATGGGTCACTTTTACAGGCATTGGGTGATGTTTGCAAAACCATTTAAAGACAAAGAATTAGCCCTTGTGTACCCCATGTCAAAGTCACTGGTTTTACCTGCAGTGAGGCTCGTTCGATTTCTTAGTAAAATAGCCCCTGCTCCTTGTAAGAAGCACTCCCCTTTCTTCCCAGCCCAAGCATAACATTTTTAGCTATGCAGAACTAAAATTAAAGTCTTTGTCTAAACTTGAATACAGAAACTCTCTCACCAATACACTAAGGGTTACAAACAACAGCAATACACCTAAGAGCTCCATTTTTCTTCTTTGCAACAGAACTAAACAATTCAAGAAGGCAGGGCTAGAAATGTCTTCAAATGCCCTTTCTCCAAGGGAGCATAACCAGCCTCCACAGAGAACATCCATCACTTTGCTGTTTGACCTGCACCAGCAGTATAAAAAAAGTGAACAATGTGTCAAATTTTGGAAGTTCTCCTTGCATGAATAAATCTGTGAGCAATATATACGTTGCTCTGAAGTAAACATATGCCAGAAAAGCTTATAACCAGTTCAGCCAATAGGCATTTGTTCCTATAGAATTCAAAAGTCAAAACTCCTATTGACTGAGAAGAAACCCACTTATTATCCAAAAGTTTGTACTGATGATCTGTTTAAAAGGAGCTCGTCCTTCCTTTTCTCCTATTCTCTCTTACCTTTTTAACAACTTCAGTTCTCTTTATATTTTGCACAATGAGGGAGGAAACAATTATATGCCTATCTGGTGACAACTGGTACTTCTCTTGCAAATGGAAACAGCAAATAATTCATCTGCTAATATTTACTTGTGGTATGTGTCACTCTCCTCTCTGTCAGTTTATTCTCAATAAAAAGCTGAGGAATAAAAAGGATTAGGTTGTTCCTTTAGATATTTATTTATGAATAGAACATTTTTAGACACATAAAATTAAGGGTGTTTCTTTTACTTTGAGAAACATCATTCTAAATCCCTGAAATTTGACACTACAAAGCTTAAGTTAAAGAACAACTACTCTGTGGTAGAAAAATATGTCCACACAAATGACATTAATTTTCACCTATTTTACTTCAGTCGTCACATATACAGCTATGCTACACTGACTAGTCTCAAATACTCATGCAATCAAGTTTTATTGGCATCAACAGTTGCAGAAGGTGAATTGCTGAGTCACATGCAGGAGCATTCATAAAAGCAACATTTTAGATTCACATGTGGGAGATTTCACAAAATCTACCACAGTTATCTTATGGAATAGAATCCATTAGGCTTAATTTTTTTTCCAATAATTTTGATGAGACAGAGTACTGCAGTCTGTTTACTACTTTAAAGGAAGAGACCACATTTTCCAGATGTAGCTCTTCAACTCTATAAATTATCATCAAGGTTTGCCATTTGCATTATTCAGAGCTGCACATATTCCACTCTTGTCTCATTGATCAAGTCAATCTTTGGACAGTAAAAAAATTATGAATAATGGATTTGCAGTTTTTTGCTTTACAATTCACTAGAACAAGAAACTGTTGTTGACATGTACACAAATTTATTTTAAGGACAAAGCAATCACAATGACAGAAACAGAACCATTACTTCAGTACCATAAGCTTTTCTCTAGAAAATGACTTGCACACAGTTAGATCTGATTGCATTATCAACAATAACTTGGGGGAGAACACAGCAAACCTTAAATATATTAACTTCAAACTTTATGTGCTTATCTCCTCTTTTTTGGTAGCTGGTGGCAGTTAAAGCTCTTCAAAGTCATGGCCACTTGTATTCATTGCTTCAGGATGCATTACCCTTCCCATGAACAACACAGTACCTGTGGAAAAAGAGTGAAGGGAGGAAGGGAAGGTGTCAGAACTGAAAGTAAAATTTGAGGTTATAGATGACAAATACTGACAGCAAGTTCTAGAGCATGTGGTTCACCATTTTTTATAGGAACATATGTCTGAGAACTTGGAGCGATGAAAGGCAATGGATCAACAGTCCTAAAGAATCTTTCCCATTTTATACATTTCTATCTAACGTGTTCAAGTCCAGTTATCAATCAGGAGCACTCAGGATATTCTTGAGAAGAAGGGTAATAACCATCTTGGATTTTTTTCAAAAGGTTACCAACCTTAGACTCTTAGATTAGTAACAAGCTTTCAAGCTTTAACTAGAGTTGTTGTCAATTCCTCTTTCTAATTGCAACAAGGCCTGTGCAACATTAAGAACTGCCCCAAAGCTGCCAAGACCTACTCTGTTCTGTTTTAAACTTCTTGGGGAGATTTTTGTACACTGAGTAGCGAAAAAGGCAGATGTCCTCCTCTAGATACATTTTTACCTAACTACAAGTCTATAACAGCAAAGATACTCAACTTAGTTTTGGTTAAAAAAAAACAAAACCAAAAACCCCTAAGAGCTGGTATCAAGCCTTGCACACAAGTGACTCTACCCAGCTACGCAGCAATCAATACTGCAGCCTAAATGGTTTATTACCTTAAATACAGAAAAAAACATCAAATTCAACCTACCAGAGTCTGCTTGTAGAACATGTAAGATACAACAGCACACAGACCCATATAAAAATCTGCGGGTGCACAGCAATGTTTTGCCACTCAAGTCAAATCCACATCATTGAGATAAATTAGAAATATGAAACTAAGGAATTACTTAATCATCGACCATTTTGCTAGTGAGTTCTGTTCTCATCCTTTGCCTGCCACAGAACACTTCAAGAGCACAACAGAATTATTCATGGCTGTAATATCTGTCCATTATGCAAATCATTTGCTACTGGGAACATATCTCACTGGCCTTACTACAGCCAAGCTCTTACAGAATGGAATGATTATGGATATTTGGGGCAGTAACACTGTGTTCTCTGAAGAAAAATGGTGAATTTTTCTTCCCTGGGGTTTTTAATCACATAACTGTGAATGTTTTTCAGAATTATGTCAGATTTTGCAGTCTTACTTGGAGAAACATTAAAGGGGACCTAGAAAGGGTGGTCTTTCAATATTAGGTATTTTAAGAAAACTTAAAGAAAAATTATAATAAAAGGCCAGTTCATTGATCAAAATATGGAATTTTCTTTTGTATACTGATGTTCCACGAAAAATGTGGAAGTTTGCAATATCCTCACCTGTTCTTCTGTTTCTGATTAAAAAGAAAAAGGGATGATCAACTATAACTTGGGGATACAGCACTGCCATCCTGCTAATGGCAATCATTCCTAAAGGAAAAAGAACACAGGCAACTTGTTAAATATCACTGCATATTCTCCTGCTCTTCATCAAAGACATTTGTGAAGCTCATGAGCAGACACTGAAGTCCCACTCTCTGAGCACTGTCACCAGGAAATAGCATGAAAAATCTAACTGAAAGTGAAAGGGACCTATGGAGCAATCCCACGCTTATTTATGCTTTCAGAATGATTAACAACAGAGAGCGGCACAATTCCCCAGTCCGAGAGAGCAGCTTCTACCTTTTAAGATCCAGAGTCTTAAGAGGAGTTATGACTCCCACTCACTTGCAAAAAGAAAATGCATTATATTAGACAGCACTTCTGACCTGTTTTAAACAGCTCCAAGCTTGCAGTTGATAGTAAAAGGCAGCCCTTAGTAACTATGGAATATGCAAGAACTAAATGGGCTGATCTTGCACCTTTTCGTTTGAATCTTTAAATAATGCAGAGATTGAAACTAAAATTAACTGAAAATGAGGCAGAACTTGTCTCTTTTATTTTTATTTGGATATGCAGGGATTTTTCCATATTATTTCCTGGTGTTTCATTTACTTTTACATTTTCACTGCACTGTTAATAAAGACTCATGCATGCAGTAATCTCTGCCCACATTAATGTTAAAAGTCAACCCGTTACTGATATTCACGACCAGGAAAGCCAATTTTTTCCCTCAAAGACTGGTAAAAGTAGAGGTAATTAGACATCACCTAACAATACATATTGGCAATTAATGTAACTTAATTTCCGGAAAAGCATGCAGAAGCCAAGTAAACCAACCATCTGGCTTCCTGGCAGGAACAGGGGCCAGGAATGGCTTTGCATTTATAACTTCTCATGTTGCATCTCTGTACACAAGCTTATTACAATGCAAACTGCAACAGCTCTCAACTTCTACTTATTCTGGATCAAATGCCTCTGACCAACTCAACTAGCAGATCAAAAATTATAAATGCTTAAGTTCCATAAAGAAAATATATACTGCAGTAGCCTTCTGACAATCAGAAGCAGAATAAGGAAAAAGTTTTCCACAAAATGCTCAGAATTCCTTTTTAACACCGTATTAAAAAACACTAACACTGTTCGTCTCCCGAATTCTCTTCTGAAAAGCAGTGCACTTGCTATGCTGTGTCTCCATGCTACAATGCTATTTAGCTTTTCTGGCTGTACAGCAAGTCAGTTTAAAATATTAATTAACGCAGAATAACCAGAGATTTGATTTAGTTCTGCTCTTCAGTCAGGTACCTGAGGCAGCAGCAGCTTCTGATCCTTCCTCATTAACTTCTAGAAACGCCTTGTGAAAGGCCTTTGCAAGGTAAAGTTCTTTGTTATCTGGAGAGGAAAAGTAAACATACTTCAAGTGGCTCAAAAGCGAGATTAAAGCATTTAAAAAGAATGCCAAACACCACCGAAAACCCCAACAATATTACCTTTAATAGCACCATTTACCTTACTTACATTTGTAGTGCTCTCCCACACTATAGGTATTAAAATAGCACTGATTAGAGCATAGGTATGACAGTCCTTGAATGCCAGATTTCAAATGCAACCATTGGGAAAACAGATTATGACAAATACTTTATTTAAAATAAAGAATTTTATGTCCTCATTAGGTGCAGTACAGACTTCCTCCAGAAAAATTAGGTGTTTTCTTTCTTCTTGACATTATATTTAAACAAAGCTGAAGATAATTATTTAAAAGAAGCTGAAGATAATTATTTATTGCAAAACCCACCATGGAACTAGGGTTTCTCAGTACTGTTTGTTTTCCACTCTTCTTTGTCAGTATTTTAATTTCAGTCCAAGCCTACTCCTGCTTAAGTCAGTGGATGTTTCATCACTTTTCTTCAGTGGTCAAATGACCATCACACGGGATACTCAGCATCTTGCAGGAAGCAAGACATGTAACACCATTTACTGTGTTTGACTAAGTTTCACCAGAAAGATGTAACAAGGATTAGAGATACATTTATTGTATCTGCCCAAAATCCACAGTAACGACAAAAGCGTAACGGGCAGCTAAGAAAGGAATAAAAGCTTTCTCAACAGGGAGATACACAATCATGGCAATCTGATCTAATCACCCCGGTGAGACCATTTTGCATTTCAGATCCTTCACAAGACATTCGACACCAAATCTGTGGCTGAGGGCTGACTAAGGAGGGAAAGCTTGGACCTACTCATCAACTCTTACCCATTCATTCTGGCTCTCGCATAGACAGCCACTCGGTTCCAACATTGATTCGAGCCAAGCCTACAGGAGACACCAGTTTAAAATGTCTCTCCCCAGCAAATCTCCTTACTGCTACATAGGCTCAGAGCTGAAGTAAACCTCCTAGTAAGCTGCTTAACTTAAATCTCACCAATAAAAACCCCAAATCATTCCCTTTGTGACTGCATGTAGTGACACATACACTGGATTGCTACTGTTGTACTAGTTCTAGGATCCAGTTCCAAGCTTTCAGCAATGCTACCTTGAAAGCCAGGATAAATCCATGGCGTTACTCTAAAACATGCGACATGCAGCACGTACTTATCCTAAACACCAAGCACACCTCTCAAAGCTTTTGCCTCCTTAACTGTTAACAGAACCACCACCTGAAAACACAATGGGATTGCATTCCAACACCAACACCACCTTTAAGTCTCAAGTGGCACCTGTAAAAAGTAAGTCACAAGCTAACTAAATACTACAATCAAATGTTAAACAGCCATCCCCTAACATTTCCATTCTATTGTGGACCATTTAAAATTCAAGTTTTCAAAATATGTTTTAGACCAAACACGGGATGTGTAAGAACATTTACATAGGTGATAATGGACAGAGGGGTGGCAGATCTATGCAGTAATTCCTGTTGTGCACATCTCGCATCACGCATGTTCTAGAAATTCCACCTTCCAGGCAGCTGTATGTTACTATCCTTGGTTTAGACAATTTCAAAGCTATTCCATACATACCAAAAGAAAACAATAACTTTTCAGTCTTGATAGAAAAATCTTCTTTGGGGCTCCTTATCTTCAACCCAAATAATTTTTTACATTTAATAACAGACAAAGGAATGTCCACTTAGCCTAATCACCTATTTTCATCACGGTTTGGGTTTTTATTTATTTATTTCATTACAGCACTTCAGCCTGCTCCTGTGACCTGGAACATTCACGGCAATACTCCATACTTTGATCCTGAACATTCTATTTTGCATAGTGTGGTCTTGCTTCTGGTACATCAAGGTACATTTCTGGTCAGAACATTTAGTGCCTCAGAAGATTGCTCTCCTTCTGACGAGCTTACAGACCCTAATTCAGACAGTATAAACATTACTAACATTTACCATCAGGTATAATAGTAAGCCTACTTGTAAATGTGTTCAGGGTCTGACTATTAAAAACTCCAATAACATTTTGTTGAAAGGAATACAGGAAGTGCCACTGCAGATGAGACCAGTATGTCCAGTTAGTCTAGCACCCTGCTCCAGCTATATTGTTGCTTCAGTACAAGATCTAAGAAGCCTTACAGATGAAAACTACAGAACTCAGAAAAGAAAAAGATTTTCTCACCCAGGATGTGCCTTACACCCTAAACCAAGTTTCTAAATCACAGAATATATGAAACACTAACATTCAATGTAGTATAGATAGGTTTGATGGCTCTGATACTTTTTTTTTTCAATCCTACCAACCTCATGACCTCAAGGAATACCCAAAGATCTCTGTGGTTATGTTTTCCGTAAGAGAAATACCTTCTAGTTGGTCTCAATTTGCTGCCTTTCACTTCATTGGATATATGTCCTTGGACGGTGAAAGAGCAATTCCACACGCCGATTTACTTTCTCTAGACTCTTTACATTGCCACTATCACATCTCCCCCTGAAGTGAATGAATCTGTTTTCATAAGGAAGCACAGCGTTGTCACCTTGTGTTCAGGAACTCTTCTCTCTGTTTACGATTGTTAAACACTGACTGCAGTACCTCAGTCTCATACAAGTCCTGTCATTATGATGCATCTTCCCTTCATGGCTCTCAGTGTGGGTAACGTGGGGCTCACCTGGGTATCTACTAGCATGTCATTTTTCTGTAGTAGTTCCTCTGAATACGGATTTTCATAGGAACCCACATCATTTTATTGTTGCATCCTGGAAAGGTCTCATGAAGATCTGGTATCAAAGTTGCAGCCTTCTATAGGACCCTGGCCTCGATATCCACTGATGTGTGGGAGCACTCTGAGCCCTAATTCTAGCGTATGTGACTCCCTTAACATCACATTTCATTTGTCATTATGCTCCATATGCTTGCAAACTCCTACTCACAGCTGCCAACTGGTTGCTTTGCAAATTTCATTTTTAGAAATCATGCAGGTTTTTTTGGCTGTTCTAGGCTGACCCAGAGAAATTATACCTGCCTCTGTCAAGAATTTCAAGAACTATTCACTGGACTGGTGTTCTTTAACTACTTTGTATTATGAAAGCAAGCCATTATGATAGCTTTGCTTACTGAAATGCAGGTCACCTTGAGGCTAAAAGCAGTTGCCATTTAAGGCGTTATACAACAGTAAGAAAGACTATAATAATTTCAAAGGGAAGGAGAATTTTAGTTCTGGAATTAGTTCAAGGCTAAGTTCTACCTGGTATTAAAATACTCAACTAGCAATTTTACATGCTTTGTAAGTTATAAAATCCCAAATATCAGAAGCTGTTTCAAGATTATTTTGAACACCTCATGGAAGCAGAGATGCCAGTAAAACTTGTCAAAGTCTTTTACTGAAAGGAAGAGTCAGAATATATGCAACTAGACAGCCAAATAGGCATGTCCTCCTACTCACCTGTGTTAATTGACAAAGAACTTAATTTTTGCAAAGGAGTAACGTTTAAAATGTGCATCCAGATTAATACTTTCTCTTTGGTTGCTCACAATCCAGACATCCCCGAAGATAAAGCTGACTCTTCTATTTCCATTTTTCAAACTGAGTGTAAAAAGCACAAAATTCTAAATATTAAAGAATAGGTCTGTAATCTTGCAATTTGGTTTATAGCCATTAAACCCACACAGAATTCCACAGAACTCAATAATCTGTACCTGGACCTGATTACAGGATTATTGTTGAAATTGCAGAAGGTTTTCCTTGACAATAATCCAAAGGCAAGAGCACCAAGAAAGGGGGAAGAGTGTCTTCTTAAATGCAATAGAATTTATCAAAAATCTCCTTAGATTTTCTTCTATGATTTGTACCTTCCAAAATTAAAAGTGTCCAGACTAACATTCTGTTCAAATAGCTGCATTTAAGCTTTCAAGAAGTGTCAACTTTTCCAGAGGACTGACACGGAGATGCATGTAAACTGGCTTTAGATTCCCTGTTACCTGATGTTACTCAGATATTTGCAAAAGCAAGCTTTCAACATTTTTTCCTCATAAGTTTTTCCCCCTTCCTCCTCCTTCCTCATTTTTCATTGGGAAAATTAAAAATATATTCTGTATTTGAATTACTTAAATTTCATCTCAATAGCAGCAACAGCAGAGTTTTCATCAAAGGCATTACTTCAAATACATTTTCTTATCCTTAATTTATGAATGACCTTTTCATCACCTGGTTGCGCAGGCCCTTTTGAGTGAAAAAGCAAAAATGTAACAGTAAAATTCATGAATTCTCTCTATATGCTCCTCTTCATAAAGACTAACTTATTTATTAAGTTAAATGGCAGAGGAGTTCATTCAAACATAAAAACACGAGGGTCTGATTTTGTACAGTACAACTGTAACAAATAAACTTTGAAGAAATCATTAGTCACATGGATTAAAACATAAGCTAGTTCCAAACTTTCTGCTAACCTCTTGACTACAGAATCACTCCCCAATATATCTGTGAATTTTACCCGAAATAAACGTCAAGCACTGCCTTTGTGGTTCAATCTCCTCTGTGTATTTTCCATTCTCTTTAGTATTTTTCCTCAAGTAAACAGTTTTCTATACATAGATCAGAAGTTATTGGAAAGCTTACCTTTCTTTGGGGTAGAAGAGAAATTGAAGGTGTTTTTCTTCAGAAAAATGGTATTTTTTAAAAGATGGATTTTTCATTTACTCCAATTCTTTTCACATTAGCTAACTCTACCTTTTCTACAACTTCAGTGGAAGAGTGAGAGCAGCAAAACAGTGGAATAAGCTACAAGATACCCTACAAACAGTATTTCAAACTCAGCAAAATGAAAAAGATATGAAAATCACAAACATTTCTGCTGAAGATATCAGAAGAAAGTTCACTTTCTTTACCAGTATTTTGAATAAGCCACACAGGTGCAATTGTTTCCAGAGACAGACAATTAAGAACAGGGATCTCCCATCAGCTAAGGATCTATCTGGCTGATTATGCGGTAACTCTCAGAGCAGAAACACAAACATGGAGATGTGTATTGGCATAAATTACAAGAACAACAGCAGCAATCTCATACTGGCACAAGCTTCTGGACAGGGAACAACTGGATTTGCCAAAATTCAGGTCTAATGCTCAACACTGCTTGCCTGCCTACTTATACTACACAAAACCAAAACAACTTCAGGCAAAGATGACTCAACTACCTTTTGAATCACTTCGATATCTTTTAGATAATAAAAACAAACAACTCATTTCTAAATATACTGGATACTTCAACTTCTGAAAATGAAATGTTGATAACATATTGAAACAGGCAAGCAGCATATGCAACTAAATTACTTTTATCTCAGAACTTGTTCTTTCCTGCAGTACTTCTGTAGAACAGGTACCTGGGGAAATGGCTAATTGTATAGCAGCTTTAATTCTCTTAACGCTGTGAACAAACGGCCTCTGGAGATGAAAGATGACAACGTTGTTGTGTGAATTTCCATTTGCCACCAAGGCACTGAAGTCATTTATTGCTGTAACACGGATCTGCCTCTTGCACAGAACTACGTTTTCTCTACATTTCTAATAAGATCTCATTCTGAAATTCCTAGAGTGGACTTTTCCAGGTCAAGAATCCACCCCAACCTCCATCAATGGATTTATCCCCTGCCCCAGTTGCTCTGACAGCGAACCCACTCTTCCACTATGCAAAAATCACAAGGGATCACAAAATTTCTAGTAGGGGGTTTTCCCCCCCCCATAAAACCTCTTTGAAGAGCTTGTTGGTTGTCTTTAAGTGATTTCAGTGCTTCCTCACATACCATAAGACACCACAAGAACTCTTACCAGACATTGCTGTGAGGTCAGCACTACTGCTGAACACCTCTGTAATTCCAAGACCTCTCCAGATATCCTTCAGATCAATTTCCTGTTCTACCGCGAACCTGGAGAACATAACAGAAAATTACAAAAAGCTCAGGATATAAACAGTACTTATTGTTATGAGAAGGTTAAAATTTCTAGATAATGACAAATAAAATGCAAAGGCAAATCAAGCAAAGTAGGAGATTCAGCACCGGCTTTGTACCGTAGTGACACCTTCTACAGAAACGCTTTCAGATAAATTAGTTGACTTTCACAGGTGGATTTTCTTTTCCCAATACATAAGCAATCAAGACCATGCTAATGGAACGTACAGACCCTAATCATAAAACCTCAGTGTGAAATGATGTAGCAGCTAATGTAAATGCTTACTTATTATACAAAAGTTTTACCATAAAAACTGAACTTAAACATACATATACTAAAAGAGAGCATCAAAAAAGGCAAAGGACAATACAAACCTCAGGCAGCAGCAGACAAAGGAGAAGTAGGAAAGTAAAAGAGGTACTCTATTTTTATTTAGACAGTATAAGCAAAGACAAGCAGTTATGAACGTGAATATAAAGCATTGCTAACTCAGCTTCTAATTACTCTGGTGGCAAAATTTTAATTGGGTTTCGATTGTGAGTAAAGAACAGGGAAAACAAGTAGTTGTTAGCACAAATGCACACATGACTTCAAACTGGCAGGATTTCAGGGTAAGCTTGCAAAGCCATCTTCTAGGCTATGTTACTGCGCTAGAAGGACAAATGGAGATTAATCCCGAGGACAAGACTTTGGGCAAAAGCTCATTCCATTTACGAAGATTTCTTTACAAATATTTGAAAAGTTACACCTGCTGTCAGTAAGACAAAAAAGACTCAAGTCCTTTATGCACGGCCATAAACAGACTGGACAGCTGGAGAAACAAAGAAATGTCAGAAAAATAAGAGTGGCAGCCCCAAATAGAAAATAACAGAAATCTACACACAAACACAAGATGTTTGTTTGGGAAAGTTATTGGTTCTCTGTAGAGTGACCAAACAAATTATTAGTGATTTAAATCACTGATGGTAACTGGTTATAACTGTACCACACAAAACATAGTCCATAAGGTGGTGGTGTCGTTTCTCCAGCAAAGCCATTCAGTCAGAAAACTGCAATTCACTGCAGTCCTCAGTGAAGGCTCTGACCTGTGCTGAACCCAACAGAACAAAATGTCCTTCTGTGCAATTTCTTGTAATAATTCTTTCTCAGGACTAAACTTCCCCAACTACACAGAGGAACACGCTCCTTTCAGAAGAAAGTACAGGCCAGGACTCTCAGCAGAGAAAGGCTGATGAGGAGCTGAGACGTACGATACCTCAGCAGGTACGAGCCGTGCTAGCTTGGAAAAGAACAATCTAGATATCCAAAGACAAACAGGGAAGAGTCAAGTGGGATCTTCTTCACTTACAACAGTTAAGCAGAATGAGAAATATCCAATGCACAATCTATGTTCATAATGAACTTAGAAATGCCATAAAAAGCCAAAACTCTATGACAGAATAGATACTAGGACATTACCTATGCAAGTTACAACAAGATCTTTTCAAAAAAGCCAGAAGAGAACACCAAAGATCTATGTACTGGAGGAAGCTTATGGAGTTCTGGCATATTGTGCTTCAGTCAGTGTGGCAGCATTTAATGAAAAAAAAAAAAGATGACATTTTCTTAATGAAAGAGATGCAGGTACACAGAGGAGAGGCCTTTGAAACATTGTAGGAAATGGAATTGCATCCTGATAGCTTTCTTTTTTAAGAGGAATCATCACTCACTCTCCTCTTAGAAAGCTGTGGACACTGACACTGGTCACAATGGGCAGGCAGGGAGCTCAGCTGCACAATTTTACCTCTAAGATAACAGAGAAATCACTAAGTTGCTCATTCATTTGGATTTCCCACTGGCTTACACGTTCCAAAACTAGAGACTAGTTTTAGATTTACTTAAGAAACTTTAGTAAAAACCCTAAAAAAGATTAATAAATACTTGATTCGTGATGTCAGAGCTAGCAAGAGTTAAGCATAACAAGAGGCTCTGTCTGTGCACATTGAATAAATCCAGAAATATTTCCTTCTTTGTTAGAACTACATTATAACATTCTGAAAAATGTATCCAACTCTACCTCCCTTACAAACACACAGAAAAAGCAAATTAATGTTAAAAGACATTTTATTAAGCATTTAGAATGGTGTATTTTGCCCTTTTTTTCCTTTTATTTCACCATAATTAGTATTAAATGTGTTCAGCTTTCAAGATAATTTAGCTATTAAGTAGTGACGTCAAACTAGTAAAGAATAATCAGGACATCAGCAAGAGAAGCCTGAACAAAAAGCAAAATTTGAGGCCACAAATAAGAAAACTAAAAAAAAAAGGCATTTTTTCCAACTGCAGAGATTCACTGTAAGATATAAATGGAAATCAGGTAGGTTTAAGTCTCTGGACCAGTAGACAGAAAACACACTTATCTGCTAAGTGATGAATTGTGGCCCAGAAAGAAAGCATGACAAAACATGCTTTTGCGTGCCAATCAAGGAAGAGTCCTGGGAGATGTTTTTGAAAAACAAAACAAACAATAAACCCCCAGCTGAATCCGCATCTGAAAGATGCAAACAAGTGGGCTAGTCTCTTTGCTAAAGAATGCCTGATCAATAGCAGCTGCCACTAAATTACTGGATAGGGGTTACACCCCTGACTGATACCTTTAGAAAGTCACAGAAGAAGTGCATCATAGGTCAGTACAATTTCTCTAAGAGCGAGTTCCTACTTTTTGTGGCAAATAAAATAGATTGAAAATATCACGTCAGCTGTACAAATACCAATCTACCCATTTACAAAAATAATACTAATTACTTCCCTTCTTCCCTTTCAATTTTTCATGTGGTAAAAGCTCACTCTAAACTGCTATTCAGAACAGCAGCTCCACTCCTTTCTCACATGCTGTGAATAGCTGCGTGGGTTACATAGAAGCTGTTATTAATGATATTTCAAATATTTTAGCTGACACCAAAAATACCTTGTTTTGAAAAATGAAAGGGCTACTTTACACTTTGAAATATAATTTCAGGCTATGCAAACCGACATAAACATTCAGGACAAGTTATCTTCCAGTCATATCTGGATTTCTTTGCATTCCTTATAGACAGTGGTGTAAGTATTCAAAATCAAAGCTGACGACCTAGAACACAGAAGAGACATTCAATCTCATTTCCCAAGTCAGGCATTTGCTGTACCTCCAGACTTTGGAAATGCCAAGCTACATGATACCAGCTCTGACACATGGTTATTTGCAGTCTTTGTCACATACAATAACCCAGATGGTTGTATCTTTTTCTACAAATTTTTAGGCGCTTCTGATGCTAAAAATACTATGAAAAATCAATTTCATTACTTCAGTATCAGAAGCAACTGAGAGCATTAAAAACTACAAAGGGAAGTCTAAGAAAGCTCAGACACTGAAGAAAAGTTAAGGTATTTTCACAACAGGACCAGAACACACTGGTCTGTAGAGTCCAGAGGAGAGCTGCACTTAGGCAGTTCTAGAAGATTCTCCAGCACACGTGTTCGTGCAAGTACGTGCCTACAGACCACCTGAGAAAGCGCTGAGCCTGGGCATCCCAGTATGGGGAAGTCACTCTGCCCATCAGCTGTCAGCCACATCAAAGATAAGCAAAGATGCACATTAGGTCTTTATTTATGTTCATGCTGTTAATTTGCAAAGTCACTCTACTTTACATATATAAAATGCAGTCCAAACAGCTGAACAAAAATACTTCCCTTGAATTTCACTGTCTTTGAATCTCTACCACATGAAATGAAGAAAAAGGAGGAGATGTTTACGAAGTAGAATTAGGTTGAGAAAGTAACAAACTTCTCTGGAGAGTTTAGCAGAGAATGATGGTATTTCCATGAAATTTAAAACTTACACAAGCAATAGATTAAAACAATGCATTTATGACAGTGACAGACTCCTTAAACACTCTTCTTCTATTTTACAGACTTTAAAGACAGAAAAAAAGATGGTTTCACCTTGTACAATGCTGTGCAACCCTTCCAAAATGCTGATTTTTTTCATGAAGGATTAGATGCTCAGGATCCACAGAATCAAGGACTAGGGTACATTTTCTAGTTATACAACAGAAGTGAACTACAGCCAAGAGTGATTTGTCCCAAAGGCTATAATTTCAAATATTAGGCATTCTAAACAAGCAAAAGCAAGAAATTCCAGGCTTTCAGACTGGTTCTAATACACTTCATTCTGCAGAAGAGAAAGCCAAGAAAGGAATGGCCCCATTCCATTACCTGCGATCAACAATATTCTTTCTTTGAGGACAGGCCCTCAGGACTTGAATCACTATTTTAACCCAGCGAGCAGTTTGAAATACAACGCTGCCAGCTGGTACCAACTGCACCACTTCGCCAACGTTTCACGTAGGTTGCCCTGAGGTGCTAGAACTATGCTACATGATTTAACAGCCTGAAAACAAACAAGTAACAACCCCCCTACACTAACGGTAAAACAAAGAAAAAACCCCGCACAACTGCTCTGACCAGGTGAAGCGAGACAGGTCATGGGTCTTTCTTTGGCAGTGGCCTTCTAGCCAGGGCTAAATGTGGGCGGCAGAAATCAGCGGGGCAGTTTTATGCCTCTTTCATGACTGTACCTCCAGAACAATCGGCACTGGCCTGTTTCTCATGAAAAGGGACTCAGAGCATAATTAAAAACAAAAAGAATATGTCTGGGTTTTTTGTTTGGGGTAGGGTTTTTTTTTTTAAGAAAACATTCAGCTAAAGAAACTTGTAATTTAAACACTGTCTAAGGCATTTTAAAGATATTTTAAATGTACAAAAAATGACAAAGGTCATTGTACAAAGCCAGGAACGCTCCTGAAGAGGAAATCTACAGACTATAGCACTGTTATGTAGCAGTTCCTCCTATGCTCTTCAAATAATTTATGCTGGAGAGACAACTTTGTAAATTAGATTCATGGTCTGTTTCACTTCTATGCAAAAAGTGGATTAATATGTTGATCTTTTTGGTCTGGGTTAAGCTGGAAACAATGATTTGAAAATGAACATGAGAAAGTATAATTTAACAATTCTGTACATATCTCTCCTTTGCTATTAAGAGGAATAATACACAATTCCATTTGCACACAGATAATGCAGGCAGAAATTTGGAAGTTGTGATTAAATGCTCTGGCTAGCCATTCAGGTCTTATTACAAATGTATATGTTTAAAAAATGTTCACTTCATAATTGGATAGTGTCTTTCAGGATATAAAAATTTAATTTTATTCTGCTGCTGCTTTCGATTTCTCAGTGGACAGAGCCTGCTGGCCACGTTTCATAACATGCCTTTCTGAGTCAGAGCATAAAATATTTATGAAGTGTTTACTTAAGAGCATTGATAAAATCCTGCAGATCACCTCTGAATTCTCAACGGAAATCCAACAGTTTGGGACCATGCAATTCATCTTCAGAATTTTTGTAAAGAAACTGCAGTTTTACTCTATGGAATTTCAAGCTTGTGACAATTATCTCTTATAATCTGAAAATACTGAAGGTGATCAGCACATGGCTGTATCTGTTTTGCCTTTATAGAGCCTTAATTCACTGATGCTTACTAAGATCTTTTAGGTTGTTAGATAAGGGTGACAGGTATGACAAGCAGCCGGAGGATGGAATAAATAAGGACATTATATATCCACGCAAAACTCAAGTCCCAAACTCTTGTCTGAGAATCTGGCTACAGAGAATCCTTGAGTATCTCCTTTTGGTTAAAAGCAAACAAATCCCAATTAATTCAAGCCATAAACACAATAAATATGTTACCAATGACATTCATGTATTTAACTTCACCTGATCACAGGCTGTGAAATGCTTTAGTTATAAAAGGAACGCTTAAGGAATAGAAGGATCCTTGTATTTTACTTCTCAATAACACCTATGTAAGGCTTTACCAAGCCTGTAGGAGAAGTAGCCTAGGAGAAAAACCTCTCCCCTGCATCTCAGGGACTGCTAATACTAAAGCCCCTGGGAACAGAAGCTCCAAGGGAAAAAAAAGATACAGCAAACCCAAAATCACAGGAGTAGTGAACAAAAGGTTCAGTTTGTATAAAACCTGCAATGCAGCTCTTTGCAGCTCTCCCTGCTTCTTCAAAGGAAATGCTACTTACAAAAAGAAACGAACTCTTTACTGTGGAGAATGCTGCTCTTCCTTCACTACTCTGACTCCGAGCACAACAGCTTTAAAGAGAAGAGGAATTCCACCCTGAGTTGGAATCAGGGCACTGCCAGCACCAGCCCATCTCAACCTTCACTACCCTGGCTAGAGCCTTTTTGTTGTGCTCAGCTGCAGTTGGCTTCCGGAAAGTGGTGTTTGCTTTGGAAAGGATGCTGATAAACTGCAGGAAGCCTTGCCTTGCTCTTTACAAGTGAAGTATAACAAACTCAAATCTCCATGTCATGTGAAAACAAAGAACTATTTTAATGATTAAAAGGATTCACTGTAGTTTATTTTCTCTGCTGCCATGTACTCACTGCACAGTGCCACAAAAGTAGAACAAGTAGAAGTGATCCACATCAAACTTGTGCCATATTGTTATATAAACACTTCAATGAAATCATAAATCACTTGAAGGACATCGAGATCCAACTATATGAGTGACTTCTAGTAGTAAACCAGTCTGTTATTAAGTATAGAGCAAGCACGAAAAATATTTGAAGATAGATGAAATAATTCTAGAAAAGCTACCCGAATAGTTTATGTGAGCCAATATAGCACAGAGCATACACAGTTTGTGCCTACACAGGACCTGACACAAGTTTCATCTTTTCTGGTACCAATACCTTGTTATTCTATTGCTCCTCTAAGGAAAATGACAAAAGATAAATTGACTGGAATTACTGCCCAACACTCAACCATTTCTATCTGCACAGACACACACCATTAAAATTCTTAAAATTAGCAGCACACAGAAATCTAATTAGGGCCTAAATGAAATATCCTAGTTTTGTTAATGCAGACTTGCATTTCTGGGGCTCTTGTCTAGATAGAACTTATCTATAATGAGTTCTACAACACTCTGAACATCATTCAGGGCGGATAAATTCCTGATAGTGGTATCTTTTCTGAAGCTTATGCATGAAAGGGATGCGGATACAGTTCTCATCTGTTGCTCAAACAATCATCATTCTGCACTGCATTCCCCCCAGGGTATCTTATCAAAGCAACCTTCACCTGGGTGCTACAGAACTGCAGATTTGATCAAGATGTTCAAGTTTTAACTACTGTGCTACTCCAATCAATTTGCACGCAGTCTTTCCCTTTCCATTGACGTGGGTGCATGTTCTCACCTTGGTAAATACACTTCCACTTTTTGTTTCTTTACAGAATTAGCCCATTCATTAATCAATGAGGTTTTGACCAGTGGTTCCAATGTCACCAGTGGAACTTCCTGTCTGGAAAGAACAATCATCATACTAATCTCATCTCCCTTATATGGTATTTCCAGAACTTGATAGATACCACCTGCTTCATTGGAGCCATCACTGAACTCTCCTACAAAAGAAAAACAACAAGCTATTAGAAGTATTTTCTTTTTTTTCTCTTTAACTGGAAATAGGGGAAAAACAGGTTAGAACTATGCAGTACTTACTAGATTGACCGTCTTTTATTCTATTCTGTATAAAATTTATATTAATTTCTTCATCATAGGATTTGAGGCTTACATCTGCTTTCTTAAAGAAAACAAGTTATGCAATCACACACTTTGTAGATAATCCCACTCCTGAACCTAATACCTAACTTCCACTGGTTAGACAGAAGAAGTCTAAAAATTTTTAAGACTGCCAAGACTTTCGTGGAAACAGGCAGAGGATTTTTCTGTTTTTCAGAAGAGATAATTTGTCAATCATGACACAGTGAAATGCACTGCAGAACCCACCTGGAGTTCAAGCTCAAGATAACCACCTTTAACTCTGCTCTTCAAGAAAAAAACCCAAAACTATTTCATCTTTCTAAGGATATTACAACAGTAAAGAGCAAACATCATTCATTTTAACAGTTAGCATAGCTCCAAGAAAAATATTTCAGTGAGAAGCAGGAATAGCTCAATAATTTTAAGGTGGTCAGATATAATGGATAAATATTCTGAAATCTACCATGTGGCACCAAACACATACATAAAGTGATCAAGGAAGAGATCATTTATAAATGTTGCTATCTAGTTATAATACACATATATATGACAAAAAGTCTCTTCACTGGACAAACACCACATTCAAAATTCTCGTATAAAGAGCAGAAAGCAATACAAATGAGTATTATTGCAACAAGCTTACTAAAGGAAGACCTATCAGTGTTAAATTGCTAAAGCGTCAACTAACCATAGTAAAACTCTCCCTGCTGGTACATCATCGGAATCTGCACTTCACTTTCATCATCTTTAGTGAAAGAAAAAGTTCTTGTATTTTCAGGTCTGAACTGTGATTTCCAATTGCCTTTGAAGTAGATTGCGTTGATGAGCGCCAAATGAGTTAGAGCACCAAAGTCGCTTGAAGACACAAAATCCTTGATCATACCTAAGAAGAAAACCAACTGTCAGTCTGCCTGTCAAATTAAGCATTAAATCAAAACTTACAAAAGCTTGAAAAATGCAAAAAAAAAAAGCTGTGCTAACATGTAATTTCCAATTCAGATGTTCCATTAAACCTCAAATTAAACTGCCAGTGTTTTGTAAACCTAAATCACAGTGTAGACGCCCAAACCTTTCCATCGAGTACATGTTAGTCAACTATTTACAGATCACTACTTAAATACACTCCACAATGAAACCAAATGGAAAAGGGGTCAGCTAAGAAATGTTTACTCTAGTGCTACAGTACAGTTCAGCACTATCACCGTAAGGTCAGAACTTCTACAAACTTTGGCTCCAATCCAAAGATGCACTTAAACGGGTGCTTAAAGTGTGTAGGTATACCCACTGTAACTTCAGCTCAGACAATTCTGAAGGAAGCACTCAGTTTCAGTAATGCCCTACTGATTTCTAATAAAGGACTAATCATAAAAAAACCCCATAAATCCACAGCATTTATTCCACTGATAGTAGCTCTTGAAAAGCGAAAGAGAGAAACCATTTAGCATCTGCTCTATTCATGGGGGGGTGCATCAACTGAGCAGGGCAGCTGCTTTGCTCCTACTCCTCAGTAAGTCATTTACATCAGAAAACAGCCTGTTACCTGCTTTAGTTCATCTCAAATGACCTGCTTTCCAGAAAAATAGTTTTGAGTTTGTTAAATTTAGTGCACTGACCAGATTTGTGACTATTCTTGAAGAATTACAGCCTACTTCGTATAGCTTTCTTGCTCACTTCTGGTTTTAACTGACATTGAAATGCAAGGTGTTAGAATAAACAAATTCCTCAGTCTGACTACTACTTCTTAATCCCTGGTTTAAAATACAGATTAATTCTGCTTTCTGGAGCATATGACACTGACTATCTGGTGCGAAATTCGAGTATCATAGGGTAGCATTTCTTCTGGAATGCTGTTTGTACTTCATTTTATCTAAAAAATGAAATGTGACCCACGCTGCCATTCTCACGCTCTGTGGTTGGAAAAAAAGACAGGAGCAATTAAGAAGGAACACACTTCCAGTTTTCTCATTTCTATTTGATGTACCATATTCCCTTATATTTTTCAGCCACATCTTGTTAATATACTAACGCAACTAAGAATTTTTCTGGCCAGAGAAACCTTGACAGTTACTTTTTCTGCTCTGAGCCTCCCATCACATTTAACATGCTGCAACTGGAAACCTGCCTGTCATGTACCCCTTTTCTAATGAGATAATGAGCCTCCTCTGTCAGAGCTGGCAGGCAAGAGAGAACAAGATCTAGTGGCCACAGACCAGGTTGAAGGACCGTTACTATCGCAACCCAACACTGAGAGACCCACAACGGCCTTTGTTAGCTTCGCACAGCTCCTTCCAGGGCAACTGCTACGAGCCCGACCAGCACGCATGCCAGATGGTCAGCAGGAAAACTTGCTGTTCTTTCTAAAAGACAGAGAATTTTACTTTCCATTCATCAGACCCCATGTTTCTCTGAAAACACACTGCAATCTGCTTCATCACTTACACTCCTGATATTATTTCTGTAGCTTGATATAAAGGACAAAATTTATAAAGAATACAACGGCTGCCATTTTGCCTTGGAAAAAAGCAGCTCATTTCCAAATTGAATAAAAGTATTATATGAGATGTTCTGCCACTTTGGTGCCATGCATTTCCACAAAGCATTATGGATTTTTAAATGCTCAGAATGGATTCTTAAACGCTCATTCAGGCTACATCGTGATACGTTAGTTCCTTACAGAGGATTCTGATACCTTCAAATAATCAACAGTACAACTGATGTTAGAGCCAGAGCCCTGTTGAATATCAAACTCCAGAATGTGCAAGATGAACTACAAAAAGATTAAGCTTTGATGCCTACAACAGGGGACTGACTTCGCTCCCATACCTTGAGACTCTGCGTGCATTCAGAAAGTGTCACACTGCTGGGATTCACCAAGCGAAGCCCTGTAACACGCAGATCTGAATGTGAATATTTACATCAGTTATCTTTTTGCTTACTCCCCTGTTGAAAATTTTAGTTGTGAAATTCTCTCGACAGTTTTCCTAAAATCAACTACTTTCTCAACATGCCATCTAGTTTCCTCGCATTGGAAAAGATTAAATTACAGGATCTGATTCGGTGGTCCAAAATTATTTTTTGTGTTCTGTAGTATTCCATTTCTCAATACCGTGCAACTTTGAGTTCCTCAGAGAACTAGTGATCACAGAATCGCAGAATCATTTAGGTTGGAAAAGACCTTTAACATCATCAAGTCCAAACCTCATCCTAACATTGCAAAGTCCACCACTAAACCACATCCCCAAGTGCCACATCTACACTTCTGTTTAACCACCTCCAGGGATGGCAATTCCACCCCTTCCCTGGGCATTCTGTTCCAGTGCTTGACAATCCTTCCTGTGAAGTAATATTTCCTAACATCCAGCCTAAACCTTGTGCAACTTGAGGCCTCTTCCTCTCGTCCTATCGTTTGTTACTCAGGAAAAGAGTCCAACACTTGCCTAACGACACATCCAATGCAAATGACAATAACCCCTTTGTAGATAAGTACTATTGCTAACTGCAGAAATGTTATCTATATTTTTTGTAATTTAACACCAAAACCAGTATTAAAATACTATTAAAAAAACAAACATCAGAACATACTCCTTCAATAATTGTTACAGGTACTTTTAAGATTTTAAGACAGGGAAGCAGTATTCAGACAGATACCACTAAAGGTTAGCAGTGGCTGGTATTTTTCAAGACAGATCATTCTGCACAAGAAAAAAAAATAATTTCACAAAGAGCTGATACTAGAATTCTTTTTATGGGACGAGATACTTTAGCCTCAAATGGAACAGATAAAAGCCAATGCAATAATTCAACAAGACTGTCTAACTTTAGCAACACAAACACTTACTACAGGAAGTATTTACAAGAATCACGTGGACTCACTATTTGTATGATTTTCCACCCACTTATTGATGTGGATAGCTACAGCTGCACTTTGGCTGAAGTCTACATTCTCAACTTCAGCTTTAAAGTATTTTTTTACCAACTGCAGAAATTTGTCACTGATATGAAATCCATTCTGCACATAGAGAGAGTTTGCAATATTCAGAACATAATGACTTTCTTCAGTAGTTGCCATATCAGAAAGGTCCTTCAAGATGGTGAACTCTTCACCTGAGAAAACAAAACCAGATTCAGTGTTTCATAAAAGAAAATTATTCCACGTTTTTTCTTCTGGAAATTCACAAAAACATTTTATGAAAAAAGAAGGCTTTTTTTTTCTTAATAAACTTGTTTCTAAACCTACACCCACCTTCAAATCCGAAAGAACAAGCCACATAATTTTCAGAGCTTATTTTTCTATTACCTATAATTAGCATTATTAACAAGACATTTGAATCCCATCACAGACAGCTATCAATGGTAATCTTTTCAACACCAAATGAGTAATTAAATTCCTATAAGTCACGTTTTTACATCCTGCCACCACAAATCGTTAACAGAATTTTTATTACCTCCTAAAAACCATTTGTTTAAGGAAAAATGAACTTCAAGCTTTAAAGCTAAGGACTTCTCCCTGCAAAAAAACCCCAAACAAACAAACAAACAAAATCCTCCCAGGATTCTGTTGGGTAGTACAGAACCATTTCCCTGCGTAATGAGCAATCCTGAGTAGGATTACAGTAGTCTGCTTTAAGTTAGGAAGCTTGTACTGTTGCATCATCTGCCTAAAGCTGAAACGAACTTCTAAACTGAATGCAATGATAAATTCCAAGCAGAAATCATTGCAGTACTTCCACTGAACACCAGTCATATGCAAGAACAGTGAATGGCCCAGCTCAAATCCACTACATAACTTCTTCAATTTTACTCAAGGTATGATTTATCAATGCTCTAGAGACAAACAATAGAACTAAGTATTTTGCAGATGGACACGAAGATCACCTGTTAGCTGTAACTGCTCAAGATTCAGGTGCTCACTAGCATCTCTCAGCTTATGCAGAACCCACTGAAGCCCACTTCAGCATGCTCGGGCCATCAAATAGGATGCCAAGAAACCTATTGGACATGACCAGGCTACTTCCATCGTTGTTCACTCATTGCCATTTCTTTAAGACAAAAACCCCCATTACAAAACATGACTAATAAGTCTTACCATTTTTTAAGCTGTCAAAACCTAAAGAATGTCGAATTTCTTTCAAAGTGGTTCCATGAGCTCCAAGCTCTACCATTCCCATGGCCAGTACAATGCTCAGAGGAGAGAAAAGAATATTCTCATCTTCTCTTGTAGCTCGGAGTTGATTGTAAACATTCACAGAAAGCTCAGCAATGGTTTCATCGGGAAGATTTGTCTTGAAGGCATTGCTTTGCAAAACGAGCAAAGAAAATAGTCCAAGGAAATACATGTCTTGAGATTTTAAGATCTGCAAGAAAATTTTAGAGAAAATAAGTTAATCTTGTTTAAGTAATAAATGATTCAACTTGAGAAAAAAGAATAGTAAATTTTTAATCTTTATGTGAAAAACATCCTAGTTCAATGCGCAGTGCAGTTATTTGGAGGAGAAACTAATACATGTATGTTCAAACTTAAGTAATCTATTTTAAAAAAAACCCAAACCTACTTCATCATGTGACCATGCTCTTGAAATCCTTCAGCAACAGATTAACAAAACACAGCTTCTACAGCAAAAGACCTCTAAGATATTGCCTTTCCTACTTTTACTTTAATTTTGCTGCTGTCATTGTTAAGCAGCTCTGATCTGAAATTAGTATCTGAATTATTTCTGTACTTTCTCACCAAGGAGACCTATAAATCCACATTTCTTTTACTTGACCTTCCAGTAAAATGCAATTTATTCATCTAAGTCACTCTAAGCCCCAAACTGGTACAACTATTTCAAGCACCATAGGAGAGTTTGTTGACACCTGTGACAAAGTAAATGTACCCTAATGTGCTTTCCATCTGAGCAACATGGCAAGCAGCCAGAAATTCTTAGAAGAAAAAGAAATGATGCCTTTATTACTAAATGAAACCCCTTTCGTTAGTAAATAATGGTGAAAAGTTAGGTAGTTATGCTAGCTAAGAGACTATATCTGCTCAGAGATCTTTAGAGGATGAAGTTATTGCACACACCAGTAGGAGATCCAAAACCGGAAACAAGAAAGTAAACTAAATAGAAAAAAAGGATTAGCATTAATCCATCTAATCCATCCTCCATTCCAGCTTGTCTCATCACACAGCTACGGATAATATCAAAATTCCAGCTCCTGGAGCAGTGTATGTATGTTACCATCCTTCATTTTTCCTTTAAACTTCATGCTACCTTGGTACCTGGCTCAACGCTGCCAAGATCTGTGGGAGACAGGCAGTGGGGAGACATCTACAAAACAGAGCAGCTCTCTCATCAATCCTTGCCAGCCAGTGTGAAAATAGTCTGATCTTATCCAGCTAAACTGGAATGTCTGGGGTAAACTCTTCGGTTCAGTCCTTGCTGTGCTTCTGGTACAGCATGCATCTTTCTACTGACAACTGGGAATCCAGCTCTTAATTATCATTCTAGTCATAACAGTTACTGCTTCTCTGATTCTGCTTTACTTTAGGCTATATTACTTTTGGTTTTATGCTTCCTCATGCCTCTTCATGCAGCAGGTCTTGATCCAATGAACAGCTGAGCACTAATTACGGTGCAGCATGTTCTTGGTATCTCTTCAATAAGAGTTGAGGGCATTTTGTTTTGTTTCTGCAGTGGTACAGAGAGGACTTTTAAAATTGACTGTACTCTATTCACAAACATACTTTAAGTGAAGGAAATTAAGCTGAACATTATGTAATATATGTCCAGAACGTTAAACAATTCCCACAAGTATCATCAGACTTCTTAGTCAGTCTTTTTAGGCTCTTCCTCAGTCATCAACAGCACAGTCTGTCATTGCTGTTCTGCACCAGTGAAATCTAGTTAAATAATACTGCATCAGCTGAAAAGGCATCAAAGTCCACACTGAACAATGTTTAAAAAAAAAAACAAGAACCATCAGTTCAACTGTTACTGTGTGCATTTTGCATTTAGTAGCTACCTATATGAATGAAAAAAATGCTGTTTAAACTACCTTCATTCCTCAATCACACACTGTAAGACCAAAGACATGAATTTCTTGTTTGAGGGCTAGTCTCAGACAGAATCTAAGTTTTCTTTTATTTTAATTGATACATGAACATCACTCTTTCCTACCAGGCAAAAAAAGAATCAGCATATACACTCTCCTGCAACAGTCTATTCCGGAAAAACCACTGTGTGTCACAAATCACCGCTTGCTGCAGCGGTTTGTGAGAGTATTAGTTTTGTCCTTGCTTGCAACTGTCCTCAGGGGAAAAAAACCAAACAAACCAGCAGCAGAACAATGCAGTATTGCTTCAAAAACCTCAGAAACTTCTATCTACAGACAAGACATTACTGCATGGCTGTAGCTGTGCAGGTTTTTTTGGTGACTCTTACCACCACTTCAGCGTAAATGGGCTCCCCTAACACAGCTGTGTTCCTCTACATGAACACCAGTTCTGCTCAGCTTCACATTCCTACACGATTCTTCTGGTGTTTCTGCTCTGGGTACAGAGACATCTCTTCTTTTGCTTTTGCACATAGGGTTTTGGTTTCCTGGAGCCATCTTAAATGAAGATTCTCTCATTTTTCTTGCTTTTTGTCACTTCCCTCACACCCTCACATATTACTTCAACTAATAAAAAAAGAGATTCCAGATGCATGTCACAGAATCACAGAACAGTAGGGGTTGGAAGGGACCTCTGGAGATGATATCCAGTCCAACGCCCCTGCTAAAGCAGGCTCACCTTGAACAGGTTGCACAGTAACATGTCCAAATAGGGTTTGAATATCTCCAGAGGAGACTCTACACCCTCTCTGGGCAGCCTGTTCAAGTGCTCCATCACCCTCAGAGCAAAGTTTCTCCTCACGTTCAGGTGGAACTTCCTGTGTTCCAGCTTGCACCAGTATCGCCCCTTGGTCCTGTCACTGGGCACCACTAAGAACACTGTGGCGTCATCCTTGACATCCACCCCTTAGACATCCGTAAGCATTAGACAAGGTCCCCTCTCAGTTTTCTCTTTTCCAAGTTCAACAGATCGAGCTCACTCAGCCTCTCCTCATAAGAGAGACGCTCCAGCCCCCTAATCATCCTCAAAGCTTCTGCTGGACTCTCTCCAGTAGCTCCTTATCCCTCAGTAGTTACTTGCATTTAGGTCACAGCTGGTTCAATCCCTGGGAAACTTCTCCATTCAAAAGTTCAGACACTTTCTGTAAAGATTTTATCAGTCCCAATATTCAGCCTGCCACATTTCCCCCCAGTAGGTCACAGCCAGCTCAGCATAAAGACAGCATTCGTGCTTGTTCGCCCTGTGGCCGGCACAGATGCACTCCTGTGCAGAAGCTGAAGGAACATTACTTTTAATAATGTTCAAAGAAAAAGATTCCTAGACTAGCATACAGAACTGATTAACCATAGCTGCTGTCTTTCTTCAAGCATAAGGCTGGAATGACTAAGAGGAAGTGGAAAAACATCGCCTCTTTACACCCACAAACTCTGAACTATTCAGCTTGTCACATATGCTTTTCAGAAAAATGCAAGAGGGACAAGTATCCTCTGTAAGCCAAGATATTTTGAGAGGTATCATATCAACAAACTCAGACTGAGTTCACAGACACGAAACACCATGAATTTTGAAACAGTACAAATTGGACTCAACGCAGAAGGGTGCCAAAAATTCAATTAAGGGTTGAATTCTAGTACCTTCTGCATGTCAGACAGGTTGCAAAAAGGGGGGGGCGTATAATTTCATTGACTTTTACGTCTTTGCAGGTTGTGGGTTTTATAAAGAAACTCATTTATGGCTTTAAAAAACCTACAAAATAAAACTGTGAGATATTGCCTTCAGCACATAGGAACAAATTAGGATTAGTTGCTGTACAGGTACTCTTGGCTACATGCAAGCTAAACACCAAAGGTGTGGGAAGCACAAACAAGAAAGACTAATGATTCTAGTGTAAAAAAGAAAAGCTTGGGGAGAAAAAACAGTGTGATAACAGGATTGGCAACTTTCTCCCCTGTAAAGAGCAGCATCTGTGGATACAGACAGAAGTCTGGCAGAACAATTTTATACAGCCAGAGATGAATTAATTTACCTAGGGAGCAATCCCTGCTGGTCAGAGGGAAAACACCACTGTCTGTTCATCGAGGTGGGAGCTGGATGCCTCTTCCTTCCCCTCAAACTTAACCACAACTGTACTGTATTTGTGACGGACAAATTTTGAAAGGGTAGACAAGTTTGGTGAACTTCATCCCCTCCTGCTTTGCCAGTTTGTACACACGACATTTGCTGCAAAATTCTTTACTCTAAGTGATCTCTTGTTGGCAATCCTATCAAACAACACAATATCAAAAGAGGGAGGGACTATCTAATAATGATAATTTCGAAAATCAACGCAACTCTCCCTCTAAAAAGAACCCCCATGACAACCAGTAGGGCAGAGAAGATGCACTGAGCAGTTAACATGATCATTAGCTCCTCACCAGGATGAGGTGGTGGTTGTCATGGCTGTTCCATCCAAAGGATGTGAAAAGGAGGTAGTGCCATAAGGAAGAGCTCCAGGACCCGTTTAGGCTTGCCTCGGGCATGCTGCCCTACAACATCAGAGGGTGGCGGCTGCCACCAAAAATCTCAAGGTTCTGAGAAACCCACTCCACCAGTTTGTACTGCAGAACAATCAATATAAGAATCATTCTTTCAGTCTTCTCTGCTTTGTCCAGGAATCCAAACTTTCAGATTTTTACTTAAAGATTGGGCAAAAACTGCATCTGCAGGTAGCATTACTGGAGCAAAAGTATCCTCGCATCTAGAACATTGTAGTTTGTCTGTAAAAAAATCCCACAAAAGTAATGTAGCAGTTCCTCCCATCACGGGCTTACTTTGTTCATGGTCCTTTTCCTCCCCATCATTCAGCCACCCTCTCCCTGCACCACAGGGAAGGACACACAGTACGCTGTGACACAAAGCTACAATCTGAGCTGACTTAACCTGAAAAAGAAATTCTTTTACATAACAAGTAAAACCAAACAGGTACACAGGGTCAGCAATGCAAAGGCTAACCGCTGTGATCAGGCATCTAATGGAAATTCTACCCCCGAACAAGTGCTGTAAGGGTCTCCTTAACACAGTCCACTGGGGCAGGGTCACCTATGGAGCTGAGATGCAGGAGCGCCTGCCCGAAGGTGACAGGAGGTAAACTGCAGTACTAACTCTCAGAGCCAACAGCGATGCATTTAATGAGATATTATTAGTGACAGAAAGAATATACCCAAGGAAATGCGAGAATAACTGCATGTCCATAAAATGTTTTAAGTCAGAGATATCACGGACAGTACAAGCAAGTATATTTCGTATACAAGATACTTCAGTTATTAGAAGCAGTTCGATTATTGGAAGTGGTGACAATAATGTGAAATCATACATGTTATTTGATACCTGCAGCACGCATTACTTTTAGCCAGCAAGTCAATTCCTTCACGGCCATAAGTTGCACCAGGGGAGGTTCAGACTTGATATTAGGAAGAATTTCTTTACTTAAAGGGTGGTTAGGCACGGGGACAGGCTGCCCAGGGAGGTGGTTGAGGCACCATCCCTGGAGGTATTTAAAAAGATGATAGATGAGTTTTTAAGGGACATGGTTTAGCGGATGATGGGTGCAGCTGGACTCGATGACCTCAGATGTCTTTTCCAACCAGAAGATTCTACGATTCTATGACTGTATTTACATTTTCCGTATTGCAAAACATGTTTATCCTTGTTCCAGAGACATGCAATGACATATATATTTCTATCTGCACAAACATTAGTAATAAAGTTATGGGATTTTATCACCATCTGTCGATTATGGAATCACTGCCTTCTGGAGTAGGAAGTCTTGAGGTTAATTTCATTAGAAAGCAGCACAATAACAATATAGTGAATACTGGGGTATTTAAACCTCTACTGTATAGTGACTAAGACAAAGAAGAGCCCTTCCATAAGAAGTCTTTGCACCACACTAAAAGCTTGCTCTCCAACACACAGAAAAGCACGCCCCTCAGGATTCTTCGTTTCCATTTTATAAATGGCCCCATAATAGCAGCAGATTCTAGAAAACCTGAAAGGAAAATGGTACACTTTCATATTGACAACTCCTACAATTAAATCTCAAATGTTTTTAAACTTTCATGGAACTTGGCACTGAGTCACTAACCTGCTGAGGCAATTAGGCAAGCCAAAGTTGTCTTAATTGAGCTTCCTCAAGTATAATTCCTCCGCTCCAATTAAAAAATAAAAAGAGATGGTGAAAAGCCTTGTCCAAAATACTTAAATTTGAATAGCCTACAGCAGACATCTAAACCCATGTCTAGACAATTAAGAAAAGGTGGTCTTATTTAAAAAATTACTACAACAAGGCCCGTAGTTGTGAGGACCTGTGTACAATTTCTCCATTTGTTTCTTCTGTCTAGAGAAAAAATTCTTCAGAAATTCTTTGGCAGACTGCCTTTATTTGTGACAGCTACAGTGTGGCCCACAAACTAAGAGCTATAAATAAAAAAATACAAAACAAACAAGCTCTGTGAAAGAGAAAATTTGAAGTATTAGAGAATTTGGAGATCGTAAAGGCTCGGATTTGGGAGTGTAGATGTGGTCCTTCTGAGAAAGTCAGAGCCTGACTGGTGAGAATTGAAATACTACACAGGATCTGTTTTCAACAGATCAAAAGCCAAGAGCCCACCTGTCAAGTTCCCTGGAAGCAGCTTAATCAGGCATAGACTGATTTTTTTTCTTTCCATATATATGTTTGTTTCAGTTTGGGTTGTCAGTCCTGTACAGCATTCTGAACGAGGTCACTCTAGTGCATGTTGGTCTTGTGGTGAAGATGTTGACTTGATTTTATTGTGGAAGGAAGGACAATGCCTAGACACCTAGAGAGGTGAAGTATGGTCTTAGAGGCTCTCAAGAACAGACTTTGACAGCTTCTACTTTTTGGCATTTTTTTTCTTTTGAACAAACACAGTACTCCACTGGCAGTGCAACCATCTAGGGAAGATACCTGGAACGAGACCATAGCATGCTTTTTCCTCCCTCTGTTGGTTTGGGAAAGCAAGGGAGAGGAAGGGTGTGATCCAATCCGGTAGTCGTTTTCCATCAGAAGCAGCAGAGATGCCACAATGCAATCAACTATTTTAGATACAAGAACAACTTCTTGCTTGCTCTTGCATGTACTGCAAATTCCCTTAGTTACAACAAGTCACATTTCTGTTATTTTACTGTGAAATTTAGTTGATCAGCGAACTCCCAGAAGCAAGCTTCCAACTATAATTTAATTAAAAGGGCAGTAGCTAAGTTTCACCATACGCAACTGCCAGATGCAATCACTGCAGTTTAAGTCTAAAGGCGATGTTACTGCATGTACTAGAGTATAGTTTTATAAGTGATGAAAGCTGTCACTTATGTCACAGTCATTGCTGTAATGCATTATGATATTACGGTTTCAGCAGGACCAAGAAATATTAATAATACATTTTGTGAAAGCATTTACAGGGAATGAGTTAGGAATACAGCATTTTAAGTGCCACGCACTTTTCCTTGCAACTCCATATTTATGCATAAAGTCACTTGAGACAGGTCACATTAAACTACATACTTTGCCTGGCATTACACAAGCTCTCTCTTACACAGCCAATTTTAAACCTTCAAAAGTCAGAACTGAAGGACACAACTAATTAGGGATAAAAACCCCCATAAACTGAGCCCTTTACTATTCAGTGATTCACAGGAACATGGAATACTGCACCAAAAGTATCTTAAAAATGTATCTCTTTTGAGGAGACTTGCTGAACCAACTCAGGAAAATGTTTAAAGTTGTTTAACAAAGTGCAGTGAAGAATGATAGTCTTGTAATCCCCTCAAAATAACTAAATAGAACACATAAATAATAGCTGTGAAACGATGTTTCAGAAGTTCAAAGCAGAAGTTAATTCAACACGAAGATCACCTTCCTTCACAAGGACTACAGAAGAAAGGAGATCAGGCCATGGATATAGCTATGACAAGGAGATGAGGAAAGTTAATTAAAATGTATCAGGATTTCAGAAAAGAAGTCTATCACTTCATAAACTGAATGCAAGTGTGACATACAAAATGGTTTTGCCTTCCTACGAAGCAATACTGGCTTCAGACTTGCAATCAACATCAGACTCCATTTGCATTTAAGTAATGGTAACACTGCCAAAAGAGATAACATTCACCAATGTTAACACTGCTTAGACCAAAATTTGTTTCTTACAGTAGAGTAATAAGATACAGGGATTGCTTCAGAAAAGAAAAATAACAATTAACCCTAGCATTAGAAGTAGATGCTATACCCTGACCAATTACATACAGCAATTCATTATCAGAAGGACAGTCATTTATCCCACACAGACATCGTTTCACTTAATGCCTCTTGGCTCCACAGTCCATTTTGGTAGAGAAGCAGCAAGACCGTCGCAGCTGTTGGTGAGCTTCCAGCTAGCTACAATTCCCCTTTGGAGCAACTGGATATATCAGAGTGTCCTGACAGGCAGCGACAGAGTGGCACCGGACAATGGTCCCAACTCGCCAGCACAGCACAACGCCAGCAGAGCCGCTCCAGCAGCCCCCTCACCCTGCGCGCTGGCAGCTGCTCGGGGCAGTTCATGGAGAGGCCCTGGCACCGCTGCTGAAGCTGGACAGGACCCACAGCAGACAGCGTTTAAAACCAGCTGAAAGAGCTGTTTTGGCAATGTATTGAGCCCGACTGACAGAGCCACAGTTGATCGAAAAATCAAAAGGAAAACAGCCTGTAAAGCTGGTCTTGCACAAAAGCAGTTGAGACAAAAGTATGAGGAGCAACACTCACTCAGAGGGTGTTTACTTCAGAGGCAGCAAAACAGAGTTCACAAACAAGTATGTTTCATCAAAATCAGTAACTCCGAGATACAAATTTAGTACTATGTAAGCTTCACCACGTCAAATATTTCTCCAAGATAACATAACATCTGTTACAAAATAAAGACTTTTTTTCCCTAAAACTACAGAAAAATTTGGATGTAAAATTCAGCTAGTAGCAGGATTTTTTACTTTATTTCACACAATGGAAAACTCCAAACAAAGCATATGATAAGAATTTCTTTCGTGATGTGAAGGATGCTGATCACTGATCTTCATAAGAAACGTGAGAAGACCACGTGGAGAAGAAAATTAAACTTCTCCTTGTTCCTGCCCCAAGGTCAATTCCAACTCTAGCCTCTTAGGCTTCAACACCATTGCTATCTACTCTGCTAGTAGTGTAGTATTCGTATATTTTTCAAGTATTTTCATTTGTCTCTCTTACCTCCATGAATTCTTCAGCTCCAGAATTCCAATTTTATATTGCTTCCACTTGAGAGCCACTCTGCAAATATCTTAAAGGAAAGCAACAAGTGCATCTGCCTGATTACAGACATGATTTCAACACCAATAGAGGCAATCGGTCATCTCACATACACACTATCTGGACAGGAGGAAGAACCAGTCAGTGTGCTACAGTGGACAGAAACGTCATCAAAATCCTCACTTTTTTCTCCACATCATCAATCAAATCTTTCCTCCCTCTTGCTTCTTCATAAACATCCAGCAATGTACCAGCTTGGTGGGGGGAGGGGAGGGAAAGAAGTAGTAGTAGCCTCATACTGTTCAAACTGGGTGAGTTGGCAGGGCACAGACAAGAAGCAAACTCAGTGCCCTGCATGTGTTACTGAAATTGGTCAGAGAGTATCTGGAACAGTAGCAGTTTCAAGGGATAAACGAGAAAGTTGGAAATGAAAAGAAGGAGGTAAAAAACAATCCCTGCTGTGCAGGTATCTTATCCGCAATAGAAGATACAAAACAGCCGAAGAAATGCAGCTTCTTCAGTTAGAGGTAAAAACCAAAGCTCATCAGACTTGGCAGAGGGGGGAGGAGAAGAAAATATTCATGGTTTTGTTCTAGTAGTTTTGTTTATCCTGGTCTTAGAGACCTATAGCCACTGATCTATCCCTCTAGGCTCACCATGGACAAAACAGCCCAGCTGAGAGCCCAGGATTCACACTGTGCCTGGAAGGAGGAATCTGGCCTTGAAGCACACTTCTGTGGACCACAGTGCATGCCTCATTGGTTTGTGTTGATGAGAACTGGTGCTGTTCCAAGTATCCTCTCGATGATGAGCCATTTAAACAACACACGCAGGGAGCTGAATTTCTCTTAATCTTGCTTACACTCCCACACAGAGAAGTGTGCATCATGTGAGACTGGATTCTAAATGCTAAAGCAATTGACATAAGAACAGCAACCATGAAGCACTGAAGAACAGCCCTCTTCTGTTGTTCTTTGGTTCACATCTGACAATCTCCCTGTCGCTATAAACACGTTCATGGTGTGTTTTACAGAGGGTGTTTGGGGTTTCGTTAGTTGGTTGGTTTTGGGTTTCTGTGTGTTTTGTTTTGGAGTTGAGACTTTTAAATAGGTTTTAATAATTCAAATTCTCTAATATCTTACAGAAATTAAAGTCATTTCCAACAACCAGAATGAAAAACAAAAACTGAAATCTCATTGTCTCCCCCTCACCAAAACAGACTTCCTGTTTTCCAGCAAGTCTTCCACATTTCCTCTAGTATTTCCTATGGCAAGTTAATATTAATTCTGCCCTTCATTTGAAGGACTACAATACTACTCCCATTTTTTGGTATTATATGCTATGATTCATGCGTGTCTAATATTTTACATTGGTTGGTAATATACACGTTCTTATTAAAAATTATGTTAATCTTTTTAATTAGCGTGGCTTTTAAAACTAAGTAGGCTAACCTGAATATTTGTGCCACCTGTACATAAGATCTGAATTTTCAAGCTTTCCACAAGATATCTGATCATTATGTCTAAATTAAGTTGTTAAGTAGGCAAGGTGGACAGCTGTACCTCAAAACAATGAATTTAGACGCAGTTTGTACCAACCAGTTCCATTAACATAGTCACAGCAGAAAATATATTTTAAGTTTCAACAAATACATCTCAGCAGCAAAGTCACAAGTCAACAATCAACCGGAACGTGTTGCCCCATGCAGACCTCCTGAAGCTGGTGCAGCTGTATGGAAAGCATTGCCCAAAGCGCGCACATTTTTCAGTTATTCACCACAGTACAGTTATTCCATTGGATCCAAATACACTCCAGTGCGCGAATGAGCAAAAGCTCATCTCTAATCAAGCAGAGAATCTGTCGATCCTTGAAACAGCATGCAGAGGTCAACTGTACACCTTGTGGAAACTTGACTGTATACCTCAACCACTTATCGCATCATCAGATAAAGTTTATCACTGATACATGAGATACTGGTTAAAAACCTGGCTAGCCAAAGAGGAAAACAAACAGGCACAGTAGCAGAATTTAAAGGGGAAAAATTACTTACAGTATGAAACTGTCCATCTAAAGTTCTTTTTTCTTATTTCTTCTTCGTTCAAAGTCATCCAAGGTAGAAGATAATGCTCAAAGATTTGTTGTTTTAAGCAATACAGTGCCTGTATACAGGAGGAACCAATCCTGTTTGATATTCAATGACACAGATTTCCGCATGGCTTAAAGCGCAAACAGGAATCAGCTCAGACATCGGCTTCATGCTTGCTTACATAATATACAGACAAGTCAATTGCAGCAAATATCAAACCTTAAGCAAGGGACATGTCTTTTCTAGCTCCCAATGTCCACACTAACTGAGCCTCTTAATAATAATGCACTAAAAGTTTACTATTTTCCCCAATTAAAAAGTTAGACTTTAAACAATTCAGCCTTCACTGCATAGAGTTGTGATATTTGCATACTTACTGCAGCTACGAAATACAACATTAACAATGTCAGACATCACCATGCACTTGCCTAGGTATGACTTAAATTTATGTCTCTACATAGTCAGAAATTAATAGCCTAACATTTGTTTTCCCATGATTCATGGAGTTTCAGTTGTGGTTACTATGTACTAGGAGGGGCAATGCGAAGCCTAGTAAAATAATGGATTAAGTCTTAGTACTGCAAGACTTGAAAACAGACTTATCAACACTGTAATTACAAGCCTGTATGGCCACAGCTGATCCCTAACCTCAAACAGTGCCTACACTCCCAAGTTAGCGAGCCTGCATTAGGAAAAAAATCTGTACTGTGCCCTTATTAAACAAACATTTCCTTGTACTTGTTTTAAAGGTTCTACTAGTTTAACCTGTTTATACAGAAAGACCATGGCTTTACAAAGTTGCACCATTAAGTACCGCAAAGTCCTCAGGTTGTTCAGATTTTCACAGGTGTCAATGCTGCCTTTTTGCTGACTTGGTTCAGGAAGAGAACTACAACCATATTCACCTGTTATTTAACATCAATAACTCACCACTCGTTCTAACAGTTGCTGAAATTACGCTATCCAGGAATGCATTATAGAAATCCTTCCCTGTAATGTCCTTATCCAACTGTGGGTGTCTCAGATAGCATACTTGGTTTGTGATATTGCTAATCAATAGTTAAAGAGGTTGAGCTAGTAACAGTGAAATAAAAGTATTGCCTTTCAAAAACCAGAAGTATTTTCTACGTCCAAATAATTTTCACCAGTCCAGCTACAAATTCTTTAAGGTAAGTGCTGAGGTAGCCAAATATGAAATAAATTTAGATTTAAAAGCTCAGATTTGGCCAGTTTGGGGATGTTTTATTCCAGTCTCTACCTTCAATATTAATCCTGGAGGGAGAAGAAAAAATAGAGACTTAAAACATTACACAATTCTGATTCTGTGCACTTAGTGGATGGAACAAGAAACGCCTCAAATTGTAGTACCAAAACGTCAGGCTGGACTTTAACAATAGCACTTTGCTAGCAAAGAAAATGAAGCTCTGGAATAGGCTGCCCAGGGAGGTCTTTAGATCTACCCATATTCCACTGGATCCCTTTAGAAAGGCTGGACAAGCACGTCAGGAGTCAAGAGACGGTTGACTGTGACTTGGGAAATTTTATGTGCTGAGCCACTTAATCTAAAGGGGAAAAATAAAGTCAATTACACAAATCCAATTTTGCATTTAATGTTCCATGGTCAAGTCACTGCACATCCACAGGAAGCATTAATAAACACTGACTATCTCACTTTATAAAAACTTTTTAATAACTGAAGCTATCAGCAACATGATGCTTCTCATACCTTATGAAGTTGAACCAAAATGGCAAAGCCTATTTGAATTTAGCTGAAATGGCAATTCATTGTGAACATGTTCTCCTTTTGTTCCCAAATAAATTGTCAAAATTTAGGGCTAGATTTCTGAGAGTGCAGCACACCAGGGCTCAGTCGAGAACAAACAGAAGCATTCAAGCACCTGAAACAACAAGCCCCTATGCTGGTGCCTAAAAAGGAGGTAAATATTCCAGGGTGGGAAAAAAAAAATCCAAACCAAAAAACTAAGCCCGATTGTTTTCAGAATCATTACATCTGAAAGTCTATAAAAAGAAAATGTCCACTCCACTTTGCATTTCAGTTACTGAATACATGAATATATGTTTCCTTTACGGAACAGAAAACACCCCAGTACCACGTTCTTCAATTCCAAGACCCACTTAAGTCAACTGAAAGACTTCAATTCTATCGTATTTTGCAGATATGAAATCTGTGTACACACATTAAAAACCTTTCATAAGCTCATAAAATTTCTTTAATGTAATGAAAAGTGTCTGTTTGAGGAGGAGTACATTACCTTTCTGCAACTGCAATACAATGTACAAAGGTGAAAAGACTCAAACTGAAGACAAACCTTTGACTGCTGTCACAGGACGAACTTAGAGATAGAACAGACATTTCATTTTCAAAGATGACACCAACAATAAAAGAAAAAAAATACTGAAATTACCTTGATCTGTAATAACACAAAAAAAATTGCCACTTAATGGTTTTACCTCAGCAACTTGATGCTTCTTTTACAGGTTACTGATATTCCACTCCTGAGCTGCTACTGAAATACCACCGGGCTGTTGGCTCCCATTCAGACACTGACCCAGCTGCAACTTTCTCATTTTGAAGAGACAAAATAATTGTAAATTGGTACATATTACTGTAGACTAGCAAGCTTAAAATTTCAATTATGAGTGAAAGTGAAGAAATTCCTACAAAGGAAACAAAAATGGTAACTTCTCTCACCGTACAGATATGATGGTAAGAGCATCATTTAACATAAGTGAACTTTATGAATCACATGCTACATTATCTTCAAGGGTAAGTCTGCCAAAAAAGTATACGTATCAGCTTTTGATAGCAGAAACATGCTATCACCTCATCAGGCAATCACTTCCAACATATCAGAACACAGCAAGGTCTAGATACCAACTTACACAGTGTGTATTAGTGCTTGCAATTCCTTTTGCATTACCAGATACAGTAACGTCATGATTTTTGAAAGGCATTTTTACTACATAAAGACTACCGCTAATATTGAGCCAACAGTGCCCTGGCAGCCAAGAGGGCCAACCATGATTTGAGGAGCATCGAGCACTTTATCGTTGGCTGATCAAGGGAGGCAACAGTCCCTCTCTGCTCCGCACTGGTGAGTTCCATTTCGGGTGCCGCAGCATAAAACAGACATTAAGTTATGGAGGGTGTCCTGAGGGGGCCACAAAGGGTTTAAAGCGGAAGCTGTACAAGGAGTGGCTGAGGTCACTTGGTCCGTGCAGCCTGGAAAAGAGGAGACTGAGGGGAGACCTCATGGCACTTTATTGCTTCCTCACACAGGGAGGAAGAGGGGCAGGCGCTGTCGTCTTCTCTCTGGCAACCAGTAACAGGACCCAAGGGAACTGGAGGAAGATATGTCGGGGAGGGTTAGATTGGATATTAGGAAAGGTTCTTCACCCAGAGGGTGGTGGAGAACTGGAACAGCTCCCCAGGGAAGCAGTCACAGCCTGACCATATTCCAGAAGCATATGGCCAATGCCCTCAGACACGCAGTGTGAATGTTGGGAGTGTCCTGTGCATGGACAGGAGCTGGACTCGATTGTCCTTGTGGGTCTCTTCCAACTCAGGACATTCTATGATTCTGTATATTTCACCAGGACTTTTTACTAGAGACTTTCACAATTTAAACGGTGGTTCACCCAGTATATGCACAAAAGATTAGTTCAAGGTTAAGTCTTGTGATTTTAATATATTTCTACAATAAAAATATTCAGATTCTTACTCAAAAACATGATAATGACATTCCCACAGAAACAGGCCTAAATTCTAAAACAAATTAAAAAATGTACCAAAAAGAAAAATAAGTGATTTCCCTAAGCATTTCCATAGCCTGCATAAAGACATGAATTACCATAGCTTGTCTTCTAAATTAATGATTCACAGTGATGGATTATTCATGCAAGTCAGCCAGCTGAATATTATACGTTGACTCTGGGGAGAAAGTATAGCATGTCTTAATTAACTATATTTTGTATAAGACTTCAGAAGATAGGAAAAATTTATTTCCCTAGTCATCCAGGTAAAATGTAGGAAAATAAAATCAGTGGTAATTTAAAAATGAAAAAAATCTTCAGTAGTCTCCGTCATCTGTATTTAAAATGAACTAGCAAGAGCACATTGCCTCAAGTGAGCTCTGTAAAGTTGTTACAAATTGCTCTTTTGTTGAATGAACTGACTTCAGACCTACTCCATTTAAGCATGAAAAAAGATGGAAATTTCACAGTATCATAAGGTTGGAAAGGACCTCCAAGATCATCGAGTCCAACCTATCATGTCAGTACGCTGTTTCCTGCCTATGCACAACCTTGCAAAACTTCAGTGATGGCACAATTTCTTGTTTCAAAAGGATATAAAGTATTTTCACAGCCTTGACTGAAATTCAACTCAACATTGAATTCTTCCTCGAGTGAATGATGTTATCTCAGATACTGTCTAAATGAATGCTGTACATAACACCTTGAACATACACAATATGTGTTGTGTAAGTCTATTGATGATACTTGTTACTTTGATCAGGACAGTGCAATATACCTGTACAATTCAAACAATATGTAGGATTTGCAAGTGTTAGCTTTCAGAGTGTTATTCAATCTGTGTATTTAAAGATTTACAAAACAAAAATGGGAAGTCTAACATTACTGTTACCATTTACCCCTTAGAGTAGGTAAAATCAATGATCTAGTATCTCTCAAAAGCTATAATGAGCTGCTCTAGGACAACAAAGACCTCCATGCCAGATTAATGATACAACCATCTACTGCTTACACACCTTATACACAAATACCTTAAGGTTGTTAAAAGCATTAATCACATTCAGATAGACCTTTACCTTTTAACATACTAATACTCAGATGCCTCACACTCATTACTGGATTTTATTTTATGAGTAGGTAGAGTTGTATGCTGGAGAAACGCAGGTTAAATTTAAATTAAACAACTTGTCCACTACCAAATAATGTAAAAATAAATACCCTTTTTTCCCTTCTTCCTTTAAAAGTATCCTACCCATTGCCGTTACTGTCTCTGAGCTTCCAGGATAATCTCAGAGCCTTTGAAAGCAAAAATTTAATTTTGTCCTTGCTCTGTTGATGCTTCAGCAATATTTCTGGGGATACTGCAATTCTTAAGGAATTAATAATAACTCAAAGATAGTTACATAGATAAGGATTAGGCAAGGACGGTGAATATCAATTCAATTAGTCTCTACCAATCCTGAAGTGACAAACAGGGGGAACTTATCACACATCTGCCCCCTTAGGCCTTTCACTATAGGTAAAGATGATATTGTATTAGACTTAGTTCCGTGCAATACTTTGTACATGCAGTTTTGAATTTCTATTGCTTTCCTCTCCCTTCAAATACAAGACATGCTAGTGCTCTTGTGAGAAATATGCTTCCATCACTTTAAGAATTTATTTCCATTGCAACTGAGTGAAAGTTTGTCCTCTCAAGCTAAAGGGTATTTTGCTGCCAATTCATGTATGAAGAGCTGGTATCAGTTACACCAAATTCACAAGAGTACTGTGTTTTGATATTGTCTGTACATTTTCCTCCCTCACATGCATATATAAAAAATTATCAATGGCGTTTTTTTGCCTCATGCATATCACCCCCTCAAAATAAATCTACTTACAGTCAATCTGTTTCACTTTCACGGATATCTTCCCTATGCGCCCTACTACTCTGTATCTCCCATAATTAGACATTTATGTCTGCTTGTTTTTCCAATACTTGCTTTTCTTGGTATGTACTCATATATCTACTATCCTGCTTTCTTTAGTATTTCAACACATGCATGATAGGGAGATCAGATGGAACCTGTCAGCTACAGATTACACCAAGAAGCTTCTGTGCAAGTGGAGACTCCAAAAACTCTAAAATCCACAAGGGTTTTTTGTGCTACCATGAAATTTTCTATGCCTCAAAGATGCTGAGGAGGACTAATTAAAGGCACTCTGGTCCAGGAAACTCTGAACAAGCATAGCTGTAGCATGCGCTGCGCTAGGGGAGGTGAAGATTGGCTATTCGGAAAAATTTCTTCACTGAATGAGTGGTGAAGCATTGGAATTGGCTGTACAGGGAAGTGGTAAAGATGGAGACGGTGTTCAAAAAACTTGTAGATGTGGCAGTTTAAGACATGGTTTAGTTGGCACAGTGGTTTTGCGCTGCCAGTTGGACTTTATGATCTCAGTGGTCTTTTTAATCCTTAATGATTCTATGCCACGAGCACACAGGTGACAGCACATTGAGGAGCAGCATTCAGGCACATGTGGAACATCAGAACTCGTCTCCAGGAAGGAGGAGGAGAACACTTACAGCTACAAAGCATCACAAGCATTGTTTTGGACTGCTTAGTCTATCAGACATCATCTTTCTATTAAAAATGTTACCTCCTGTTTGCTGAATTCCCAACAGGCATTTAGATGCTCTTTACACACCTGACCCCTCTGTCAGATGAGGAGCAGTCCGATAAGCAGGAAGAAGCAATTCATCAGTCATTCTCTTGCCTCTAGCTTAAAAAGCCTTTTTTAAAAAACCCACTTCTGAACAAGCTCTCATGACTGTGGGATATTTCACAGGCTACTGCTACTTTCTGTTTGAACTGGTAGTAATAAAACCACTCCTGCTTAATCTGAAAAGCAGCCACAGCTGGTACCCCTCCCAGTTCTGCTTCCTTGCACTGGCACTTTCAGAAGGCAGAAGTGAGGAGGTGGGCGACGTCCCTTGGAGATTAAAAGCGGCAAAGGCTGGCAGGGCGACACTACAGTAGCATGGAGCAGCACAGCCCCCACATGGGCCATGCTGAGGAGATCTCTGCAGGCAAGCCCAGACCCGTAAAGAGCCGACAGCGGAGGAGAAGGGGAGGCCCAGTTCCAATGCAGAGGAACAACCGAAGGCAAAGGCTGAACGACCCCTCCAGATTTTACCACTATCAGTTACCGACTGTGCAATCTCCATCTGCGATACCAAGGTCAACACTACAGCAGGATAAAAAGGAAGACCATAGCAAACCAAAGATCAAAGCAGTGCTGAATTAGAAGGGTTCCGCTCCACACTTCCTACGTTTACAGCGTCAGTGCTGGATGCTGGATGGGTGCTCTTCCCGACACCTCGCCTTACTTCTCGTAAGAGGTCCTCAGGCGCTGCTGTCCTGAATGTGCAGACCTCCACCAATCGCTTCCTTGGATAGAGAGAACAGGGAAAATACTTGTGTCCTTGGATTCTGCCACTGCACTAATCACTGCCAGAGGCACAGAACAAGAAAAGGAAATGGACCATAGCTTGTGCAGTGCCAATACAGGTATCCATGTTAAACCCTGGAAGTGTAGCAGGCACGTTAAGCATTAAACTAAAGGCCTCTTCTGTCATCTTCTACTCAAACGTCAGTTTTGTCAAATATTATCTGAGCCTCTGTTTCAGAAGTGTGGAGTCAGCTTTGGGTTTTTTATGTTTCTTAATAACAAAACCACCTGCTGCCTGTAACACTGCTATGAATAAACAATGTTACTTTAATAAAGAGATTTGCATTCACCATATGTAAATGCACATGCTTTTAAAGGCAAAACAGTATTACTACAGTGTTTTAAAAGTCCATCTCCAGTTTTATAAGAGACTAGTTTATTCCTCTTTAGTGCTTGTAAGAATCATTAGACATCTTTCAACTCCCACTAATTACTTTGGTTTTGGCAGATGTTACTGTTTCTTCCTCCTGCTTTTTGAATAAATCTGAAATTAACAAGTCAATAAACTGACATATTTACAGTAAAAATAACTTGGCTTCCCTCTCCTCCTCCTCCCACTTCTCATATCTCCCCTTGCAGATGAAAATGTTACTATCCACCTACAGGCTTTACATACACTTACAGCAATTTTGGGAGGGACCCAGGCATTTTTCGTTAACATCAACAGGCTCTACAGTGGAAGACCTGATATTACATTAAGCTGTTCATGTTTTCTTAGGTTTTGATTAATATCTTTAAATAGTTTAGAAACTGGAGCAAACACTTTTGAAAAAAAAAGACAGCTTAGAAAAAACATGAGTTGCTTCAGTGCACTCAAGATTGCTATGTGAAATACACAATCATTAAATGCTTCAGGGACTGCTTTAATTCAAATGTGGAAAGAAAAAAACATTTGAAAAGGGCAATTCTAGAATACCAATTAAAAAAAAAAAGACATCCTAAATCTCTACACCTATTTTTTTCCTGACTACAACTTACCTGAGATGCATAGGGAACACCGCGGCAGCGAACATTATCTCAGACATAGAAACAGTTACTGAAAAATGACGTTTTGCTGCATTGCCAAGGCAGAAGGCAGCCCCCAGTGGCTCAGTGATGGTGAGGAGCACAGACAGGCTGTCTCTAGCAAAACACCCCTGCTCCTAACAATGCCTTGACATGACAAGGTCAGTTAAAAAAGCACATTGAAAAGTAAATGTCCAAGTTCTCCAGCTTATTCCAGACTTCTACAGGATAATCAAGGGCTAGAATGGCATCACTGCTCAAAAAGGACCAGATGCCAAGTCCAACCAGTGAGCAAATGTTGGGGCATATTATCTTATTGCAAAGGCAATTAAAGCATGTGCTATCCTGTGGTGTTGGAGAAAAATTCTTGAAATTCAGTCAGAATTCCAAAAGCAAAACAAAGCCTTTAAGTTATTCAAAGAAGTTCAAAAGAAAGTGATAGTTCTCCCTTCTCAGATAAGAAAGTCCCCCAAAACCATAGCACAGACAAACAGATGACAGAAATAGATGAAAACAGAAGAGCAAAGGAACTGAAGTCCTCCCAAGGTCTGGAGAGATCATTCCTAGCTAACGAGGACTTGGGTTTGTATATTTAAGAAACCCCACCACACATACAGTACAGTTTCAGTTCTGACAGAATTGATCCTTCCTGAAGTCAATTGTGCATTAGCCCCATCAAGTTATCATGGGTTTAGATTTGTCAGACATACAGAGCAGATTCAAGATAGTTTACATTATTAAGCAATTATTTGTTTAGATGTTATGGTAATGGTGAAAGACTGCAGGGCTGCAGTACACAAATAAGTGGAAAGGTATCTTCTGATTAATGGGCTACCGATTTGGTTAAAACCGAACACAACCACATCACTTTAACTTTCTTCTTCTAACTGGAATATTACTTGTTATTAGTGATTCTTCCTGAAAGAATAGTCTCAAAGTCTGAAAAATCATTTCTCAAGAACTATCATAATATTTAAACACTCAACTAAACAAAAAATCCTTTACACACAGAAGGTCAAAGCTTATTAACCCAAAAGCCAGACACACATTTAACTCATTAGCTTGTATCAATCAGACATTTTCTCTTTTCCCATCTCACAGCTACAGCTGCTTTGCAATGACTCTAAAAGACCAAAAAGGACGCAAATAACTCATGCAGCTTTTATCACATTAGCCACAGCCTGTAGTTTTCATAATCATTAGCTCTCAAGTATATCAAACAAAGCAGAACATGACCTTACAGTTGATATTTTAATCACACCACATAAGAACAATTCTTTATCATACAGAGTTTATTAAGGCTACCAAAGGAGATGCTCTTCAGAACTGCTCTAAACACAAACAGGTAGGAAAGAACCCTACTGTTGTACAGAGAAGGGAAGTCAGGGAGCAACTAGAAGCCCAATGTGTGCATGTGTACAGGACTAATACAAAATAAGAAATTGAAGCTTTTAGTTTTAAAACAATGCAATGTAGTACAGCTTTACTTATTAGCAAAATGTACAGACTACATTTTTCTACATTTATACATCTCACCTACATTTATGTTTAGTACAGTAGTAATTACCTTATTAGAAACAGAATTTTGGGAGGAAAAATGAAAAAAAAAGACAGACATGGCATTCTTTCACTGATGTGAGGAAACTGAAGAGGTTTCAAACAGGCATTCATCCTACTTGGAAGTCTCACAATACTGTGCTGTTACCGACCTTCTCCAACACAAACCACCTACCTAATCACTATACCAAGCTACTGACACTACAAAAAAAAATATATTCCTAATGTGACTGATGCTCTAAATACAAAGTACAGAGAGAAAATAAATCCTTAATTGTTATAATTTGTGGGATTTTTTTTTCTGTTTGAATCATAGACTAAGATCATTAAGTCCAACCGTCAGCCCAAGAGTACCATGCCTGTTAAACCACATCCCTAAGTGCCACATCTAATTTGCCTTGAAGTGGAGGGCTTCATCATCTCCAGCATAATTTTACAAAGAAATTTGAAGAAAACATGTTCTGTCAAGTCAGTCATTCAAGACTCAGAAAGTGTTTCCTTTCCTCTTGCAAGAATGCATGTTATATTACTTCCACCTCAAGTTCCACCAACCTTTTGCCATCCAGCTCACAAGACTGACAGGTCTCAAAAGATACAGATTAACTCCCAAAATTTTAAAGGTATTTCCAAATTTAACTATTCTGGTCTTTTACATATTTGAAGAAAAATCCAAAGTAAATCCAAAGTTATCACTAATCACAGAGGACTACACAGACAGCTTTCCCCGTCATCTGCCCATTATACTGACATGTAACCACAGACACTGTGCCACAGACATGCAAGTGTACATAAAATAATTAGGCACTAATTTTTGAAGTCATGTTTATGCACCAATTTTTGACATTATTTTGAGCATACAGCACAATGAAGATGAGGACAGCCTCAAGACTGAGTATAGGACAGATATACCCGATATTAATTGATATCAGCCTGTGTTTTACAAAGGCAGAACAACAAATTGCCCACACAGAACATAGATTGTCAGAAATTTTGAAAGGCATGCAACCATACAGAAAAACCCCAGGTCTTCATGGATGATGAGCAACCAAATATCAAATTTGAAATTCTTTGGGAAAAAAAAATAGATATGCCAGCTGAAAAAGATTTTAAAGAACTAAGAGAAGCTAGACCTTGATATGAAGAATCCTACTCGTACTAACTCCTCTCCACTGTTATGTTTTGTAACACAATCAGATCAAAAGTTGAATTAAGTTACAAGGAAAGATGTGACATTTACATCCACAGGATAAGGTTCAAGAGTTACTACTCTTGAAAGTAGTGTTCCCAGACACGCGTTCCTAGAGCTCCACCAGACTACATATGAACACATACACACTCCTCCATCTGAGAGGAGACAAGGGGAGGTAAGAAGAGACCAAACCAAGTCTTATGAGTGAGCACAGAAACACACCAGCAGCTCAAAGGTGCATTAGTCTCAGCCGTTTCTGGCATCAAGTCGAGCAGGCAGTGCTGTAGCTAAGGCGTTCAGGATGCAGGATAGTGTGTGCATTTAACAGTGATTATGAAAGTAATGAGTGACAACTTCAAGAATACTTTCACATACACGTGAACAAATCATTCACTGGAAATGGTAGATGGGAAGACAAAGTCAGAACAAATTCAAAAATACTTAGGATGGACAGTCTCATGAAGCTGAACTTTGCACTTAATAGCAAATTCGACATTGCCACAAGCCTTCACCTTGTATTACCCTCCGAGTTGTCCTGTGTAATTCTGTAGACAAACCATGCCTTCAAAGAAAAAAACAACCATTCCCTCTCTCCCTCTCACTTCCTTGTTAATTTTTTCTCATCATACTCAACTAACCAAACCACAACAATTCCGAAAAATACAACAGACGTAAAACTAGGAAAATATGAAACTGGTCTGAGACCTCACTGTTATTAAAAAAGAAAAACCTGGAAAATTATACCAAACTGATGGAGGAGGATAGCATATTCTATTTTAAGTGTTAGCAGCAGTAGCACTGCTGCTTTGTAGATTTACTTTAAAACACACTAATTTCACTGAAAGGGTAAAATACTGTAGACATGCATTTGGCTCAATCTATGCTATGACATTTTGGTAAACATCACTCACCTCACCAGAACAGCTTCAGTTTCCATCAGACTTCAGCACTAACCACATCAAAAATGATTAGACAAGAATTGGGGAATCAGAGATAGCAGGTGATTAATTCATACACACTATGCGAGTTTTCCATAGTCCTTTAATCACAAGATGCGTGGAGTATTTGATATATGAGGGAACATATAAAGATATGATTAAAACAAAAAAAAGGCGATGGGAAAGAGAAAGTTCTGTAAACTTAATGAACATAACCAGGCAGGGGCTTTTTTTATTTCCTCACTCCTCAGTGTTCCTGCTCACCTACACGAAGGTGATGGGGACCGGTAAGATAATGGATATGAGCACAGAATCCATCTGTTCCACACACAGACATAGTTCTCCCGCTTTGCCACATCAGTATTGTAGCAACTTACAGCCACTGTCTTACAAGTTTAATACTTTATCTGTTCACTCACATGCCTGCACTGGAGCTCATGTGCCTTGTTAGCACAAGGTTAACGCTCATCAGTATTTAAAAATTTTCATACCGATGCATCAGAAACGCAAATACAAGTCCAAAACTGGGCAGCACTTCAACAGCAAATTTAATTTAAAACGTTTAACCTTAAGTATTCCAGTAACACAATTACACAAGTTTACTTATTTTTTTTTTTAAATAGCTCGAAGATGAAATACTCCGGATGCACACAGAGCACGAACTAACTGACGGGACCCATGTGCCAAGCACGGGAAGAGCCCCCCTCGAGGCGCCCGCTCTGGCGGGAGGTGTTCCTGCCCGTGGCGGTGGTGGGACTGGATGGGCTCTGAGGTCCCTTCCAACCCAGACCATTCTGGATTTCTATCAGAAGGGCTGCAGCATCACAACTCCCCCGGACAGCGACAGAGAAGCCCTCAGCCTCGCCAGACCCCGCTCCCCGCCGCGGCACGGGGAGGGGTCAGCCCCACCGGACCCTCCGCCCCAGCACCGCAGCGCTTACCGCCACGGCTCGGGACGCGGTGCCGGGGCCGAGGCGCGGGCGAGCGGGAGCTGCTCCCTCCCACCGCCGCTGGCGGCAGGCGGGGGATACGGGGCAGCCTCAGGGAGCTAGGGGCCGGCTGTGACCGTTCTTCAGTTCTGCTACCGGCGAGAAAGCACCTCCGTTTCCAAGCAAGACCCTTCCTCTCGGACGGGCGCAACCTCCCCACTCCGCCCCTTACCCGACGGGAGGGCACAGCATCCCCCTCCCCTCCCCTCCCCTCCCCTCCCCTCCCCTCCCTCCTTCCCCGTCGGGCACAGCCTTCCCCTCTTCTCCCCTTTCCCCCATTCCTATCTGCCCCCTTTCCCCCCACTCCCCGCCTACCCCCTTTTCCTCCTTTCCCGCTAACGGGACGCCACACCGGCACGAGCCCGGGTTGTGCCTGCGGCGCTCCCCGCAGCGTCCCTCGCGGGCGCCCCGCATACGTACCGCCAGCGGAACGAAGGAAATCTTCATTCCATTCAGGAGCTCGCCGAGCGCCCCGCCCGCCGTCAGCAGCGAAGGAACGCGAGCGCGCGCGCTGCCCGCTACGCCGCGGTGTGCGCTAACCCCGCCGCCGCCGCCAGGCTAGCCTCGCCACCCCGCCCGGCGGAGGCACCGCCTCCTCACTGGCCCCACGCTCCAATTGGGCGCTCCTGTTCCCTTCTCCCCGCCTGTCCCCGCCCCCGCGCCGCGCGGTATTGTGGGGTCTGTAGTGGCGGCGGCGGACTGCAAACCCCAGGGGCGCGCGCGGCAGTGGCCGCTTCCGGGCAACGCCTGGTGTGCGGTAACAGCGGCGCTTCCTTCTCCCGGGCGCTTCCGGTGGGGCGGCCGAGCCCCCGTTGAGAGCTCCGCGGGCCGGGGGAGGTGAGGAGCTCTGCCCTGCTGCCGTCCTGTTCTCCTTGGCCTGTGCCCGTGGAGGAGCGACCGCGGTGTGGGGGTGTCAACTGGGGTGTTTGTGCAGGGCCTGGCTTGCCCTTTGGGGCTCTGCCGCGTTAGGAGCGTAAAACTCTTTCCAGCATCGGGGCCTGGTGGGGTGGGGCAGCGGCGGGGGAGCAGCGGTTTGGGGCCGCCGCGGTTTGGGGCCGTCCGCAGCTCCCGTCGCAGGTGAGCGCGGCCTCGGGCTTCGCCGTGTGGGGAGGACGGAGGGTGCCCCTTCCCCTCCCTTGCACGGGAGAGGGTCTGGCCTCGCTGGGCATGTGACCTGCTTGCTATTGCCTCGCAGTGGGGCGAGGGGCTCATCCTTCTCCCTGAGCTTCCTGCGACCCTGGGGTGGTTTGAGGACCTCCCTGCTTCGAGCTATGGGGCTGCCCGGCCGGAGGCCCCTCCACCTGGGGAGGAGGTGATGGGAGTGATGGGGGCAGCCCGGCTTGGAGGCCCCTGGGCCCCGGGAAGGGGGGTGATGGGGCCTACTCGGCTGGAGGCCTCTGGGCCCGAGGGGGATACAGGGCCCGGGCAGGACAGGCCCGGCTTCGCGTTGTTTTTAGCTCGGCCCAGGGTGGGAGCGGGGCTGTCGGGTGGCGGCGAGCAGCGCCGGCCAGGTGGGCAGAACTGGGAACTTGGGCGCCTTCCTGGCCGCCGCGAGGAGTCGTTGCCGGGCTAGGACAGTGGAGAGCCCGGGCTGTGTCCGCTCCCTGACCCGGCGCACTGAGCTGCTCCCCTGAGTTTGTGGTACCTTGCGCTGGGGCACGGGTTGGTGGCTGAAAGCTCGGGCCAGGTTTCTGCTGTTTCTCTTATCAGAGACGCTCATTGGCCTCTGGTATTTGATCATTTGTCAGAATGTATTTGTGTACTGCACCGTGTCTGACCTGTCAGTGTTCGCTAGAGTGACAGCTCTACTTTAATATTCCCCAAAAGAATCTGAAAGGGAAGCAGGGATATGTTTTCATTGTGAGTGCTAATAGCCATGACTGTTTCAGTTATGCTGTAGAACAGTTTTAATATTGCCAACAAGTGAAATTGGGTAGGTGGGCACAGAAGTTGGCGTGTTAGGACAGGCTAAATCACTTCCATTTTGAAGGTCAGCACTGCAAAAGAACATGAACTGATTTTAAGTCTGATTTCACAGTAGGCTTGCATTTTGTTTTTTTTAAGTTAATATGATTCTAAAAATTGACATTTTGAGTTTATTGCAAGCTTGTGTGATTTCTGAATTAGTCATGAATTTTTCTTACAATGGTAAAATGCATAAGCAGTTATGCTTTGTCAGAGTGAACTCAACTGTTAGTGGCTATTATGTGTGTGTGGAGATGTTAGAAAGCTGCTGTCTATTGTAGGGAGAGGAGTTTAAAAATACTTTTAAAACTTCAGTGCTATTTTCTGATACCATTCCTTTTGTTAACACTTTAGTGAAACTGCTGGGTGTAAGAGTTAGAAGACTATGGAATCAGTGCAGTGGAATACCTTTTTAAAGTTTTTGTTATCTTTACTGATTTTAAAATACAGATTTTGTTATCATAGGAGTTGATCCGTATGTCCATTCCAATGAATTCAGCCGTACTGTCATGAAGTCACATCAGCCTCAAAAAGAAAGTGGTTCTGTATCTGCAGCACAGAGCCTTTAAGCTTTGCACCATATAGTCTTGAGTTACAGAATAGGAAAAAATTACAGTCTATACTTGAAATACAGTGCTGGCAGGTAAGTAACCATCTGATAAGGGAAAGGAGTGTGGAGTTTTGATTTCTTTTAAGTGACCATTAATAATGGTTACCAAGCTGTGTGAGTTGTGCATTTAGTTAAATGATCATATTCTACAGGTTTTTTTCTGTAAAATTGGCAGTTGTAATTAGTAAATTACCTGAACTCTCTCCTCCCATGCACATTAGTCTTACAAATAAGTGCCCAGCTGTTTGCCTCTGAATTCAGGATAGAATTCACAGTATCACAGTATCACAAGGTTGGAAAGGACCTCTGAGATCATCAAGCTGCTCTTTCTTCCTGAACCTAAATTAGTTTTTCTAGTAACTCAGGGGTCTCAGGTAAAGCCTCCTCTGAACCTCCGCTGCAAGAAGTGACACAGAACTTCTTGACAGTAAGGATAGCCTTTTCTAGAAGGAACAGGGCTGTAATATTTGCTAGAAGCCAACTACTGCAATAGTCATTCTGCCTCAGGCCTTTTTTCTCTTCAGTACCTTTCTAAAAAAGTGTATTACTGTCTTGGTGGCTAAAGCTTTCCACATCTGTGGTAGATGGAGCCTGGGAAATGAATAGAGATAGCATCAGTGTATGGGTAGATCTACTGAAGATTGAAGTCCTGCCAACTGATACCTAGTGTTTTTGTTTTAAAACACTTTAGAAGATGTAGTCATGAGGCTGTGCTCTCCTCTCTTTAAACAGGGTGTCAAAAGGTAGTGTAAAACACATTTTGTTTCATGGTTACCTTGCTTGTTTTCACACTGGCCAATGGGCAGGTGTGGATTTAGGGGAAGATCACTGCACTCTTTGATGCTTGTATCCTTAGGGAGCTCTGCAGTTCTGCTACGTGGTTTTACTGCATGACCAAAAGTCTGTCAGTAAATGACACAAATTAGAGAAAGCCGATTATCACCTTAGATACTGGCAGCAGTAGTTGTACATTTTGCGAAGTGTGGTGATTTTTCCTGTTTACCCCTTTTTGGCTTACAGGAAGTTTATCTTAATGTATTTTTTTTCCGATAGAGTTTAGTTGAATGATTTAAGATGTCATTGGGTGGATATGGGGTCTGTCAAAGAATTCTTCCAAATTTGTTCCTCATGCAAAATGTACCAGTTCTCTCAGTGTATGCTGAATATCAGGGCTAGTATTTTAGTGCTAGAACTTAAAGGTTAGGTTGTAAGATTTGTACTGACAGTGAAAGTGTATATGCCACGTTAATATAGAATACGGCTTGATGTGTTTGATGGTTTAAGACTGAGCAGCAGTATTTTATTAGCTGGCAACTTCACAAAGTTCTCAAATTTATGTTCTCTTTAAATTTCTTATATCATTCTGTATATTCTCTCTGATGGTTGATTTTATCTGATGATGTAGTATGACACGACTTTTATTTACACATACACAGACTTGAACCTGTGGGATCACTGTGATAAAAAGGATCAGGCTTACATGCAGTTCACAGTCTGTCTATTCCAGACAGCATATTCTACTGTCTCCTTCTCGTTTTCCCCTCAGACCAATTAACGAGTTTGCCAGCTAAGTAACACCTTTTTTACATCTTACAGCAATTTGCCAGGATTTTCTGAACCATGTGGCTACGTTGTGCAGTTCTAATGAATCACCTTCTCATGGAATCTTATTCCAATTTTTTGAGAATGTGCAAAACAATTGGCTGGTGAAACGAGGGTAAACTCGTCTCAAATAAAAGACTCCTTTGAGATTGCAGTGAACTGAAGTTAAGCTTTTAGAAGACAGTGCTGTTACAAAGCTTGGCAGCTGTACAGATGACCGCTTTTGGTCACATACCAGAAGAAATGGCAGTTGCTGCATGAGAATCTGGGTTAAACTTGGGCTTTAATCAGACCACTTTGAAGGCCAGTGGACTTTCTAATAATTTACCTAATAATAGGACAGAAAATTCAGGTTTTGTGGGGATTTGGTCCATAAACTGGATTGATAGCTTCTTCAAAGATATTTGTGTGTGGTTTAGTGCAGCTAAATATATATATAAAAATATAGGGCATTTTTGTGATGAGTTTTATCCCTGCTATCTAACACTAGCAGGGATAAAACCTACTAAGAACTGCAATGCATCCACATTTTAAGTTGAACCTTAGCTGCAAAGACAAATTGTGTGGCAGTGTTAGCAGTCAGATACTTGCATGACAGCATTATGCTACCTAGCGTTGTATCTTCTGGAAAATGAGAAGCCTTCTGGAATAATGAACAACCAGTGTGATATATTTTATATATTTCTCTTCAATATGTTGGCGACAAAAGTATTTGATGTTCTAATGTATTTCTTGTGTGCATGTGTATTTAAATCCACTTCTTGTCTTCTGTCGCAACACTTGTATCCTTTGTGCTAATATAAATCCAAGGGTTTGCAGTTTGTTTGAAGAGTGTCAGTGTCTGGTGAAGTGGTAATAGATGGTGTATAATTGTTTTGGGGGGGGGGTAACTGTGCCGTGGTTTAGTAACAATAGCTTATGGCTGTTCAGGAGAAAATGAGTTCTTCATTGTAGTCCACAGTGTAATAGGTTTTCATCACCATAAAAATCCGTCATTTCAGTTAGTATTTCCTTTTCTTTGTGGATAATGCTAACCCATAAAAACAAAGTAATTATATCTAATGGCTATTTTGTCCTTTTTTTGCCCTTCTTCCTATGATCAAAAATCTTTTGGGTAGACTAGAACAGTGTTCAATGACCTGATTTAACTGTTCTAAGAACTTATTCTGTTGAGAATACAGTACTCTAGTGGATTAATTTACTGCAAATCTAATGTTGTCTTCAGTGGTGCTTGCTAGCGTAGTATCTTGCATGAATATGTGTTTTTACTAAATTTCTAGAAACACAGAATTATCGGTAAGAAAATAGCTCTCCATCCATGCTGCCCTTTACATGCCAGAGTCTTTGGTGCAGGGAATGTGCATGCATAACAAATGGGACAGTGTGTACTTGCAGTTGGGACTGAAAACTTGTTCAGTCAAGTTCCCTCCTCCCCATGTGAATAGACCTTGCATGAATTTATGTAGGTCTGAAACAAGTTCTTTAAAGATACTGAACTTTGAGGAATGAGAAATATTCACTTCTTCCATGATCTTGACAGCTATAAAATACCTACGGTAGGTGATAAAAATGTCGGTGTCCTGATTTTTGCAATTCCAACCACATGGACATATCTCATCCTTACAGACCCCTTTTTGAAGTCTCAGTATTCCTGTGCTGTGGCTGTAGGAATCTACTCACGTGTGTCATGTTGAAGGGCTGGAACAGTGAGGGAAACGAAAATGAGATGTTGCGATAAGTAGTCCATGTCAAAAGATTTCTATAAAGAGCTGTTACTTGTTACTGTAGCCATGTTCAATTTTTCTACAAAACATGTTTTAACTGTTGACTATTTCCTTAGTGTGACTGCTTTTTTCACTTGTTTTTTCATTTTTGGGTATATTCATGCTGCCTAAACACATGCTCAGATGAAACCTGCAAAGTATTTGTAGTTATCAGTGTTCTTCTCTATGCTTGCTGTAATCAAAAAAAACAAATTTCACTTGTATAATTATAGGTAAACTACTATATACCTGCCCTGGGCAAACAAGAATATCTGTTCTTAATAAAAAGCCCAAAGATTTTTAGCCAGTGCAGGGCATAATAAGGAATAAAGCTTGAAACAAATCTTGGTGTTTTTTCTGTTCAAACTATTGGAAAGTGATGGTGATTACAGTAGTAGCTGCTGCTGCATCTTAAAAATTTTACTTTTTTCACTTCTTACTAAAATATCGATAAAATCAGTACACAAGCATACAGATGCCTAATGTCTGAAGCTGGTTAGGAGGAAAAAACCTCCTCTGGTGCATTAAATACTCAAAGCAAATCTAAAAACTAAAACTGTTCATTTCTATCAATGTATCTTTATTTCTAACTTGGACTTCAGGTCTTTAAACTCAATAATGTTATAGAAAATATTTTATAAGAATCTTATGAATAGAAAATATAGTAGGCAAGATTTCTTGCAAACTGTAGAGTAACTTTTTTTTTTTTTTTTTTACATAATTTCTGGGTCTTAGCAGTGATCATTCCATTTTGGATATGATAAGCTGGACTGGATGGAGAACTTCCAAAACCTGGGTTCAGTTACTGGAACAATGATTTTCCATTGAGTTAACTTAGCTGTGACACACTCTGAGTGGAAACACGACTTAAGGCTTTTGCTTACATAAAAACAGAGACTTAGTATTTGGAATTCAAATGGGTAGAAAGTAGGCACTCATCTCCAGTAGAATCACAGCTCGATGCATAAACAGATGCATAAATTCCATGCAGGAACATGGAGTAGTTGTAGCATTGTCACAGTGCATCTGGATGGTTTGGGGTTTACAGCATGTAATGCTTTTCAAGCTTTGTGTATATGTGAGTTGTCAGGAGTCTTATGCTGCTGCTTATGAGTGGTGGCATGATTTTTGTAGTACATATCAAATAAAAATACATCTTTCAGAAAAACTATTTCCATAAGAACTTAAAGTAAAATGGTTTTGGTAGTATCTTACTCTTGATAGTATCTGTTCTTACTCAATTTCTTTTAAGGTTTCCAAGTTACATGAAGTAGTCCTTCCGCATTAAGTCATGTCATAAGTAATTCGAAGTGCTCAGGAAGTAACAAACCGATATTGTTCTGTGCCTTTTCGTTTATAGAACCTGCAAGTCATGAGCATTCATAGTTGTGTTTGTGTTTTGTTTTTCTCTCGCACAACCTAAGGACAATATATTTTTCAAGGTCTTCGAGTATTCTTGCACAACGAGAAAAAGAAGAAACATTTCAGTGAATGAGGAATTTTTTGCTTCTATAGTGTTTTCCTGGAGAAGTGGGTCTTTGAATGAGGATGACAATGGAAGAGATGAAGAATGAAGCAGAGACCACTTCTATGGTTTCCATGCCCCTCTACGCTGTTATGTACCCTGTCTTTAATGAGGTGAGCTGCATTTTGCTTTAGGTTGTCATAATCCCTGTTACATTGGGAAGTATGATCTCAAAACAGGTTGCTCGTCTTGACTGGGAAAGCTTTATCGTTACACAGTCTTCTTTCTATGCATTTGTTTAACCTTCTAACAACTGAATGTGTACCTGTAAACAGCTTGATAGGTTTTAATTTTACTGCTATTGGCTGTAATTTAATAGGAGATTTGTTTTTCTCCGAGTATTAGAGATGGTCAAGATGTTCTCAAAAGCTTCTATCAGACTTCTCCTGTAGGCTGAATAAATGCAAAATATGTCTAGTGATGGGTTTGATTTTAATGTGTTTATTGGGGAGGGAATCTTTTCTTTGAGATCAAACTTAATAATATCTCTCCCTCAAGTTTTCAGACAATTTGAATACTTCTGTCAGTTCCCTTTTTGGTTGTATTATATAAGGCAAAGCAAGAGTATTTGACTTGTTTTCTTCTGATAAATTGGAATTACTAATAACTCTCAACTTTTATTGCAGCTAGAAAGAGTAAATCTATCTGCAGCTCAGACACTGAGAGCCGCTTTTATTAAGGTGAGAAGTAACATTGCAGAATGATTATTTAAAATGTAAACTGTAGATAATGAGGCTAAATAATCAGTTGCCTTGTTTCTGAGTGTCTTTGTTTGAAGACTATGTCCTCGATCCAATAGTCTAAAAATGAAAAAAATGAAGTGGACAAATGTCAGTTTGAGATGTCTGCAAATTTTATGAATAGAAATCTGAATGATACAAGCATATTGAGCAAGTCTAAACAGTCTTGTCTTGTCCTTGTGGTACAAAGGCTTATATAAGGAATCAGTCAGCAAAGGTAATCTAAGTGTGACAAGGTTATGTAGAATAGGTGCTCATGAGAAATGGACATGTAGCAGACTTTGAAAATGGTTTACAAAGTGAATGGTAATGGGATTATTTTGTGGATGAGTGCTAGTTTAATGCTTGTACTTGCATCCAACAGTAAGTGGAAAAAAGATTTTTAACTCTGCTATTATATTCCTAAAAAATGAAAATATAGATATTCCTATATTATTGAAGTGGTTTAAACAAAAATAATTGTAGTCATGACATATCTTAACATGTGAGCTGTACAATTAGGTCGTACTTCCTTGTTTATACACTTAAGACTGTCTGTGTACACTTAGATTTAAGTCTCAGCTAGAACTCGTACAAGTTAAATGTTTTTACAACTGGTGTTAAGGAGTCAGGCTGAAAGCAGATAATGTAAATACTGAGATATGGGTAGAAATGGTAGCACTAGCTTAAAGAAAACACAAATCCTCATTCTTGTTCAACACAGCATAATTTTTTTGATAGCAGCACAGGGTAGTGTGAATACCTCCAGTGTTAGTCTAGCTTAGCTATACTTAGGTATGCCATCAATCAAAAGCTTTTTTTTCTGAAAAAGCAATTTCAAGTTTATGTTTGAGCATATGATTCATAAGAGGCACATTATAAAATGTCGTGTAGAAGATGGGGGAGTAGCACCTGTGTTTGAGTGAATTAAATCCCAACGGAATATCTTTGTCTCATAGCCTAGTGTTTATGGAAATATAACAGAATATAGAATTTCATGAAAAACTTTCTTATTCAAACTGAAATGAGTGGAAAGGCTTGTTGAAGAAGTTGTTTATACAAAACTGCTGATATAATCCAAGAAAAATGGATGTTGTAGTGGAAGAACAGTTTTCAATGTAATCTGATAGCTTAAAGCCATTAGACTTTTAAAGTTTCTGGCAATCTCCAGCAGTGTATAAAGCAAGTTGTATGAAATCTGCCTTTGTGAGTGCAGTATTCAAGTCTTGCATATTTAAGAATAAAGATTTTCTTTGCCATACAGGCTGAAAAAGAAAATCCAGGTCTTACACAAGACATCATTATGAAAATTTTGGAGAAAAAAAGTGTGGATGTGAACTTCACGGAGTCTCTTCTGCGTATGGCAGCCGATGATGTAGAAGGTAACATCTCATGTTCAATAAGCGTGGTTTTAATTACACTGTTAACTAGGAACCTTCATTTCTCTATGCCTCTCTTCAGAAGAGATGATTTGTTTCGTGGTATTTTTTTTTCAGGGTGGCAGAAGATTATTTGTATTTTCTGTATACCTATTTTTTCAGAATTCACATCTCCCTAAAAACCATACTTGGCTAATAAAAGTAAGAAAGAAAACAAATGTTTAGAACTATGTTTATGTGGGTGCATAGTTCACCTTTTGCAATGCTAACAGCAAGAAAAAAGCATGTATGGAGTGTAATCTTCAGCTGCCTTTCCACCACTTAAAAATAAAAGTGGTAGGTTTACTGTTAGAAAAGGAGAGTATGCAGTAGGATTTATTTTTATACTGCATTAGTGTAGTGTCTTCAGTGTCTCCCTTAATAAAGTAAGATGGGCTCTTTTTCTGGCTTGCAGTAATAAAGATTATTATTATTATTATTATTGCACCGTGTCTGTACGGATGCAGAGCGTGTTCACTGCACATTTCTGGTCACAGCTTTTTTTGTTGCTGTTCACCTCATAATGTAATATGGCAATACTGCTGCGTTCTGTCAAGTAGTGTTTTTAGCTGTCACTTGAGACCTGAGGGGAAACTAATGGTATTTTTGAATGTGTTCTTGTTAGAGTATATGATTGAAAGACCAGAACCAGAATTCCAAGATCTTAATGAAAAGGCACGAGCACTTAAACAGATTCTTAGTAAGATTCCTGATGAGATCAATGACAGAGTGAGGTTTCTTCAGACAATCAAGTAAGTACTGTATTATGTATTTTTCTGCAGATTGAGGGGTCCGACTTTGTATTTAAATCTGAATGTTCAGATGCTGTAGGAGATGCTAGCAACAATGTTCCCATTTGTTGCCATTGGAAAGGAGTTTAATCCTTACAAACGAGCGGACAGAGTTGGGTATTTAATGAGTGCCCCACGTTACTAGATCAAACTTATTTTCTGATTCCTAGCTTGAATTCCTGTGTCACTGGTCTAGCTCTTTGCATGTGGTCTTGCTACGTCCTGTCTGATGCTTATTCTGTAGAGATTGTTTTAACTACTAAAAAGGGGATTAAATTCCAACATATAAATAGGATAACTAAAGGATATTACAACTATCTTTTTATTGCCAAATAGGGACATCGCGAGTGCAATAAAGGAACTTCTTGACACAGTAAATAATGTCTTCAAGAAATACCAATACCAGAACCGGCGGGTATGTGCAATAAATTTTTATATAGTGTTTTTAATAGTATGAGAAGAAACCCATCCTTTTGATCAAAGGATGGATTGGAGAGCTTAACTGGTCTATGACATAATACTTTAACAACAGGATTGTTGTATGGTAGGTCTCAGCAGTTCTGTAGGAAGAGGGCGATTTCTCTGCTTGTCTTCTAAAAAAAAAAGTCAAGATTCCTCTACCTACATATTCTCAGCCGATCATCTTCTCAGTTTAACATCAAGATTCTGAGTGTACCAAGCAACATGTGCATTAAGACTCTCGTCCTGATGTTTTTGTTTCTTAGGCACTTGAGCACCAAAAGAAAGAGTTTGTAAAATACTCCAAAAGTTTCAGTGATACTCTGAAAACCTATTTTAAAGATGGAAAGTAAGTATGCGTTTGCACTGACATTTTACATAATGTAAGATCTTGTTGACCAACAGGGAAAAATAAGACAAGCTATCTTCTTCAGGACTTCCCTAATATTTTTTCTCTTCTGTGTCCTCACACCATGGTGGCTGCTTTGAAGTCACCTTTTGTAATGCCTTTAAGGTAAAATAAGTCTGTTAAATGCACCACCATACAACACCCATGTGCAGTATTAATTTTGAATTTGAATATATTTCATGGCCTTGTGGTTTTTTTCAGTTTATACAACGACAAAAAATTTATGAATGCTTTATTGAAAAAAGTAATCTATGTAATTGAAATATTATTTGCAAACACTAAACATCTGTGCAGTGGTTTTTTTCATAGCTCCTTACAGTGTTTTGCAGTATTTGGAATTACTCGGCTGACTAATCTTTTTATGCTTGAACATATTAGCCTCCAAACTGAGGCTTTTTCACGTCCTCACTTTGGGTTTTGAACTTGTGGTTCTTGTGTATTTCACTATAGTGACTGTTTTGGATGATGAGTGTATTGCTCTCAGATTTTGATAGTACCACAGTGTTCCATGTGCCACTGTTCTAAATACAGAACAAACTTTCATGTCTGGTCTTATTGAGCTTGGCAAAGACTGAGAGCACCCCTGGGATGGTGCTCTAGTAAAGGAAAGAGAAGTCTCGAGAGTAGCTGGCTGTAATACCTGGCTTCTATCAAAGCATTCTGGTTTTGACTCCTCTTATTGAAATTGGAGCTAAACTTGGTTAGGATGCCAAAATGAGAAATTTAGACCTTGGTAGCTTTATGATTACTGAATAGATGTGTAGATAATTTTTCACACAAATCAAGTCTAAATGGTCTCAGCTAATTAGAAAACTATTTTAATGAAAAAAAGGGGAAAGAGTTGTATGTGTTGTGCGTGTACCTCTGCAATACTGAATGAGACTGGCTTTGTTTAGTTGTATGTGAAGCCCCTGTGCTGTGTATTGTGGGCACAAGCTTTAGTGTCTTGGGCATTGTCAGTATTGCAGGAAGTGCCAGGTGAGGCTTGTGTTTCATGTCCTGTTGGAATCAGAAGTAATTTAAATCTGAACTGTGTGTTGAATAAGATATTTTCTGGTGGGAGCAAGGTTAGAGCACTAAACAAAAGTCACTCTTGCAGGCATCGTTTCTGAGCTGAAAATCTCAGTGATCCCACACTGCTTTCTTAACAAAAAGTTAACTAAAGTATGTTGGTTCCATGTGTGTGCATGCTTAGTATTTCTTCAGGAAAGAGTTGAAAATTCTGAAATTACTAGTAGTTTACATGTTCAGCTCTGAAAAGAACAGGCATTTAATGATCATCTGCTCTGCCCTTTTTCTTAGTTAGCTAAACCCCCAGAACCAAATGATTGATATGACAGCGATGATTGAGAGCCCAAGTCTTTGTTCTTGCCAATAAACATAGTCTTTCTAGGGTTCGCTATGTAAATAAGTCTGTTTGCCAGCAGTGAGCTGCAGGTAGGTGGCAATATGGTAAAATGTCAATATGCTTCCAGTTTGCAAAGCCTGATGCCAAGACATTGCGTTGCCCAGACTTAATGCTGTATTTATTGAATTACATGTTTCTAAAAATGTCTGAAGCAATATCTTTCTCTTTCAACAGGGCAATAAATGTGTTCATAAGTGCCAACCGACTAATTCATCAAACCAACTTGATACTCCAGACCTTCAAAACTGTGGCTTGAAAACTGTATATGTTGAGTTGTACTTTTCAATGGTGGATAGGGTACCTTTATATGTAAATTTTAAAGTTTTGACTGTATAAATTATCAGCCCCCCTTGAGGGGCCTAATGCAAGATTTTGAATGGGATTATTGCCATCTTACACCATATTTTTGTAAAACATTGTAGCTTAATCATAATCTCACAATGAAGATTTTGCATCACTTTTTGCTATTATCATTCTTTTCAGAATTATAAGCCAAAAGAATTTACGCCTTAATGTGTCATTATGTAACATTCCTTATAAGAATTGTAAATATTTGGTGTTCTGTTTCTGACATTTTAACTTGAAAGCGGAAAACTGCAGAATTATGTATTTAACAATATTGGTGGCAAATATTCAATAAATAGTTTACATCTGTTAGACTGTCTTTTTGTATGTGAACAACAACGCAGAACTCGTCTTTCTAGAACTGCTGAACATTCATTAAGTGGAAAAATTAAAACGATTTGAGTGCTTAAAGCTACTGGCAGTTCAAATGAGTATAAAATGAGGTTTTTTCCTTAAAGCTGAGATTTTGGCCTGTGGTCTAATATTAGACCGGAATAATTCTATTAAAATGCTTTTGGCAAAATAATAAAGAAACCCAGAAGTGAGGTGTGCTTTTGTTTTTCATAGAAACTAAATCCCACTTCTTTCTTAATCTTTGTTGGTGGTGAGTTAACAGGTTTTTGCTCCTAGACTACTCTGGAGTTTTGAGCAGATGATTACTTTAAATATATGCAGCTGACTATGCAGCAAAGGGTGAATTTAACATATAAGTGGGGTTTGTGTTGGTACCCTTTTGGGAGAAAGGACTAGGGAAGACAGAACTCTTCATGTAGCACTAGTGATGTCTATACTATGCATGGCACTAAGGCAACTGTTTTTTCAGGGATTGAAGTCTTGAGACCTTGATTTACAAAATTTGTCTGTGAAGATGGTTAAGAACTGCTGACGGACAGATTGAGACTTGATCATTGTGCTTTCATGGTAATATTTCACAATAAGTTCTGATGAATAACTTGCATGCCCCTTTGAAGTGCACCTTGAGTTTATTTTGAAATAGAATGGTTATAAACTTCTGAAAGTCTTCAATATGTTTACATGGCCATAACTAGTAAGTGTAGGGAAGAATGTGAAGGAGTTTATAAAACTGCACAAGTGTTGCAGGAGAACCACTGAAAGAGCACAATTGCCACAGGACTATTCCTTCTTTAGGTATAAGTGATTAAGAGAAGGTGTAGCTAGACTTTTGCACCCAGACCTGGTGTGGTATTGCTCACGTGGGGCAAGTGACTTATCCAGAGTTCAACAGCAGGGGCATCAAATTTGATATTCTGCTTAAATGATGTAAAAGGGGAAATTATGTCTGTAGCCCTCCAAAACAGCACCGGATGATCTAGCATATATCTGTGCGTAGGGAACGTTCCCTTTATGAAAGCGTGGGCTCTTGGGAAGTAAAACAATGTGAGGCAGAGCGTTAGGTAAAAATAAGATCTTGGGAATGTATGTTCTGAATGTCTTGATTACAAGAAGCTGTAAATGGGACATGATCCTTAAAGCTTGCTGTTCTGGCTGTTTTGATGGTGGCTTTTTTTGTTTACTTGCAAGTTGAGCTTAGTAACGTGGCAAAGGGATGCATCTACAATTTATAGTTAAAACTTTTGGATTTTATTAAAGCTTGGCACGCTAACTGTCATTTCTTGTGAAGCAGTATGAGAGAAGAATGTTAGCAGTCACAAAGGAGGCAGCCTGACTAATTTAGAGTAATATTTAATTTGCATCTTTGAATTCTGTAAGTAAAAATATTGAGTAGTCTTCCTTGTGGATGATTTTAACTTAAGTCATAGCACCAATGGACTTAATGAAAACAAGGGACTTAATAAAAACTAATTAGTTAGGTAGAAGAAAGAGAATGGCACCCAGAGTTTCTGATACATCATTTGTCTTGAAAAGTATGTTTGGTACTGGGGAGACTGCACCAGTGGCTGTAAGGAGAGACATGAAAGCTTGGGTTATAGTTCGTGAATTGGACTTCATTCCAATAAACTTCTGAGGTTTTTCTGTCTTATTGGATTAAGAGGGACTGTAACTACTGCTGGAAGTCCTTATTAATGAAATGATACCATCTTTATGTCTGCAGATGATGTAAGTAAAAATAAATCCCCCCAAAATTATGACTTGGGTCCCAAAGGAGACGCTGTATTATGCCCTGCTAATTGATTCCTTGAAGTTAAAATCAAAGAGGCTATCAAGAAATGAACTGTTCCTGTTCATCAGTTCTATCTATGACCTATATAGGGTAAAAGGTACCAAGTATAGGGCCAAGCTTCAGGAGGTCTGGCCAATGTGTTTTGGGTTTTTTGTAACCTTGCTGTGATTTCTTCTTGTTACCCTTAAAAGTAATGGAAAATTATTCATTGTAATCAATGTCTGGTAATGGGAAAACTTGAAAACTGATGTCTTCAGGTCACACTTCTGTTGTATGTAACGAATCCATATCTAGTGGTCTTACAAATGTTATTTTCCACTGAGTATGAGCTGGGGCATATTTCTGTTATTAATTTGTATTGTGGTTTTGCACTTTACTATTCGAGTTACCTGAGTAGCTGACAATAAGTTTCTCTTGAGGATTTCTAATACAGCAGTTAGTGATGCGAAATGCTATTAGAAGATTTCTGCTGTGAATGTGGGTTATAATTCATATGATAATGTTAACATACAGAAAACCAATCTAATAAACAAAATAAAACTTTGTATATTTGTTAATGAAGCAAAGAAATGTCTTAATCAATTGTTCTGATCTTTCTCAGCCTGTAAAGAAATGAAGAAAAGCTTAGATTGACTTATTTCTGGTTAGAAGTGTCTTGTTTTAATACTGAAAAAGTTTTGTTTAACAGTCAGTAAGATGTGTGAGGTTCCCAGCTCTACATAAGCTTTATCTTGTGTTGAGATAAAGTGCTAAATATGAAGTTTCGTGGTGTTCTGGTGTCAGAACTTCTATTTATCCAGGCAGTAAGATGAGATAGTATCAGGCTTGATGAGGCATTATCTCTCGGTATAATCTTATCTAAATACTAGCCTCAAAGTGTTCCTTCTTAGTATTCTTTTTGGATCTCTCACTGTGAGTCACGGGAGGACTCGCCTTGTTTATTGTGCATCTCTGATTTATGTGATCTCTTCATTTTACAAAGAGACTGTGTATGCTTCTCTCAGTTGGGTGGGGAGTGAAAAGATTATCTAGACAAGCTTGACGCAAATCTAAGTTTTACATTATTCCGTTATGAAGAGGAGATAAAATAAATGTAACAATGTGTGAGATACCAACAACCACGTTATCAGTTACCTTTAGAATATTGCTTTGCCACACGCAGTCTGGCTCGTCTTCCCACAGGACTGGCTGTGCCCTCTGAATGGGGCTTTGCAGGCAGTTTCTGTTTCTGAGCTGTGGCAACTCTGCCAGTGTTGCATTTGGTCACTTTGTCATTTTTCACTCCACTGTTTTGGTTGTCTTCATACTCTTCTGGGAAGATCCTGGTCTCAAGATCCTGTTGCTTCACGAATGGAACCACTTCCTAGCAGTAGCCTTGGTGCTAAAAATTAGTACTGAAAAGATGCTCTTGGGTCATCAAATTTGGCTTGCTGTTGCAGAAATTAAAAAGTACTATATGATGCTGGTCATAAATTTATTTTAAAACCAGCTGCATTGTCCTCATACCTCTTGTTAGGTGTAATTTTTAAAAGTCTGAAAGGAAAAAAAATCACTTTCAAATAATAAAGTTAAATATGCTGCATAAACTTAATTTATGAGGGAGAATTCAGTAACCTTGTCTACAACCAATGTTCTTTTTTCTTCTTCACTTAATCTTAGGATAAATCGTATACCATCTTGGGCTTCATTTTTAAAACACAGAATCCCAAGTTTTTGGTCCTTCTAAAAGAGTAGAGGTATAGGCATACTAAATTTGCTCCTTTGAGGATGAAATATCTTTTTTTTTCCCTTGTGCTTGTAATACAAGCTTGAGTTTTGAAAAAAAAAAGTCATGGGAAATTGTGTCTGCATGGTGCAGCAGAAGGGTTTGGCTCATCTAGAGATTTTCCTGGAGGTGATGCCCGTTAGCTTGTCTGTCCCTCGTTCCTGCCTCACAGCTTGGACATCGTGTTGTAGATGTGGTGCTTGATTCCTGAGAAAGCAGAATGTTTCTGTCTAGGTACAATGCAGAGCAATTGTCTCGCTGGATGGCAGAAGCCTTTTCCCCCTCCCCTGCCAGCTCTGCGGGAGCTGAGGGCAGCGCTCCTGTACCGAGTGCCCATGTGGGCTGAAAAGCTCTTCGCTGGGCACTTACACCAGGGTCAGTTCCTGGGTGGTCATGTGTAGTTCCCTTCTCTAATTCAGTTTATGTTGCGTATTGTCTTCACAGGTGTTTTTGCAAGATGTGTGCAAGCCCATGGCTTTTTCAACGCCTGGTGTGAGGACGGGGAGTGCAGCTTGGCCACATTTGAGGGGCAAGAATTCTTTGTGCCTGCATTGCACTCAAAAAGCTTGAACTGTAGCAACAATACCTGGACACTATCAGAAGATATGATTATAGCATAAAAGGGTTTATGTCCTCCCCTTTTCTGCCACCTTGCAGTGCTTCTTATCACAGGCTGAACTGTGTTAAGATCTGTAAGGCTTTTTCCTGTCCAGGAGTCCACCATTCCCAAAAATGTGCCTTGTTGGGCAAAGATTAGTTTGGTCAGAAAACTTCAGTGAAAAGTTTGTCTTTGGTTAGACTTTGCTATTGCTGTTCCTTTGGAATCTCTTTCTTGCTGTTCGAGATTCAGAGGTGCTTTCTTTTCTAACAAGGGAGGGAAGCTCAGTTTTTTTTTTTTTTTAGAGACTTCAGAAACCGTGACACTTGAGACCACCAAGAGGAAGGTGCAAAAGACTGAGCAATGTGATGGGTGTTGAGACAAAATGTTCCTACTTACTAAGTGTATTCAAAAATGATGTGGAATTACAGCACTATAACGTTATCAGTGGCAAGGTAAGCAAAACAGATTTTCAACTGCTGATTTTGAATGGAGACTCAATCTGCTCTATAAATATTTGTGAATGTGCCATAGTACCTGATGGATGCAATGATTTTAGGGAATATTCCATACTATTTCACTAAACTGAAGTTTTAACCCCTATATCTAAATGAGATATGTCTTTGACATTTTATTATTTCATAATTGTAACTACTAGACTTTTCACAGTAGGTAATTGCTTTTCCCCCAAAGCTGTGTTAGTCTCCAAGGACAAGCAATGCATGAAATAGAAGCCATAGTGCCTGCAGTTTTAAAATAAAGAGAATCAGGTATCAGCTGCAAGTAAATCACTTAAATTCTCTTTTTGCTGCTGGGTATCTATTCTCTGATAGAGCCACAGACTGAATTTTAACCTTTAAGAAAATGCAGGACACTTTCATGGTAAGTGAATTTTCTAATTAAAATGTTAATTGGAAGGATTTTGCCTTGCTTATCGAGGAAAAGGTGGTAACCATTTTTCACTGCTGTTTGTATAGCCATGTGGCATTAATAATTCTGTGTGGTTTTCTACATCTGCTAAATGAGTGTCAGAATTTTCTTAAGTGGTTTGGAATGGGAGATCAGAAATTCCTGTCACAAATGTAATGTAAGGATGATAAATATTGCCCATGAAAATTAAGAAGCAAAACTCAGTCCTGCCTGTAAAGTTCCCCTGAATCCAGACAGTCTTTACAAGAGCTATATCGAAGTACAATCCCTACACACGTGACACTACAGCTGTAGACAAGTTGTGATCAGTTAGTCTAACCCTGGCATTTAGGGAGCTGTGCTACCAATCAGAGTCTTGTCAAAGTCAAATTTAACACTGCTTCCACTGAAGCCTCACAGAGAGCCTTGTGTGTGTATAAATCCTATCTGTCTATTTGATAATTGCAAAGTTTAAGGGGCAAAGGAAAATATTACTAGAGCTGAGTTTTACTTGCATTTTTTACATGGTTTTAAATACCAAAACCAAAATAAACATTGAAGAATAAAAAATTGTGCAAGTTGATACTTTCTATCAGAAATACCTGAGTGAGAACTGAGATTTTCTTTTCAAGGAGAAAATAAATATCCACATTACCAAGACACAAAAGCTAAGCATGGGTTTATTTTCCTTCCAGCACAAGAAGAGACCTTTATATCATGAAATACAAGCAATAACAACTGCCGACAGTGCCGAAGTAAGTGAAGTTCAACCTGTTGACCTCTTTCTATCTGGAGCTTTTCGCAGAGTAATGCATAAGAGAAACACAGCTGAAGTGCAAAAAAACCCCTGCTGTAATCAGGTCTGTTTGACACAAATTAAGCATCAAAGCTGATGCACTGGAATAATTAGAGATCAAAGCTGCCATTGGCCAATTCTCATTTACTGAGGTGTCAGGTGTGAAACATAACCTTGTACCTGTGCTTCATCCACAAGGACTCTGAGTCCTGTGGGACGTGCTCACTCTTCTCACGCTATTGTTACCAACAGCTACCCCAGACTGGGCTGGTGTTGCTCTGTTACCCAGTTCTCGAAACACTCACTGAGCAGCTGCAGTGTTTCCGTGCTATGTGTACTGCAGTTCTAAAATGTAAGAATTGGGTGCAAACCTTCCTGACGGTTTATTTAATGATTTCAGTACAAAATCATTCTGTATTTCTAGAGGCCACAATGTGTCTGACAGCACAAGCTCCTGGGTTCAAAGCAAGCACTTCGGTCACTGGCTTTGGGTTTGAGGGCAGGTGGACCAGAGCCCCCTTGGGTCCCCGTTCTGCTCGGAGCCCTTCCGGGCAAGGCAACAGCCTTAGCTCAGGGGTACCACTTTTAGCACAGACTTTTCATTTGTTCACAGACTCTGCTGCTGCTGTAGTTTTTAAGGCTGCTTAAAATGGATGGAGTTCATTTGTACAAGGCACACCTACACACTGCCATTTATTTTCATAGCAGCAGTCTCTGGGCTTTGTTTTGTGTGTTCAGACCGCAAGCTCCAATTTCAGTTCTTCTCCAAGCCATCAGTCACTGTCCTTTGCACCTAACTTCAGGAACAAGTAGAAAAGTTCATCATCAAAAATGCCTAAAGTAAATGGATTTTACTAGGGGAATGGTTCAGCTGCAAACTACTGTTGCTCCTGTTCATCTCCAGATTGGCTGCCTCTCTGAACCAAGTATCTGGATCTAAATTATAGGAGTCGGCAGCTTTGTGGGTTTTCTGACTTACTAAAAGCTGATTCAAACCTGTAATTTCTGCTACTTCTGGGTCTTGCAGGCAAAACCTACCACCACTTCTATATTTCCAAAATGCTGTTTGGAGAACAATGTGGTAGAAATTAATTAAAAGCTTGCCCTTTACCTTGTTTTCTTGACCTCTGAAAACAATCCAGTGTGGTGAGTTAGTCTTGTGGGTTTTTTTGGAGGGGCCGGGGCATGGTAACTACAAGTTAATAATATCTTTAAATAATGTCTGAAGAGGTTTCCATCTGAATTAATGACTATGTGGCTGCTCACCACTGTGGAAGCTGGGTAAGATTTTTGGTTCTATGTACTGTATATCTGGTTATTGGGATGACGTTGCTTCTCTTCTAATTGCCTTGTACTGTCCTGATAGTAGAGTCTAGCTGCATGATATGCAGGCTGTAGGCTGGAGTGTGCTGGCATAGTGTGATGTGGCTTTTACATGTTTTAGGTGGTTATGTTTAGGATCAATTCCAAGACTGTCACTGCTTTGAAAATATCTCTCCTTCCCACGAAGCAAAGGAGTTGTAAAAGCTGCTGCATATCTCAGATTTTTGTAGCTGAGCTAGCAACAGAAACCAAAGAGAAAATTTTGTATGGATTTTATCCCTGAGTTCAAAAAGCCAACACACAATCTATGTTTTTCACAGATGATTCACCTAAAATTCTCTGTCTTTAAGTCTCTGCAGTAAAAGGCTGCGTTTTTGTTGACACATCTCAGTGAACGAACTTGAAGTTAGACAAAAGAAATCTTGCTGTCAGGACTGGAACTTGAAAACTAGAAAGACAGCGTTTGAGATTCCATGATTAAGTATTGAAATAAAGATTGAAATTTTCCTTATAAAAAGGAAAGGTCCCACTGGCACCTAATTCCTGAGATAAGCCTTTGTTAGTAGTAAGAGATTTCCAGATTTGGCAGAGTTGGAAGCCTATTTCTGTAGGAAAGTGTTGGTGTGTAGGCAAATCTGCACCAGCTTTGGCGTAACTGTAGCTCCTTCTATTGCTTCCTCACAACCTCACAACAACTGCTTCCTGGGTTTTGGAACACACTATGGGCACACCAACATAGTGTTTGTCTGAGTTAATAAAGCTGTATTTTTAGTTTGCAAACACTATATAACTGCATATGCAATGTATATAATTTTTTCCCCAATGTGTAGAATATCGCTCAACATGGAAATCTAAATTGAAAAGGAAATTCAAATCCAGTATAATTTCCAGGTGCAGAGAAGATTCAGTTTCCTTTTTCCCTGGGTCACTATTGTTAGAGAGCCAGTTTGCTTATTGTGGAAAAATTCCTCCTTTTTGCTACAGTTTTCAATAACCCAGGTCAGAATTACCATCAGGGTGGCACTTCAAAAACAAATATAAAACTCTATGAATACCTCTTCACCACCTACTGAATAACAAGTCCCTATTCTTAACGCTTCTCAATGACAACAATCCAGCATTTTTTTCTCCACATGGCCAGCACGTTTGTGGCACCACCAGATTTTTTTCTTCTTTTAAATGGATTAAGTAAAATCTTATTATTGTTGCACATGACACAAGTGGAAATTCTGCTGTCTGCTGTCAGCTGCCAGCCAGCATCCCTGTGACCTGGTGGGCAGCTGGAATTCACTCCTGTTCTGGCCAGGGCGTGGCAGACAGGGTTGCGGGGCCGTGTGTGCCTGGGCTGCACTGCACTTGCACGTGCATTTGTCTTATTCTTTCTGTATTTTTGCTGTGTGACTGGCATACATGCTCCTGCTTTCTCAAGAGTTGTGGTTCTGTTGTTTTGTCACAAGAGCGAAGACTCCGAAGAACAAGGGTGGCTTTGTCTAAAACAGTGGCTGTAGTTCCAGCCATCCCAGCCATGGTCTGACCCCATCAACTTGATCTCTTCGTGCCTCAGTTCCCTGTTCATTATTTAAGAAGTACACACTGTGGGGCCCTGATCTCAGCTATATGACTGTAATAATAATAAAATTTCCCAAGCATAAAGGCAAGATTTGCAAGCCAATGAGTCTGTCACATTTTAGAGTGCTGCATAGTCTTTAGCATAAGAAAAATCTTAATATGAGCAAAGGCAAATGGCTTACAGTATGGGAATATTCAAAAGCTGGATGGTATCCTCTAAAATTTTAGAGTTGAGATAAATAAGTATCTTTCAACTAAAGTTATCAGTTTTGTGCACGGATTTTATTGCCAAAAGAAAATAAGAGAAGCAAATACTGGGGGAGAATAGTCATAATTTGCAGAAAATGGTTGCATGGAAGGTGAAAGTGTTTTCTATCTCATTAGAATGTCTACTGCATCTTTTCTTCCTGGAGCAAGGGAAGTGCTAAGGTATCCTGAATTGCTCGTTCCTCGAACCTGCAGAGCTGCCAGGTGGAACTGAGCTACAGTTCCCTGCAGCTCCGTGGACCCTGATGTTATCTGGGTATCCTGCAGCCCTCGTTGCTACTGCCCACGTTCCCCTCCTCTCTTGGCCTCAAGAGGTGGCACTAGTAGGTGCCCTAACACACATCTTCCTCCAAGGCAATGCTGGCACAGATGTCTTCTTTATTCCAGGTGCAAGGGGCTGCTAGGGCTGCTGTATAATTGCCAGCTCCCTTCTGGAGAGAGGGGTGGGTACCAAAAGGAGGTCTTGCCCACCCCCCCATACATTTAAATAGGTTTTATTTATGTCATAAATACAATTTCTGAGTTTCATCTTCTTTTCAAAAGATCAAGAGCTCAATCAAAATGTCATCTTTAGCATCTTTTCTGTTTTAGGAATACAGTAGAAGCTTTTTCATCTTTATGAAAAATTATTCTTAGGGGGTGTCTATTTCAAACTTATTCCAGAAACACAGTGCATTATTTATTGCATTGTAATACTGAAAGTTGTCAGTTCAGAGTGGGGTCTTGTTACACTTCATTTTGTGCAGAGATACAAGACAAATTAGGGGTGAAAGAGCTTGGAGTTCAAAACAGTGTGACTCACAGAATAGCAAAGGAAAGAGTTCTGCCAAAGATCACTGACATAATGTGAGTAGAAACTAGGTTTCTTTTGTCCAAACTATTGAATTATGTCTTTATAGACCAACCTGCCACTCTAAGGGCAAAAAGTCCTATTGTTTGATTTCAGTGATGAAGACTGTTAGGACAGAATATCTCAGAAAGATCGGGCAAAAGTAATATAACTTGCGGTATCACTTTTAATACAAATAATTTTTTAAAAATTCCTTTATGTAAGGTGATGGCAGTGGAGAACAGACTGACCTTTGAGTTCAAGCTGTAGTGTGGTCGTATATTCTGCCTCTTCCTAATCCTTGGTTAGCATTAGATGCTGATACCAGGGTGAAAACAGTGGAAAACAGGCCAAATGGCCTTATTAAAACAATACATTGAATTTTTATCTTCAGAGCCCATTTACAGGAGATGACAGCAATTCGGCTGTGCCAAATTCCTTTAAAAATTTCATTTAAAAATTATATTTAGTATTTGAGACAAGTTGACTAAAGAAGTATGGAATGGAGAAAGAGGAAAGTGAGAGGAAGACGGCGGGTCAGAAGGGCCAGAAGATGTTTTTACACTGAGCATTCCTGGGGGTTAGTCTTGTGGAGCCAGCACTGGAGATGTTTTGGCAAATACTTTGTGGTTAAATACGTGCTTACAATGTGTCAAGATCTTTATGTGTGTTTGTCTAATCAGGGTTTAAATTCTCATGTCTATTGAAAAAAGGAACTGATGCAAATCTTGGGAAATCACTGCTGTAATACTTTATCAATATCTATGATGTAATAACTAACAATTAGTGGCTTTTTTTCTCTTTCCAAAAGAGAATCATAGAATCATCTGGTTAGAAAAGACCTCTGAGATCATGGAGTCCAAACATACCTGTCCCCTCACTAAGCCATGTCCCTAAGAAACTCACCATCTTTTAAACACCTCCAGGGATGGGGGCTCCACCACCTCCCTGGGCAGCTGTGCCAGTGCCTGAGAACCCTTTCAGTGAAGAAGTTTTTCCTGATTTCTAAGCAGCCTGTCTGCCTGTAGACCTGAAGATGACACCTGGGGAGTCCCACGCTGGACGAGGGGCAGTGTTTTAATCACATCTTAGTCCAGGCCAGGTTGCTTTTATGCAGATCTCGGGGGGTCTCTTGATTGAAGAACGATTGTGGTCAGCAGTGTGAGAGACGTGAGAAAGCATCCCATGATTATTCTCCTGAAACAGAGTAGATGAAGAATATTGAGACTTTCAGAGTCAGGGAAGTGTTTTATAATTGTAATGGACAATGGCAAGATGACCTGGAGAAGAGGGTGTGTGGCTCTGGCTTCCTCTGTTCACACAGTTTGCCTCAAATGGAAATGGGAGCAGAGAAGGGCAGTTAAGATAAAGGGAACCAATATATCTCTTCGTGAAGAGAGTTTTAAGGGTTTGGCTTGTTCAAAATCTAGTCAAGGCCAGAAGAGAGATGAATCTCTGCTTAAATATTTGGGATAGATAAAAAGAGAATTGCTTCAGCTAGAAGCTGATGTGATTGTATCATCGAATGACTGTGCCTGTATGATGACTACAGCTGAGTTTTAGCTGCTGAAAGTGGAGATTCCTCTTTATTTAAGGAAGAAGTTGTGTGTTCTTCGGAACACATTAGAGCAAAAAGAACCCTAATGGCCTCAAGGTGGAATTTGAGTTCTTGGAAGGCATTGTGTAACTGAGCAGGAGAGTTTCTGGGGACAGGAAATTAGATTAAGTCTATAAATACCTGAGGCTTATCTGTATGTAAGGGAAGAGGGTTAAAGGCTGTTGGATTACTGCTTTCCACGCAAATATGTGCACTGTACCCATCACATGCTTTTACCAGTCACTGGCTGGGACCAGGAATTCACTTCTGCCCTTCCTTGAATGCTCCAGTTTCTTTTTCTAAATTTATTTTTGGTGCATGCGAGTGGCAGGGGGGATGTTTGGGCTTTTCTGACTTTTTAATTGAAAAATGTGGCTGCAGCCAGCGAGAGGCAGCGTTGGTGCTCCTGTTGGTGCAAATGCTTAAGCACCTGCACAGTGTTAAATTTGTTGTGTGTGGATGTACCACAGGGGTGCAAGGCAATGGTGATCCCCTTTATTGTTCTGTAGAGGTCTTATAAATTGTAAATTGCCTGGGAGGAGGTTGTGACCTGAAGGGTGTGATGATACATTGAACAGACAGGCTGCAGCTCCAATCTTCTGTAAAGCTAAGTGAGCTGCTTCTTTTGGAGTAAGAAGTGCCACTTTGGACTGATTGAAACAACCTGTACTAATGGGTCAAAGGTTGTACTTAACTTTAACAAAATAAAAGTGTGTATACAGGGGAATAATGTTTTTTAAAAAGTAAATACAGAGATGACTTAGCAGAACTTGCAAAAGGAAATTTTGTAAATGGGAATTATTACATGTTGGCACAACCTTTCAGTATTTATGGTGAGAACAGGATTGGTCTTCTGAGTCTGAAGACTTCTGTGTTAACTTCAAAGTTCTCTCTATATTTTTAAAGACAAGGCTAACAAGAATTGTTATTTGGATGTGTTTTACTTTGTTACAGATGCATTATTTTAAACATGACAATAATCAGGATATTTTGGGATCTTTAAGAACTGGTGGCATGGATACAACTCTGAATAAAGCTGTTTTGGCTCTCTGGTAAATACAATTTTAGATCTGTGAACAACAGAATACACACTGTAGTTATTTTCTTGCCCTTTTAGAGTCTCCAGGGGAAAAAGGGTCAACTGGGAAGAGCCTGGAGCAGATGCTGGTAGCGATCAGACACGCTGCTAAAGTTTGGTAGCAACAATAATCAGTAACTGGTTCATGGAAGTTTCTGTATAACCCATTTTATTAGAGGGAGATGTTAAGTTATTGAATGCATTAGTTTCTCTTTGTGGTGGCTTTTCTATGGCTGTTGTTTTTATAAGTAAACAGATTTGCTTCTGTAACCCAAATTCTAGCAATAACATCTCTGCACAGATTGTACTGGAGTGCTTGTACAGAAGCACCGCTACACACGAGCTTTGAGATAAAGCTTACGGTCACCATGAAGTCATTCTAACATTTGGAGATACAAATGACTGGACACTTTAAACACATTTTCATAGATACATATTGATAAAAAGTCTATAATAGCTTTTAATTAATTTTAAAATGAAAAAAACTTCATTGAGTAGATGAGAAGTCAGACTCTTTTTCCATCTCGTCGGAATTTTTCACAGAAAAGTGTCTGGGGTTTTGTAAGCCCAGGGTTTTTTTTGTAAGGCTTTCTAGTTGAAGGAAGTTGTGATGGCATTCATATATATTTTACAGTAATAAATAGGATGGAAAAATTTAGTCGGGGAAAAGGACATTACTGACACAAGAGCGTTTATAAATAGTCCTTGAATGATTTAGGTATGCAGTTATCATTAGGGCAGATGGGTTTAGTACAGTTGCCCAGTGGGAGCGGTAAGAAGAAAATGCAAACTATCAAACAAGAAAATATCCAATTGGCATTACTGCATGTCAGTGAAAGATTATTACATTTATGGAAAGACTTCATAATATTCTGCTCACAGCATCAGAGGTTTTGACCCACTGGCTGAGGAAGTTTGTTCTAGTACTGTACCTGGCCATGACCTGAATGAAATGTAAGTGTAGGAAGGAAATGTATTGCTGTACTATAGGATGATGGAAATTACAAGAGGAAAAAAAACCCCTCATGTCATTTAGGCTATTCCCTTGACAGCACCGAACATGAATTCAGTCTCACTGTTGGAGCTTTTTCTAATATTCAGGACAAATTGCCCTCATCCTTGCTGCATACCATTCCTCGCATTCATAACCATTGTACTACACTAAACAGATTTTTTTTCTGTTTATGTTGGCTGCCTTGAGTGACTCTCACATTTTGTCACTCCCTTATTTGCCACATTCCCAAGTTGTATATGTTTAGCTTTTTCAGTCTCTCATAAGAAAACCCTCTTCTGCCTTATTAACGAAAATAACCACAGCAGTGTGAATGCCTGCCTCTCTGTGGAATGGGATCTTCATGCTGGTGCAACTACCTCAAGAAATGGCCAGATGTAAAATTTTAAGGTTGACAAAATATTTTTTTTCACCTCCTCAGGTTAGGTCTGTCTTTGGCAGGTACAAGTTATTGTCTTCACTGCTTGCTTCATTGTCTGGATGTTCAGCCAGTTCTTCTCACGAGGAAGGCTGCAATCAAATGATCCTTCCCCTCAGAATATCACATTGCAGGAGCAGTTATGATTGCTGCAGTATGTACAGGTTCATTTTGCCTCTTACAAGATAACTTTGGGGGCCAGATCCCTGTGCAATGAAGCTCCGATGTCATGGAGGCTGTGCTGTGTACGGGCCAAGAGACGGCTCCTTTGAGAATGTTTTGCTGAGTATCCGGGCACTTCTTCCATCTCAGCCTGCTCCTTTTCCCTGGTTTTCTCCTCTAAGAAATTTTCAATTTGCCACTTAGTTTGATGTTGTGGAAATTACTTTAACGCTACTTTTCAGTCAGACATTCTCTAAGGAGCATGACTTACAATACAATTTAGCCAGAGACGAGTTTATGTCTTTGTAACAAACTGCAAATTACCAAGCTCACGAAACACAACTTTTCATAAATGCCACTTACAGCCTTGCAAATTCAAGCCAAAGTCAGGCTTTTAAACTTCGTTTGTCTTTCTGTACAGACTGCAGAGCAAAGATTAAAAATGCATTTGGGTTTTAACTTGAAAAAATAACATGCGGATTTCTTGGGTCATTTGATCCCATCATCAGACTGTAGAGCACCCGTGTATTTGTGGAAGAGTAATTAGTGTATACTGCAAATGTCAGACACTGGTTTTGCTTTGCTGAGTGAAAAGTAACTGGCCCAGCAGCATGGACAAAATTGAGGTAACTGATGAGAAAGTACTTCAGAACTGTTTAACAAGAAGCAGCAATGGTTTAGAAGAAGTGGTGTCAGGCTGGTTACCAGCACTCACTCTTTCTCTACAGCTCCTACTGGATAACCTACACCCAGTACTTGGCAGTGCGGTGTTTCACCACAGCAGATTCCCTTCTCAGGCCATTCTGAAAAAGAAAATCTCCTACAACTTTAAGCCCACAAGGGTGATGCCACTGAACACCTCGCAGGATTGAATGTACATTACCTAGCACATTGGCAAGCGCTCGTCCATAGATTCATAATGAATATATGCAAGGAACCCTGGCAGGTCTCCTGAAATACATTAAGCACGTGAGCAGTCTTGAATTGAAGCGTGAGTGCTGGGGACCTGGCAGGGTCCAGCATCTCTGGGACTTACTCAAGCTAAATGCAGTTTATTGTAATGTGGAGAGCATCTTTAATGGTCTTGGTATCAGCCTGCAGGTGAGGCTTAATATCTTTCCTAATTATGTGCCTACTTGTGTATGGATCAACTTCTTATTTTTTTCCATAGTTGCATATAGTTCTTCATTAAATGTCTTTATTTCAACTGCAACCTGTGTTGTAAGTATACTGGTGCTGGTGTGGAGAGAGAGTCTTATTTACAACTGTGTGTTTCAGTACTGCCCAAGGAGTTCATGCTTTTTCTTTCTACTCTCAACTCAATTATTATGCTAAAAATTTTAAAGTTAATTTTCCCTACTAATTCATATATATTATGGTGGCTATGACTTCGTACCGTACCAATATTTCTTTCAGCTGTATGTATTTATTACCCATCAGACTGAATTACTGCATCAGTTTAAGACAAATCAGCTTGCAAAATGAGAAGATTTAACTTGGAAAATAAGTTTGGTGAAATTTCAGGTAATCAAAGATGGAATTAAAAAAAAAATATGATTCCACTATAATACATGTTTAAGAATATAAGATACTATAATATAAGACAATGGCCTTAAATTGGAAGGGAGAAGGTTTAGATTAGACATTAGGAAGAAATTCTTCACAAGGAGAGCGGGGAGGCCCTGGCACAGATTGCCCAGGGAAGTTGGGGATGTCCCATCCTGGAGGTGTTCAAGGCCGGGCTGGATGGGGCTTCGAGCAGCCTGGTCTGGTGGGAGGTGTCCCTGCCCATGGCAGGGTGTGCGACTGCATAGGCTTCAAGGTCCCTTCCAACCCAAACCATTCTGTGATTCTATATCAAGGATATCATCACTCATTAACTCATAGTTCATTAAGTAAAATCTGTCTCTTCTGGATGGCCTCTTGCAGAAAGGGAACCAGGGAAAACGTGTAGTGAGCCCTGTTTGAAGAAGCCTGTGTGTCTGCATTGAGGTACGGATTACTTGCAGCTGTGTGTTTCCAGGACGCTGCAAGGAACAGATCCCCTGTTGCCCCTGCAGAATGTGCAATTGTCTATGATCTATAGTCAACTGCTGTAGACTTATTAAAAGCCCTTTACAACATACAAAGTAAATAGTAGTTTAGAAATTGCCTATTCATTTATGTGCACAACAGACCGTGATATTTCTGTCCATGCCACTGGTCTCTTGCATCAGCCCCTGTAGAATTCCACAGGAGATTTTTACTGTATCTCTTCCTCACTGACTGTATTGGCTAAGAAACTCGTGTGTAATGTTTCCAGGTCTTTGGAGACTCTTGCAACATGCTGGTTTGCCAGTGTTGATGTTTCAGCATTTCTCTGATAACTCAACCTTCTTTCTGTGTGCAAGTGATTTGATCCATAACTGCTTCGCCTCCTCTCATTTGCCTGATTATAAAACAAATACGTTTCAATGCAGACACATCAAATAAGAAAGGCATCAACTGTGGAAAAGGGGCATGATTCATTACCAGGGACACTGCACTGAGATCAGAAACAGGACTGATCACAAACTGTGCCCTTCACCTGCTTTGTGACCTTGGATAAATCCCGTCTGCTTTTTTCTCACCCTTTGAACATGCAGATCATAAGCCTGTCCAGACAGAGGCTGTGTCTTAGGAATAGATGACTGGAAGGGCAAATGGGGATCACTGAGCCGATTCCCTCGAACCGCAGGCAACTGCACCAAGTGTTTTGTTTCGGGAGTCCCTGCTGTCCTGCCTCACAGCCACGTGTATCGCAAGTCACAAACCTCTCTGCAGTTTCATGCAGATATGTAACATCTTTTCTAAAGGAATGTGAAAGCCACAAAACAGAATGTGCCAGAGTAGGAACAGGATGTTGCTGGAATATGCTGTGTAATCATGCAATGAACAGGGCCCCGGCTATTGATACAAAACAAATAATAACAGCAAATGGTGGTTGTCATCTCTTTATAAAGCAAACCAAAAGATGTTTAGTGGTAAATGAGGACAATAATAAGCAAGGCAGACCTTCTTCAGTGCAAGCTATTCACTTCTGAAGCCCATTCGGAAGCCAAAAACTGGAGATAATTGGTGATTTCTCAGTTATGTTCACAGATGTTGAGGATCTGTGGGAATTCAGCATCAGCTGTGCATCCAGCAGATTGTTGGCTTGTTCCCAGAGACCTGAAATCCCATTCTTCTCTCTATTTTAAAGAAGCTCAGAGATACCCCTTTGTTTCATTTACTGATGTTACTGTAAATGGAGCAGGAAATGAGCAGAACGGTCAGACACTGTGAGAAAACTCTTGGTTGTAGCCTGTGCAATTCAATCTTGAAGCAGGTAAAGGAAAAAGGCAAACCGACCCTTCTGCATTTCCCTGGACAAAAGCCTGAAGGTGCATTCTTGGGAAGGAGTTCAGAAAATTCAGAAGGATGAAAAGAAACAAACCTTTGGATAAGAAATTATCTCATACTGATGCCTTGTGACACTCCCTGGAGAGAAATATGGTAGTATGCTTCTCCTAAATTTTAGTTGAACTGGCACGCTAGCTAAAGTTCTCCAGACTTTCACTTTTGAATGTGGTTTAGTTCCTGACAAATGTTGGGTGTTTCAAAGAAACACAAAATCTTCATGTGTTCTGTGCTTCAGTGAAACAGCCATCATAGAAGTAAAACTGCCATTCTAGAGTTATCTCTGAGGAAAAGCTAGTCTTCAGGTGGCTGACAACTGCAAATGAACTTAGTTATAAATTCCTTTTATTGCCGCCTTTCTGTATGACTGGGGTTAATTCCAAAATATGAATGAACTGTAATTAGCGCAGACCCGTTTCTGCCCTCACGTTTTACACAAGTGGCTCACAGTGGCAGACCTGGGTGTATTCACGCTAAAACGATTCAGTTAAATGTAACACCACTTGGTATGCAGCATGGGTGTTGTTTGTCTTCACAGTACTTTAATGATGCACTGCAGTCTTTGGTATTGAAGCACTACCTGCATCTCAATGAAGAGCCAGGGTTGCTGTACAGGGGATGCTTCTGATAACGCAGAGCTCAGCCCAAACAGCATCTCTTATCTACTGCTTGTGATGCAAACCTTAGAAGCATACTGTGTTCTGGTACAAGGTATTGTGACTTTTTTCATCACTTTGTTTGGTGCAAATGAATGTTTATAACACAGCGGCAGTGCTGTAATCTGATTAAAAAGAAAAGCAGAAAAAAAAAACCAAAGCAGCCAGTGATCTAGTTTGCTGCCAAAGCAACCCACCTGTGCCCACCTGCCCGAAAGCACAATTCAGAATCCTCTCCCTCTGGACAGAGTGCCTTCAGGTTAAAGAAACAAATGTTTCTTAAATGGGTCTCCTAAATCTTTAAGAGAAGATTATTTTGAAATCTGTTTATGAGAAGCTATTTTGCTGTTTCGTTAACTGGGACGCTAATGCAACCTCTTCATAGCAGTCGGTATGGTTAGCAATTACCCCTTTGTAATTTTTTTTCAGCCATCATTTGGCATGAGAACAGCTTTTGGAATCCTTGAACTTACACTGGTAAATTGTAGTCTGAATTCTCTTTCCTAAATCGCTTTTTGTGTGCTTGAAATCCATCATCATCTTCAAGTGGTTTGTGTTTGGATGAGGCTCCGAAGGTGAGATTGGTATTTGAGAGTTTTCCTGTCTCGAGAAGCAGAATCAAAACGCCACTTGCCAGAAGTCACTGGAAAATTGCTTGTCTCTAGCTCAGTATAGATGCCTCGTGCCATAACAAAGAACAGCGCTGCAGGCTTAGAGCCAGAGGAGGCAACAACAACCTTCTGCAAGATCCTACAGGAGTGTGTATGGACCAAGTCAGTGAGCAGATTCGGAGATCCAGGACTTGTGATGATGTTGGGGTAATCCAGCTACTGACTACTCCCATCAACATCATCTATTCACAGATACAGAATTGTAAAGTATAAAGATCAATTTATCATGCTGGAAAGTGCAGAGGGTCAGCCACCAGCATGTATTGCAAAAAAAGGGTTATTCCAGTTAGGATGCTGCCTGCCTGGCTTAAAAGGCAAGGTTTAACTATGAGCTACACATTGAAAATAATTTGCAATTACCAATAAATGTATTAATAAAAATACCTATTAGAAATTGCTTAAAGGGTGGAAAAAACCCTCTTATAACCTCTCATCCAGAAAAGCGGTCTTTGCAAAAGCCAGGGAATGAGTAGAACTTAATGCTGAATTTAATGCTACCTTCACCATCCCAAGTAATCATATCCTGAACGGCTCCCACAATGATCATGGGCAAGCTTTAACAGGTAAGTCTTTGCAGAAGTAACAGTCTGCTAACTTTGTGAAATCCTTGTTAGGTCAAGTAGATCTTGATTTTTTTTTCCTGCTTTGGTAATCAAATCTTGAAAAACCAATAACAAAATTGTATTTTTTAGTTTCTGGAAGTTGTCTGGAGCTGTAACCATAACTGCCCAGTCCTAAACCATCTTCCCCTCCTTTCTGATTTTCTCTCATACTGCGTTACAACCACATTTTTCTGGGTACGTTGTGCCTTTTATCTGACAATCATAGCATACTCAGCAACAGAGTTTACTTTTTTTGGTGTCAGTTTTTATCTTATAAATTTTTTTTTCTTAAATTTCTTGATCACTAGATATGAACTGCTCTCTCACACTGCTTGTTTAAATTCCCTCAAATTAGCTGATCATAAGCCTCTGCCTGCCAGATGCCAGCCACAGGGGAGGGGTGGGGTCTCAGGAGGCAGTCCTGTGCCACTAAAGGTTGTTCTAACATGTTAAAAACTTGGGGTAATGGAGTTGCCATTAATTCATCAAATAATTTATTCTGCAACAATGTTCTCTCCTTTTTAAAAAGCTTTTTTTGGTGTCTAACTAGGTTTTCATTCCTGCAGTTTCAGGTCTCCAATGCTTGTGTGTCTTCCTGTGGTCATGGGCAGCAGGTGATTCCCTTCCCACAATGCAACAGCCTTCAGGTAACTTTCCTCAGTCCCCTCTATGCTAAACCAATCACATACCTATGCCTTTTTGCTCTCCTTGATTCACACCTTCTCTGGACCCCTCCCCATACTGCACTGGTGTTGCAATGGAACAGTTCTTATACTCCACAAGTCCTGCAGATGTGTAAATATATGCATAACTGCTGGGTTTTGTAAAAGAATAACAATGACAATGACCTATAATTCTTTTTCCACCAGCAGGTAGCCCCTCGCAGACCCATGTCACCAGATCTTTTCCATCATCTGTATGGCAAATGAAGTCACCACAGGGAGCCAGATCTCTGCCTGGTGCTGGGACGTGGTGATGTCATGTGCCCTCTCTTCCTGGCAGTAAATCAGGGCGACTTTCTGCCTGTTTTGCTTCTCTCCTGTAACAGTCTAATCGTGACAGCTAATTAGGAGAATGTCTGCCTAATATTAAGATACATGAAATTGACTGCATCTCTCTACTGTGTTGCTGTGGAAGGAGATGAGAGATGCTTTGTTCTGGATGAGTGAGTGATGGCCACTGCTCACCTCTTGTTCCCTTTCAGCTTACCAGTAATGTATTAGTCCTGATTATGTTTTTCTCTGGGATAGAAGTAATGCTGTCTGTTTTTTCTTTTATCATCTCTCTTCTCACCCTTCTAGCAGATAGGGAGAACAATTGCCTTTTAAAGCTTCCTGCTATCATGCTTTTTTCCACGATTCCCTAATGAGGATCATTAAGGTTTTGAGGTTCTCCTGTCAGACTTTGAAAACACCCATTTGTCCGACTATGATCTGAGCTATTTCAAGGAGAGATTTTACCCTTCTATCATTGGTGTTAACCACCTGCTTGGCATCTTTAATAACATTAATAAAGAATGCACTGAACATTCTGGCTTTCTTGGCATTCTCAAAACTTTAATGAAACAACAATTTTCTGTGTTTTTTCTCTTATTCCCCTTATCTTTGACACTGGCAAGTTGCTTTTCACTATTGTGTGCCTTGGATTTTTTTTTAAGTTTTATTTTTATCCTTTCATTTTTGTGTGATTATACTGTTCAATGCTCTTGATTCTGTTACTTGTTCATAAAGCACTATATATATATGCATGGAGGTATAAAACCTTCTGAAATTAGTGATCATGGTGAGTCATGATAGCTCCTATGATCTATTTTTCTCTTTAACTTTCCCAGCATATTTTTGAGAAAGTGCATGATTTCTTAACATCATTAGATAATATCTTTTCCCCTCTTCCTTTATATTCTGAACAACCTGTACCCTCTCACTATCCTTCAATAATCAGCAGAGAGCTTAGAATGCATAAGACAATGCCAGAATTCATGTTAAAAGGAAATTTGCTCATAATCAGAGTTTAGTTTTTGCTCTGCTTGAGATGTTTTTAAGGGCAGAAGCAGTCTTTGTATTTTGTTAAATATGAAGGTTATTGCTTCTCAAATAGGTTTAAGTAATTAAATAGAACCTTCTAAAGGGCAGCTTCTCACTGTCTCACTTCAATGAAATTTTTGGTAAGTATATAACAAAATAGCCCTGGTAGTTTCCACCAGTTGTTGTTGGAATAGATTAGTATGGTATTTATGACCTTAAGTGTTAAGATGAAACATTAGTTTATGTGATAAGGTTTCTGCAGTTTAATTATATATGTTGGCTGCAAAACCCAGGATGTATTCTTAGGTTTGAACTGCATTATTAATAAATACGATTTTAAAGTTGTCTTTTAAAAATTCAGAAAATAGTGAGAAACTTGCATAAAATACCTTCCAAATTCTTTTCACGTCTGCTTCCACGAGAAATTGCTGGGTTAGTTTTGCAAAGGACAATGCAGTGTGCAGGTCTTACATGTGAGATGAAAATAACACTGGGTGAGTGTGAAGAATCTTTATACACAAACAGTGGCTCAGTCCTGGGCTGATGTGTAGAAGACTCACTCTGATGCCTCTTGAGTATCAAGCACATATTAGAGTTATTTTATAAAAACAGGATTATAACTGCAGTAGTACAATAAGAAATGACCCTTTCTGATGCAAGATGATTTCTTGATTTTGGAATGAAGAAGGCGATCAGATGTGACTCTGATGAAAGTTTACAGCAAACAATAGTAGGATTGCTGTATTTGAGCAAGTTCATGTCCCCTGACCAAAACACACAAAAGTAAGTCACGGTGGATTTTAAATTAAATTTCTGCTAACTTGTAAATGTGATCTTACCGACTAATTCTGAAGTACAACTGCTGTCTTCTCAGTCTCCTTGAATTTCACTTTCCAGGGCTGATGATTCATTACTCGTGGTGTAAGTCATCTGAGAGACATAAGGAAGACCTACCTAACCACCAAACATCTTCTGTTAGACATTTCTGAAACTGTAATTGGCGTATGGTTGTATTTGTGGTGATGCCCGGCTTCACCCCTGCTGATGACTCCAAAGGAAGCACTCTTCCTGGAAGCTTTAATAGTGTGAGATAAGAAAAGTTTTTAATGAACTGAGAAGGGGAGGAGGGGGAATAAAAATCAATACCAACTGCTTTGTGATTTACATTTCAGATTTTAGTACTTCCTAAGTTCAGTGCACATATGTATGAGATTATTGTAATGAAGATGTATATAGTAAGACTTTGTATTTCATTGCAGTTTCTGCTTTTCCCTAGGTACTGAGCTCAAACATGGGATCTACCGATATCTTCTTGCTGACTGACAGTGGGCAGAAAATCAAACCATTTACTGGTTGTCATTGGGATGCTGAGTTTTACCACTGTGGCACTGGATGCAAGTGAGATGAGACTTTTAACAGGGAGCACAAGTGGAACCGTAAGGGTGTAGGAAACCCCACCCTTCTCCTTAAGCCTTTCAAGGCATTGGCTTTTTTTAACAGTTTTACCCAAATACAAAATGTCAAAACAATAGCGTATTGTTTGCCACTGCCTTGCTAAGAAAGATTTTGAAGCCATAATGCTCTTGGGAAAATGGAGTTTGATTTAATTGATCATCTAAAACCCTAGACATACACATAAATCATGACATATATTCCTTGCTTCAAGGACTGTGCAACATATGGTAGAAATCCTGCTTTTCTTACTCAATTATTTCCAGTCAGCTAAATGAGAGAGGCTGTATCAGAAACCATACAAGGGTCCGACTTCTATGGGTATTGCTGCCCTTTAGTGCAGCTTTCTAGCATTTCCTAAGGAGACTTTAGTTTTGAGCTTTGGCATATGCACTCCAGGTGAGAGTACTGGCTTCACAAAGAACTGGCCAGTATACAGCACTGTCAATTTTTAACCTGAATGCTCTCTAAACTCTTCCTAACTTACTGACCAAACTGACTTCTTCAGAGTGGGCTGGCTCTGACATATCCAATTTCCTTTACTAGCTCTATTTTAAACCACACTATATATATCAGCAGAAAATTCATATGCAGAGAGTTCACGGTGCTGCAGAGCAAAGGGTGGTACCAGACAGAGTGCTAGCTGAATAAAAGTAATGCACAAATGCAGCAGCTCAGCTGGCCAAGGAATCAGTTTTGTGGTTCCCAGCACGGTGCTTGCTTGCTAGACCTTGTTCTTGCTTAACTTTTCTGGTGATGCTTTAGAAAATCACTAGATTTGGATCCAAAACCATTTTATACCTGGCTTATCCTGGGGACTGGACAAAAGGACTGACTTTTAAGTCTAACACAAACTCACTGAAACTTGGGTGTAGGATATGTAGGTGTAGGAAATACATCAGCCTAAACTGAATGTACCAGTTGAAAGTATTTCTGGTACGTGGTAGTACATCACAGGCAGAAACTTCTCTATATAATGGTGAACTCTTCAATGTTTCGTTCTTGCTGCCTTGATCTCTGGCTTGTAACAAAGATAAAGCTTATGCCCTTACACCTTCCCTATTATGCAGATTGCTGATGCTGAGGTTAATATGAATTAAACTCTTGGCTTTGTCTAATAAGTGTTCTTAGGGGAAGATTACTTCAGAGAAGTGGGAAGCCCTAATAAATAGCAATGATAATATCCATTTCCTGGAAAAGAGGCTTCTCTTAATGCTACATTAGAATTTGTCTAAATACAGAAGTTCTATTTTAGATCATTAGTTCTATTAAGTCTTCTATGCATTACACCTGTCTTTTGTTTGGACTTTGAAAAAGTAGCATTATAAAACCACGGCCCTATTTTCAATAGCTATAATAAGAAAAAAGCAGTCACAATGGTTGTGCTCTTAGGAGAATGAATGAGGGGAAGTCAAAATTTTAAGAACAATCAGTTTTAAATTAGTGTCATAAAGCTGAGGTTAAATGTTTCCCTCAGGGATGATATAGCAAGGGAATTCCTTGTTTCAGTTTTTCTGTCTTGAAATTTGAAGAGTAAGCCTCCTTGAATCTCACTTACATAAAATAAACATATGCAACACCTTTGAAAAATATTCCTGCCATGAAATATGCATTGTTGGAATACCAATAGGTGAAATGCATTTCAGCTTTAACAGCAAATATATCTTAGCTGAAATTACTGTCAATATAAATTATCGCTGCACGAAATGTATTACATTTAAAAAATAAGATGTGCTACCAATATTTCCCCAAACTGCTGAAAAGCTATTTTAATCTGTAGAAACTAGAATGTAAATTAATGAATATTAGCCTAGGAAAAACACATATTGGTGTGTGGCAATGTACAGACCCTATTTCATTGGCTTTTAGTATCATGTTGGGCTAGTGCAGGGAAAACTCAGATATACAGAGAAAAGAAAAATCCTTGCATACAATGTGAGCATGTTTGAACACAGATGCGCACTGATCTAGGAGGGATCATGTCTGTGACCTGAGTTTTCCCTCAGTCCTCAGCTTACTCAATGGAGATGGGCAGAGACCTCTAAAGCCCTGAGAGCAGTGCCTAAGCAAACAACGAGGTACTGAGGGGCATCTAGAGCCCTCCCAAAGGGAGCAGAGGCCACATGTACCTATCTGTGACACTGCTTAGGTAGCAGAGTACTAATTCCTATACCATTGCTTTAACCTGCAAGCCAAGCTGAGAGTATCCTGCAATCCCAGGCAGTGTGCGTAGCCACAGCCACCTATGTAACGTGCTGAATCTCTTCTGTCCAGTATATTAGTTTTATTGCACATGAAACAGATGCTTTTGTGTAAGAGCAGTGTCTGCCATGTTATGGAGACAACAGAATTGCTAAATAAACATAGGATTACCTGAAAAACAGAGGAGTTTCCTTCAAAGCGCTGAATTGTGCAACCAGAAACAATGGGGATTTGGATAGCATTTATTTTATCATGTTATTGGCTCATGTCCTGCTTCTGATACAAGCTTCTCCTATTGTCTTACTTCATGACCTGCAACATGTAATTTAATGTTTACTTTGCCCATAAAATGAGGGACACTGTCAGTGGTCCTTTCTTCTGTGTCTCGATGGAAAAAAATCCATAATGGGAGATATGTGACTTCGTCATAGTACTATTTGACTTAGTAATTCCTGACATCTAAATTTTTAGCTTATATCATATTTGGTTTTGCTATTTACCTTTATTTGCTCTGAAATTACTAGAACATTTTCCTCATTTGCCTATATTAGAATGTTTTTTATTCTTAGAGGTTTGATCTCGCTGCCATCATAAACTTAGTGTTGGAAAGGACAGAGCAGTTGACATCTCCCAGATTCTGGTACTGAAGAGGATGATAATGGTTACATATCAGGACAGGGACTGCACGTTATAAGAAAAAGCAGGAAAAGATGTATTATTGAAATGTATTGTTTGCTTTAGTTTTTTTAATATAAAAATCTATCAAAGTCTAATTTTCTCAAAGCTTAGTAACTCACTGGCTGGTTGGCAGCTCAGTTCAGGAAGAAGATTTAGGTCTGGCTGCACATCACTTAATATTGCTTTAAAAGCTGCAGCACAGTTGAAGAAGTTCCTCACCATAACTCTTGCAAACCACGGCACCAGTTCTGCACGAAAAATCCTGTTTCAAGCCATAAGTCTGTCCATATTCAGACTATTGTAAGATTGGTGTATATGGCAGAGGATTGCCACAGTATTGGCTTCCCAATGCTTTGTTCTCTTGGCTTTATTGTAGGGGAGACAGTGCACTTTAAAATTGTTCAAGATCTTCAAAGAAATGAAATTATAAAAAGCGCTTCCCTGCTGTCTTTTTTTATATGAGTATTATGAAAAAACACTGAGATACAATTTGAAAACATTTCATTTGTGAAATTAGAATTTCAAAGAATACAGATGTTGCTTTTTCTGAAGAGATGACACACACAGCAGTTGTTCACTGTGTGATGAGGAATAAAAGATAAATTGCTTTTGTGTCTTTGCCTACTTTGAAACTTTCAAAACAAATGTCTTTCTGTGCCTCTTAGGATAAAAATTCAACAAGGACAATACCCAGTTATGGCCAGAAGCATACTAGATACAATGTATTGGCAAAGCACTGGAAATGGGGAAAAATGCCTTTTAGTACCAAGGGTGTATGCTGCCTCTCTATATATTTTGCATTGCCTATTTATAGTATTACAGCTTTTATGTAATTAATAACTCCCAGCAGCAAGGTGGGAACATGTCTGCAAAGTAATCATGGCTCATAAGTAGCTAAAATTCCCTTTGAATCCATGATGTTTGCAATGAATTGCCACCTGGTTCATCTCACCCAAAGTCAGTCATCTAAATGTCTGGATTTTTTTTTCTTCCTTTTTTTTTTTTTGTCTCCAGCAAACCTAAGTTGTGTCTCCAACCAGCACAGGGGCTGTTCTTAGCTCGCTTATGTGGGTGGGATGAACTGCCCTCTAGAAGTGGCATTGGCCATACTAAGAGACTTGGGAGCTGGTTTAGATACAGTCAAAATACAGGTGACTAGCAACAAAATGAATTAGCTGCCAGCACACTTTCTGGAAACATAAGAGTATGGAGTTTCTGCCTGAGCTTTCTGGAGCCAATCAGTCCTCCTGGGCTTCATGCTGCACTACATGGCGAAAGTCCTAGGTGACCTCTACTTGAGAACAACTCATCTGTGTTCTTACATAGGCACTTAAGGTTCTGATAAGAGTGATGGAATTTAATTTCTATGGCATCCTTTCAATGAGGGTTTTCCCCCCCAATTTTAGATATGGCTTTCATTGTTTTAAATAAAGTTTTTTATTTGGCATGGTGAATAGAAAGTCAATCTACAGACAATGAAACATTGCTACACTACGCAAAACATTGTTGCAGATAGACTAAATGCTGTTAGTAATCTACTCATTACACAGGACTGATGGTCTCTAGTTTGGTGAAGATCAGTGTATTTTTCTTCCTACCAGGCTATTGAGCCTATAATCTTTCAGCTAGGATCACTTCACCGATGTGCCTTTTTTTCTTTCTAAAATTAAAGATTATTGTTACTGATTATTTCTATCCCCTATTTCTACCTGTCAAAGTTTTATTAAATTACCATAGGTACAAAGACAGTTAATCTGTTCCCTAATTTTCACTTTGCCATTTCCACCTGTAGTCCGTGTAATCTTACTATTGCTATCTGGTTCAGTTTGTCTCTTTCCAATCAAAGAATAAATAGAAATGGAAATAATTTTATCAGTGAAATGCTTAACAGAAATTTCCTTAACTTTCATACAATTCCTTGTAAATACTGACATCTTTCTAAGCACCAATAAGCATGGATCATTGGAAAAGCATCCATACCACTTCTTCAAGTGGTAAAATCTACATACCCAAGTTGCAGACCTGAGTATCATTTGAGGTTAGGATGTCATTGTACTTTGTGGGTAACGTTATGACACACTCATATGATTATATATCTACTTGGATCATTCTAAGCCACGCTATTAGTAATATCACTGATATATCTGCTCATAAGAACACATGTCCCATTAGGCTGGTACGGCTGCGAGCTGCAATGCTCATTGCTAGTAGGGAGAGTATTTGTGGCAGTTACTGGTTTATCCTTTGATTTGTTAGCATACAGCGTATTTATGGCAACTCCGTTCAAAATTCAGTTCAACCTATTAGAAATAATCATGTTTAAGACAAAACTGATAAAACGCTTCTCTGCAGTAGTATGGCGTGACTAGATTAATTTGTTTGTGACTGGTTTATCTGTGCCTCTTTTATGAGGGTAATTACAGCCTTCCACCTGAACAACGTGAAGCAATTTTCTATTAAAGCTGAAGAAGGCGAAGGGGGGTTGCTATCAGTATAATCTCCTCCATGCTGCATTTTACTGCCATGTACTCTTGTTACAGATAGCACATTTATTGCCTCATAGATCAGCGAGGAACGTGCCACTGTTACCACACGAGGCTGTCTCCATCGCTGCACGGGAAGGCTGAGGAATGGCTGGTGGCCAAGCTGCAGGGCTTACCAGACATAACCAAATTGAATCATTTTAAGAGTCAAGGACACATGTGTTTATACTGAGTTTGTGTACTGTGGACAAGATTTTTTCAAATGTGAGCATTTCTTTTCCTCAGAGACCCGTAAGGATGTGTGTGTGATTTACAGTGGAGGGAATGAAAGCTGTTGGGTTCAAATCATCATACAGAGATCAAAATAATACCTTCTGTGTAGCAAATATTGCATGAAAGTACAATTTGCACACACACACAAAATTTAAAATACTTCACATGTAGTGCTATATGTAATCTTTACCCCTCATTGTTTTCATTTTGAATCAGTTTGGTTTTAGCTGTTTAAATAACTCACTGGCACAGCTGGTGTGTGTTCCTTAGAAGCTCGTTGTAGCAGAGATAGCAGGTAAAGCTGAAGCTGTTCATTTAGATGCTTTTTTGATACTGAAGATTGCAAGTTCAATTTTTGCTATTAGAACTGGCAAGTACACAGGCACTGAAAGAAGATATGAGCCAAAGCTTGACTTTAAGGAGGCAGAACTGAGAGCCCCTGAGAACATACCTTACTACTGGCCTAATAGAGGCTATGAGAAATGTTTCCCTCCTCTCCATCCTCCCATCTCAAAGTCTGAACGAATTAATCTGGGCAGGAGGCTACTTCAAAGTCTCAAGGCAGGCAGCACTGAGCTTTTCTGAGATGGTCCCAAATGTAAAGGCTGTAATTCAGAGCTTTGTGCCACAACTCTGCATCACCCTTAAATGATACACATCAGTCTCATTCTAAGATGACAACCTGAAATGAAACCCCTTCCCTTCCAAGATAGGGAATAAGAGATGGAGGAGGGATTTTTTGTTTGTTTTATTTTTTTCTGTAAGTTTAGCCAATTCATTTAAAGTTCATATTGTTTAGTCCAGGGAGCTATAGTAGAAAAGTTGTTTGGAACAGCAGTATGGACAATGCCTACCTTAAACTTCATTTCAATCCTCCAAAGCTTCTGCAATCCAAAATTAATTGGAAAAGCAACTTATCAGAGTGATTTTGTTGAGAGCTGGAGGTGACATGCTGGATCTTCCTGTGCATATAATATCCTGGGTGCTTACTAAGTTACTGCTAACTGAGTGTAGACTTGGGGAGATTTATGACTTTGTCCTGTCAGAGTGACAAAAAGTAGCCTTGAGGTGGTGCTTGCTCTGTTCATCTCCACACTTTCAATATATTCTCAAGGCTATTGCTTCTGTCTAGTGTCACAGATCTACATCAGCATTTTCATATCATTACCTTCAGGAAGGAGCATTCCCTTCATTTCAGCCTTGTTTAGTTCTAGACTATAAATAACACTAACTGCTCATGAAACTGAGTCTTGCAGAGCCCTACCCTGGAGGTTACTCAAAACCTGAAAATTTCATTGGTTTGACAGTCTTTACAAACTTAACATCTAATACATAATAATCATCATGCCAGTTGGAAATCTGTAATTATGGCCTACTCTACGTTTTTGCACAGTAGATGAGAAATAATGTTGAGTACACCACTGAAGGAAGTATGCGGAGAGTATTTGTCAAGCCATTTTCTCCACATGATTCTTATTCTTGCTCCCTCTCCCCAACTCCCGAGTTAGTATGATGGGAAAATAAATAGATATTTATGCCCGTTTCTAGAAATGCAGTTGTCTCAGCACATACAGCACCCAGGAGAGCTGTAAGAAATAAATTAGTGATCTACTGCTTGTATATGCCAGCCAGGATGCATATCTGACTGCTTCTAAGGAGCTAAATATTTAAGATGAGGAAAGCTTGCAGTACTGTGAATGTCAGTGATATGTCGAAGGAACAATAAGCTTCTTGGGCTTTTAGGGGTCTGTTCTTCAGATGCTGCTGGTTATCGAGTTATTGCCAGTGCCTCTGGGGACCTGACTGTTGCAGACCTGGGGCTCTGCGGAAAAGGAGCCTGTTGGTGATCCTGAAGACCCTCTCCAGAAGTCATGAACCCGGTATTTAGGTGATATGAATTCTCCATCTCTGCTGCAAGGCAAATTTTCATTAGCTGAGGATCTGGCCCTGTAATTAGGCAACAATTTTTCAGTTCAGACAGCTGCTTGTGTGTAGACAACTCATTGATGTGGTGGCTGGGATGTGCAAATGAGATAGAGACTGTGTTTTGTGCTCATTAAAGAAGGCACCAGAAATCTCATATAGCCACCATCTGCCACCTTGTTTGTTGAGTTTGATCATTAGTCAGTGAATGGTTCTACTGAAAATCAGTGATTAATCTCCGGGATATGATTCTCTTTATCATGATGAAGGATGGCACAATTTAGCTCATTATGATAAAATTGTGTGAATGTCCAAATTCTCTTTAAAAGAGATTGGGATTCATAAAGCAGTTAAGTACAAAAATGGGAAAATTAGGTGTGAGGTTTTTGTAATGCCTATTTACGAACACAAGCTCCTTGATAAAATCCGGAAATATCTCTTGTAGATACGCATTGACTAAAACAGCAATGCGGTTGTGCTTAAAGAAGGACTTCTAGAAGGCACACAATGTCTGCAGACAATTTTAACGACTGACACTGCTTTCAGCAATCTATTACGAGGCTTTTCTTTCTAGACAGTAGAAGGAATATTTCATGGACAGTGGCTTTCAAGTATTTGCTGTACTCTGGCTTGGGCTCAATTTGACTATAATGAATAAAACTAGTTTTAGGGAAAAGGGGGTTAGTAATGGCCCTGATTTATTAAACACGTAATGATCTTTAATGTTCTTTTCCTTAAAAAAAATAAAAGGGTTTCGACTGGATCTTGGAGCTTTTAATTGCATGTTGGACTAGTTTTCCAAACAACAAAGCAGTAAACCTTGTTATGGATCCATTTCACATTTTATGTGAAACGATTTAATCATAACTGGTACTCACAGGGAATTTAAATAGTCTAAACCCAGTCTGATAACAAAGGTAGAATTATAATATGCAGAGATTTATAGCCCATGAAATTGCTCTAAATTCAGGGAGGGTGCGCAGGATATATGTCATTGCACATTTTGGTTTTGTACTGCTATCTTCAGCTGTTTTCTATCTTGAGAATGCAAAAAATATTCTCTGTTTTTGTTGCTGGGCATTTTACCAGTCTGCATCATATGTCTAAAAAACAATTTAAAAGGCGGTGGAATTATTCACTATGTTTGAAGAAATCTGTTCACAGGCCTAATGATTTTTTTTCTCCCTTGCAACTATATGCAGTTTTACCCAATACTTTCACTCCTATAAAGAAAACTGTTTACACAGAGGTTTACTCTGGATCACCGTATTCATGAATAGCAAATAAAGGTTAAAGGAATACTTTTTGTGTTGTAACTTTTGCATTTCGCATTGCGCGGGGAACTGAATGCTTCTGGCACCCAACCTGCAATATGTATTTCATGTTGATGAAATTTATTTGCACGTTTGTCCCATTCCATATTTAAAAAGTGACTGGAACAATGAAACTGGAACAGAGGCCACTTCTATGTGGAATGGCTCAGCCTGCCCACTTGTGCTTTAGGAGGATAGTGGAGCAAGTATTTCCTGCGGAAGCTTCAGACTTCAGGTCTGAGCTATTAAGTCAAGTCCCCACGAGCCATTTAACTGACTGTATGGAGCATTCCACCAGGCAGCTAAAGAAAAACATTTCCCCCTCCCACCCACAACAAAAAGGGATCAGCAGGAGGCTTTTCCTTACCAGTCCTCCAGGGGCGGGATTACAAGCCCTGTGCAGTGGTCCCTGCGTAGCTTTCACACTCCTCCTGTCTGTGACCAGGTGTAGAGCCTGGCTGTGCTTCTATTGTTGTCTTAAACATCCAGGGATTCTACTTTTATTGTCCTAAACATCATCTGACTCTCCTTGCGTTGCTGTCTTTAACACTTTCTCAGAGCTGTGGGTGCTGCTGGGCTGGTGCTGGTGCTGCCGCAGGGGAAGGGGAGGAGGTGCAGCAGCAGGTGCCCCCCCGCCCCGACTGGGCACGGGGGCCACAAAGGGTACAGGCAGAGGCGATTCTGGTAGGATCTGTTGAACCCCCAGTAAAGTTACAGCCCCCAGCCCCGATTCCAGAACCTTCTTAAAGGAGCCTCTGCGCATGCACCTACTCGAGAACTTTCGCAGCCAGATCTCCGTCACGCTCATGGCGGGGCGGGGCCTTCGCTGTGCGCAGAGCCCGCCAAGACGGGAGGGGCCGCGCCCCAAGGGCTGCCTTGGGGGCGCTGCGGGGGTGCCGCAAGTCCAGGTGCTCCTGGAGGCTGCGTTTTGCAGAGGCGCATGGAGAGGTAACTGTTTTCCTCTTTCCCCCGTGCCCCTGCTATTCTTCTCTATTTCGTCTTTATTTTCTTCTGCTCTCCGTGGCACTGCTGTGCATCGTATCCGAGTTGTGTCGTTCTGTGCAGTGCCTTGGGGGTCAGAGTGGGATCTGTTTTGGCAGCTTTTGGGAGGTTACAACTCGGAGTGCACGCGACTACTTGATTCCGTGTTTTGGCCGTGCTCAAAGTACTGATTTGTTGTTTTGGCTGTGTCCACAGTAAACCCTGTTTGGATTTACCCCGGGAGATTTGTCGTCTCTAGTTGCCCGTGCAGACCTCACAGGACCCTTCCCTCCCTGGCTGAGCGGGTCTGGGTGAACCTGGGTATTTTTATTTTTGCCCAGGGCTGCTGTCCGGGTCCCTGTGAGAAGACACCCAGCCTGCTCATTCTGCTCTACTGCACTGGCTCGTTCTGTGGGAGTCTGGAATACCTTGGGAACACTTCTCCTTTTTCAGACAGTGCTTGGGTAGAAATATGAAATACAAATAAAAAGTAGCTGTGGTATGGTAGTTATTCTGACTCTTAAAAGCAACAGTTTTAAAAACTGCCACGGTACGATGGCTCTGAGGATGCCTCAGAGGAGGTGCGTGTTTGCTTTTTCTCTTTCTTTCCTTTTGGGAAAAGGATGACAACTGGTATATTTATGTATAGGAGAGTATGCCTGTTTTATTTGGAGACTTCAGGAAATTATTCAGGCTTCAAGCAACTCTGCTCTGTACTTTTAGGAAAAAAATCAGCAAATTGAAGAACTTGCTTTTCGTGAGAAGAATGTTGCAAAACAAATGCAAGGAAAGAGGCTGATGAGGATGAACGCACAAAGAAAAGCAGCTCCTTTTCTTGGAGAGGAATCTTCTAATTTTGATATGGAGGCTAAATAATAATTTTACTTGTAAGTAAATTATGAAAGGTGGGTTTATGCAATGGTACCCTTTTACCTATTATGGAAAATTGGATAAAAAGCTAAAAACATAGGGAGCTTCAGCCCTAGTTTTTTTGAGAATGTTGGAGGAATTCAAGATTTTATGTTAAAACAAAACATTGAAATTGGCTCCAATTTGAACCATTTCTTTGATAATCTAACAGGAATTGTATTTCAAGTAAATTTATGTACTTTCTCAAGTTTTTTGTGCTTTGCTTTCCCATTCCTCTAGTTAGGTACATGGATTCATGCACATGCAAAGAGTAAATGGAATTTCCTGGCATCACCTAGATGTCAGGTGCTGAGTGCATCTTGTCTGTGTGCTAGAAAGTGTCTGCTTCAAATGGAACGGGAATGGTAACATTGTGCCTGTTTGCCAGGTTACATAGGTTTATTATTACATTTACGGACTCCGTTTTCTCAAAAATGATGAGTGTGTTGTTAGATTCTGTTGCAGAAGATAATATTTAGTTCTACTGACAATGTGATGTATTAATCTTTATTGCTTTGGTATGCTTTTAGGCATTTAATTCTTCGGTAACTTTCTGTAGCATGGACTATACAAAGTACAAGCAGAGTAAAAGAATTGTACTAGAATATTTACTTGCATTAGATTTTCTGAACATAAAATCTTGAAACAGTGAAAATTCTTTTTGGATAACATTCACAAATTTAATCTTTATTTGTTAGAGACTGAACAGCAGATGGAACACTGAGTGAAAAAACAGTTTTATTATACTTTAAATCTAGACTCTAATTTCAGAATATTCACACTGGATTTCACTCTACAAAGCAGTTAGAAATCAGATCTGAAGCAGGCCCAGCACTGTGTTTTTTAATATTCTGGTTGGAAAATAGCAGATTGCTAAATCAGTGCCATTTTGTGAGGTCTGCATTTTTTTAAGTCATTGCTATTTTTGCCTCTTCTCTTCCTGGTAACGAACATGGAGAGGTGCCAGCTACTTCTTCCAGCTCCCAGACCAAAGCGTGCCTTGGTGGACCACTTTAGGGAGGACGGCACAGGATTTTTATCTGAGTTTTAGAAGCACCTAATGATAAATAGATCAAGTTGTTCCAGTGTTGGTACACCTTTACAAGGATATGAAGAAGAAACTGGCTTTTGTCTGTTCTTTTAAATATTTTACTAGAAAGTGTCCTCATGAGGGATTCTCTTGTTTGTTAAAGCCAGATTCCTCAGAAATAGTGCTTTTAGTGAAAATTGCTTTGGGAACACATCAGCGTGTCCTAGTTTCCAATTCTGCAGTGATGTGAGACATTTCTGAGAGTATGTTCATTTTTGGAGAAATTTATGATAATGTATAAACCTCGAGACCAGTTTATAATTTTTACATAATTAAAATGTCATTAAAAAAAGATTAGACACCTTATTATGTAAGCTGAATTTCTGGCTCACTTTCTAAACATCCAGCTTGTATTTGCACGAGTGGTTTGTTTCACATATCATAGAATGACCTGAGTTGGGAGGGGCGCTCAGGGGTCATCGAGTCCAACTCCTGTCCTTGCAGAGGATACTCCCAACATTCACACGGTGGGGATGAGGGCACTGGCCAAATGGTTCTGGAATATTGTCAGGCTTGGCACCGTGACTGCTTCCCTGGGGAGCTGTTCCAGTGCTCCACTACCTACTGGGTGAAGAACCTCTTTCCCAGTACCTAACCTAAACCTCCCCTGGCACATCTTCCTGCCATTCCCTTGAATCTTATCATTGCTCACTGGAGAGAAGAGGTCGGTGCCTGCTCCTCCTCCTTCCCTTGTGAGGAAGTAGTAACTGCGATGAGGTCCCCCCTCAGTCTCCTCCAGGTTGAACAGACCAAGTGACTTCAGCCTCTCCCCATATATTTTCTCCTCTAGACCCTTCACCATCTTTGTGACCTCCTCTGGACCCTCTCTAATAGTTCGATGTCCTTTTTGTACTGTGGCGCCCAAAACTGAACACAATATTTGAAGTGGGGCCTCACCAGTGCAGAGCAGAGCAGGACAATCTCCTGCCTCGCCCGGCTGGCAGTGCCGTCCTTGATGCACCCCAAGACATGGTTGCCCTCTTGGCTCCCAGGGCTCACTGTTGACTCATGTTCAACTTGCCATTGACCAGAAAATTCCTATCTGCCTGCTCTGAAGCCCTCCAAAATTGTGAAGAAGGGCTTTGATCTGACCATAAATTGCTACAACTAGTTTCATCGCTTATGCTTGCTGAAACAGAAGCTGCATAGACTTGCAAACACTTCTGTACGTCCCATTCCCTCATCCTATTGTAGAAATAGTGGCTGCTTCTCAGGGAAATCATAGAGTACATGCTGCCCTTTGGATTTTCTACTTATACTTTAGCCAAACAGTTTTTAATTTTTCTGGGAAAAATTCACAGAGAAAAGAAACTTAAATACCAAACCAGCATGAACCAGTGAAGTAGTAAACAACTATTTTGACATAATTTCCCAAGTTACAGGTATATCTGAGCACAGAATACTCTCGGGCTGTTCTTTACTTTTTCTTTTCAGAATGGATAAAAGAAAATAATAAGAGTCTCCCTGCTGGAGGGTAGTTGTAGTTTGAAACCTGTTTCTTCAGCCATGTTATAAAAGGTATCTTTCTGAAAGCAGAGCGGTGAAGTGTTTTTGTGGCTGTTTAAAGCTTATTGCTTAGCTGGCAGACAGTAATGCTTTTATTCTGCAATCTTGCTTAAAGGTGTTCTTAAATGCTGTGTGTATATATATATGAATGAAATATTTCCTCCTCCAAATGCTTTTAAAATACAGGTGAATCTGACTGTTCTATAGTTGAGAAAAAGACTGAAGGCGACAGCATGTGCAACATCTACATGTAGCCATTGGCAAGCTAATGATGGATAACTGCTCTCTTGGATCAATAGGCACAGATATCTCTTTGTGCTGACCTCGAGGAAGAGGCTTGCATTCAGTTTACTGTGTTTGGGGAGTCTGTGAGTGATGTGACTGGCAGCCAGGTATGGATTTATTTCAGCTGCACCATGGACATTTTGGCTTTTGATATGGGTCCAATTGACTCTTAGCATCATTTCAAATGACATCTAAATATTTTAGCAACAAATGAAACATAGCACCTGAATTTTTCTCAGAGGAGACTTGTTTTCACTAAATGAAGTAGGAATTAACACAATAGTTATCTTCAAGAAGCTGGCCCAGTTTCCCAGCACTTATTGTACTAGCTGTATTAATCTCATTTGGGAAGGAACACATCTAGAGCAGGCAGAGCCAGATTTAGGAAAGAAAGGTAGCTTCCACCCCCCCAAAGATAAAAAAGGATTGACTGTGTCTTAAGGAGCAGAGAATAGTCATGTTTTTATCATACACATCTGTTTAGAGGTTCTGAACACTTTTTGCCTGTAATTATATTGTCTCCCAGGTAGAGTAATATTACGAAGATTATACAGGTTAACTTATCATAGAAACACAATTGCATTTGTTTTTTTCAGTAAACCTGGGTTTTTAAGGTGCATTTAAGTCATTATATTGGAGCCCTCAATATTGGAGCCCTCAAGGAGACTGATGAATCTAGCTCTGCTCTTCTCCCTGAGAAGCACTTTAGGGAAAAGACCGAGGAGTGGTGCTCTGAAAATCTAAGTGTTCCTGGCCTGTTGGAAAATAAGATGACCTTCATTATATTCGCATTACTTCAGCTCTCAGCAAAGAAAGGCAAAAAATAAAGGTCACTAGCTTTTACCATCTGTGTTAAAATGAGATGAAGGTAATAGAGACTCCAAGATTTATTGCTTAGCAGCTGATTTGAGGCTTCAAGTAAGTAGTAAGATGGATAATCCTATCTCAGGTTCTTACTTTGCAAGGGCTTTTTTGATAACCCACTGGATTTGATTGGAAAAATCAGAACTTCTTTATCAGGTGCTGACTGGATCAGGCTTTACAGGTTAACTGAAAAAATGAGTCTGAAATACTGACTTCTGAATTTGTTTGACCAAAGAAAAAGGATTTTAGTTTATGGACATAGTTTTCTAAAAAAATACATCCAAGAAGATGAAAGTGATACTTGGATATTGTACTGGATGATTTCTGTCCATGTATGATGTTAAGATGAGAGACTTCCCTCAGTCCATTTTGAAAACACAAGCTTCATTCACCTGTCACACAACTGAAGACAGGAGAATGAAAGCTGAGCAAGAGGCTGCTTAAGCTAACTTGAGATATAATTTTCATTTTAGTGTATTTACAGTCAAAACCCAGCATCATCAGAGAATTCCTCATTTCCCTGACCAATGCTGAATGTGTAAGCTCCTGGTCATGGCTTAATTGCTCATTAAAAAGGAATTTTTGAGGAAATGGAACAAAGTTGGAAATGTTTTGGAAATAAACATAGTACTAAAAAGGAGGCTGGAGAAACCCAATTACTTTTGTACTCTGCCTTTACCAAGTGCCTTCAGACACAGCATTCTGCCTTAGTGTTCCTAATGAAGAAACAAGAAAAGTCCCAATAAAATGTGGGCAATATCTGCCTCCTTATAATACATATTTGCTCTCCAGGTGTTGTCTCATTTCCAAGACACCTACCACTCACCAAGCCATGATAGCTCCTGGCAGTTTAATTCATTAAAGAAGTTGACTTGTGCATTCTTCAGTGCCTTTGCTTCCTTGACGAGGCTTTTTGATGGCTTTGCAATTTGCTTTGTAGTTTCTCTATTCTTTAGAAAACATACTCTTAAAATGTAACAGCTAATAGTCTGACTATGGTGTGAAGGGTATACAGCACGTGACACGGTTCAATTGATCATGGTCTGTTAGATACAGATATCAGCTATTTGAAGGTCACTGTTCAGTGCTCTTCTGTGAGACACAGCTTTTGGTGAGATGTATAGCAAAGGTCGATAGCTAAGCTCATGGAAAGAAATGAGGTGAAAGAACTTGATTGTGTTAGACACCTTGCAGCTGACTCAGCAAGGCTGAATGTGCAGTCTTTAAATTAAATACTTTGGAGCTGAATTAATTGTTATATGAGCTGTAGTTTTTTTAATCAGTTGCCTGTTTTCATGTGGCCAGGGGATGTTATTTCTCAGTAATGTTTTCATTAGCTGTTTCTCTCTCACCCCATCTCTCTCCTACCTCTCTACTTTTCCTTTGAAAGGCAAGGTGTAAACCACCGTGCTTTTAATCTAGACAGTTACAGCATTTCATAACTTTTCATAACATTTCATATTTTAGGTTTAACTATGCAAATATCATCCTTATCAGCCAATGAAAGATTAAGTTTTGCACTTCCTGCATCACTGTGAATTGCTCAGAATGAGAGATAAATGAGATAACATCATAAAAATAGCGTGGTCAGTGCAATTTTAAAAGTAAAACATGAATGAAGTGCACTTGCTATGGGTGAATACCACTGTTATCAAACTAAATCAAGCACAGCTGTCAGTAAACCTGTATGGTTAATACAAATCTCAAGTCCTTTTTGTGCCACTGAGTATTTTTAATGTATTCTGGACATAGTCCTGCCTCAAGCATACTGATTACTAAGATTGTTCCTGCAACTGCTGTGCTGTAGACATAGGCACTGTAAACTGTTTTGTTGTTTGAGGCTTTGAACCATCTCTCATCAAAACAGAGAGCAGCACTCCCCTGCCTTTTGTATCAGGTTATCAGTAAATTGGTATCAGGTTCTTTTCACATCTAACTTTAATAATTCCTAGTAAAATATGTTCACATATGTGTGTCTTTAATTTGCTTTATTGTATCTCAGATACACCAATTAAGTATTAAATCCCGTTAATGTATTCATTAGAGTTTTGGTGGGGGGGTTGAGTTTAATGTACCGTTTCCTGAAGCCAGAAACACAGCTTAAATCTTCAAAATTCTAATGCTTTAAATCATTGCAAGTTTCATCCTAAGGTTACTGAAACCAGCAGATAAACAGCTTTCCCAGGAGCTAACTGTCTGTAATTATAACTGTAAGGTGAGATTCCACACTTTGGAGAAAAACTTGCCTTGACTTTTTTCCTGCTTGATTTCCTACTGTGCACCAAGGGTTTTGTTTCCTGCGTAAGTGGTAATGAGCAGGACTCGGTGACTGTTGTGTGCCTTTGATTTTATTTTTTTTGTGATCTCTACACTGTTAACAATCGCCTGCGAAGACTGAATTTTATTCCCGTACTGGATTCATAGCTTGTTAAATGCAAGCAAACTTTCAACCTAAATGGTTGCAGCAATTCTGCTCTCTGCAGCTCACCCATGTTCTGATGAGCTCATGTTCATCATCTTGTTAACAATGTACGAGTGTATGAAATTCTTAAGAAGTTAATTCCTCAAGCCTCTTTCCGAAAGAAAGTAGTACAGACTTCCGGGCAAGGCTGCTCAAATGGGATAGTATCAGGTGTCGTAGTAACAGCTCAATGGATATAAGTAATTCTTATTCATTAATTTATCTGACTTTAGTTGGAGGAATATATGCACATGAGAAGAAAGAATCTTGTCCGTAATCTGGGGACTGGAGGAAACCCTGCAGATCAGCCTGCTGCATAAATGTAAATAAATGGTTGCAGGTTAAACCTTTTCAGTCATGCAGATGTTTAGTGAATAGTTTTAATATTCTTGTTTCAACAAAGGATTTTTTTCTTTGAGTCCTTAATGGCAGAATAGAAGTTAGAATGAATTAAAAGAATGGAGATTTGTAAAAGAGGGGCGTGGAAAGCCAGTCTATCTCCCTGAGTTGATCAGGGGATAAACTGCCTCTATGAAAAGTAAAAAGGAAAGTTCTGCTCCGCATGGAAGGGTTTTGGTACTGGCAGCATGGGGTGGAGGTCTCTCCCTTTAGTCATTTTGTGATCTCTTGCTAATTTTTGGTAGAGATTAAGTGGTGAAGAAATAAAGTACAATAAGCAGTTACAAAAGCACTAGTGAAGGCACATTCCCACCGATTTCTCCCATGCAATTGACTGGGTTTGACTTTAGTGCCTAATAAGATGCTGGCTCTGGCTGAGGATTTCACAGGAATGGGGGTGTCCCTAAAGACAGGCTGTCCTCCTCTGCTCTTTGATAGGCATCCAAGTTACCTTGCTGTACTTCTCCAAGGGAGAGGCTTTTTCACCTCTATGCAGTCTGTTTGTTTTTTTTAATTTGTAGGAATTAAGTTCTCCAAAATCTTCACTCTTTGATCAGATTTGTTAGACTTTGCCAATGAACTCAAAGGGCATGAGGGGGAGATGGATACAGCGTGGTTCTCGGGACTGAATAAGCCTTGCTTTCCTAACTGGGAGAAAAATTATGAAAAGCTGAACTTGTCAGCAGAATGGGAATCAGAAAATTCAGTGGTGTTGCTCTGTGAAGTGTAGTGCTTGAGGGCTGCCTTTTTTATTTTTTTCCTATTCCAGCAGCCTGATTTTCACCATATACTTCACCAAATGTATAATTGATTTTGATGTGGAATTCACTCCTGTTTTGTAGCCTTGGAAGCTGTATTGGATGAGTAGAACCTGTTTCCAAAGGAAATTAATGATCATGAACACAAAGCAGGGTAACTCTGGGCGAGTTTGCAGTGGAAGCGCAATAAAGAGAGGTAAGAGGCTGGCAAAGCTGGAGGAAAGATAAATGTCCTCTTACAAAGGCAGGTGTATATAAAGAATGCCATACACAGCATGAAACTGCCTGTGCTACATGCTATTAATTTTTACAATGCACTGCCTTTTTTCTTAAGGGCAATGTTTTCAGTCATTACTTGAGATTTTCTTGCACAACTTTGCATTCTTAACTAGGATCTCATCTCTCTAGCTTGTCCTGTGTTTTCCATCAAAGTAATTGAAATCAACGAAGCTGGTTTTCTGGGTTTTTTCTGTTCTGAACCACTTCTCTGACTGAAGTCCAGCTGAAGTTTGCAGGTGTTTGGGTGTTCTTGGAGTGTTTTAAAACGGAGAGCAATCAAATCCAGATTTGATAAAATGAAATCTGACTTAAACCAAATAGGTTGAGTCCAGTGGTATTATTTATCACTGAATCTGATGTTTACAGGGATTTTCTTCCTAAGTCTGTGCTGTCCCAAAGGTTTGATATTCATTAATTCAGGTTAAATAAGAGCTGACTCCAAACTTGATCTCACACTTCTACTAGATATTTTTGTGTATCTGTGAAGCCATATTCAAATGATAATTAGCAGCTGAACTTTGTTTGGTTGGATTAGGTGGTGTCAAAACGTTAATCATCACAATCACGGCTCCTGGACTGAAAAATTAAAAAAGATATTTCATGTTTCCTTGGTTATGAACACCCCTCCCAATATTCTGATGCTGTTTTAATCTCTTTTTTGAATCTGAAGAAATCTCTGTGCATAACCTGACTTCCTACATTTTATAGTTTAATATGTGTCTCAGATAAATTTGGGGAAAGCAATTGACTATTCAAGTGCTTGCCTAAACTGATGGAAATGGTATAAGACATACTCGTTCTAAAAACTCAAATCTTAATTCTTTCTCCCCGGGAGCTTTACTGTTCATTCAGGAGCAAGGAGCAGCTTTTGCTCAGGAAATACTGCTCTCTGCAGTACATGGTTGAGTGTTTGTCTTATCATTTCTACCAGAAAATATTTTTGCACTAGAAAATGGACTTTATTCAAACCAATTTCCATATCTTACTGAAATAATATTAGCATTTTGGCTCATCCTCAAGTTTCAGTCTGAGAAATATCCTGTTGTGGAATAATTTGCATGTGTAATTTTCCAGACCAAATCCTGTAAAGATTTGAGACATTAGTCACGCTGAATTCAGTAGGGCTATTCAGGTTTACATATGCTTTTGAAAAAATAAATCTCAAGTGCGCAGTTGTTGACAAGGTCAAAACTTTTTTTTTCCAGTATCAAAGCAAATAAAATCTCCTCCTGCAAGAACATAGTTGCATAGTAACATGATAATGGGTAATATCAAATATGTTAGCACCTACTCTCATGGATATAAGAATCATTGGACAACTTCATGAAGTAAAGCAAGATGAAGAGAGTTAAGTAAGTAAACCAAAGACTTTGAAAAACAGTACTTTAAGTTTTTGTTGTTTTTTTCCAGAACTGTATCTCATGTCTTCTGTCTGTGATTTCTCTTATTTTTTACAGCTCTACTGTATTACTGGCTTAATGTCCTTGACTTTGTGACCTCAGTTACACACATACTAGGTGATTGATGCTTTCTGAGTGGTGAAAAATTATCCTTTCTCTGAATAAGTCTAATTCTAAGTTAGATAATTAAATTAATCAAATAGCTTAGTGAAGAGGAACAAGCAGTTCTTGCACACGAGTATGTAGGTAGGTTTGTAGAAGGTACGGCAAGGATCAACAAGAGGAGCTTAACTAGAGGGTGGAAGCAGATGGGCTTTGGCTGACCGCTGTATCGTTAGAGGGTGTGAAAAGGCGCAAAGATGATTATTATGAAGAGTGACAGAAAAATGTATCTGCCAGCACAGCGGGAGCAGAGGGTACTTTCCCTTTTGACTGCTTGATGTTCACTCAAAGCATTTTCTTCTTCATATCGGTTAAATTTAATTTCAAACCTGAGGAGTTTCAAGCATAGGCCAATTTTTAAAAATTGCTCTGCTGTACCAGTGCCCTTTCTTGCCTTCCAGAAATGGAAAGCAGTTGTTGCACATCTGCCCCACATCAGGGCTGTGCAGGTCTGAGGTGCAGATGGGCAACAGCTTTGCTGTACCAGTGACTTAAACTTGATTATTTCTGTCCTCAGGGTTTGAAATTAAGTCTCTTGAACAAAGAAGATTCCTGCCCTCCCACAACACCTACCTCTAGTCCTAGGAGATGGTAATATATTGGACTTTAAACTAGTGTCACCTTTATCTACAGAAAAGGTTTGTTGTTTGTTTTTTTTAAATCTGAAAAGTTTCTAAAGCATTATTTTTGTCTTTCGCTTCCTTTAAAGCCTGAGCAAGCTTGAATTTAAAAAATGCAGTGATACTGCAGTGGACTGTTTGTAAAACGTCCACAAATAATGTTTTTGGTATAGGTATCCATGCTCAGACTGGATAATACATTACTGAGCTGCAGCATGCTTGTGACGACTCCCATAGGTGACAACAGCCTTATCTCAAACTTACCCGGACTAAAAGCTTTCTCGATGTTCTGTAATACATTTCCAACCCTTTTAATGTCACAATATTTCTTTGATTTAGACTGGATTGCTTTTAGGCTAAAGCCTTTTTCTTCACATGTGCATGTTCATCTAGTGATGGATGGAGAAGATTTTTTGCATTGGTGCGCTGTGCCTTGAGTAAAGGCTGGGCTGAACTGCAGCTCCTGTGCTGAATGTGCAGGGTTAGAGCGGGTGCTTGCTATTTCCTTTTCTATGGGAAGAAAGGAAAGGGACATGGGACAGAGCAATTCCTCATGGAGCTACACAGGACAAGATCATCGTGAATGCTGTGTAATATATTGATTTCAAGTACACAGCTCTGAGCACTTTCAAAAGTAGTTGCAAGGTAAACAAAAATCTTAGGTAAATCCAGATACAAGTGAGTACTTCTTAAGGACTAGACATGCCATTGAATTGAAATGTTGTTCCCTCCATTAATTTCTTACTGAAGGCAGACCCAATGGCCCAGCTAAAGCTGCTTGGTTCAGGGCAGCAGCCTCTTGGTACAAAGCTGGTGCACACCTCTTGTGGGCCTTGGTGCATTAATCAAATTGTTTTTCATGATAAGCTTAGCTGTGTCCTTGTTTTAGTCTTTTTCAAGGCAAACCTACTTAAAAAATGAACTCTGGGGAGATGGGATACTGTTTTCTGGCTTGTACATGTTAATCCTTTAAACAGCTTTTGTGAACAGTTAATGTATTAGTGATGGCTGTTCACACAAGACAGTGTTGCAACAGAAGTGAGCGACAGCAATCAACACAAATATTTTAAATTGTGTTTGTTATTACCAATACCCAAATCCAGGTTACTTTCACTTAAGCTTTCAGCAGTACAGCAGAACGGTGAGCGTGGGCATCATCTCTTTTACTAGAAAACCGGTACATTTGTTGTTGATCTCAACAGAAGCTGTTGTGGAAAACTCGACTGGATTAAATATATATTTATCTCTGAAATTTAGGATGTTTGGGCAGTGATCCAAAGCACATTAAAGCAAATGGGGAGTCCCATTGGTTTTATTCCTTTTCTGATGATACCTTTAGGACAGTGCAGCTGATAAATAGAAATACGGATTTGGTGCAGGATTCTCAAAAGAGCGGAAGTAAGATGCTTTTAAAATCCCTGCCTTCAGCTTCCAAATGTCATTGAAGTATATACTCTAGGCTAACACATTACAGATATCCTATTTCTTTGTACAGTGCTTGTTCAGTGATAAATAAGATGTCCATAAAAGAAAATACATATTCTGTGGCAGTTCTTTGAATGGAGGAAAACGGTGTTGTGTGGGTGTTGGTGATCCTTTTGAAGTGTATTTCTAAGTCAATATCTGAAACTAGCATTTCAAAAGGAAAGTTTGACTTGGACTTCTAAGCTTCAGTGAAAAAATTCTTATTCTTTAAATGTCATCTAAGGTCAGATTTATACTAGTACCTTTAATCATCTCGACTTAAAAATTCTGGATGGAGGCACCATACAATTGAGCAGTCAGGTTCAGTTCATGCAACATTCATTGCTATCACAAGAGATTTCTGGTGTCAAATTCTGGTCATTTGTCAGAAATCGGGTGTAGCTGCATTCTCTTCTCAACCTTCCCTAATGAGTATTTTCAGGTCTCTTGTTTCAGAAAAGACAGACACTGAAAGATTTAAAAATAACCCAAAACTTCAAAAGGCAGTTCTACAGTTTTTGATTATTTTTTGAATGTGTGCAACCTGTATGGAAAAGATGAATTCATGTTTTTTGAAGCAAAACTCAAAACTTAAAAAGGCAATAAATCTATTTTAATTACTTATTATAATTTTAATACAATCTTAACAAGTACAGTCAGTGTTTTGCACTTAAAGTAATACTTCTGCAGCGTATTTCATGCTGCTCTGAACCAGTTTCCTACCAGAGCCCTTACTAGACTCACCAAAATACCAACTAACTAAAGGATAATTTGGCTTTCTATCATGCGTTCACAAACCTTTTGTCTGTGATGCAGGTCTATTCATTCAGGTGGGCAGTAATGAGCTATTACCGTTCGTTCCCCCACCATTAGAAATACTTAAACAGACAAGTCATGTTAAACACCGTCTCTCTAACTGCTGCCAGGTGTCTGGCGGAAAGGTCTCTGTTCAGGCCACCTGTGGATACAGCAAGGCACAAGCAGATCACTGACTGCAGGTGGGTGCAACACTAAATGAATTTCATCTCCTGCAAAGGCTGTAAAAATGACAACGTCAGAAAAACAGAGTAAGGAAAAAATAAGCTGTAATAAGCTGCTGATTGACTGGCATAAAGCAGTTGAGCTGTAATGCTAGTGACACCAGTAGAGATGCTTTGGAACTGCAGTTGATTCAGGCTTCAAAAGTAAAAATTAGAATCAAATACATAATCAGTAAGTTGAAGATTTTAAAATATGAGTCCTTTAAATAACAACAGCCAAAGCACATCAGATGCTTAAAAAATCACTTATGTCTCTAACATGCTAACCACAATGAGAAGCAATAGGTTGAATACTTTAGATTTTTGGCTCCTGGCATCACTTTATTAGAGAACCAAAGATCTCATTGGTGTACGTTCTTTAAATTGCTTTTCTCATGTTTTGGATTTGAAATTAGTTTTATTCGGTATTACCCTTTGAAGAAACTCATAAGGTTGAAAGACAGATTTGCCATGTTTATGCTGAGCTGTGCTTTAATTTTTTGAGTAGTCCCTGAGCCTATTTGTGATGTTAAGCACATTTTAGGGGTGGAATGAATTTGGCCATAAATCAATGCACATGTCTGAGTTGCAGGAGGATAGATTAGGTCTTAATGCTGAAGGAGTGGCTTCATTTTATTTTCCACTATACACAAACAGGGTTGATGGTGGCTTTAGTTGCCATTAGATTGTGTTTATAGGAGGGCTCTGAGTCAGGGGCAGGATGTGAAGTGTTTCTGTGTCTGTCTTCTGCTCTGCTGCTCATCTTGAGAGTCGTATCTGGGATACTTTTAGCTGGAGGTTTGTTGGTAGGCAGGCATGAAAAAAAAAGAGGGGAAAGAAAAAGGGGTGAAGAGAGTGCTTTGCTATTCACATTGTTTTCACATGTTGTTCAGCCTTCTTTGCCTGTATCCACAGGTAGCTTCCACCTGCTGTGGTTTGTCACAAAATGACAAGGCATTATCTTTGTGTGAACCTGACAAGGTTGTTACCAGTTCTCAAACATTCTCACCTATCACCCTTGTAAGGATCGCAGTAACGGGCTGTTTGAAAGCCAGAGATCGCTGTTCATCTCCCTCAACTTTCTGTTTCATTAAAATAGACCTCCAGGCATAAAGGCAACATTCAGAACATTGCAGCTTGTTCATAGAGCAGTGTTGATGGTGCTGTACCATGAGTTTTGGGACATTATGGATGCATTTTTTGGATGGCCGACAGGGCTATTACACAGCTGTGTTATGTTGTTCAGATGAAGGTGATAGTAGTAACATTTGTTTGAAGGATGTGGAATTCGCTTCAGCCACATTTTTCTGTCACATAACCAAAAAAACTCAACCCCAAACAGATTTACATTTAATCTTGCCAGTGTCCTCTACCTTCAAGAAGGATTCATTGTGAAAGAACGGTATTGCCATAGCAACGAGGAATTTTTTCAGATGGCTATAAAACTGGTGAATTTCCAAGACACAAAAGCTTATTCAGAGCCCAGAAGTACCTGGATAGAAAACAAAGCAGGTGGTAAATTCTCTACAGCTTTTGCAGAATCATTTTTTGCCAGTTATTCTCCACTTTCCCCTATGTCCTAAATGTTTTGTTTTACAATAAATTTGTGATCCGTGACAGGTTCAGGATTTTACTCAGTGGAATTGGAAGTCAGCACCACTGTAGCTTGTTCACATGAATGGGTAATCTGTAAAGGACAGGAAAGCTGCTAAGCTGCTCTGAAAACACCAGTGAGCTTCTTTAGATTCTCAGCCGTCAGATGCACTTCTTAATACTGTTATACAGAATGATATTGTAAAGCTTAAGGAGTTGCAGTGTTGGGAATTGCCAAGAAAAAAGTCTTTGTCTCGTAAATGACTTTTGAAGATGCACCTGGCCATTAATGCAACCCGAAATGTGACTCTTAGCAGGGAAATTTGTAGTAGAAAGGGCTTTAAACTGAAGGATGGTGCACTACTAATGTAGTGCAACCAATAACCAGTTTCTCTAAAAGGACACGTACTGCCATGTTTCACAAATTCTTGCCAGGAACACAAATTATTTTCCCAGTTTTCAGTGTTTCTGCTCACACAAGCAAAGGAATCGTGTCCTCTGATAGGAGTGACATTGCTATAGACACATTCCATGTGGGACCTGCTTTTAGATCATTTTTCTTTGAAAGATAAGGACTGATGCGATTGTGATTTTTTCGTAGGAAATGTTTGCAAATTTTGTTGCAACCCTTCTGGGCAAATAATAAATCATTCTCAGTGCAGACTTGGTGCGGTTAGGCTTGTTCTGGTGAATTCCACTGTCTTGGAGTGAAACAGTGTCAGCCCCCAGCTGCTTATAAGCAGCTTTACTAAGAAAGAGCTCTCTGTGACTGAGGTATCAATGTAGCATTTTCCTTAGAGAATAATAACTGGTATTTTAATATAAGTGGCATTCTTCATTTATATCAAATGGTAGTTTTTGCCTTAATCACTTACCAATTGCTAGACATAACTTTCTGCCTTTACTTTAGCCACTTGTCTGATAATGATGAGGACTACTGTGCTTTGCAGCAGCCACAAAAGAGGAGTCCAGCTTACCCTTAATGCTTTCATACAACGTGTAGCTACAGCAGCGGGAGAAAAAAGGTACTGCAGTTCAGCTGTTTTGAGACTGGCTTACTGAAATTCAGGAGGGAGTCCAGGCAGAAGTAAATCTTCAGTTAAGTAATGTATTTTGGTGTTGTACTTTCCATTATCTTTTGTTGTTTTTCACAATGTAAATTTGAAGGATTAACATAAAGAAATTATGAGGATGTTCATGTTGTCAAGCTCTCATCTTGCTTCTCATGATTCAATGGGAATTTTTCTGCTGGTTTTGGTAAGCGGAAGATCCGGTTCCTGGTGGACTCATTGCCACCCACCCCAGTGAGACAAGAACCCCTGCTTTGCCCATGCTGAGAACCCTGCTTGCTTGACTTCTGAATATTGCAGTCTGGGAACAAAGAATGTGAACAATCCTTCACTGCGCAGCACCCATAAACCCTGGATTGTGGGCCCTGACAGTTGACACTGCTCTTGTGTTACACATTGAGAGTGTTATTTTTGCCTTTAAATTAATTTCTGCTCTCGTTTTCTGGTCCTTAAGCTGCTTGTGATCTTATTTATATGCAGAAAAAATGAGCAATTACACCTAATAAGGATGCCAGTAGGGAACTGGAGATGACTTTATTTCTATGATGGAGGTTTCCGGTATCAAATTTATTTCTTAACCAGCACATTTTCAGTTGTAAACCACTAGTTTTGAGTATATCTGTTGTCAATTAAATGGGCCATTTTAAGTCTTCCATTTGCCAAATGCCGGCTGGGGAACTAGTAACGACAATTAAAACAGCATATATTTACAGTATGCCCTGTGCATAAGTTTTAAAATGAAATGCCACGTCTTGAGTGGAAGAAGTTAAAACTACTTGCTTTTTCAGTTACTATCCATAATCATTTGTGCTAGGTCCTTAAAGAAAATGCGTATTGCACAACATCCATATGAAGACTAAGACAAATATTCTTCTTTGTAATTGTTCAGTTGTCTTTAACTTGTGATTTAACAAGGTAGCAGTGTCACTGTTCTTTGCTGCACAATGACCTGCACAAGAAAAGCGATGGAACAGTAGCCGGTGGTGGCAGATTCTGACTCTCGACTATACTTCTGACTTCCAGGGCAAAATGCAACATGGTCTTCATGACCTAAAAATGGTTCTTGGGTAGCTGCTTTAAAAAAAGGAAAAATAAAAATTATTTCTTCATTCAGTAGAGAAGTGGCTTATTCTTATAAAAGAACAAATCATAGACTGCTATAGTTATTAGAATACAGCAGATGTCTATTAGGTTGTTTATTATAAGAGATTTAAATGATCTTTAGCTACTCTTCCTCTCACAGCAGTCCTTTTGCTAAGATTTTTCACTGTCTCTGAATATAATTAACCATAAAAACAAATACTTACATTGGAATACTTTTCAGAAAGAATCCTAGTTCCTCGCCCCAGCTTTCTTTGTTCTTCATCCAGACTTCAAGTCCGTTAGTAGTGTTTGGAACTGCTGAACTGGGCAATAGTGATCACATTTCATTTCTTTATTTCCCTACTATGAGGCAGCGTTTTGGGAGCTTTATTACATATGATGGCAATCAGCAAATGAGTGCTGAGAGGGAGACAGGAAATTCCCTGTGCCCTTTCACAGCACCATGTTTAACAATATGCCTTTAATGAAGAAAAGTTCTGTTGCTTTATGATCTCTTTTGGTTCTAAAATGTGAAAACTAAGATACTTCTTAAATTATGGGTTTTGATCAATAACAGATCATTTGTAGGAAGTACAAGTGGATGCCATAAAAAGAAGAGAAATGCCTGTTTTTAATGATTACACAATTGGTATTTTTATTGGAATGCCTTCAGAAATGCATCATGGAGAGTCTTGCATAATGACAGGCATTTAGAGAACTGTTTAGGTGTCTCTGACAGTAAGGAACTAGAGGAAGAATACAATATCAGTAATTGTACCTTAAGTAGTAGTTTGCTACTGAACAAAAGCAGAATAACCCAAGCACGTAGCAAAAAGCAGTCAACTTTACATCCACTTGAGAGATGGGCAGTAGTAATTTAACTATAACACATGTGTTTAGGTTTTCCTTATTGAAATAAGAAAGGCGGGAACGGTCAGCTTAATTGGTAAAGAAAATGGAATTGTTAATGTTCTGTGACATTACATGGTGTTTTCTAATGCCAGAGATATTTAGTAGTTGAGGAAAAAAACAACGCTCACAGTAATGATTAGCATGAAGTATTTTTTCCTTTCCTTTGGTTATGTAGATTTCATGCTTTTTTGGAAGGAATGCTGAAAAGGCCTGGTAGATATGGAATAGTAACATCAAGATAGAAAAATGTAATTTTCTGAAATAACAATCTAATTATTAATAGTTAATTACTGGTTTTATACATTAAGTATAAAAAGATGAGAAAACTTGAAATTCAAAATAAAAATTGTTTCTTTGTCAGCCTATTCTTTGCCCTTTCAGTAATTGTCTGTTTGCCCTAGAACAACTAATACAAAGATGTATTTGAAATCCATATTGATTAATTCACGCACACCATGACTTGATATCTAATTCTTTATTCTGTCAGCTTGCTGGAATTGGAAGAAAATGTCTGGTCTTGTTTCTCTGCTGGAATGTTTTTTACATGAATTTGCTAACAGCAAGATCTTCACTTGTGTTTACTTGCAGGACTAATGTTTCAGCCTGTAACTCTGGCATGTCAGCAGAGCTGATTAATTTCTATTGCTATTTGGGATAAAAAAGAAAAAAGTGGTCTTCTGCAGTGAAGCTTTTTTTGGGTCTTTTTTTCTTAATACAACAGCTGTTTTGTGCTTATTGTTTACTACTTGAACTTCTTTAAACACAACATGAATCTTTTTCTCCTTTACTTGTGGTATTATGAGAAATTTCCTGATAGATATTCCATCTTATCTTTTCTTGGTAATGATCCAATAACTAGACTACAAAATTTACACTATAAAGACATCTTGTTTATAGCCAAATATTAAACATATTGCTTCATCTAAAATTCTGGTGGAGCTATGATCAAAATTCTAATTGTAACACAGATGTAGCTAGCAGCTAGCTCTTCATTGTAGCAGCCACTTCCTTACGTAGTTCTGAGATAGTAAGTACTTTTTTTCTGGGCTCCAATAGGATTTTACTAGAAGAGAGGGCTCATTTGTAGTATACCGGTGTTTACCATGATTACATTTAATTACAGCATTTTGTAAATAGATTTCTGTGAAAAGCACAGTAAGAAACCTTAACTAGTAAAGATCTTTGGTATCTTTAGCTGTATTTGAGCAGAACTGAGATTCCTAAGCCAAAATAATAATGATGTAAAAACATGGAAAATACATCATTGATATTGATGGTATAGCTCCCTGAGCATCACAGTTCAATTTCTGCTTGCTGTTCACAATTGCCTGTGTTTAACTGGGATCCAAACCCCATCTCTTCGTGAAGTTAAAAGGCTTACTCTCCTACTCATTATCAAAGCAGGCACAATTAGAAAAAAAAATAAAGGCACTCACTTAAAAGAGGCTGATAATGACAGCTGAGAAAAAAGCACAGAAACAGAGCCTGGGGCAAATCCCCTCGCTAACAGCAGAGCCAAGGGTGTTTCTATCCAAATTGCTAATTATGAAAAGGAGGGTCTGCTGTGAGGTCAGAAAATGCTAGTTTGAGACCTCTGTGGTTGAGATGATCAAGGGACCAAGTTTTCCACTTTTTAAAGGAATACAGAGCCAAATATTTTAGAGGTGGATATATTTTCACTTGTAGTTCTTAAAAGAGACCAAGAAAGAAATGCATAGAATGAACAAATTTGCGCAATCATTGCTTTGGATTAGGTTCCTGAAATGCTTTCCTCTCCCATCCATTGTGCACTGCATTCCAATAGCTTATCAAAAGATACAGATGCCACTCTAGGAGCTATGTGCCTACAAGGAGCTAAGCGCATCTGTTATTGAATTGTTGGAGGAGAGAAATCTTTTCAGACTTCACGTCTTGCAAACTTGCGCAGAACTAATAAAAGTAATTTCTCTAGACTTCCTGTACTCTGAAGGCCTGCTGCAAACAGTTCAAGGATTAATTATAGAACTAGAAAAGTTGCAAAGATGTTTTATAATGGAAAGTTTCCCTGCAACCTAAACACAGGAGTCAAGCATTTTTAACATAATAAAGACTTTGAAGATGCACAAATCAGTTTTGTTCCATCATCTTTTCTGACCCACCAAGCACCAATTTCAGTGTCAGTGACTCCAGTGAGTCTGTCGATCACAGTGCTTTCTGCACAGCTTGTTAAAAGTTATTCAGCATATTAGAAATGATAGCGATGTGACCTGTGCTTCTTGAGAGCTGATAGCCCTAAAGCCCGGGAAAACAGAATCTGAGATTTGGATTTTTTCTTACTTCGAAATGCCATGGCAGTGCTTTAGCAAGGAAAAGATTTTAATACAAGTGGACCAAAGCATCCTTATCACATTTTGCACATAGCCTAAGTATACAGGAGCTGGAACAGAAGAACAGTAAAAGTCTAGCAAAAATTGGCAAGACTGCAGTCTTGCAAAGCCTAGCAAAAGCAAAACTGCAAACTTTTGCTAGACAGAATTATTTTAATGATACTAAAATCCTTCTCTAGAGAAGCATCTCTCTCTTTCCCCTACAAATGCGCTAAATAAGCAATATTTCCTCATATTTGTAAGCAATTCCAGTGAAAGCTCTTTAAAAGATGATATGTTGGCATTCTAGCTGTAAAATTTGACTGTGATCTGCATTCTTTTGTGTGCCTTACACTTTCACTTTTCAGATACATGAAATAGCTGAACTATTTCTACTAGGGCTATGAGAAGTAATCTGGTATTGCTTTAAAGCTAATCATTATTCATGTATAAACTGCACATTTACTGTTTCTCATATCCAATTTTTTAAGAAAATACTGATGATGACATAGAAATCTTGGCAAGACTTTGAAAAAGCTGTACAAAGCTACTATAGAAATAAATTACAAAACTGAGGTGCGCTCACTATGTCAAGTGAATGTCGATATATAAAGTTCAGTTCAGGATTTCTTAGTTTCATTCTTTCTAGGAAGCTTGTGCATGCTATCGTAAACAAAATAATTGTAGACATACTATCTCCCAATTGCTGGGTATTTTTGTTTCAGAATGGAGAGAAACTGAGACACTGCAGTTGTGAACCTTGAAGAAAGAGTTTATTAACCACTTCAAATATCAAAATTGCTCAGTTCAGTTTAAAAAACTTTGAGCCTTATATTAACGGCAAGACATGAAAAGGCAGCAGCAGTCTTACAAACAGCTGTATGAAAGCAGCACCGAGAGACTTGGGATGTCAGCTAAGAAAAGTAGTGCTGTGAGTCTGGGGAAGCGAGGAATGGGTGCAGGTGAGCTTAGGTTCACATCTCTAGAACTCTGGGCATTTACAAATGTGTCATCATAAATCAATAACTGGGGAAGAGAAGGAGCAAACCAAATTCAGCCTATCCTTTCTTAACAACCCAACTGCTAATTCCCTGTCTATCCTGAAAAAAAATGCTGTGCATCTGTTTGAATACAGAACTGACATGGTAATCCTCAGGCCCATTGACTGTATCTCATTATGCACACACCTGGAAAAGGCATCGTTGGTATTAAACATGATAGCAAATGTCTGTCAGCAGTGGGTATCACTGTGCCTATCTTCCATCCTGCTCTTCACACCAATTCTCCACTGAAAAGCCTTCCAGAAAAGGCGTTTCATATCCAAGCTTCTCAGAGGATTGGGTATAAGAGATCATTTTCACTTAACGATGGTGAAACTTCTGAGTAAAATGGAAGGATGACCCTGGGCAGAGGTCAAGTTCCATGGAGCTAAAATGTGGGATGCCTTCAAGGCAACAGTTGCTACCTGGTCTCACCCTCTGATCAGCAATTTCTGCCTGTGAACAAGAAGTTATGTTTTCTTTTTTCTGTAGTTTGGGAAGAGGTGTCATTTCTGTTTGCTACACTTGAATTTGCCTGAATGCTGTAACACTCTTTTTGTGAAAAGCAAAGACTGCCTACCCCCCCAGACAAACCAATGATTAGGCAAAGTACGGCGGTTGTGTTGTCTTTGGCTATGAAACAGCAACTAAATGGTTAAGTCTTTATAATTTCTTAAGCCACATCTACAAAGTAATTGTACAGACATCAGCAAAGGCTGCTGTTTTCCTTCTTCTGATCTTTTATGTTCTTTTATTTTCTTAGGGCTCTGCCATGAAAGATGCTTTAATCTCAGTAGCTATATCTTCAGGGTATTTTTGTCCTCTTAAGATATCGGGTCTCTGAAGTCTTTCCATTTTGTCATGTTTAAATATTTTGGACGATTTTAAGCCCTATTTATAAATGGATATGATTAAGATTAGGTTCTAATAAGTGCTAATCTTTCCTTCCAAGCAGGGAGACAAAGCCTGTCTTAAACATGAATGGCTTAAAACAAGTTCATTTTTTTTTGTCCTTACAAAGTGAACAAATACAGCACTATCCAACAGCTGTACTCACTGGGAGCACTGAGGATTATCCCTTCCATTTATTACTGCAAAGTGCTTTTCTTTGTAGATATCAGCCTTCTTTACCTTCAGGTGTGTAGGCTGCAGATTACAGAGCTGCCTGAAACTTGGTAGTGAAACCTGAAACTCACGGGGTCTCACTGGAATTTTGATCCGCTTTTTGATACTTCGGATTGAATTTTGGGTGAAGCAGGGACAATAAAGGCACTAATGTTTTTTCTTCAAGGGGTCTGTAAGCACAAATTAATTACCTAGTCTTTGCATCGCTCCTCAAGGTGAACAATATCTTTTCCTGTCAGGAAACTATGATGCCTTGGTGTGGATTCCTCCGTGCAGTTTCGAGATAATTTCTGCATGTGTTCAGCTGAGCCCAAGGTTGAGCCCAAGGTTTTTAATCAGACAAGGAGCTCTGGCTGAGCAAGGAAATCCCTATTTATGAAGAATGCTAAAAAATTATTGAATGTGGCCATGGAGCCGTGGAGTTCTGGGAAGTGTGAAGGACAGTTTTGACAGTAAACCAAACGTATAATAGAGACTTCGATCTCAGAGTTTTTACTGACTGAGAGGTTGAAAAGCTGGAGTGTTTTATGCCACAGAGTATGAGGCTCAGCTCAGTGACCACAAGGGCCACGTAAGCTCCTTGGATAACTGGCATGTTTCCACCACTGTCTTCCTTGAACGTGCACCCTGCTTGGGTTTGTCTTCCCACCAGACTTAACCAGCCCTCTCCCATCAAGCAAACAGGATTACGCTATTCAGGGGTCAGTCTACATTTAAATAGCTTTAAGACTCCAAACCATCTTAAATGGGATCTGATGTGAATAAAAGTCTTAAAATGTTTCACAGCTGATTAGTTGTTAGCTTTCATTCCGTATATGTATCTGCAGCTAAAAATGGTGGAGGAAGAGGGAAAGTAAGGTTCTTGCTGTATGACAACATGGAGCAAATAATTGACAATGACTAATTAACACTGTCTCCTCTTGAAGACTAAAAATACTCTACTTTTATTGAAAGTGTATTAGTAGTGCATAGTGGGTAAGTAAAATAATGTTTTTTCTTGGCTGGTCATAAGAACAAGCTGTTTCAGAGCAAATTTGCAGTTCGTTTCCTGCAAATACTAGTTTATGATATTTTTAAACTGGCAAATGTTCATGAAAGTGAAATCTGAACTACATGAATGTTTGTGGAAAGTGAACAAAGGGAGCTTGAGGGAAGAAAACCCCCAAAATTACATTTCCTGTTTCTGCTTAATTTTCAGTACTAACCTAATTTATAGCACCCCAGTCTCAAAAAACTTGAAATTTTGGGTCTGGGACGCCACCTTCACAGGGGGTGGTGTCTCGCTGTCAGTTCATCAGTCTGTGCTGTAAGCACGCTGGTGCTACAGCCGACCGAAGGCACAGGAAGGATGGGGAGAGGGAGTCCTTCCATCCTGTGGCAGCATTTGCTCTCAGCCGGCCTCTCCGTACTGGCACACAGCTTCACGCAGCGGCTCAGCTTCTCTGGGAATGGAAACAAAGTTGGCCAAATCAATCCCGAGGCCAAAAAACATCGTCATGTTCACTTGTCTCGAGAGCTGAGCCTTACAGTATGGAAGGGTGGTCAGGGAATGCAGTGCAGGTAATTGGCTTAGGAAGGCGCAAATGACTGATCTTCATGACCCTGTAAAGTGCCCGGTACTGAATTCAACAGCCCCCCTTGTTTTCCTGTGCATCTTTCAGCTCTCCACTTGGCAATGAGGAGGCCAAGCCCTGAATACCTTACCTAAAATTAGAGGAAGTCCGTTTAAAAACTATGCAGAGTTTCTTGGTCTTGATCCAGTGAAAACTGCTTCAAATTATTCCATGACAGGGATAAACAGCTTTTTAATTTTGTTTTAAACTGAGGAAACAAATTTAAGGGATTGCAAATCAAAGCAGGAATGTGAATTGGAAAAAACCCTAAAAGTCAGTTTTGGGAAGGTTCTTGCCTCTGTGCTCGGGTGTTCTGTCGTTTCAAAACAGTTTAAAAACATTTTAATATGGACTGAATAGATAATACCCACAAAGTTAAGAAATCTGTTTTCCATTGCTGCAAGAACAGTATGAGAACAAAGGTAGATAATGGCAACAGCAACAACCTTAATAAAGATAGAAGGTTTATAACTTATAGCACAACTCCACCAGATGGATTTTAGTTGAATTTCAGTGGTTTTTTTCTGTATAAACTTTACATTTAGTTTCAAGAAAAGTGACTCTGGGAAAAATTAGGCGTATACTTCTATGTTTTGTATGGTTTACATTTGTGAAAGTTAATTGCAAAAATACAAAATTATGTTTCATTAGGAAAATCAGATTTAAGTAAATGAAACAACAAATAGAACTGAACACCAAAGAAGACACATAAAATGACTGAAGCTTAAGAAATCTAATTATAAATACAGTGACATAGAGAATAGCAGCATCAAATTCTGCATTGCTTCATCTTCCACGTATGTAAATCTAATAGTCCAAACCTCATACAAAACAGGCTCTTTATACTTTTCCAGCCTAAGTACTTGATCCAAAGCTCACAAAGTCAGTATCAATAATTTATGTTCTGGAAGTTGAATGCAAATTTTTCTGCAGAAAGATGTCCTATAGGACCAGATGCTCCTGAAGACCACATTTTCCAGAGGCCCGTGGAGTGGTGACTTGTTTTCTTCTCACCTGCTACTGTTGTATTTCTCTCTCTCTCTCTCACTTCTCCATGTCTTTTCCAAGGCACTGCAGTGTGTAGGATCAATACGGAGTTCTGTTGTAGTTTTGTCTGACTGCCCTGAGGGTATCAGATTGTGATCTGGACAGACGTGAGATTTGTTCTGGCAACTTTGGGGAGTTGCAACTGGGAGTGCTCCTTTTGGATTTACCCTGGGAGTTTTGCCTGTTTCCATTTTGGTGCGCAGACACCAAAAGACCCTCCCTCTCTGACTGCGCAGGTCGGGGGGCCCGAGCACTGCTGGTGTTGGGAGCGGGACCTTCACAGGCCCTGACAACATGATTTTTCTACAGGAAAGAACATGTTTAAATGCTACAAAATGATGCTTCAAATAAGGTCCAGAATAGACATCGGCTATTGCTAATGGCATAGTCACACTGCGGACGCTGCTCTGCTCCAGTCACAACAAAGACAACAGAAGGATGCAGACACCAGCATTTAGGATGATAAAACCTCCTCCAAGGTTTGTGTAAACATCTTCTGAAAATATTGTTTTTTCTGATGCCAATGTCACTTTTCATTCTGTAGTGCTCATTTACTGCCAAGAGAGCCTAAGCTGGCTCTAGTTTGGACGGTCTTTGGAATTATTTGATTAAAACAGATAATTTATTACTGCTTTTTCACCAAAACATTTTCAGTCAAATAGAAAACAAGTCCATATTTGTTTCAAAGAAGAGATTATTAGGACATATTTTTAGATTAATACTCATTATGCAAACTATGATTCCTTCTCAAAAAATCCATGTGTTTCCACAGGCTCTCAACAAAAATTGCCTGTCAGGGTAAAATCTTGAAAACTATACTGTAACCAGGATGAGGAAGGAAAATTGCTGCCAGACAGGTTATATAGTCAAGAAAAACTGCATAAGTTATTTTGTGCCTCCTAGCCTGAATACATATGGGACAAATGCAGATTTTCCAAATGAAATACATCTTGGAGCACATAAATTTCAAACAGATAATAGTTTGCACTTACTAAAGCTTGGCTTGGATCATAAACAGTGCTTATTCTTGAAACACCAGCTTTTCTGTAAAGACTCTTTTTTTCCCCCTGAAGGAGCATCAATTATAAATAATGGTCTAGCTGTCAAAATTAGAAGGGTTAGACTTGAAGGAAATACACTGAAAAAATATGATTGATTAAAAAATTATTGTCTTGCTGTTCACTCTAGGTATCCTTTGAGAGAGATAGATAAAAACCTGGTCTGGAATAGCCAAGAAATAATGCACAGATTTACAACTGCACATGTCTACAGTGGGCATGGACAGAGCTTTTCTGAGAAATTAAATGTCACAGGGAAGCCCTATGGTTCTCTGGGTTCTAAGCAGTAAATAAAAGTTAGTGTTAGCCATAGATAATGGGATAACTAGTATGAAAAGCCACGAGAAGCTGCCTTGCATCGAGCTAGATTGATTTGGCTGCTTAAAGCATGGCACTGCATAAGCAGGGAGAGTGTACGTATTGGTTCTTCCAGAGGTGAGTTTCTAGATAAATAATAAGTTGGAATGAAAACAAGGAAGAGCCCAGATACAGGGGTAAAGAAAGGAATATTTTGCTGTGGCTTCGGGAATAAAGGTTAAAAAGGAGATGGGAAATGGGCGCTGGGGCACAGCCAGGCACCACCCGAGTGTTTCTGCTGGGAGCTCTGAGCAGCCTCCAGCCCCGCTGGTCTGGGAGTGCCGGCCCTGACAAAGCCAATTTTGTGTTCAGAACAGCTTGAGGCAATTCCCATGTTTTCCTGCTCTCCCGGGCCGCCCTCGCTGCTTCTGGCAGAGCGTGGGTCTGGCACAGCGCTCCCCGCGTGGCAGCACCTGCCGCGGGCGGCTGTGGAGAAGCCTTTGCGCTTATTGCGGAAGAAAGCCGGGACGGCACTGTGAGAGCTGAAAAGCCCGGGGAGGGCAGCGCTGTAACCGCGTTGCGGTGTCTCATGCGCCGCGGGCCGCGTGGCGGTTCTGAAGCCAGGAAGGGAGAAGTCGAGGGGCCGTGTCCTGGATGCCCCCGGCCGCGCCGAGAGTGGGCTCCTTCGCCTCTGCATGCCCCCCCCCCCCCCGCCGGCCTCAAATGGAACGTTCCCGTCCGGGGCGGCATGCGGCGCGGCCGCTGCCATGGGAACGGCGGGCAGCGCCGGGCCCGCGGGGTGAGCCGGCAGCGGGCGGTGCAGGTGCAGCCCAGGGGCACCGGGCCCGGGGCGGGGGGGCGGTGCAGGCGCGGCCCTGCCGATCTGGATTTGCCCCGGGGGCCAAGGCCCCTGCCTCGGGGCTGCCGCCCGCCGCGGGGCCGGTGCCGGAGGGCTGGGCGGGTGTCCGGGGCCGGGCCCCCCCCCGCTGCGGTTGTGTTTGCCGTCTGCACTTCCACGTTCACCCGCCTCACGGGTCTGGGCTGGAGTCACAGCTCCCTGGGGTTTCCTTCCCTGCCTGGCTTCCATCGGTCTTCTCTGAAAGCAGCCAGAGTAACGAAACAGCAGGAAATCCTGGTGCTTTAGTACCGGGGGGGTTATGCTTTTTTTTGACTGGCCTTGTGCACTGTGCTGTGTTTCCTAGAGCTCTTGCCTGGACTGACCGAGATCTGTGAGCCTGACTCAGTAGAGACCAGAGTTCGATTGAAGCATTAAAGGCAGGTGCTGACTTGGCTCTATTTACCCACCTGATCCTGTTTGCATCTGCTGCTGCATCTCCTCCTCGGAGATGTTCCAGGCCGGGCTGGACGGGGCCTTCAGCAGCCTGGTCTGGTCTGGGGCGGTGTCCCTGCCCATTGCAGGGGTGGGACTGGATGTGCTTTGTGGTCCCTTCCAACCCAAACCATTCCATGATGCTGGCATGTTTCTTCCAGCAGCTTAGTCTGTGCCAGTTACACAGCAGACATTCTAGCATAGGGAGGGTAAGGATGTCAAGCTTCAGTTTCGATTCCATGCTGTAGGAACTTGCTTGTTGGAAGAGTGGTTTATAACCTGGGGAAGAAAGTATCTTCAAAATTCCATTGTCTTGGAGGTTTGAGAGTCGCAATGACTCTGCTCTGCGAGTACTTATATTCTTTAGTATCAGTTTGTGAAAGAGAGAACACATTTATCTCTCCAAATCAGTTAAGATGATTTGACTTCATAGCCATCGATACAGTTTTCTCCTTCTGGTCTGGTTCAAGAAAGCTGTGTGTTATTTATTATTAAATTGCTTTCATTGAACTTTAGGAAATCGCCCGAATGACAAGTAAACCTTTTCTCTAGTATCATAGATGTAATAGTTTTTCTTTCCGTTAAATGTAACTGGATTTGTTTTTACTGTTTTAATTTCAAACAAATTTCCATTTCAACAGGTAGATCATTGACATTTGTTTGGTTTTTTTAGAAAAGATTTTACTGGGAATCATCATGAACATTAAAGATTTTGTAGTACTCCCAGGCTTAAAACCTAGAACCTCAGTGAGATTCAAAGCAAAGTAAGTGCATTTTATCTGATTTTGATAGATACATTTTTTTCATAATTTTAATAAGTCTTAATGCAACATTAAGTAGAAGAGCTTATTTGTGTAAGAGCAAGAATTGTGATATGTTTCTTTTCTGTTATTTTCCCTTTGCTTTTATCCTTAAGCCTTTCTTGTCTTAAGTTTTAATCTATTTTCTGAGTAAGTCATAGGTCTCATCATACTGTGTATCTACCTTATACACTTCGTAAAAAAATGATACTAAAGGATTCACTGGTATAGTTTATTTTAATATAATTAAGCAATGTTTTTTTCAAATACAGATGCAATTGTGTCAGTTTTATGTTGGCCACTGAAGCTGATGTTGGACATCACTGTCAGCGTGCCCCTCTGTAATGATATATTCTTGGGTAGTTTGCATCTACCCTGTCCTAAATTTTCCAGAACTGTTCTCAGTCTTGCTAGGAGATAGGAAAGTGACAAATTTTTCAGCTTTTCTTTTTCTTGCTGCTTTAAACTTCTTCAGGTACCTTACTGTCTTTCATGTAATTTCTAATGAATATTTTACTATTTCTTCAGAACTGTCAGAGAACTGCAGTTGGAAAAAATGCAGTTAGAAGCAGAAAACAGAGAGATGGAGAAGAAATTACGACAACTGCAATCAAACATGAGCAGAGAAAAGGAAGAGAGAAAGTAAGTTAAATTTCTGTTTCAAAAGAAGGATTCCAATGAGATGGTCCCTCCATGCCTCCCCGTGCCCCAGATGGGATCTCTTGCAAAGTTTGGAATTCGCAATAGTATTCAGTCTCCTCTCTCCAGTCTTTCTTCCCATTGATGAACTTGCTACTCTACACATTTGTTATTTTTAAGGGTTTTTTTTTGTTTGTTTTTAAAGTAAACTAACAAATCCTTCCTGGCAGGTATATTCTTTCAGTGGCAGAGATTCTTTCTCTTTATTTATTGTCTCTTTTTTTTTTTCCTTGTCTGATTGTCTTTGTCACCTTAGTTTTAAAGCAGGAGAGAGAAAGTAGTTTCTCTTGCACTCTTTCAGTCATGTTTCTGACAAGGGTGCTGTTAGTTTGATCCCCTTTGCATGCATCTGTATAGCTTCTCAGAAAGACCTTTTCTGTATGATGGAAAACATGGCTTGGAAAGTAGGCATTTCTTATACATTTGGTGTTTTTACTGCTATTAAGGTAGAAGTGAAGCAGATTTCAGTGGTAGGAAGATGTTTGTGTTTTGGGGAACTGATGATCCTATTGCCAAGTATTTCATTTTTGTGATGCTCTGTTCTTATTTAAAAACCTGAAGGAAAACCTTTATTCTTCTTTTGCCTTACAGAATACATAATTTTTAAGTTTTTTTCTTGCTCTTGGTTCAAAGGAAATCGAGTGCTTATCGTTGGAAAACTGGACAGGCAGGACCAATGACCATCCAAGCTCATGTTCTGTCACAGAGCAAAGGAAACAATAATAAGGTAGTAAACAGTTAGTACGTTTGCAGGTAAAGCTATTTAAAACAAAGCAAGATTTACAGCATTTATGCAATGGAACATGGGAAATTTAAATACTGTAAAATTAAAAAGTTAAGCACCTTCTGAGTAAAATTTCTGATTATTTTTCCATGCCAACTGTATTTTTCCATTTGGGCTGGAGGAACATCCAATTCTGTTGGATGATCTGTTGGGTTTTTTTTAATTGAGGTAGATAGCAAGTTGTCATTGCTTCTACAGATCTAATATTGTGAGAGTTTAATTTGGTGGTGATGGAGGCTATCAGGAGCCTGCCTTTCAGTTGTCTAAAGTGAGGTTACAGTGTGAACTGTTAGCAGGGAAAATCAGAGGAGTAAAAAAGTTGGGCAGTGCCATATTATGGAAGAGTAATCAGAAGCAGAAGGGAAACAAACAGCCTCCCCTCCTCTCCAACAAAAGTATAGGTAGATGCATGTGCAGATCATATGTGCAGTAGACTTCACCGTTTGTCATATAGGCTTAAGTCACTTGATTATTAAAAGTTCTGCAGGTCTGTGTGTGTGTAAGACTCTTGCTACGTGCCTGGCTGAGCAAACAATGACAATGTCATTTCATGAATGGGGAGGGAATCTGGTCACAGGCGTAATGGCTGCCATGAGCAATACATAGAGTTTGCTCTTTGGATACATGCTTAGCTGTTTTTCTAGAAACAGTAATATTTTAATTCTACAAAAGTTACACCTCTGTTAGTTTTCATTAGCACCGTATATATATATATGTGAATACATATATGTATATATTCTTCCATATAGGTTTCTTCAGGAAAAGTGAAGTTGCAAATACTCAAAGAACAGATTCAAGGTAAGGGCATCTCTGTTAGTTAAATAAAACCTAAAAAACTTCTGGCAGAATATCTGGTTCTTTGAGGTTGCTGCAGTTAAGCTGTAAAGGAATTGGAGACTGAAGTACTGGGTTTGTTTTGTTTTTGTTTTCCAGAGCCTGTGAAAGAACCATTTAAGCATGAACACGTAAATGCTGTAGCTCATGAAAAATCTGAAGTGACGAGAATAGCGTGTGGACTACGGGAAAATAAGCATGCACTTCTGGTAAGTAAATGGTTTAAATATTACAGCAACAGAATATAATGTGTATGTACAGTAGCTGTGTGGCAGTATATATACGTATGCAGATTATATAGTGTAATATATTGCAAAATTAATTACCTTGGGTTTTTCTAGGCTGTATGCTCTGTGTGGTCTGCACAGACAAGCTGTCAGAGCTGGAATTCACTTCCTATATGTGGAAATACGTATGTGTATGCCTAAACAGGAGCAAGCCTAAATATTACGTTAGCTTTCTGTGTGATTGCTTGTCTGTGGGACACAGTTGTGTTACGGGAGCCTGTGAAAGCTGCTGTGCTTGCCACTTGCACCCCTTCCACACAAAGGATTCGTTTTGGTGGCAGTATTGCTACTTCTAAAATGACAAGGTCAAGGAGCTTTTTAGATCTTTTAGCTTTAGAATTTCTGGTGAATTGAAGAGTATTTTATGCCTCATTTGTGCACTTTGTTCTTCTGGGAAAAGTGAGACTTCTCTAAAATGGTCAGCTTGAGGTGCTGTGTCGACTATGAGATGTGCAGCAACTGAAGAGCAGCAAAAAATTACTTACGTATTTGGGCTTAATTTGGCACTATTTTATTTAAATTTCTTATCTTTCTGGAACTGAAATGACAGTAATAGTTTTTCTCATCTGTTTCCTACAATGTTGGTGACATCCACGTTGATTATAGGATTTCTCACTGTGATAAATACTTCGTGTGGTTAAGGTAAAGGGAGGTTTTATACACTGATCGCCCTGAATGGCAAGGAAAGAGATTCAATGATTCTTTAATCAAAACTGTTAGCAGTTCTTTATCAGGGAATGTCTTTAAACTGTATTTTATTAATTTGCCTAGCGTGTGAATTTGACTGAGGAAGAATGCTCTCTTACACTACCGTAAGGTTAAAATTAGATGTATCGTTGGAGGCAAACGGTGCAAAATCGAGTGGTCCGTGAATATTTTGTGACCCTAAATGCTTTAATAAGCACCAGGGCATATTCTTAATTTTGATTGGTGCTTGGTGGCTACGTTAGAGTGGAAATCAGGATTATCAAGTATGAAGTGATTTATAATTAATAGATTGTGCTTTCTAGCAAATGTAAGTAGGAGACCTGGCCTGCAAAATAGGATGTAGCCCCATACTGTTCGATTTTTTGAAGTAACTCGTGAAAATAGAGTAGTTCCATTGTTGAATAATAATATGTTTATTCTGAATAAGTAGTGCCTCTCTTGGAAGAGTTTCCCCTCCTCCTCGGTAATACCTGTCCGCAGGTGTTGGTGCCGCTCGCACGGCGAGCTAAAGCAGTTGGCGCTGCCGGCAGTTCAAACAGCAGGCGGCGCTGCGCCCCCGCGTGGCGCTGCCACTGCCGCTGCTGCTCCATCCCCGCCCGGGGGCCCGGCCCGAACCTGCCGAGTTCGGGCTGCAGAGCGGGCCAAGATGTGCTTCCTGGTGCTCCGTTGCCGATCCCAAGAAGGTTCGTAGGTCAGGAATGGCACTTGGGATCGGGACACGCGGGTGGGTAACGCGGCGCTAACCTTGCTGCGGCCGCGGGGCGGGGAGGGGCGGGGGGGGAGAGTGATCACTGCCAGACTCACTCTCATTCAGTGGGAAGGTTTTCAGTTGTAAAGAGTTCTCATAGAAGCCAAGAGTTTCACTGCAGTGCTTACTGAAAAACGTCCTGCTCGTTTTTCGTGTGCCCTGGCGGCGTCTCTAGTTGTGCCTGCCTCACACAAAATGGAGTTAAATTGAACTTGTGATAGTGCTAGGTGGATGGAAAGGTAACCCAGGCTCTGTTGTTGTCATGGTTATTGTTGGAGGCTTCAAATTGTTGAGTGTCAGCATTTTAGAAAAAAAAAATTTTAAGTACTAAAAATGGCCAAAGGTCCATTCGTCAGACCACTGTGTCCCCCTGTGAGCACATTTAGCAGTCTGTATTACTTGTAATTTAAATATAGCTGTAAGTAAACTTGAAACTCTGAATTCCTGCTTATAATTATGTCTGCTCAGTCAGTTGCCACTTTGAGCATTCTTGATTGTTTTGTGCTTAGATTGTACTCACAAAGGAATAAACTGATGAAAGTAGAGTTATACAGAACAGTGGAGACTTACGTTGTGTGCAGTTTTATTATTCAGCAGAGTATTATTCATTTTTTAACATACAACTTGATGTCATATCTATTAAGATATAATAAAATTTTTGTAGTTTTATAATTAGAGTAGTAAAGATTCATCCTCAGATTATTGTGTGATGCTTAATTGTAACAAACTTAAGTTTGTCATGCTTTGTATTTGTTTGTATTTAATAAACAGGTTGTAAAACCCCTTATTTTGAAACAAACTACCTGCATTTTGGATTTTGTTTTGGACAAAACTAGTATCTTTGTTCTCACAGGTTATTTCAAATTTGATTTTGAGATATTCTGTGATTTGTGTTTTAAATACCTTTTGACAGGTATATTAGACTTGTTTTCCTTACCATTGACATAGGAATTAAAGAAAACTGTAATGAATCAAAGAGAAGCCTTGTTGGGAACGTTTTATAATAAAGTCATTGTTGTGATTAGAAGGACTCAAAGTTACCCTGTTACCCAGAGTTACATGAAACTGCAAGTTGATGAAAATAGAGAAATTGAAGATAGCTTCTTGATTAAGTGTATGTTGATTTAACTATATCAGTTCTACCATATGAGGTTTTCCTGAAGGCAGATTTTGCTTTTCAATGACATCACTGGGTATGTCATTCTGTTATCATGCTAAAATTTGATTATCTCATTCTTTCTTCCCAGAAGTATAATCTGTTTAGAACTGCAGTAAATTATCCAAGCTGTTGGTCTGATAAATACATTCTTGTCAAAATGATCCTTACATTTAGTATGTCAGTAGAAGGATGACATCATGTGATGGAAAACCTTCAGGATAGAATTGAAGGCAGTTACATAAGGATAGACCTTTCTGAGAGTCGCAAAAAGCCAGCAATAAATAATCTTTTTGGGATGATGTTCTGTCCTTAGTTTAGCAGTAGGTACTGAAGTTTTGCTTTTGAGCTGTTTTGCATGGATATAAAAATATTTCACCCATCTAAATTTTGGCTGCTTAGGGTTCCTTTTTTTAATAGACTGTAGCAGGGATTGAGGAAGACAAAGCACACATGTTCATACAGTAAGCTTTGAACCATATTCATCCTGCATTGCAGTATGGGAGTCTGAAGACTGCGAAAGGAAGAAAGTAACCACTGTTTGAAGCGCTTGGTCTCCATGCATACCCTGTCACGTGGCAGATACCGTTTAATGTGCTACCAGCAGCTGCAAGGTTGCTGGGTCGATTGGGGTGTAGAGTGGGGTAAAGGAGGAGGTGTGGCCTGTTCTGGTTCTGCAATGGCCGCTTGACATCTGTTACGGTTTCTGATGACACTTTCTGCCTGTGCCCTTCCTGCTCTTGTGCTTTCATGGTAAGAATATGTGTCTTACCTGAGGATTTTATACACAAAGGATCTTTCCTTCTGGTCTTTGTGCATAGGAAGAAGGGGGTGTAGGGAGAGGTGTATATAAACATTTTTGCTTGATAATCATTCAAGAGTTGTCGATCTAAACCTTTATATTACATTTCTGCAGTAATTTTCTTTTGTTCTAATGAAGGTTGCAAGTCGGTAAAATCCCAGTGTGAGTAAAACTGGTATTCTCCTGTGGCTGTTTTCAGTGAAACATCTAATTTTTAATAGTTTGGACTTTTTCTGGAGTACTTTTTGTGTGTGAGCAGATATTACAGTTATTTCTTTAAATGAACATTTTCCTCTTATTGACCTTTACAGATGTGCTTCTGTCTACTGGAAAGCTTCATTAAGCAGAACTTCATTAGTGAAGTACATAGCTCATAAATTTGTCTAAATGTTATGTGCTGCATAAAACGCCTCACTTAGTCTGTCCTGTGTAGTACCTAATGGAATATTAAGATTATTGAATTTTTACTCACAGATTTGCACACTATTGATTATGGAAATTATTATGTGCTTCTGTCACCATCAGTCTTCAATGTGTGGTTACCTACCTGCTTTTAATATGGTGTTTGGTGGAATGTTTGAGTAAGTTTTAGAAAATAATAATGATTTCGTAATATTTCTTTAACAGACAGAAGCCAATATATATGTTGGAAAATTGCAAGTTGTTGATCGCTTCATCAAGGAAGTAAATCTAAATGAATCAAAATTTAATCACGAGCAGAAGAAGGTAAATAGCAAGTATCAGGTCACCTCAGACAAGTCATCACCTCTCCTAGCACCAGCAGGTGTTGCTGAGGCTGTGTTCGGTTTGGGGAGAAAAAAAGTTCTTTTTGTTTAGGACGTGTTGGGTGGGGTGGCCGTAGGTTTGTCTGCAGTCTGCCAAGTGGGGATCGAGCTGTTGGACTTGCACAGCCCATCGACCCCTCTTCATGTCTGCCGACATCAAATCCATCCGGTACATCACAGGTGGGCTATCCATGGCTACTGCTGTCTGCCTGCTAAAAGCATTTAAGTTAAATGCTTGGGTTTTGTGCTGATACAAACTTTTTTGGGTTTGTTTTGCTGTTGGTAGAACATTGCAATTTGGTTGTGAGCAAGACCACTTAAAAACTTGTTATTTCAATTACTAGGGTAGCTAAACTATGCCCAGAAAACAGGATGCTGCACTTCCATAGCCAATAGTAAAAATGTTGTTGCTGTTGTATGTAACTGGGGAGAAGATTATCATCAGAAGTGCAGTATTAACTGTGTTGTGGAACTGATTTAGGAACTGTCCTCAGAATCAACCTGCACAGGCCCTGAAAACCAGCAGAAGGGATTATTACTAAGTGGTACATTTAACGAGGAGGAGTCTACCAAGTCTTTTCAGGAAGCTTTGCTTCAATGGAGGAAAGGTAATCGTAATCACGGAGAAGAGCTGCATGCCAGAAAGGTCCTATTAGGTATGATATTTTCTGTTTTAATTGCATTTTGAAAACATTAGGAGCCATTTTGGTAATTTAGTATATTTTTGATTAGTGAAGGTAGATGTTTTGATAAGCTTTCTCGCAGTGTCACTTTATAGATTAACAACAACCCCTGAAGTTTTCTTCAATAAAGTGCAGGTTAGTGCTGATCCCATTCTTGCAATGGTCAGATTGTTTAGCTTGTGTCCCTGTACTTCTCTGCAGCTTTATTTCTCAAGTGAGACTTCAATGTGAACTGTAATGCTCAAGCACAAAGTCACAGCTTTTAACTGAGACAAGGACTGTGCATGGCTCAGGATTTCGTATGTTGTATCAAAGTAAATTTTCTGCTTGCCTTCCTCAGGCTCTTAGTATTTCTTTGTGAAAAGATGCGGTCAGTTGGAGGATGCATGGAAAAGTATGAAAAAACCTCATCTGATTGGATTTGTGAAAGCTCTCTTTCCTCCAGTCCATGGAGACAGTTTCTTCTTCATGTGTTTTTGTACAACAAAATATTATACTGATTTATTTCCTGTGATATGGTGGCATTTTTACTGTGGAGTCACAGATCCCTATCCCAGCCCCTTGTCCCACAGTGTGATAACCTTCCTTTTATGTGAGAAGCTGTAATAAATGAGTTTTCACTGGCTACCCCCCTCCACTACTACGTTATGTAAATACAATACTGTTGGCCGTTTAAATTCTGTAATTATGCAAAGATTTAGTAAGACATAGACTACTAATATGACATTCATTGAAATAGTGTAGTTAAATAGCAAATTTATAAATCTGAATAAGCTGTATAATTTTTTTTTAAATCATATAGAATCTGTGGGAATTTGTGAGGTACAGACCAACCTTACTGTTGTGAAGGAACCTATCGAAATTGAATTCCGAAAGGATGGCCTGAGCTACATGGAGAAACTCTTACTCAAGAAATACAGAAGGTATTGTTGAAGTTGCTGGTACTAATGAAAGAAATAAAAACCAATAGCATGAACAAAAATTCAGTTTTTTAATACTTTTAAAGTATTAGCGTTAAGGTGACTATATACAGGTGCTTTATTTTAATAAGATAGCTATTATAAGCAGACTTGATGACTTAATACTTCAGAATTGTCGCAGAGCTGGTATTTGAAGGGCTTCTCATTACTATCACTTTATTTTTAGAATTTGAAGACTGGTAATGATTTGGGGGCATTTGCTACAGGAGTTTTATAGCGAAAAGGAAGTACAACATTACAGAGTTGTTTTGTTAGTCCCTGAGGTGCAAAGTTCTCTCAGTGAAATTGGGAAGAGTTGCTGCTTGTCAGCAGTAGTTACTGCTGCAGGAAGTTGTGTGGTGTTCTGTTGTGGTTTTTGTTGTTTTAATGGCTGTGATATTGTATATATAAAAATGATGACTTTTTAAAAAGGTTGATTTATTTTCCTTTTTTAGAGCTCCTGTTGATCAAATTTCTGGTAGTTCCATTAAAGATTTAAGGCCTGCACAAACACCGAGCATACATCAGACTGCAGGAAGTTGTGTGGTGTTCTGTTGTGGTTTTTGTTGTTTTAATGGCTGTGATATTGTATATATAAAAATGATGACTTTTTAAAAAGGTTGATTTATTTTCCTTTTTTAGAGCTCCTGTTGATCAAATTTCTGGTAGTTCCATTAAAGATTTAAGGCCTGCACAAACACCGAGCATACATCAGACTGGGATTGGAGGAGAGGGAGAAGGAGATGATGGTGATGATATCGATGACTTAACAGGTGTAATAGTTCTCTGTTTATTGAATCTAACTACTAAAGACTTTTTCTTGTTTTTTTTTTTTTCTGTAATTGCTGAACAGTTACATAAGTAGTTTCTGCTTAAGAAAGTAACAATAATGAAAGAAACTTATTGTACTTCACAATAAATAAAGGTTTACATTTTCATAAGGATCTCTGAAATGAAATGCATCAAATTAATTGTGTTTTGTAGTTGAAGAAGTAAAGAGATACTGGATATCTGTTTTTAGAGAGGAAGTACCCAACACTATTTCTGAAAGTGCAGAGTCCTCTTTGAAAATTGAATTTCTTGATGATGTAAGTATGCAACAGAGGACTTCACAAAACTTTACAGTGATCTGAAATGACTTGTTTTAAATGTTGATCTGTTAAATATTTAAAGTAGCAACAGTTAATTAATTTCTAATAAAAGAAATATTGGGGCACTGTTAATCTTTTCCAGTGGTGCCCTGTAAGGTTTTCCTGTTTTGTTCAGGGACCCTCACTATATTGAAATTATACAAAAGTAAAATCTGCAGGCTTTGCATCACTTGAGTTAATGTATTTTTTATTTAGTTGTATTGATGAATATGTTTTTTGTTTGTTTGTTTTTTTTAATTATTCTTATGGCAAGGAGTTGGAACAGTCATTTGACCCTTTGGTGATGGGTGATGGGATTATGAGAATGAATAAGCAAAGAAAACCGGAGCCACTCAAGCAGTGTGGAAGGTATCAGAAATGCAGATGTTATTTGGAAGGGAAAAGGGAAGGATCCTATCTTCTGATTCAGTTGCATTCCTGCTTTTTGCAGAGTCTCATACGAAAGGGGAGAATCCTTGAATGTAAATTGTAAATTGTTTCAAGGCATTTTATGATCTGTGTCCTCTCAGCCTTGGTGCCAGACACAGACTGTGCTGGTGTCAGGACACTTGATCTGTGCTTTCCTTTCCTTTGTGTTGCTTCTGAGGTTCTCTCTGTGACAGCTGTTTTTGTCCTTCAGTGTTTTCATTTGAATGACCAGTTTGTAAGGCCTCTAAGAGCAGTTCACATGTGTGTGACTCGTTACCAGTGAAGTGAGGGAACAGTAAGTGTGTGGCTTCCCCTTAGTCTTCAGCCACCAGGGTGTGTTAACTGCTGGTAACTAGAGAGTCGCTTTGAGATTTTGTGATTTTGTTTGCTTGATCACTTCAGTGTTAAACCATGTAGGATATGTTTCTTTATATTTGTGTGTCCTGAATTACAGGTAAGCTTGGGAGGGCCTCTTACAAGGTACTGGAAGGCCGCTCTAAGTTCTCCCTGGAGCCTTCTGTTATCCAGGCTGAACAAGCCCAACTCTCCCAGCCTGTCCTCAGAGCAGAGGTGCTCCAGCCCTCAGATCATCTTCGTAGCCCTTCTCTGGACCTGAGGAATTTGAGCTGCTGAAAATCACTGTGGTTTGTTTCTTTTAAGGGGCTGGGATTGAATGCCAAGTGGATGATGACGAAGAAATTCTGGAGCATGAGCAACAGGTTCTTGCATTACTGTGAACGGGCAAAGACCTTAATGCAATTTCTATTGTTGCATATCATACAAAACCAAGAAGCAGACAGAGGTATCGTGAGTGCTGCTGAAGATATTATTTTTAAAGATAATTCTATAAAACTGTCAATAAAAATTCTTAAAAATCCCTCGATTTTGGCTTTTTGTTAGTATAAAGAAGTAACAGAATAGAAGAAAACTGGTCTTGTGCTATTATTTTTTAGGATTTGTTTATTCTTAAATTTTTATTGACTATAAGGTTCCTTTTCCACAGATTGAATTCTGTGTTTCCAAATGCAGTTCTGCATTGCCAGACTGAGAGGTGCATGAGGTACTAATGGAGTCTCCTTAAATTGAGGATCTCGATATGGCCAGGTTTACGTGTTGAGATGCATGGTGGAAAGGGTAATAGGTCTAGAATACTTTACTCCTTATCATATATTTTACCACTAAGATACTTTCATCTTACAGTATAGAAATAAACAGTTTTGCACAGTATATTTTACTTCTCCTGCTACACTCCTTTCTTCCTGCTCTCCGTAGGTAGCTTATACCAGCTGTAAACTTGGCGCTTTCTGCTCGGCATCGATGGGAAGGCGGTTCTCGCTCTGTACTGTGCTGCTCCCGCTGTTCTTTTTGCTGTTTCGGAGTGATCTGTGTTCAGAATACCAAACTCAGCTGTACTGTAGGTTGCTATCTTGCAGGCCTTTTAAGAGTAAGAAAACAAAGGAGAAATACAGTTAAAAGATGATATTGGGTGGTTTTGGTTTCACCAAACCATTTTAATTTTTCTGGTCATGACAAGGCCTCGACTGTACTTTTGAACTTGCTGCATGTGTTGCATAAGAAGGTCTCTTCTTTCTCCTCCCTTTCCCAGTTAATGGAAGGTTAAATGCAATTACCATAACTTCAGTGAAAGGTCACTGGGCTGTTCCATGCTGGCGCAGTGTTTGTATGTAAAGAGTGTTTGGTGGCTTTTGGCTCTGTTTTTGAGGAGCTGCTTAACTGTACTCTCTAGTTGAGTAGTTTTCTGTACACTTGGCAGATGCTTAAAGTTATGACATTTTTTAAATGGTGTCTTTTGGTAACATCTTTAGGATTCTCAGACTCAGCTTTTTAAAGTTTTTTTCCTTGATCGTGTTCTATGTAAATGTGATGGACACTTTTGCTCTTTTTATTAGTTTCCTCCGCTGTGGTTTTCAAGATGCTTTTCAAAGCGCCTTAAAAGCTTCCCCTTCACTGCCCCTCCCCTCAGTTTTGATGAAAAAAGGTGTATCAAATTGCAGTCACAACACTTTCTGTCTCATTGTGTAGGAAAACTTCAAAAGTGACATTAATTAAAAGCTTTGACAATTGTCTTTACCCATTTACAAGTAAATCATCGTTTTTTTTAATGGTAAGTGTTCACAGAAACTTTCAGACAGAAAGAAAATCTTTATGTCTTCCATTTCTGATCCGCAGTAGTCTCGTAGCTGCTTTAGATCAGGAGTTTATGGAAGTTGAAATACAGAGAGCAACACTGTATGCACTTTGACCACGTTGTTATCCGTTTTACATTTAATGAAAGGATTATGTGTCTATTTCTGTAGTTTTTTACCACAACAAGTGATCGGTAACTTAAGAAACTTCATGCCAGATGTCTTTTATTAAAGGTCATAATTTCCGTTACTAAATTGGTTCATTAAAAAGTGTAGATAGTTTTAAGAAATTAGTTTTGTTTATGGCCTTAAACGTTTAAGGCGTCTTTGAGGGCTCATCTTGAAAACTTTGTGGTTCTGTGTTCAGAGGTGGCAAGTGACCTTCAAGAATGTATCAGTGGAAACATTCCAATGTGTTATTTAAGTTCTGACAATTAAACACGTACTTGTTTGTGTTCTCCCCATGCCAGTGGAGTGTGCAGTTGTTGTCTGCCCCTGCCAGAGTTATGCACTGCTATTGGACAACATAGTCAGTAATCTTTTCAGCAATTTGTTTTACAGGAAAAAGTACTTCAGTAACCTTAATTCATAAAAACTAGAGCCATTGGGCTGAACAGACCATTGAATTTGATTTCCTGCCTCATTTCTTGTCTTTAAGGTGAGGGCGTATTTTTCACTTCAGTTTTCTTTTACAGAGTTCACCTTATTGAAGTTTTATTACAGTAGTTCTTTGCCAGAAATTCTAAGAATAAAATCAAAAAGCAGGTGTTCTACTTCGTAGATTGACCAGTGCTTTTCTCTCATGAATAAACTTTTCTTTCTTTTTGAGTTATTTTTCCAAATACTCTTACTACTGTAATTTCCCTTGCATAGATAAGCTCACTTTCTCCATGCCCTTCCCAGCCCTTTTTAACTAGAAGACCAATGAAACAGGTACTGCTGGAGGGTGTGCCTCGAGTCCTCAACAGCCAGGTTAGTCCTTTGTGTTTGTGCTTGTCGGAGATAACTAGAAAGTCACTGACTGTTTTCAGCATCTAATTTTAAAAATGTTCCCTTCCCATTTCTATTTCCTGAAAGAAAAAATGCTTCTGATGATACCTCTAACAAACTTTGGACTAAAAATAAGCTTACTTCAATGTATTGGTGATCTTTTTAGATGATCGGTGATGATTTCAGTACATCTCAGTTTTGTATTCCTGCGTTTAACACACTTGAAGATGACTTTCTGCTGTAGAATTTTTTTCTGTTTCTCTTCAAGACATAGTGGTGGAACTGATACCTTAACTAGAAGATCACTGGTCTAGTGCTCCTACTGTGAAGGCCTCTGGTCCTACTCGAAGATTCTAACAGATCAAAGCTGTTTTACTTTATGATTCTAACCTTTAATAGACTTTAAGGTGCTGTTGTTTGCTGCATCTGGTTTACAAGAATTAAGAGCTATTCTTCCCTTCATCATAATATGGCTTACATGCGTATCATTCAATTATCAGAAACACATAAAAGCTATTAGTTTTAATTTATCCAGACACTTTAGATCAGGGAAAATTACATCTGTCTTTTTCATTTGAAAAATCAATTCTGCAAATTGCAAGCCATCAACAGAAGGGCATTTCTAAATTATTTCGGTCGAGAGAAGTGTTCCATGACTTTCTATGTAATTAGGATTAGTTAGCTTGTTGAATATGCTTATGCTTTTTGTAAGGGAGGGAAACATGATAATCTACTTTATATTAATATTACACATCAGTTAATAAGCGCAAGAAATGGAAGCCTCAGAAAACCAAAACTAATTTTCCCTACATTGAGGCATGTAAATACCTGAAAAAAACCCCTAATTTTGATTTCAGTAAAGTGGAGGGATTTAAAGTGCGGATTTCCCAAGGAATTGGAACAGAGATTTTTAAGGAAAAAATATTCAGCAGAATTTCTTTTCCAGTGGTTTTGTTATACTTGAGCCAGGAAAAGCACAGGGTTTTTAAGAAGCAGAGGTCAGGTTTTGGAGTCTATATCAACAGGTCATTTCAGGTTCAATTCTGAGCAGTAGCTTATAAGGAAGGCAAAGATTGTTTGCAGGGTGACAAGTGTGAAACCTTGGTGGGTTAGAATTAGTTTCTGTATACTGGTTTAGCTTAAAATTCTGAAAAAAACCCTAGACCTCTCAGCAAATCCCTCATGAATAGCCACAAAAATTTGTAATTCAGGATTTGGCTCAATGTGTACATAAACCATTTATCTCAACCAAATACTAGAAATTATCTTGTATTAATATATTGAAGAATACGACTGTATCTTATGTTTTTAACTCTGTTTCAGTTATGGTCTATCTATAGTTGGGTTTTTTTTGTTATAAGTTTGAATGATTTCTACAGGGAAACCTGAAAAAAAGTTAGTTGAATTTGACTCTGTGAAAAATGTGAACACTTTTCTTAATGTACTAGGAATGTATTGTCCTGAAAAGTAATACTCAGCAGCATTGTTTCTGTCTGGCTGCTGTAGCTTGCTAAATATGTGTATACTTTCTCCACTGCCATATTTCATTTTTCTATTTACTATATTACTTTAGAATTACTAGGAAAATATCAAAGCCATCATGTGTTGCTTAAGACACAACTACTGTTCTTGGCATTATTTGTATTTAGCTGTTAAAGTGCTGTAAAAATAGCTTTCATTGTCACAATTGGAACACCAGCTACATAACAGAAGGCAAAAGAGCTTTTTTTAAAAATCCCAGAAACTTTTGAGGTGAAGAGATACCATATCTTCTTTCCTCTATAATTCCAATTCCCTGTTTCCATCTTGGCTAGACTGCTCTTACACTGTTGTTTGGTGTCCCCATGTTTTTAGAATAGAAAGAGCGACTGTTACAGATATAACCTTTCCTCTCCTGCCCTCCTTATTTTTTATTACCTTCTAATGTTTGGCATCTTTAAAGGTGACTTGGTGAGCTTTTGTGCATTTGAAAGATGAAAAGTCAATTTTGTTTTGTTTTGTGTTTTTCGGAGAAGGTCAAAACAGAGCAGAGATATGGACACTGGTTACTTTTTACTACCATTGGTATAAAGAAAAGAATCTCTTGTGTTCCCTTTCAGCACGGATTATGCAAATGGCTTAATTATGAGCGATGAAATCTTAAGAACATCCAGGGACACTCTGTCTATTCTTAAGAAAGTCTGTGGGAGTCTTGCCAGTGAAAAGCACATACTGTTCTTTGTCACATTTTTGCTTTCACTGGTTAAGTGACTTTGGAATCCATTTTATGAAACGTACCACAAAATGCAGTGCCTTTCCCATTGCTGCAGTGGGCTCCAGTGCATCAGCTGCTGCATCCCCAGCATCATCTGCTTCACCAGGTCGGTCATTGCAATGTCCCTTGGGAAGGGGGGTGTGGGAAGCCAAGAGCAGTACCCTCCATGCTCTGTGTTAAGAGAAGAGCTCCTGGAAATTGTTCCCAAAGTCTTTGAACTGCTGTGAACTTTCTTGAGTTTAGGAGGCAGGGTTCAGGCTAAACTGCCTACAAAATACATAGCTGAGGAAATAATGTTCTGAAAATGTTCTAGTGCAGAGAACATGTTCTGTGCCCATTGCGATCTGGTGAATGGTTTGACTTCTGCTACAAGAGAGCCATTAAAACCTTTTTAGATTACCCAGTTTTTACAAACGCATGTCCATTGCTTTTATTTAAAGCTACGATATGACTTCTAAAATAATTCCCCAGACATGCCAGAATTCATTACTAGTAGATATGACCTTAGTAGATGCTAAGAGAGAGAGTCAGAGTCTCGCATTCTGCTGTCTAAATTTCTTGTGCTGATTTGTGGTGCTTGCAGGATTATGTGGAAGGAAATAAAATGTTCAGCTTGGTTGCAAGTAGACAAATATTTTCTGTGCCTGAAGCTGTAGTATTTACTGACAGCTTGGCAATGAATTAGCCTTTTCCCATTGTGATGTAGTGAAGAGTGGGAAAACTAGAACTGGACACGAGTACTTCTAAATTATGTTCATCTGGCTCTGTTTACCCTTTCAAACTACTTGCTGTTTAATGCTTTGAAATTTCATGCCTTTTGTATGGGTTTGAGGTGGGAATGAGGGAAAATTCCATTTTTATGGAGTACACCACTAAAATTCAATATCAATGTATATATTATACAAACTAGTTAGATTTTTCTGTTTTCATGCTGGAAAACTTCATAGCCAGTATAGAAAGACTTGCTAAATTAAATAGCTTAGACTTTGCTCTGTTGATAGGAAATGCAGTGCAGCTGGTATGGAATATTGTTGCTGGTTTACGTTTTTAACAGAGGTAGTGAAGTAATCACAGGTGTTTTCTGTTGTCTAAGAACTGTTTAGATCACAAAGTTCTCAAGTAGACTGACGGCTTAAGAACTGACTCAACCATGACTTTATTCACCAGGCCACAGTTACGATAGAGAAATGAGCCGTAATGGTAAATAAACTTCATAGTTATGAATACTATTGTTGCTGAGTCAACCTTAATTTTAGTAGGAACTTTTTAGACCTTTTTGGCAAGAACGTATTTTCACAGAAGGTGTTTGTATTTAACAATGTAATTTGTATTTAAAGGTACTGGAAATCGTCCTGGTGTTTTACAGACCGCTTGAAAGAATATGAATGTTACTGTTCTGAGGAATTTACAGGTTAAAATACTGTTCACTTCATTGAAAACCAGTACAGAAATGTCATGATTACCTTTGATTTTTTTCTATATTGCACTAGGAACATGAAGTATCTTTTCATAATTTAACAGACATTTATAACTTTCAGCACTTCAAAAGACAGTGTTTTATAGGTATATGCAATTCTATTCTGCAGAACATATTAAAACTTCCTTAGCTGCCTTAGATAAACATCACCAAGGAATGTTTCTTGTGGTGCATGAGATGACTCTGTTTTGAAAGTCAAAATAGCTTCTTAGAGAACATTTCACATGTTAATTTTTCTACCTGAATATATTTGGCAATGTAATTGCAGGAAAGTTTATGAGTTTGCTTATATAGTTCATGTGTGTAAAACTCAAATATACCAATAATCTTAAACCATTTTCCTTCTACTTCTCTGCAGCATTGTGTACTGAAACTTTAAAAGTTAGGATGTTCAACTCGTACGTTAATGTCTCTTGTATTTACACAGTTCCTACAATGTCAAGCTGCAGAAATGAGAATTGGGCAGGAGCAGTGGGACCGTGGCTTACAGCACAGCGTGTAGGGATCATCATGCGTTCTTGGAAAACCACACTGTCTAAACTATTTCACAATGATGGGCTTTGTTTTTTACTTACAGGAGTCTGATCTGTGTGCAGGGTGTTGACCGTTACTACTTTGTATGGCATCTGCATTTAAGAAGGCAGTGGAGAATTTTAAATTCTAGAATGCTCACTGCTCACAAAGTCTTTTCTTCACTTACTCAAATATCAGAAAAAGAAATAACTGTAGAGTTTTATCAGTTGCAGATAGCTTGCCCAAACAGCTGGACTCTCAGCATGCTGTCAAAATAAAACCTGTCTCAGAAGCCAAAGCAGCCTGGGAAGCCAATCAATTTAAAACACATCACAGACGTTATGGGCAACTCTAAGGTATTCACAGCGTTAAGTATTCACCAAGGCACAGGAGAATCACTGTCAGAGCTGTGCTGTATTTTTCCTACTTGGTGCTGAGACTCTATCACTGCTTTCTGCTGTGAATTCAGGAAAGCAAGAAAACATGTAAGGAAGTGCAGTAATGTTCAGTAACGATTCATCTGCGGAAGGGAGGTGACAACGGCCAGATGTGCTGTCCAGGAAAAATCTACTAGGCAGGGGAAAGCTGCACTGGAAACCCGCTGAAGCCCTTATGGCAACTCCTTTGCATTCTTTCTCTAAAAGATGTACCTGGTGATCTTTGAAAGGCCAGAAGAGGCGAGCAGATTTGTTTGTCTCCTGGGAGCCCCCGGTTCTGTAGCACCATTGTTGCCCAGGTTAGTTCGAGTGATTGTGACCTGAAAGTCTCTGTTTCCTCAAAGGTCAACAGTCCTTAAATTAACAGTGCTTTTAAAAAACGTTCTGTAGTCTCTTAAAGTTTCTGTATGAATATAAGTAAGAAAAGGAGGGGAGCTAAGTCTTGTGAGGCTAGACATGGGCATTGTTTCATGTGGAAATGTTTGATTTGTCCATTTTGAGTGACTTTCAGAAGCATAGTAAGATTTTCTCCTTATAGTACAACAGGATTTGAGTCAAAATGAGAAAAATATGAATATAGGCACAAACTTCAGAAAGAAATGGAATTAACCAAAACACTTCTAGAAAATTTTCTGAAAGAAATAGCATAGCAGAGCAGTGCGAATGTTACTGACAGCATCTGTGTGCTGAATGGTGAGGCTGAATTGCATGAGTGAATCCTCTACTAACAGAGCTCTCATATTTTCAGGTTTTCTGCTGGCTCTCCCCTACAGCACTGTAGCTGCTGTTGCAGAGCACTGCGAGCCATGTGGTGCCCGCTTCACTTGTAGAACACTGTTTGTCAGTGACCACATCCAGAAGTTCAACAGGTGCTTGAAGAAAAGCAGCCTGGAAAGTGCTAAATGTCCTGATGTGTGCCATTGCCATTTCTTTTAAATTAAAAATAAAAGTTCCAAACCAGCATAATGCTTCCTCCTTTTGGTGATATCTATTCTATGTTTGACTCTTCATTTTGATTCAGATTCTGTTGTCTCATAATGTGAAAATCTTTCTGTGTTTTTCAAAGTCACTCATAATTTACAAATCAGTTAAAGGTTTTTTTTGTGAATGACAACCAAGGAGTTGTGCCCGCAAGTATCACTGCGTGAAATGGGCTATTTAAAGAAAAATCTGTTTGCTTCAGAGAGAAGAAAAATTCTCTGAATTTGAATGATGTGTCAAAATGTCAACCAAATTGTCAGCCAAATGTGGCAGCTGTTCCATTCTTAGGTTCATGTTATATAAACGATAACTGAGGAATGTTGTAGCTGGTTTTATTTGTTTTCTTTAGTGAAAATATTTTTTTATTAGAAATGGCTTTTTCAGTAATCCTCTGTGACAGTAAACAGCCAAACGTTTATCTAGGTTTCTGAATAAAAAACCTGTTTGGAAAATCTTCTATGCAAAGTATTGAACACTGTTAATATCCAGCTCAGCTTCCTCTCACTTGTTTTCTGTGCTTTCTCTTCATGTTCTCCATCTGCCCTTGGCCCCTTTCATTGCAGTGGTGCTAATCAGGATGCAGTATATTGCCAGGTAAAGCAAATGAACCATTCTTGTGTAAACATGCACGATTCCTTCACCTTTTTCTTTATCTCCTATTACAGGAGGCAACCACTGCTTGTTCTCAGACTTTCTTGTCATTAATCTCTTTTCCTTCCCGTTGTCGCTGGTAATGAACAAATGGAGGGGAGAGAAGAAGAGACAAGAAAAAGATGTGTCTGATTTCACAGCAGAGTTGTTCTTCAGTGGTGAATTTTCTCTTTAAGGCACTTGCTATGGAAATTTTGGGTCTCCAAGACTGATGTATCCAGGCTTCTTCCCCCACCTGACCACCCCCTCCACCTCAAGCCTTGCTGCAACCAAGGGAATGTTCTCCTGATTCCCCACTACTGGGCAGTGTTGTGACCTCTGCTTCTCAGCAGGCTGGCTGGCTCCAGCCTTTGTTTTGTTCATCAGTGTTCCTGATCCGCAGCCCTCAGCAGGGATATTGCTGATACATCCTAAACACTTTGTGTGGATCTCAGGCCAGGAACCGAAAAGAATCGATTGCTCTTCTTTTGTGCATAGCCAGGAACTAAAAGCTGCCACAAGATGCTCACAGCACAATTCTTTTGTATGAATTCTAAATTCGGAAGATGTGTGCATTTGCATCAAATGAGAATGATTTACTTATTTTGAGTTATTAGAAATGTAGCATCCAGTAGACAAAGCCCTATTAAAATCGGCTTGGGTTCGAGGTTATTTTTTCAGAAGATTGGTGGGAGAAGGGAAAGGAACGGTAAAGAGAAGGGGAGAGGAGATTTGGCTGTATAGATGCTTACAGCATGTGTGTATGACTGAAACTTTTCCATATTTTTTCATAGAGGAACTAGATTTAAAATGGAACAATTATTTATTGTGAGAGCAGCCATGTATTTAGAAATGCTTAACTTTATGTTCATATGTTCTCAGAGTGTTTTTGTATAAAAGTAGTGTAAACGGCCTAATAAAGGCAAGTGGTTGGTGGCAAGACTGGGGGATGCGTAACAGCTTTAGTGTTACGACTTCGGTCAGATTCCTTTATGATACTGACCTCACTTAACCCATCTGGAAACTGTCTTGTAGAAAAACAGGTGCCAGATCTGTAGTTGAGTTTTTCTAGGTAAACGCTACTGCAAAGTATGAGTTTTCTGTAGGGTTTGTTGAACTGAATTGACCTTTGTAACAGCTTTATTCTCTTTAGCAATCCTCAGGTTTTGAAACAAATCAATAAATTGAGCAGTAACACTTCAAAAAGACCAGATGGTCTTCACCTGGTGCTTCTTAGAGAATTAAAATGGGAAATGGCGAGACTACTGCTATGTTTTACCACTTAAATCTGCCTCAGTGCAGAAAGAATAGCAGGGAGTAATTATTAAACCAGCCTTTTTAGTGTTTCAACGTGTAGATGAATTCAAAGACAAGTAAGTGTGACTTATTAGTACAGCGTAAGAAAAAAGGTAGTTGGAGGAATGGATCAACATATGTTGGAGAGCTAAAGCTGTGACTTACAAGATAAGCAGTACTGGGAAGATGAAAGTTCCTTGGAAAAGTTAACAATTATGTTAGTGTGGGTGACATAATTTAAATATTGTATGTAGATTTTCCCCAAAAGCCTCTTAAAAGTTATAAAAAGCTTTTAGGAAATTGAACAAGGACTGGGTTAAAGAGCAGACCCCTTATGCATTCGTAACTTATTTTGAAAAGTAGAGGAACTGAAGGACAGGATTGTATGTTTTTATGTAAAGGACGATTACAAGGCCTGAGCTACGTAACAGAAAGGGTCTGGAAAAGGTGGAAAAATATGTGACTGTTTGCTGTTGATGTAAAATAACTCAGAATATTCAAATTAAAACTGAATGTGGAAGCTTACAGAAATGACTGGATAATAGAGGAAATTGAATATTGATAAGCGAATTACTGTCTGGGTGGGAAGGAAAGTTCATGAAAGTTTGTGAAGGTCATGGAAGAGTTTTTAATCATTGTCTGTAGCTCCTTGAGGATGTCACTGAACGGCAGTCAAGCTGCCACATATGTAATTCTGTATGTAGATGCCAGTTACGCTGCATTGTTCAGTAAACAGTGGTGCTGTTAATGTAAAAGTAGGAGGATTCAGATTCTCTGCTTGCTGCAGGAAAAAAAATCTCCATTAGAGAATTAGGTCCTAGAAGAAGCAGTCCTGTATCAGCAAATCTAATCCTGATTTTGGAGGCAGTGTGTAATTTTTTTTTTCTTTTGGTTGGTTGTTTTTTGCTGTTTATACCATGTTAGGGAGGGGCTTCCAGAGCCTCGCTGCTCTAGGAGTCGAGTTGGAACTTTCATCTGACTTCCAAATTAACTTTGATTTTATTTCTTAATTTATTTGGCCATCAGAAATATATTTATTTTTAATTAGCAGTTTTAGTTTAAGTAGGTCTTCTGTTTTCCATTAGTGCTTTTCTTTCAATCCATTGTATCTAATGAGACAGCAATTAAACCTCCAAGATGGAACTTTGCTAAAGTGAACAAAGATAACGGTCTTCCATGAGACTTCCTTGGTCCTTGTAGCGTGTGACTAATTCACATTTTTATGAAGGCAGCTACATTTGATGTAAAAGGTCTACTAGGTTCATTGTTCAGTAATGTAGGTAAATGATTTAGAAGAGGTTTAATGCAGCCAACCACCAGGTGATGTATTTTTGAGAGTCCGTGAAGACGGGCTGTGTAATGCTCATAGAATTCCTTATTTGTTGCATAGATGCAAGATCAGGCATTTGGCGGAGGTAAAAGACGACATTTGGATGATTTGATCAAAGATGCTTATGGCAAACTACACTGCAAGGCATCAAAAAAGTGATAAGAGTATATATTGACACAACTTGAGAAAGAATGAAGCTCTCATCAACCAAAGTTGGTAAATTTTGGGGGGAAATTTGCTGTATAGTTTCTTAGTTTCTTATTCTTCCACTATAACTTGGCGCTTCTGTATGACATTCCAAGATGCTTAAAACCCCATTATTTAAAGACAGTCACTAAAACCCAGATTGATCTAAAATTAAGAGAAAACAAACAATAAAGTTTGTAAGTCACTATTTGAAGCAAAAATATTTTCTCAGTTTTCAGTGTTCAGATCTATGCAAGGATAAATAATTTATCTTCCCAGTAGTCCGGTAATTGGAAACACTCTCTTTCCAAGATAAAGGAGTTGTTTAGCTTACATTGCTTTTTGAAGGCTGTATTATGTTGTAAATCAAAGGCTATTCGATAAATACTAAAGAATTTGCGTATTTTTCAGGGACGTGATTTCTGTAATTTCCTAAGCAAACATAACAACGGAGAGAAACTTTCCCCCCCATTGAATATAGAACAGTTAATCTTGCATTTGGCAGCTCCAAAATCCGATTTATATCCAGTTTACTGCTGGCCACCTGTGAACAATTTTTTTTTTTTTTTCCAATTTTGAGAGCACTCATTTGTCTGTGAGGGATGGTTCACGCAGACATTCAGAGTTACTGAATCTTGGTTTTCGGTAGGGGTTTTGGTAGGCTTGTAGAATGACTCTGTTTGGAAGGAGAATTGCCTTTCATGCTGTGGTGTTTGCTCCTGTCACCTCCTGCTGAGGTGAGGTTGTGTCCCTTTGGTGCAGAATGAGAAGTAAAGTAGCCTACCTGGCTGACGAGTCTTCTAGACACGAAAATGAAGCAGTCCTTTTGATAATGATACTGTTTTCTTGATTTAGTAGTTTAGACAAAAAGTTTTTATTGGTTCTGGGTCTTTTTCTGAGTGAGGGGGAGAGTGCTGGGTTTTTTTTCTTTTCTCTACTGTAATGTGTTACAGGTTCCCTGATCTTAGCTTCAAATATTTACGTTCTTTTTTCCTTTGCTCACTGGCTGTCCAGGTCCCTGCAGTGGTGATGCCATCAACATGCCCGTGATGCACTGCCCTCTCTCCCTTTTTCATCCTGTTCAAACTCTGCAGCTCCTCTTGCTTGCTCAGTGCTTGGCGAAGGATGCCTGGCTGAGACTGTAATGGCAGCGGAGGGAGGGAGGTGCGAAACATTTCTCCATCCTCTCTTGGCAGGATGGCTTGTTGCTCATTTGAACGTCTTGCTGTGTCGAGTCCTTCTTGGACTCGGAACTCCTCTGAACTTCCCTGCTGCACTGGGGGGCAGGGAGCATTTAGAGTGAGAGTTTCAGAAATGTTTGAGACAGGGGTCGCTCAGCATGGTTGTCTTGGTCTGACACTTCTTGAGTGTCTCAGTCCACATCAAATGGTTTGGGTGGGAAGGGACCTTAAAGCTCATCCAGTTCCAAACCCCATATTTTTACATATTTTACTGGCAGAGACAAGGGCTCATGAACACCCAGGGCTTTAAAATCTTGAGCGCTTACACATCCACGGCTTTGTGCAAGAGTCCACTCAGACTCTAAACTGCATTAACTACAGCAAATGCCACGATTCTGCGGCACTGAGACACAGAGCCAGAGGGGTGCTGCAAGGCTTTAAATGATGGGAGAAATCCTGGGCAGCACTGGCAGCGGGGCTGTTTCTTTCCTTTTACCAGGGCAAATGCCTGTCACATCGCAGCACTGACTCCAAAAACTACCTTTGCTGCCATGGGAAGAACTATCACTTCAGGTGAACTGTGAATTTGGATTGCACAAAACCACATGTTTTTCAGACTTGATATTTTTAATTTATTTTATTTTTGCTTTTTGTGTCTGAGAGAATTGTTAAAGTGAATTCTGTTGTACTAACTTCGGGATGCCTAGGACAACATTCAGGTTTTTAATATTTTAGCCACAATGTGTCTGTAGTATGTACAAGGACTTCCTTTCTGCACTGCAAATGTTTTGTACACTTGCTGATAGCAGAAATACCTTTGCTTCTGCTGTGCTACCTCCATTGATACTGTTGGTATTTGGTTTTCACTCGCCCTAGTTCCCTTCAGTTATTATTGCTTACGGGCTTGAAAGAGATGATTGCTTAAGTGGGGGAGCAATTTAAGGGAGGTGGAATGTGAGGAGTTTTCTAAGGAAGAAGATAATGGAGTTAGTTTTAACTCTTGCTGTACACAGCAAAAAAGCTCTTGCTTGTCGTTCCCTGGCAGTGCCCATCTCTCTCAGGAATGTCTCTTGCATTGTACTGATTTATTCCAGCTTTTCCATTTCAGTTGGGTAGTGTGCAAGGTAGCAGTATTCCTTGTCTCTGTACTGAAAATGGCTTCTGATGTTGAAAACAATGTCAACCTCAAAAGATGTGGCATAACTTCCTCGAGCATTTCATTTGGAGTTAACAAATGAAAAGAGGCCTAGAAAAAAGGAATAGTTCTTTCTGTAAAAGCAGAAGCCAAGTCTTGAGTATATGTTCAAGAGAAAACACACTGTACAGCATCAGTGCAACAATACAAAATCAACAGGAGATTGTGAAGATGCTCCTTTTCGTAAATTCAGCAGCGCCACAGGGAAGAAGTGCTGATCCTTTGAAAACTGTAAAATTTACTGCCTCTGAAGAAGTGTTAGCAAAATGTATTCAGTAATTATAATAACCAACATTGCTTGGAAACTTGCTATTAGCATGATTTTCTGACACGACTGCCATGGTAACATTTATAAATTGGGCCCTGGGAGATTGGCATATGGTATTCAAAAGCTTCCATGCTGGATTTTAAACAATAGGTATTGCAGCCATATACAAAGTGTGGTTGGGCAGAACTGAGGCCCATGTTTAATACTTTCTTCTGTAGGTGTCGCTATAGCATAGCAGATAGAAACACTTTCCTTATTGAAAATGTAGAATGCACACAGATCAGAAGCAACCTGTAGTCTGCTTTACTGTACCGTGGTTGTCATATCAACAATGAGGTTTCCCAGCAACTAAGAGAATAAATTACTTTATAAATTTTATTTATTTATCCTTTTTAATAATGAACCTGATGGAAGAGATTTTTTCTCCCCTTTATAATTGCGGCAATTAAGAAGGGCTTCCAAAATTATTTACATTTTGTCGTCATGTTAATACTGACGCTTAAAATGAATCTTGTTAATGAAATTGAAGCTTGATAGAATTAGTGATTTTCCCCTTGCAACAAAGTGTTGCCATTTTATGCTGCAAAACTCTCTGTATTTCTGCTTAACTGATTGCTGAGAAAAGCATAAATAATTAGTATATGTGCATTTGATGGTGGCATTTTTCATAGCTATCCATAGCTACTTTGCTTGAGTACCTTTTGTGTGTATTATTTGTTCTCTTTGCTTAGAGTATGAAATTACATAAATTCCTAAAGAAATGTTGAACAGGGCTTACTGTTTTAAAGTAGAGTTGAAGGTCAAGCCTTGAACCTGCATTTTACAGCCGGTGTTAATACTTCTATTTAAGTGTAAATTCACATCTCCAAAGGAACAAATTGCTGGCAGTCAGTGGTAAAGGCACAGCTGTGGAGGGGGTGTTGGAAGCAGTGGTTTTAGTCCTGGCTTTTGAAAATTCTGTGTGTGATGTGTTTTCTTCTTAACCCAATGCTTGTGCAGCATGAAATGTGTGAAATAGTAATAACAGCAGACCTAGGACCACCATTCCACCTTCTGCCAGGGTGTCATGATCACAAGGCTTGCAATAGTTTACAGTTCTCTTTTGGCACGTTCACTTGGCATGATTTTGCAGAATGATTTGCCTTCCTCTTTGTTCTTTGTCATTGCCTACTCTGCAGGGTGCATGCTTGGGTATTGTCATCAGCTGTGAGCAGCGTGGTCCTCACTAGAAGAAGATTGTATTGACCTGTTTCTCACTTTCCTGGAAAGCTGTTCTGATTATTAAGCTGTTATCTAATAATGCAAAGTGATACTCCAGCAATCACGTAAAGCCAATGCAGTTGCTCTTGTCTATCAGATGTGCTCGGACACATTGAATAGATTGGGGTCTCCAGGGTGTTAAGAGGCCCTCTGGTTAACTTGATACTAAGGGCTTGATCCTTCAGAGGCAACTTGAAAAGTTTCCAGGCAAAAGGGGAGATTTTGTGAGTTTCTCACCTAGGCAGTGAGTAAGACTGTTTTTTTGGATGGTAGTTCTGATTTAAGCTCTCAGAATCTGTGCGAAGCCTTTGGGAGTTGCCCTTTGTGTGTGACCCTGATGGATCAAATTGCTGGAGATGCTGAGGTGCTGCAGTGCCGCGTGGGCTTAAATGAGAGCTGGAGACCTGGTTGTGGCCTTTCACCTCTCATGCAGTGGATGTGCTAAAGAAAGATTTCTTGCACACAAACTCTCCTGCATTTCCACTCTGTTCAAATTGCTATGTAATTTATACCACACCTGCTAATAAACTCTCCCACTGCTTCCTTGGAGAATTCAGCACTTGAGGTTAATTAAATAGAGAAGCTATGTGAGGCTCAGAAGAAACTAGAACGGCTCTGATTGTCTGACTGCGGGAGATCAGCTCAAGTAGGCTTTGGGGCACTTATTAGCAAACTGGGAAATTACACGTTAAGAACCAGGGACTGTATGTGCAAAATGTAAGGGAAGGTCTTTGTCCGCTTCTGGGGAGGCAAAAAAAGGTGTTCAGTGAATGGAGAGGGGAAAAACCAAAGTGTTCAGTGAACAATTAAAAGAAGTTTAAACTGTTTATTTGAAATAGATTTACTAGCTCAGTTTCAGCATAAAAGTGGAGCTTTTACTTGTGCAGGACAATCTTCTAAATGCATTGGTATGGTCTGCTGGTTTACATTAGTTTGAAATGAAATTTTTTCAGAAGATAATGTGACATAGTCACTTTTGGGAACAGAAGTCCCTCTACTTCCAGAGAAGCTGTCTCTTAGGCTTTCTGTGGCTTTAATGATCCCTGCTACTGAAGAAAATGTAATTAAAAATAGAATAATACTTCTGTAACTATTTGGCTGAGATGCACAGATATGCTGATAAAGGCAGGCTTGTAAAACTATGGGCGACTTTTCTGCTGGTTTGTGTGTTCCTGTGTGGTAAACTGGGAGTATGATATACACTTCAACTACTTCAAGCTGCTCCAGGGAGTACTACTGTTATAAATCTGAACTTTTTATTTTAAGGGAACTTAAATGGTCACTGTCTCCAGATACTGATACTCCGTGGGTGCTGTAGCTACGGTTGCCTAACATTAAATTGAACTACTTCTCATAGGATGTCGATTTAATGTGCAGTTTGCTATCACTATGTTCTAGTTTGGGGGTTTTTGTTTGTCTTTTTTTACTCTTTGTACAAGTTTTATCACTCCATTGCCCTGAATGTATCTAAAGTATAATGTGTGTTTTCTTTGGATCTTCAGTTGCTTGTTTCCTTCCCATGCCCCATCCTTGAGCCTCATTATCATGATAAATTGATGTATAAGGTTTGGCACTCTTATTGATTATCGCTTTTCCTCACTTCTGGAACCTGTCCAAGATTTCTTTCCTGTTTTTTTTTTTTCTATCTGTCTTTTTGGCATTAGCAGATCTTAGTTCCTAGTGAAATTCTTAGTAACTGGTGAAATTCTAAGACCCTCTCAGTGTGTAGCCTCTACTCACTTCATGCTGAGGTCATTTCTTTTAAAAGACAAGCCCTATAATATAAATGAGTATAAATGTTGAGAAGGAACGGGGCACAATGATCTTCAAAGTGAGAGAGAAGATGTTGAAGTCTAAGTACTAATTATTACCTTTAGGCACCTTCTGATAATCTCAAGGAATCAAGATAAGCTTCTGAGTAGTTCAGCTCAGCATCTCCTTCTGTGAATTGTATGATCACTTTCCTGTAGAGTAGAACGTTTACAAAATATATTTAATAAATGTATATGTTTTTCAAGTACTAATAAGTAGCATTGATATTTACCAGAATTGTTCAGCCGCTCATTTTGTGTTAAAGCTTCACTCTCTGCGATTGTCTTGATAATAAATAGTATATGAAGAAAACATGTTTTTGAGAGTTTCTGAGGTACTTGGCCAAAAGCAATGCAGTCATTTATTGTTGGCTAAGACTACTTCATCTCTGTTTATTCCAGGAAGACTATAAGTCACTGGTGGGGTAAACTCATTTATCATGCATATACGAATAGAGACTGGTGTTTCATTAGCTGGGATAAAATTACGAAACTATTAGTTCTCGTGCTCCAGGATATAAATAGATCATTAGACAGGTTCAGTGATTTTTCTTCCTATTCTAGCCAGATTCTTTATGGGGTTTTTTGACAATATTCAGTGTTGTATTTGAAGTGTGTGATATCAGCCAGTGCTGCAGATGAGATAAAACTACTGTTTTTTTCATGAACCTTCACGCACCCCTCAATCCTTTGTCAATCTCAGATCCCTCCCTACCTCATTGATTTTACTCTGTCCTCCCACTGCATGAAAAGAAAGAAATTAAAAAGGAGGACAGATGAAAAAGGATCAAATTGTGTACAATGCACTGAAATTACAGCCAGGATTCTGTAAAGTGCTTAATTTACGCTTTTTTTCAGTGGAAAAGTCAAATGTGGTGATTTTAGAGTAAGGATTTTGTTATATAGGATGTAGAATATTAATATAGTAAGAAGACAAGAAACTAAAAAGTAGGAGAGGAAAGAGATGAATAATTTATAAGAAAACACTTTCTTCAACTCATTAAAATGGCCTGACAGTCATGGAAACTAAGATTTTTCTTGTCCAAGAAGAAAGTAGAACACATGCAAATGAACTTTTAAAATACTAATAAAATGAAACCTTTTCCCCTCTTTAAGTCTTTAGAAAGAGAAAAATAGTAAGATAGTTCAGTTTTAATATTTTTCTACAATGATATTTAAATTTCGATGATTGATCACTATGAGTAAAAACTTAAGAAAGTGGCTTCCCTGCCTCTGTTTCCAGTGACAGATAAGTGAGTGATTACAGGGTAATGAGGTATTTTTTTTCCTTCTGCTTCAAACATGTTTGACTATAAGATCTAGGAAGGGTGGAGGAAGAAGCATGGGTTTGCTGTACATGGCTCCTTTGTAGGAGCGCTTTCTGTAGATTTTGTGAAGACTTGAGAGAGAGTATTGGGGTATTTGTTCTCTACAGCAGTTTCTTTTGAGGCCAAGAGATTTGCCTTCCTTTGCAGCAGTGTTCTGTGCCTTTGCATTCCTTTCTTTCTCCCTTAGAGGGTGGCTCTGGTGGCAGCAGTTGATGCTGCTGTTGACAAGAGCTGTGTTGTAGACGTGGCAGCTTTGCGTAGGTAGTTCTCAGCCTCAGGATTCAGAGTACTGCAAATCTTAGGACTTAAAGCCCATCCACAAAGTTTTCTATCTAAAATAAGGCATAAGTCATTCTTTATTTATAGGAAGTGTTTCTTTTTTTCTGAATAATTGTTAGGTCTTCATCATAAAAACAAAAACTTGAAACAAAACTTTTGAAATTAGAGAACGTCAGTGGAAATTCTTTTGGTATGGAAAACTTTTAAAGGATGGGGAGATGTAAGAGAAACATTGTGCAATTTCCCATCTTGCAATTCAATTACCAAAGGTTACCATCCTCCATTTAGGACATAATGAAAATAATCAAATTAGCATTAAAAGAAATCACGGAATGCAGTGTTTTTTTTCTGAAATAAGCCATCCCAACTATTTCAACAGCCATTCACTGAGATGAGAAGGCATGACTTTCGCTTCCCCAAAAGAATGATTCAGTTTGCAATCCAAATGCGCAGTGCGCCATACACATCCAGTGCCAGCTGGGTGAGCTCCGGGACAGCCTGTGTGGAGTCACCGTGTGCAGATTGTGAAAAGTTGTAGGAAAAGAACTAAGAATGTTAGAGGGAGGAACAGCAATAACCACATTGTCTGATCTGTTCTCTTAGGATTTGCAAGCAAAGGCGGCAAGATAATGTGCTCTGCAAAGGATAAAGGCCTGAAGACCTTGAAGAAGCACAATTAAGGCACCTAAAAGCAGCATTTAATTTTGGATCTCACAGATTTCTGATGGGTGAGAATTTTTTTTTTAAATTCTTGAAATACTCAATGAACGCATTTTTGATGATATGACCTGGTGATTTTTAACTTCCCCTTAGCTCGTCTTTTTATCATCTGGAACAGAAAATGCTGTTTGAGAGTAAAGCAGGTCATACACAATTGACCTGGAACTATTTTTTGCACATTTAGCTCTGCATGACTGGTTTGATCCTGGTATTTTCAAAGGAATATGCATTAACACTTGCTGTTTAGATAGTGTCTGTAAAAAAAAAAAACAGCAACAGAAGTTTTGTGTGTAACAATGCACGATGCGTTACCAGAACCCTGAGTTTCAGCCTTGAGCTGGCACTCATCTCAGCTCTGCATGAGATGGGGACATGAAAACTGCTGTCTAAAAACTGTACTGTGGGGGTCTCTGGTGAATACTGTGACCATGATTCATTTTAACTGCCTGCTTATGCAGGCCAGCTCTGTGCTCCTGGCTGTTGTCACGTGGCATGCACAGAAAGCGTGACTGGTTGATTTCACAGCTTTCATGCATTGCTAACAAGATACAACAAGAATTTGTGTTCTTTGTTTTCTTATCGTGTGTGTCTGTAACTGGGAATAGAAAGACCCCTTTAAGATCAAAGATTTCTTTAGCTTCTTTATGAGCAGCTGATGATTAATTGAAATCTAAATCTAACTCCACAGTTATTCCAAATAAGCTAAAGACAAAGAAATGACAAAATCCCGCAAAGTAGTCTGTTTGTTTATCTATTAATATTGCCTATTTTTATCTTTAATGATGTTGCTGATGTTAATCTTTTCCCCATTGAAAGTCTTTTGGATAATGCCTTTCATCCAACTAAACAGCTGAGGTTTTTTTGCAATGAAGACACAGTGGGCTATATTTCTAAATGTGTCATGCGCCGTGATCTCTTGTGGTTGTGTGAGGAATTTATTTCCAAAATATGTGTCTGCATAATATTTTTAAGGTTTACTCCAAACTTGCTGTCAAATGAAAGGCCCTAGACATTAGATTGATCAATGTGTGATGTTTTTATATGCATTTAGACATTTTTGAACTACAAATTTTGTCTTCTGTGTGACTCTTCAAAATTTCTTAGATCTTTTATATAGGAATAGTCAGCTTGATTTTATTCTGGTTGTTTTTCTAGGTCTCACTTTATTTTTATTTCTATGACAGGTTATATCCATCATTGTTACTGGGTGTACAGAGGTTCACGAGACAACACTGTTCAAATCAACTTCAGAGTTCCTACTCCAAAACCTGACTGGCTTCAGTAGGGCTCTGTAATGCTGCAAAAAATTTCTTGAACAAAATGGAAATAGGGCAGGAGTCACCTAGTTAGAAAAATTGAGTTTGCCCAACATTGATTTCTTACAAGGAAGATGGTAGCTCCATCACTATTTCACCACTGCAGGGCACAGAAGAAAGCCTGGGTTGCAAGTACTGAAAACTCTGGAGGTTTTGTGTTCGGCTGAGAGCAGCAGAACAACTTGTCAAAGACGACAGTGAGGGCCGGTTAGAGAGATACTGGTTGTGGTAATTCACGTCGTTCCAGGGATCTTCTGAGGCCACGTGCTTGGGTGATTTGGCAGTGTGGTCTTGTTCTGCAGCAGTCTGTGACTTGAAGGATGCTTTGGCTCCAAACAGATAACACTTGCACCTTTCTTGTTACTTCATTACTGAGGGTCTTGCAGCTCTAGAACAGAACTTGTGATGTCCAGCTTTACATGACTTTCCTTCCTCTTTAGCAACAGCAACAACAGAAAGGTCAGTCCCTCCTGCAGCTCTGAACTGACTCAGCTTTTGCAATTCCTGATGGTATTCTGATATGTGGCATAAACAGCCTGTTGAGACTGTGCGTAAATACATCTTGACAGACACTAGAGTAGTGGGAAGACTTGGAGTGAGATATCCCAGACCTCCCATGGGGTCCTGCACTGATTCTCCAGTGTAAACAATTTCTAGAAGCTGGTGGCCGGTTTTACCCTTCACTATTTCAGCTTCTAGTCCCTTTTTTTTTCATGGATTTGGTGTCTTGAGCAATGGATGATGTTGTATGCAAAGTATTCAAACGTTTTCAAGTCAGACCTCTTCAGAAAGACAGGAATTTATTACATTTTCCATGTAATGTGTTAAGCTCTGCTCTGCCTGGGATAAGGCAAATAGCTTGTGGGATTTTTGTCTGCTTCTCCTCGCCTCCCCTCAGATGAAAGGACGGGCACTGCTTTTGTTCACAGGCTGTGTTTGCATTTGTGTAGCACCTTGGCTGACTTCTTTTTCTTGGCTAGAACTCAAGCCCTTGAACTTCTGACACTATTTTACCTCACTGGATCTGTTTCAAGATTAAACTGCAGTGTGTCAGCTTTTCAACAGAAATGGGCTTTAAGTTTTACTCAGAAGACATCATAAGAAAATGATTTAGCGTCTGCACTAATTATTTTCCTTCTCAAAGTGTTTGTCATATGAGCAATGGCAGAAGTAACAAAAGAGCAGCCTCCAAATATAAGTACTGAAGCTAAACAGTCAAAACAAGTACTCTCAGACTGAACTTCATCAGCCTAAACAATTTAGCAACAACATGTAATGGTTTAAATGTGAAGACAGTAAATGTGGAACTGTGCCCAGTTTGCACACAGAAAGATGGGCTTCTGTCCTCCACTGTTGTCAGACAGCATTTTTTGGGTGAAATTCTGTGTTTTTCTCTTGTTAGAGATACAGCCTGTTGAAAGGAGGTAAAGCTGAGACAGGAGGTCTGTGGTTAACTCATTTTTTGTCCTCTGCCTAGTGAGTGACCCTGGACTGCTGTGCTTTTGCCCTCCCCTCACGGGGGTCTTGGCTGGGCGCTTCCTCCTAGGGAGGGGCTGGTTCCTGCAGTAGATGTTGGTGAGGGCTGGAATGTCTTCCTGAACAGCTCGACTGTGAGGGCCGGCCAGCCTCTATAGCGAGTATCTGTGTTACTGTGGCTGCCTTGTTGGCCACGCACAGGGATCTCCTGCTTTTTACTTCAGCTACAGTTTGCAAAAGGCTCTTTGGAAGCCTGTCTGTGCCTCTCTCCTTGGTCAAAGAGAAGCTTGGACCACGTTTGTATCATAACAGTCCTTTTATATGGCAAAAGAGTTTTGGAGTGGGGTGAAAATACGTTTTTTTCCAAAAGTGATTTGCCTTAAACTACAGGTTCGAACTGTTACAGATTTTGCTGGTATCCCAGTTTAGGTCTTAACTGGCAGTGAAACAATAGGCAGCTGAATTGAGAAAGGAAAACTTGTGGGTTGAAATAAAAGCAGTTTAAATAATAAAATAAGATAAAAAATTATGAAAATACCAATTTTAATGCTAATACCAATGTTCATACTACTACTAACAGTAATACTAAAATATAAAAAAGCTGTCAGCCCATTCCAACTGCTGAATGCGCACTCTCAGCAGTGGTTGCCAGATGGCAAACACTTTGAGCACAGCAGTTCAAGTGGTCATAGCGGGCAGAGAGATCAGCAGACATGGAAACCAGGCCTGGAACCCAGGGAGTCCGGACACCAGGAGCAGGAGCACTGGGAGTGAGGGACTGCGGATTACAGGTCAAAGAAAATAACCAGACTCGACCCCAGAAAGCCTCCTGCTTTGTACTGAGCATGACAATCATGGTATGGAATACTTCTGTTGGCCCAATTGGGTGACTCTCCTGGATCTGGTCCTTCCAGCTTTTTTCACCTGCTTTCTTACAGTCCTGGCTCATTGGAGAGGTCCCAGATGACTGGAAGTTGGCTGATGTGACGCCCATCCACAAGAAGGGCCGTAGGGACGATCCAGGTAATTACAGACCTGTCAGTCTGACCTCGGTTCTAGGTACAATTATGAAGCAGATAATCCTGGGTGCAATCATATGGCACGTGCAGAATGAGCGAGAGATCAGGCCCAGCCAGCATGGATTTAGGAGGGGCAGGTCCTGCCTGACCAACCTGATCTCCTTTTATGACCATGTGACTCGGCTGGTGGAAGAGAGGAAGGCTGTGGATGTGGTATACCTGGACTTCAGCAAGGCCTTTGACACCGTTCCTCATAGTAGGCTCCTGGAGAAGCTGGCAGCCCGTGGCTTGGACAGGAGTGCTCTGTGCTGGGTTAGGAATTGGTTCGATGGCGGAGCCCAGAGAGTGATAGTGAACGGTGTCTTATCCAGCTGGCGGCCGGTCACCAATGGTGTCCCCCAGGGATCGGTATTGGGGCCGGTTCTGTTTAATATCCTTGTTGATGATCTGGATGAGGGGATTGAGTCCATCATTAGCAAGTTCACAGATGATACCAAGCTGGGAGGAAGTGTCAATCTGCGGGAGGGTAGGAGGGACCTTGACAAACTGGAGAGATGGGCTGATTCTAATGGGAAGAAGTTTAACAACTCCAAGTGCCGGATTCTACACTTTGGACACAACAACCGCATGCAGAGCTGTAGGATGGGGACAGAGTGGCTGGAGAGGAGTCAAGTGGAAAGGGACTTGAGAGTGATGGTGGACAGGAGATTCAACATGAGCCAGCAGTGTGCCCAAGTGGCCAAGAAGGCCAATGGTATCCTGGCCTGCATCAGGAATAGTGTGGCCAGCAGGATTAGAGAAGTTATCATCCCCTTATACTTGGTACTGTTTAGGCTGCACTTTGAGTACTGTGTCCAGTTCTGGGCCCCTCAGTTTAAGAGATGTCGAGATGCTGGAGTGTGTCCAGAGGAGAGGAACAAAGATGGTGAAGGGGCTGGAGCACAAGCCCTATGAAGAGCGACTGAGGGAGCTCGGGTTGTTTAGCCTGGAGAAGAGGAGGCTCAGGGGAGACCTCTCTATAACTACCTAAAAGGAGGCTGTAGGCAGGCAGGGATTGGTCTCTTCTCTCAGGCGACCAGTGATAGAACAAGAGGACATGATCTCAGGCTTTGTCAGGGGAGGTTTAGGCTTGATATTAGGAAAAAATTTTTCACTGAAATGGTGATTGGCCATTGAAATGCGCTGCCCAGGGAGGTGGTGGATTCGCCGTCCCTGGAGGTGTTTAAAAATAGATTGGATGAGGCACTTAGTGCCATGGCTTAAATGACGAGTAGGTGTTGGTGTTGGGGTCATAGGTTGGACTGGATGATCTCAGAGGTCTTTTCCGACCTTGTGATACTGTGATACTTGAAAAACATGAGAAACTGCGGAAGATCCCTGATTTCCCCAGAAAAAAACTACAAACCCCAGTATTTTCAGCATTCACCTCATACCAAAATCTAGAGAAACAGAAGCTGCTGACAAGAAAATCAATTCTATTCCAGGCAATCTCAAACATTGCCTAACCACAATTAAAACCAGCATGTGTTGTCAACACTATTCTTGCGCTGAGCCAAGTGCTGCAGCGATGAAAAGTGTAGCTACGCAGAAGAAAATTCACCTGTCCCTGCTGAAACGAACACAGCAGGTCATGCCTTCTAAGGGTCCAGCTTAGATGAAGCAGTGGTTTAAAATTACGTGCCTGAAATGAATACTCAGAACAGTTTGGAGTTCCATTTCATACATCTTGTTTTCAAGGTAAGAGGCTCTTTCTGCTTTACTCTACGTGGGGTTTGGTGCTGTTCATATGAGATGAATGTCGGTGTGACTGTGGGTACAACACACACCTGGGTGTTAAGTGTTCATTGAACTTGGCCTTTCAGCTTCCTAAGGGACATCTCCAAGTGAATCAGATCCTCGTTTCTCTTTGAACTAGGACAGTTTATGTGGGAATTAGGTGCTTAGGTGTTTGGCTTCTGGATTGTAGAAGAACCTGTACCTCAGTGCTAATGGAGAACTGTGTTGCAAGACAGCCAGATGGTTTTTATTGCTTCAGGACCATCCTTGCTTTGGAGAACAAACAGTCCTATTTAGTTTTGGTATCTGATGTACAGGATGTTGGACGTTATGTAGAGTACAGGTGGTATGGATTTCAGTGTGTTCTGTGGTGCTAGAAGTCAGTAAAGATGATTTGTAATCGTGTACCAAGTTAGAACTAAAGAAATAGAAGAAAATCTGATAAAAAATGGACAAACTTGTCTGTGACAACATCTGGGTTGATAGTGCTAAAGAATTTGGGTTAATAAGCTCTGCCTGATGTGTTACCTAGTTTTAACCCAAATTGTGGTGTGTTTGGTGAGTACACTGCTGAGTTTCACAGTCCCTTCTTCAGGCATCAAAACAGGTTAAGAAACCCCAAGAACATCCTGCTCAAATGTATTAGGCCATATTCATTGATTTGCTCTGGCTACTTTGTACTGCTCTGGTGATGCAAAACAGCCATAAACCTGGATTAGTGCAGTGGAGCAGTGGGAGAGCTCAGTAAAGAACCAGGATGACTGCAGTTTGTTCTTCTCTGAGACTTGTATCTAACATATTAATTGACTGCCTTAATAAAATTATAATACAATGCAGTTGCAGTTGAGTTCTCCCAGGAGTCATGAATAACATTAAAATTATCCTTTTTTTTAACAAGGTATGGACTGCAGCTCGGGGTGGATCTTCATCTGTTATTATGCATACTCTTGAAGGACTTGCCCTGAGCTGTGAAAGATGAAAATATCATTCTCTGTATTTGCATACTTTTGCCTAAACAGGGAAGAGATGAGAGGACAAGCATTTGGTATGTGTCCGTGGAATGCAGGAATAAGGCTTTTTTGATTGTTGTCTAAAAAGTTAAATTCATTGCGTTTAGGGTATAAAGAAAGAGCTCTCAAAGTCTAGGTCAACCGTAAGGTCTGTGATCACCTTTGGTTAAGTTAGGAAGGTAGTGGGTGTGTCTCTTCTTGCAGTATTAGACTATCACAATGCCTACCATGAAATAGTGAGGAGCTGACATTAAACAGATAGTAAAATCGAAAGCTTTATTTCTAAACTCTTAAAATTGTATATGAACCCATTCTAAGAAGAAAATGGAGTGTGCATTGCAGAAGAAAGATAAGGCTAGTTTTCTCCCCAGTACAACAAAGTGTTTTATACCATCATTTTCTCCTTATTATATTTTATTTGCACTCCATTTCAGCGTAATGAACGAAATCTTGGGGGACATAAAAATTTCAGAATGGCTAATAACCAAATTCTCTTGTTTGAAACACAGCATAAGTTAAGAAAACCAAGCCAAAGTAGTTAATGTTTTGTTTTCATTATATGTTACTATCAACTCTACTTTTAGAGTTAGGCACTTTTTTTTTGGTCCAAAAACCAAGCCATTAATAGAAGATAGAATTTTATAGCTCTGACTACAGAGTAAGTGCACGACCCCAGTCTTTTTTTACTTCTATACTTTGATTGTTTCCAGTACAAAATTAATGGTATCTCAGATTAAATTTCCTGAGCTTTAGAATCAAGCCCACAGTGATGAATTTTGTAAGTTCCCCCCATGACACTGGAGTAAATATATGTAGTCTCACATATGTGCCCTTCTTCCTTTTTATTGAGTTTTGGAGAAATACTGAGTCTTTGAATTTGCATAATTTAAAGGCAGTCCACATAGAAATTAAGATTAATGACTTTGTTTCTTAAGCTATATTTATTCTTCTTGGCTAACAACTGGGTCAGATTCAATGTTGAGCTCTTCAGAGCTGGGCTTTGAGAAGCTGAGATGTACAATCCAGCAATGCCTGTAGCTTTTGTATTCATTCATTTTCTCTTTGTATTCAAGGCATCACTTAGGGCTTGTTTATATGCATTGCTGAACCTCTTTAAATTAAGGTGTAATTTAAAATCAGTTTCATTAAACTAGTTCAATAGGCTGCTTAGCCACTCTTATTTCAACGTAAACTAAGTTTATTTCAGGTTAGTGCAAATCAGCTTGGAACATTGTTAGCTTAAAATGTAATAATCCATTAAATTATAATAAAATTGAAGATGTCCTCTCAGAATTTTGTACTGGTATATATTCACTTAAATTAGCTGAAGCAATTTCACATGTACACAAGGAATTAGAAAACAAATCAAGCACCTACTATCATAAATTCCGTCACCTGGAATCAGTCAGTGTCTCAGAGAAATGAGCAAGCAGGGAAAGGAGACTGAGGAAAACAAGGGCTTTCACTTTGCCTGACCTGGGTGTTCATGGTGTGTGTGAGGACTAAATCTTTGTAGGCTGTTTTCTCCTCAGTGCTTTAGGCTTGCTGTAGTCTGTAAATGTGCCTGGGTAGGTTTAACAGCAATGACTTGTGATGCTGTTTGGGACTGCACTGGTCCTGCGTAGCAGGGTTGTGGATGAGCTGAGCAGCAGAGCTCTCCTCTCCTCTGGGTAAACTGCCTCCTGCACCTGGATTTTGTCTTCCAATTCCAGCTGGTTATTACAGCACGGCATTGCTTTGGGTGGTGTCAGCATGCTCAGAGATGTTTCAGAAGCTTCCAGCTTCCCAGAAGTGTCCTGCATACCTTTCCCCTGGCGGGTGTCCTGCATGCCCCACCTGGACCGTCTGACAGGCAAGGGCAGCGGTGTCTGCTGGGCTCCCGTGCCCTTCGCCGGACGCCTAGAGCCAGAAAGAAAACGTCATTTTCTTTTGTGATTCAGCTTGGTTTTTCATAGCTCTGTTCATCTCTGTTTTTGCAGATATAATGGGGACAGTGGATGGAGAGGGAGAGTAATACAAGGGGAGTGGTGGTTTTGCATGAGGAGCGGGCTGTGCTTTGTTGCTCTTCTGCAGGATTTTTAGGAGGGAAATATGCAGGTGCAAAATGGTAGAAATAACTGACACTCCATATCTGGAAAATTTGTAACACCATCTGTGCTTTGGCACAGCTCTCATCAGCAGACAAATACTAAACTGCTTCCCTACTACTGGTGATTTGTTTTACTGAGTTGCCACTTTAGCAAATAAAAGAAATAGTGTTCAGTAATATTTACTGAGTTATTTACTAAAATTTCCCTTTGTTGCTTGAAATGATTGTATGAAAGATGCATTTTGGGGGCTTTTTTGATGCTTGTAGATCTCTGCGTGGTGCTCAGCAGTGAAGTTTTGCTTTGGGAGCACTGTGGCAGTGGTTCCCTCCACAGCAGGAGGGTCTTCACCCATTTTACCTCCATTCTTTCCCTTGCAGAATTACAGGGGAGACAGGGAAGGTGTTTGTCTCTTCAGCTGGTGTCACCGAAGCACCGGCCTCTTCAGGTGTCCAAAGTAGCTGTGACTTATGCTCACGTAGGTACCACGCAGCGAACCTCGGTGGTTGTGATGAGGGCAGCTGCTTGGTGCCATATTGATAAGAAACAAGCAGTAAGTAAAAGAAATACTAAATGTTTAGGCTGTGTTAGGGTTTTTATTTCAAATTTATCATGGTTCCATATCAACATTAGCGAGCACACCAGAATATGTTTTTCCTTTTTTTTTTATTTCTTTCTGTGCTGTGAAAAAAAATGAAGAGGCATTTCAGCTTCAGTCACTCCCACTGCTTATGTACTGAGTGTGATTTGCATCAGAATAAGTATTTTTCCTTTTTATCTATAAATTCAAGGTACGTCTTGCTAATTATATCAGTTACACAGCCTTTGTCATATATAAGAAGAGCTTTATTAAATTTTTACCCTGGTGGCGTATTATTTGGATATTAGCAATGCAAAAGTATTAGAATGAGACTTTTTTTCAATACAAAAAGAAACCAGCATCAATTTCAAGATGAAGTTGAATCATGGTGCTTGACACATGAACTCACAAACTTTGGGTATATGTCAATGTGATCCCCATCTACATTTTGTATCTCCCAGCTGTCTTTTAGAAAAATAAATATAAAAAACAGGTAAAACATTCTTGTGTAGTTAATGACCGGTTCAAGAAAAGGGAACCCTTGAAAGTAGCGGTTCTGAACTCACATAGGGTTTATATGAGGTGAGTTAAAGCATTTTGTGAGCAAGCAAGTTCTGCAAGGACCCACCAGCTTGATCAGAAACCAGATATGATGAAGGTAGGACTCCAAATGACTCAGTTTTGATCTGAGGTGCTTGCTATCAGCAAAATGTTTGCTCTGGTGGGTTTAATTTTGCTAAATTATTAAGTACCAGGGAAAGTCAGGTTGCTTTTGTGCCTTAGTTACCTGAAGAAAACTGATGTGTTAGACTGATTTTGGACTGATTCTTCCTTTCTTCCTTCCTGAAGTGGGAATTTACTGCCAGATTTGCTGCCTGCTTTCTGTTTCATTGACTACTGCATCTTGGCCTGTATCAGAAACAGCGTGGCCAGCAGAACCAGGGAGGTGATTGTGCACCTGTATTCAACACTGGTGACACCTCTAGTACTGGGTTCAGTTTTGGGCACCTCACTACAGGAAAGACATAGAGGTGCTGGAGCGTGTGCAAAGAAGGGCAACGAGGCTGGTGAGGGGGCTGGAGAATAAGCAGAGCCAGTTTAGCTCAATAAGGCTTCCTTAAAAGAGCACAGGCCCCTGAAGACAGGTAACATAGCAGTACCTCTTTCTTGAGAAGGTGTAAACACTTGAGAGCTATTTACATCTTCGAGTCCAGCCGTGCCTATCTCCCTACTAAACCATATCCCTAAGAAATTCATCTACCCATCTTTTAAACATCTCCAGGGATGGAGACTCCACCACCTCCCTGGGCAATCTGTTCCAATCCCTGACCGCTCTTTCAGTGAAGAAATTCTTCCCAATGTCTAGTCTAAACCTGCCCTGGCGCAACTTGCGGCCGTTCCCTGTCATCCTCTTGCTTGTCACTTGCGAGAAGAGAGCAGCACCCACCCCGTCACAACTTCCTTTCAGGTAGTTGTAAACAGTGATGAGGTCTCCCCTCAGCCTCCTCTTCTCTAAGCTTAACAACCCCAATTCCCTCAGTCTCTCCTCGTAGGGCTTATTCTCCATCCCCCTCACCAGCCTCGTTGCCCTTCTTTGCACACGCTCCAGCCCCTCAATGTCTTTCTTGTAGTGAGGGGCGCAAAACTGAGCCCAGTACTCGAGGTGTGGCCTCACCAGTGCTGAGTGCAGGGGCGTGGAATGGTTTCTCCATGGCATTTTACAGTACGTTCACTGATCAGAAGGATTTTGAAATTACTGAAGCCTTACCATATGATTTGTTATGCTCTGTTAATCCATGCTACAAAATTGGTGAAATATTCAGTTTATTTTTTATGGCAATTGAATATAAATAATTTTCACTTGTGAATGGGATTTCTTCTCACTCTGCAGGTTTTTTTACATAGCAAAAAGTTTTTCTAGGCTTCTTTATACGCTTGTAATTGTAGTGGAAAAATACAGAATTAATAATCTGGAAAGAATTAGTGTCAAAAGAAATTAATTAATAACCGTGGTTCTTCATATTTTGTCTTGTTTCTGTGTTGGAGCTGTGAACGGCAACTTTTAAATATTCATCTAAAGATGTCTCTTGCTAATTTTATCATATGTAGGAAGGACTGGGAAAATCAACAAGCATTTGGGCTGTACAGTCTCTCTCTTGTTAATATGTTTTGGCTTCTGGGATGACTTACCCAGAGGATGTAGCAATAGAAGTGTTACAGTGTGTTTATGATGACAAGAAAACACCATAAAGAGAATTACTTTTATATATTTATAAATGTGTAGATAGATGCACACACATTTAAACAGTTATGCATGAAAACAGTAAGATGTGTGTGCTGGTCTGAGTTAATGACACATGTAAGGATTATAACTTGTATGTGTATAAGGGTTGTTTGTGTATCTCTGTAAGTATATATAACTTCTGAAAAGCTTTAAAAAGCTTTTTCTTACCTCTCATTCTTCCGCCAATTCCCAGTAAGCCTCTCCCATCTCGGTGTCTTGGTTTCTTGCCTGTTAAATTCTTTTTCTGTGTATCAGAAGTTCCTGGTGAAATAGGCAAAGCAGTGAAAGTCCATAAAATGAAATCAATCTCTTGCAAAGACTCCAAGATTGAGATTGGGGTTGTTAATCCTCATGGCAGTTGCCACTGAAGAATCCACAGGGACTAATCATAAATAAACAAGTTTTTGAAAGTCTTATCTATGTAAATTACAATTCGTCACCTCGACAAATCCCTGCTCCATTACTCCTTCATTAGAAAAGCTCTTTTTTAACAGATTTAACTCCCTACCGTTTGCCACATCCCAGTAAATCGATGAAGTGCAGGAGAGGTGACCCATAGGAGGATTTTTCAGCCCTGACAACCAACTGAATTTCGAATTCAGATGCGGATGGGAAGCAAAGATACAAGGTGTGTCTGAGTGTTATTAAGTCTTATTTTCTAGTATTTTTTAGGAAGCAGAGATTATCCAAGATCTTTATCCTTTACCTTTTAAAGTTTAGGACAAAGGAAAGGAAGTGCAGATTATGAAGGGACTCAACAAATAGCACCCTTTTAATGTCTCAGCAAAATGTTCTCTCAGTAATGACTACTAATAAATAATGAGAAGTGTGAGTTGTTTTTTAATTTTTTTCAACATCCTGTTCCAAGGGGAGTTGGAAATCCTCATGTTAAATCAAACAGGAAAGTGTTATCCACTGCGACTGAGGGTTCAGTTTTCTACAAGCTCACATACCCTACCTCTGGTCATGTTTGCTGCTTTGAAACTGATGCAGGACAATGGGATATTTTTGCTAAGGTTTTCTGTTGAATACGTGTACAAATTTAATCCTCCATATTAGATTTTTAAAATTCTCCAGAAATAGATACAAAATTAAAGGTAATATCATCTGCTGAGCTCAGATATTATGAGAACCACTCTTCAGATGTGGCTATAAACACAGTATTCAAATCAGAGTTTCATACTGTTATTGGTGTTTCTGGGAGAATGAATTTATTAGCAAAATTAGGGAATTATTCAAATAAGTTCAAGATTGCTAAATATTTATCCTAGAGACAAACTGGCCATTAAACTAAAAGCTGAGCATTTTAAATGCACTGCTAGATGGTGAAGTAAGTGTTGAAGTAGTTGGTTTGCCCAGTTTTGGTGTCATCTGCTATGTTAGAGTCATCCTTCTCTTTGGAAGGGTGGGATGAAATCAAGCAGGAATAAGCTGGATATTAAGTTCCACAATATGTCACTGTTCAGAGGGTTTGCTGCTTCCTACTGTGGAGATTGGCTGCCCCCCTGGTTCAGGTGGGCACAGCTTGTTAAAGTCAGGGATAGTTGTGACTGGCACTAGGACTGGATTAAAGTTGTTGTGCTAAGGGTCTGTAAAGTGAGGATTATCTCTCGAGTCTCTGCTGGAGGAAGTTATTTATTAAAAGCAGGAAAAGAGCCATGTTCTTGAAATTGTTATTTTAAGCAGTAAGAAACTGTTGAAATATTTTAAAGAACATTCTCACATTACCGTTTATCCTCATTAATGCATGTCAGAAAGACACATTTCTCTTAATTCAAAATATATTTTAATAGTCCTCTTACCTGAATGAATTTTGAGGTGACAGTTACCTTTTCAAACTGATTATAGACTCCAGTCGCAGTTTCACCCACTGCTTCTGTTCTTCCCGTCTCAGAACCAGCTATGTATTTTCTCTTTGGGAAGGATGATTTTCAAGCTGTTACTTTTAACAGTTCAGTCTTCTTTGCTTGACTCCTTTTTACTCGTTTCCTGTTTCATTCTAAATTTTATCCATCATTGAAAGTTCAGTTTGAGCTTCTGAGAACTTTTTCTGCTTCTGTTGGTTTGTATCCTCAAAGAGCTCTCTGCCACTGCCTGCTCCTCAGGTTTTCTTACTTTGCTTTCCTTTTTCTGCTCTGTTCTTCCTCTTTTCGATTTTATCCTCCTGCCTTTGAGCTGAGCTGCAAATATCCTGATGATATTTACAGGAGGAATACTATTTGGATAGTTCTTTCTTTGGTATTTCCATTGGAAATATCACAAGCAGTCATGTTTCCATGATATTTCCATTGACATTAACTTCAGAACAACTCCCTTTAATCAGGCTTAGGGGGGAGAAGCTTCATATTCATTGCCAGCTTTGTGTGTTTGCCTTTTCTCTTTTAAAGTGATTTGATAAATGAACAGGGAGGAAAAGGTCACAGTCAGTTGTCTTGTCTTCATTCAGATTGGAAATTAAAGCAAATGTAACTTCTGTAGCTGTGTAATGTTCATATGCAAGAAGAATGTATTGAATTGATTTGAATATTTACATGTGTAATATTAAAAAAGGGAAGAAATCACTGAATATTCAGTCTGTCTGATTGTTATGCTTTTTCCTGAGACAATTGTTACTGGTTTTATTCTAATTTGAGGATCAAGGATTTCAAAATGATAAAGGCTTGTTTTATGCAATATTCCCTTGATCTGATCACCTTACGCTTTCAACCTGTTGAGTTGACATCTTCTGCTCTCTACCCATTCAATCTTTTTTCCCTTTAGTTTTTGGTATTTTTTTTCCTTGGTTGTTCATTTTACTAAAAAGATGCCTGGAATATGAGGAGTTAGATGAGCAAAAATGGAAAAGATGCAGTAGAAATCTCCCATGATCCTGTTGTTTTCGATTCAGTTACAGGAAAAAGCTGACACTTTTACCCAGCTGTGTGCTTATCGGTGTAGTTTTCCAAAACCCGGTTTCCTTGAACACACAGCCCCTGATTTTTGCAACCTCCTACTCCACATGTATTGGGCTGGGGTCAGTGGCTTGGTGTTGATGGACTTTACTACCTGTGGTCCTTAAATACAGTTCTTCAGGTGTGTCAGGGTGTTCTGAGTAAGAATTCTATTTAAAAATAACCCAAACCAAACCACTTGAAATAAAATATTGAATTTAACAATGAGGATGTTATCGTGCATTAGGACAGAATATTAGTTTTAATTCTGAAGAAAAAATGTATTGGACAAGAAATGAGAGTGATTAACTCCTGCATTTAAAACATGCAGGTGCAGTGCATGAAACCACTGCACATGGGTTTGTGGAGTTGGTCGGGAGACCTTCTGTTCTTAGCATTTTCACAAAATTACTGAATTCCTTTCAGTCATTTAATTTCTATAGTCAAATAAAGTAATTCCTCTATTTCACAGGAGTATGGAATGAATATTAAATTGATTGTGGGGTGCCAGGAGTAACGTTGGCTGTACAAATGTTTAGCTAAATCAGTACTCTAGGATGCATTTGCATAAAACCATACTAGAAAATTAAAGCCAGCCATGCAGCCTGTTTTAGACTCCAGGTAATATTTTACCTTAATTTGCACCTGGCAGGAGTTATAGACACAAATGGAATGGAAGTTGGGTAAAATATCATCTGGTTTAAATGGAAGATGCATCTTACCATAACAGGTGCTCGGGCAAATACCAGTGAATCCAGATAGAGAACTGTGCAGTCCATTTGAAATTCCTCAGATTCTTCTAATTGACTTTGCCAGGTTTTTGGTTGCTTGTTTAGAAGTATTAACGTCCTGTGATGAACAGCATCTGGTGAACAACACAACCCTGTTTTTAACCCCAGCTTCCTGAAGCATGAATAGAATACGATACAGAGAATAATAGAATGGAAGGGAAGATAACAATAACTTGCAGGATTGAAACTCTGAGGTCTTTTGCAGAACAGGAGTGTTTTTTTGGTTTTTGTTTTGGTTTTGTTTTTAAAGCAGCTTTGGAATTTTGCTTTGTCTTTTGCCTTGTGTTTCTGAAGCTGTTTACAGTTCTGAGAAGTGGAGCAGTTTGTGTGAATATCCAGCCATTGCAAGGAGTGTTTGGAGGAGGCTGTTAGGGAGCAGGAGCAGTGTTTTTTCAGAGCCTAGCGAGGAAAATTCCATTAGATAGCGAGAAGATGAGGATCTTTTTGAAGCCTGGATACTGAGGAGCTGTGAAAGTTTTGGCTGAAGATCATTCTGACTCAGATGCTTCTGCCTCTTTAGCAATCTTACTCTGCATCTTTTTATGCAAAACGTGGTGTCTTTACATTAACATTCTGCAATGTTCTTACGTGCTTTTAAATCAGTTTTTTAATGAGAAGATAATTACGTTCCTATACATTTAATCTGACACATCTGACTGAACACTTCCAAAAATTCCTTAGGAACCTGCTTGCAATCCACAGGCCTTTTCTGAGCTGTATTATTAGCTCAGATTATTTTACGTGTGTTTTTTGCTTCTCATTAATTCAGCCTCCCTGAATGATAAAATAAACCCCAGTATTTGCTCTTTGAGATGTGTTGCAGTAGTTTACTGTCTTTATGGCTTGTATTTTTAATATTGCCATTAACCAGTATGTTGAATGGCAAGAAATTATAAGTTCTGTGAGTCAATTTTCAGGTAATCGATCCTGAGGGCTTTATTGGCAGCGTAATATGATTCAGAATCAGAAAAACCCTGTGAAAATCGTAGGTGAAGGGATCATGTTTATTCATCAGAAACACAAATGTCAGCAGCAGGAGGACTATTTTAAACACTTCACCTCTCCTGATAAAATTTTGACAGCCACACGAGCCTCATAAAATCTGTAAACCCACAGGACAACTTAATTGAAGAGCAGGAAGATTTACATTTGAGAGCAAGAAAAAGTAGTGCCAAATGCAACTGAAAATCAGAGATGTGGATAAGCTGTTTTAAATTCTTTGGCAAGATACTCTGCATTTGGTACCTTATCTTTTTCTTACCCCTTGCAGTCTTTGGTTGAGCCATTCACCACCTTGTGCTTCTAGAGCATCTCTACACACACGAGTGAGATTTTCATGTGGTAACGCTCTACTGTTTGATTTCTGTTTAGAACATCTGCAAGCAGTGCTGCTATGGTAGAATCCTTCCCCTGGGAGTGCCTCCCGTAACACTGAAGAGATCAAGGTCATCTAAAGGGCTTATGCTCTCCTGTTACCTCAGCTGGAAGGTGCTTTGTAAACTACTATCGTATATTTTAAACTTATGGCTGGAAAGATGCCCAGCAAAAATCTTTGAGTGATCAGATTAGTTTACATTAGAATTTCCTTTCACCAGAAAAAAGTGCTGGAAGCTATAATTTATGTGTTTGTTTAATCAAAACAATATTTCAATTAAAATATTTTTTGTAAGAAAATTAAGAAATGACAAAAATAAAATCATTTAAGTTGCAATTTAAGAAGACAAAGAAAAGGTCTGCCACTGAACTGTAACAGGGTTTCCTTATCGGCCACTTCCCAGATGCTGTCACTGTTGTTTAGGCCCTGCCAGAGACTGCTCTCATGCCAACCCAATGCAAGTTGGTTCCACTTGTCACCCTTTCATTTTCCCAGCTGAACTCAATTTTAAAGGACATATTAGCATTATCAAAGTAATCTTGAAGATGTGCATTGGTTTTCTATTGAATCTGTTTTGTTTCTAAGTCATTTTAGTGGAAAAACAATGAAACACTGTAAAGATAAAGGGAGTATCTTTGTATGGACCAGATGTTATCCTCTCAAACTAAACATGTTCTGTTTTCCTTTCAAAAAAATGTGAAATGTCTTGTCCAAAATACGATGGTAGAAAGCACTTGCTTATAAAGTGCTGGAGAATTCAAGTAATATACATTTCCAGTTATTAAAATAATACTAATTCAGTAATGTGAAAAATGTCATTGATTATGAACTTTAGGACCCTATTTTTAGTTCAAAATTTTACACTCTAAAATAGTGGAATATAATGAAAATAATTGAAAACCAATGGCTGTCTGAATACACTTAAGAAAATAGGGTTATACGAATACCTAAGTAACAGAAGATATTTTCTACTTTTCTGTCTATCCTATCTGTTTTATAAATTCTGTCTACAATTAATATTGTTTGGGCTTTTTGTACAACCTTTTTGTAACTGCGGTGTTGTGGAGGCCTTGTTGGTAGTGAGGTGCTGTTCAGGTAATATATTTGCTCTTCTTTCTTCAGTTCGTATTGAAATAATTAATGGGAGGCATTATTAGAGGTGTTATTCACAAACACCGAGGCTGCGCCATTAAAGAGATACTGAAAACAGCACTGAGGACTGGAAGCGGTGTTTGAAAAGAGATGATGAACAGAGTAGACTCCACGCAGCCACCAACAGGTTGCTGCTTCCAGAGCAGCTGGTTGAAAGGATGTTCTGAGAGCACAGCCGGGAAGGAGCGATGTCCTCCGTCTGCTCTTTGTGGTGAGGTGAATGAGACAGTGTTTAACCCAGAGGCTGCTGCAGGAGTGGGTGTGATGAGATGGAGGTGCATTGGGCTCAGAAATATAACTTTTAATTGCAGTAAAGTAGTCACATAGAAGTCAGCAGCCTAATGAAGGGTAGGAGGGAAGAAGAGCACCTGCCTCCATTGAAACAAACGCCAATGAAATAAACTTGCTGCAGGCGGTGCTCTCTGTGCTGGCGCTGCTGGGATGTGGGCGGAGTCACTGTGCCTCAGACTTTCTCACCCTTGTAAATATGGAGGAAACAGTTGGACTCCACATAAATTAACAGAAAGCTATGTTTAATTTCTGTAATAATTTGGGGTTCTGTATTTTAGTCCATTCTGTATTGATGCTAATGTTATAAATACAAGACTTTAATCTTTCCTTCCTCTTTTGTCATTTTCCCTTTCTTTTCCTCTTGTATCCAAATGACCTGTTCCTATCCTTTATAAAATATACTTTCTTGCCAATTATTTTATAGCTGATAAGGCCTTGGTCTGGCTGACTGTGCAGCTGCATGAGTACTTTCACCTGCACAGTGCAGGATGTTGAGAAGTTGGGAAGGGCAGAGGATACCAAACTGCTCAGCTGGTGCAGGTGGTATTGCTGCTAAATTTCCAGCCACAAACTCACCCTCCCATTGCTTTCCTTCAGGCTTTCCCTTCTTCTGCTTCTTTCTGCAATCAGAGAACAAATCATCGCTTTCTTTCCTTTAACCTTTCCTGTCACTTTCCAGATCATTTAATGGTGTGAAATTTTATTTCATCTGTCTATCCATGTATAAAATTATCTAGCTTGAAGGGTGCTATTTTTTTCTGCTCTGCATTATCATTATACTTTACCATTAAATACCTTGAAGTCAGTAGAATTTTGCTAGTAAAATACTAGGGCTAGTGAATATTGGTGATGTTTAGTCTTATTTTCACTTGACTAAATTTGAAGAAATTGAATTCCTATAAAATTGATAGGAAATCCTCTGGTTATCTCTACAGTATTGATGTACATCTCGTAAGAAATATTCAACTTCAATTACTTTTAAAAGCATTTTTTAATAAATTTTCAGTTTTACTCTTACAAAAGTCTGAGAAATGTGAAAATATGGTGTCATAAGCCAATTGAAGATTGATAGAATTCTAGAGTTGTTAGATAAAAATCTTACAGTTATTCCTTATGAAATTTACAGGTGAAAATTCCCTTCAGAGATGATGCTTAATTGATTTTAATTCATGGAGTGTGCTGGCTGGCACTGCCTGAGTGGGCATATATTTGCATACCTTCTAATGCTGCTCTGGAGGATAGCAATCTGAATAGTTTTGCATTCTCACACACAACTTTTTCACACAGTATTGGAAAAATCACTTCCAAAGCACTAGTCATTTTAGTCTGAAGGCACAGCTGTATTTTTAGATCAACTGTCTTAATCTGCCTCAGAAACAAAAATCAGTGTTATCTGTTATCATATTGCAGCAATGCTTTATGAATATGTGTCAGTAGCTTCCACAGAGTCAATTTCAGATTGCTTTGATTGCATTTGAATGCTGCTTGTTTTCCTGAGAGCCTGCTTGGGTTAGTTTTATGATAATTCTGCTCTCTTAACACCTACGAAAGGTGAAATCCACAGTTGCTGGGAAGGCTGATGCCCCCGTTGCATCCATATTCTATTAAAGACCTCCTCTTGTCAAGCTGCACACAAGCCAAGGAGCAGACCTTGTTGCCTCAGCTCAGCCCTGCAGGACACGATCGTGAATTCCGTAGAAGATCCTGGCAGAGAACGATCACCCTGTGTGTCTGGCAGTGCTGTCTGGTTTTGTCTGCAGCTTCCCCGATGCCAATCCCTGTCACATTACTCAGCACAGAAGCTTTCCTTCATGTTCTGGAGCCACATGTGATCCCTCTTGATTTCTCCTTAGGTTACAGAAAGATTTATTCTAGGTGTGGGATAATGTGAGGTGGGATTGAGCTGAGATACATTATGGGTTACAGAGCAGGAGGGCGTTTGAGGGCTCTGTAAGTGGGGAAGGGAGACACTTATGTGCTAATTCAAACACGACTGTACAGTGCTTCAGTTTGAGATGAGTAGTGGTGTTGCCATAGCAGATCATAGCACAGACTGAACATTCAGCTCGATGGAAATGCTTTTCTTGAGAAGTGTTAGGGGTTGTTACTTCCTTGGCTTCAACTCCAGTGTAGACGCAGCAGTGCTGCCCTCTGGGCAGTCATTTGGAGCCTGTTGCTGTGGTTTTGTTTTGATGGTCAAAAAGAGAGGGATGGCTCGCTCTCTCTCAAGCTGTGCTTTTTTATGTGTACACTGGATGAGTGCTTTTCTCCTTATGGTTGTTTTAATGTTTACAGTTCCATTTGCTTGCTCATAGCATAAATGGCAGCAGCAGGAAAGTCATTGAGTGAATGGAAGAGAAAAACGTCCGTCTGGAGTTGACTGGGTTCATCAGAGTAGAGTCAGAGAGGGTCAATTTTCTGTCCCACCACCAAGGGTTTTTTAAATGTGAGAATGCTATGTTTGGTGTAGAATGGACCATGATGGGGAGACAGCAGGTACAAGGAAAAGACTTTGAGGAGAAGTATTCCTGTGTACTTATTCTGATCATCTCCTGCTGGCCCTGTCTGCAGACAGGGTAAATGTTAAATGGATCTTAGGCCACACCATTCTTACGTTTCATGACAGGGATGCAATTTTTTCCTTCCTGGAATCATTGCCATATCAGCCTGTATTTACGTGTAGGGGTGTGTGTGTGTCCCAGGAGAAGGCCTGGGTCTGCGTAGCGCCGGTCCCTGTCTCTGTCTTCAGCCTTCCTCTGGGGTGGCCTCAGACTGCTGCACTTGGCTCTGTGTTGTTCCAAGGTGCCCCAGCCAGGTGATGCTGAGGGCTTGGGAGAGCGAAGGAGGGAACATTCAGCAAACACCAGAGCTTTTCTAACAAGTGCTGGTTACGTAGTTGTCAAGAATGACTTTGGCTGCATGAGAGTAAATAGTGCTCTGTCAGTTCAGAGCAGCTGAAACAACGGTTTTAATTTGGCATGTGTCCTGTTCCAATGTACAAAATAACTATGTGCAGAGCAGAGGGTGGAGTCCTCAGAGACTAATTTTGGAGACGAGAGCAGGAAGAAGCTCGGGAAAGGCGTTGGGAGCTTGTCTTTGAGGAACTACAGGAATAATTGCTGGAATGGGGAAATTATGCCGAACCCATGGCAGTAGATGCTGAGTCTGAGATACCTGAATATTTGTACCATTATAAAAATGTTTCTCTGTTGTAGTTAAGGGGTGCACAGTTCTCTCAAATCCTCACATTGATGCTGATACATAAACAGAGAATTTTAGGCTAAGCTCATTTTCTTTATTGATAACACCTTTTTTCTTGAGTGAAAGGATTGACTGAAGCAACTCTACTTTAATCTTTGTGTATTTAGTTTTTAACTGTTGTTTTGACTGGATGGGGGAAATATATGAATGGTCTAATAATAATAATAGAATAATGAATAATTATTAGTAATAATTTGCTTTGCCACACAAGATGAAGGGGAATTATTCAAAGATGAGCATTAAGTCGGTACAATCTCTGTTGAATTCACAAGTGAATTGGCTGGCTTGAAGTTTTGCTAGGAGTAAGATATTTCAGATCTACTTATCCTCCCACCAGACAGCTGACATCAGTTTTAGCAGATGCTGGAGTCTTCTCCAAATATTTTCAACTGGAAAGAGCATGACTTCTTCCTGTCCTTCTTCCCCCAAACCGTAAGGGAATTTTGGAAATTCAGAAGACCACAGAATACCCAGAGTACTTTACAGTCCAAAGTGTAGTTGGAGACATAAAGAAAATAATCTGTTAGCTGGGAGAGAAGAAATGTAGAAGGCCAGCACTTCTGTCATTTTGTCCAAAGTTCATAATTAGAATTCTCCTCTACAGTCTCATCTTATAAAAGTTTTAAGGTGTGGTTGTCAGTCTGGATTCTCTCCTTCTTTTTGTCTGTCTGATTGTAACTTCTTTAGCTCACCAGTTATAAAAGTCAAAGCTCCAGCTGTGAAGGAAAGCCTCACCTTGCTTATCTCACCGTGTTCTTGTAACTCTGTTGGGCTGATGCTACTGGAGTTGTTTGAATAAGAGCATCAGCATGGCTGAGTTGGTGTCCCAGTTTCTACCTCTCTCCACTCCAAACCTAAGGCATGACATTAAGCTCATGAAGGAGGGCAGATCTGAGGGTCCATGGGCAGTGAGTTTCGGTAGCTCAGGGGACTGTAACTGTTGCAGTTTAAAATGCTATCTTACATCATGGCACTGGGAATTTGGAGCAGTGGATTTGCTGCTGGCCAGTAGCAAACTGCTTCGGGTGCTGAACAGCAGCTTCCTATCTCCAGACTCACGGATAGGGTTGTGGATGTCCCAGTGCTGATGGTTAGCATTGAATGGGAAGTTTTGTAAACCATTTTTGGCAGCAGTACCCATTACATTGCTATTGAGATTTATCTGCACAGCTGAGCTTTCCTTTGCTTTTTTCTCTCTACCATGCAATTAAATGTGTGACCATCCTAGGCAGAGGGAAATGCTTCTGTTAAAGATGAACTGAGAGTGGATCCAGCCACACACAGCAGCAGGTTTTAAGCCAGATTTACTTAAGTTTTCAGAACAAATGAAAAAAAATGTGTATGTTACATATTCCTGGTGTTGGAGTATTTTCACGAAACACTCATCAAGGTGTTGCAGTCTTGTGTCAACCTTTTGGGCTGGAAAAATGTTTTTTCTCTAAAAGGAAAAAATGTTCTCTGTTTCTAACATTAGGTAATGAGAGCATATCAGTTGCTCTGCTGACAGCAGTAAATATTTCCTGCAGTGTTCTTTATTGCTATTTTAATGGCAGTGCTGCAAAAGCTGAGTAGACATTGCATTTTGTTTTACAAAAAAACTGTTCTGAGAGATATGCTGTCGATTGGAGAGCATTGCTATCTTTGAGGAACTTACCATGGTGTGTCTGTGAATCAATATTTTCTTAAATTGTTTTGAAAATATAAATATTGGAAATAAATAAGCAAACCCGAATATGATTTAACCTGTGCTTCTACCCACAGATGACACCTCTAATTTTTTTGCTAAGAAGAAATTTAAAAAATGAGCAGATAAGTTATCACTGCCTGTCTCATGTCTTGCCATAATGCATGAAAAGAAGGGTGATGACAGACTCTTAAGTTTGTCGCAAAGTGTTGGTTAACAATATTGGAATGAGTGTAACTGAGCAGATGTTGAGCTTTCTGAAATACTACTAAATACTTATTTCTACACAAGCCTTTCTGATAGCCTATGACGTATTTAGCCAAAGGTAAGACATTGCCCGTGGAAATGAACTGCTGTAAATAAAAGCAGATCATTAGTTTTTTCTGGGGTTTTTTTTCCTAGTTATTATCCCTTATGAGCTTACAACTCTGTAGTTAAAATATTTCATCTGTGCTCATGAGAAATCTGAACTCAGCCGTGACTCACATGTAATTTGCCAATAGGTGGCATGAGTGCATTACTAAGGTTTACAGGTATAAACTGCAAATAACTGTTTGTATTTACCTCTGTGAAGATGCAGCAGAAGGCCCTGTGTCTCGTGTTAGCAGCCACTGTTTCCTGTGTGGTAATGGCTGGCTGAAAGCTGCAGTCTGAGCAGTGCCTGGTGAATGACTGCTGAATGAAGAATATTTGTTACAGAGTTGAGAAAACCCAACAGAGTTAATGCATGACAGCTATGTGAAAAAGGAATTGGCTGAATCAATTGCTACAACAACACAACACTGACGAAATAAAAACAGGGCATTTTCTTATCCATTAATAAACATTAATTTGTGGCTAGTCTTAAGCAAAATACAAATGGAAGAAACCCTAACAAAACGACCAAACTGCTTTAATAAAGCCCAGATGCAAAAACTGCTTAATGCAACTTAAAAAAACAACCCAACTTGTTTATTTTGAAGATGTAACAGTTTGAGAATATATCTCTCCCGAGCATAAGTAAGAGGAGTTTGTTAAGAAAAGCTGTGTCACAGAAGAGCAGTAGTTTAGGGGAGGAATAGTGGAAGTGGTGTGGTAATTTATATGGAATTGCATCTGCTGCAGTCTTTCCTCAGTTAGCTGCAGACTGTAATCCAGGCTGATGCCTCTCCCGTACCTAGCCTCAGCTGGTGGTCCTGAGCAAACTCGCTGTGAAGATCTAGCAATCAAAGCAGTTCACTGTCCTCTGCCCTGTCAGTGCAATGCTGACCTGAAGCCACTTGTTTCAAATTGGCACACAGATTTCTAGGTTTGCATGTACAATTCAGAAAACAATTATAATTAATAGAAGCAGAGTGAAATATGGGGGTTTTTTCAGAATTTTCAAGTGTTTGCTGGCTGTGATTTATCCAGATTGGACAACTTTTACATACGATTTATGGGTTGAAGTCCTGTTACGAGACTGCAAAAATTCTCATCTGAAATTCTTCATCCCATATAATTCAAGTGGTCAATTAGATGATTATAACTATCTGTCTGCTTTTGAAGCCTATGAATTGCTTTGTGGTGTGAGCACAGTGTTTGGGACTTGCCCATATTATGACTTTGATCCTTGCCTGGATGCTCCATTTTTTTGCAGACCAGGTAATAATCCTGTCTTTGTTGATTTGCAATGTGTGAGTGAGACAGGGAAATTCTGTGAGTTAGAACATATGTGGTTGTATCTTAGCCTACTTTTGTCATGTTTATGAACTGGCAGCCTTCAGAATGGCAGCATTCACTCTTCTAAATGTATGTTTTCTCTCTTAGTGTCTTGGAACATAAGTATCAGAATAGGATTCAGCTTCTCATAGGATTTTCATACAATAAACCTTAGCGGACAGGGACTTAGACACTTTTAAAGTTTTGATTTTTATTTTGATCTCACTTTTTTCGAGTCCCCGGGGCTAAACTGCTGCTGCTTTGCATGAAGGTATTCCTGTCCTTTATCTTTATTCAGAATTGGTATTGTTAATCAACAATTACAGATTACTTAGTCCGTTGGCTACTTGCAGGTTGTTGCAGGGCAGGAGGACTTGGCAGTTTAAGGCTAAAGATTAGATCTGTGTTAGATACAACACACAGAAGCTGGTTGTGTCTTTGTTCCTAATTGCATTTCCAAAGAAAGATATTACTTCGGTGTTTCCATTCCCTCCCTTCTCCTTGTTTCCTTCAAGTCATACAGATCCCAGACTATCAGTCTGAAGAAGTGAGTTAGGCATCAGCTATCAGGGCGTAACATTGGCATTGCTCGCTATGGAGCTTCTACCACAAAATGAGTGTAACAGCCGAGAAGTACCACGCCTGAAGATGTTTTTTTTGAGTTGAGAGCTGTTTCAAAAGCACTGATTCCTGGTCTTTGCTTTTGTGAGACTGAGTTTTTCCACTCACAATCACAGGACTATGATCTTACTCTTATATTGTCAACACTACCATATTAGGTCACTTTTGGCGGAGGATGGCACACTGCTTTAAGCACAGGTGGCAGCAGGTGTGGTCTGTGGATAGCTCGTGTCCAAATGCTGCTAATGTTAGAGTAGCCTGAACTAGAGAAAAGTGCCCCCAAGTAGTTTAGAAATATTTCTTAATGTAGACAAAATTTCAGCCTCCATGTGAAAGAAATAATAGCACTACAAGGAATATGAATCTCTATCATTTATCTCAGTGGGATGCTGATTTTTGAAGGCTGACCCCGAGTTTAGTTTTTTTCTGTTTTTTTGTCAGTTTGACATGAGACTTTTCAGACATAGTTTTAAAAGGAAATGTTAATGAAGTTTTTAATCAAAAAGTGATTAAAACTGTAATGAAAATAAACTTGCTAGAGATCATTATTCTGGGCTTGTGATCAGTATTTAGTGTTAAAGACTTTTTGCTTTTGCTTTCCTGCCCCTAAAGGCCTGGCAGCAGAGGCAACACAGCAGAGGAGTGGATCTGCAGAGCACTGCATTTTCTGTAATGTGCCTTGCAAAGTGGACACCAATGAGACATGGCCTGATTCAATTGTAACGCTTTGACTTATGGAGGGCTTTGAGAGCTCTATAATCCATAGAATATGATTTTTAATTTTTTTTTTAGTTTTCTACTTAATGGAGGAAATTATGTCACCTGAGCTAAACAAGTGTTAGTTAAAATGTATCCTGAATTGTCCTGTCTTTGCAAAAATAGCATCTGTTTACATGGAGTCAAACTGTAATATATTGAGAGGGCTATATAAATTGATGGTAAAACTGTGTTGAACTTTGTCCTAAGTTTGTCCTTTAACCAAAATTCTTTACGTGTCTGATGCAGAAAAGTTAAATGTGAATCATAAATTGATTCCTTTGACTAAGGATCAGAATAATTCTGGTTTGTTTATTTCACTCCTTGTCTCGGATAACAGCTTCTCATTTGCAGTGGAACAGAGAAATGCTGCTGTCTGCTGGGAGGGAGCGATGGTGTTGGTATGAGCTTCTGGGCGGGCTTACGGTCTGAAAGCAGATGGCTTTGTGCTGCCTGGCAGAAGGCTGTGCTCCACTGGGATTTGAGTGATGTGGGCAATTTGTGGGCAAGCTCAGGCGTTCCTCAGTGGGCAAAGCAGATTAGTCCCAGTTGCCAGATGCCAAAGAATCTTGGTAGACTTCCTTCATACCTGCTTGGATGTCCGATGCAAGGGGCCATCTGTTTCCGGAGGGTGTTCAGATCTCAGCGTTGACTGTGTTGAGGATTATATCTGGCCTTTTGTAATACATAATGGGCAGAAAGAAATTGAGGACCTTCTATTACCTATCTAGTAAACACTTAGACTGTACATCTAGACATAATGTCTAGTGAGTGTTTTGAATGATACCAGTAAATGTACTTTGATTTGACTTTTCCATCAACTTTGCTATTTGTCTTGATAAGAAGGTGATGTAATTTTGTAATATAGAGGATAGAAGCCAATAGGTGAAATATTCCTTCTCTTAATGATACTGAAACTTTGTGCTGATGCATTTTACTGGACCCCTTGTAAGTATTTTACTTCTGTTGTTGTATATGAGCTTAGCTCCTCCCTGTTGCTGGCAGATGTAGTATTAGTGACTGAGCTACATCAGTTTGTACCCACTGAATCAAGCCCATTTATTCACGAGCCCCGTGCTGCAGGTTTGGTGTTCAGACACTAAAAGCAACAATAAGGCGGTCCAAGAAAAGTCAATGACTAGGAGACAAAACTTGACTCCCACAATCTCTGGACCAGTCACATTCCTTGAGACAATGTGAATTCATCCAGCAGCTAGCCCAGGGCACAGGCTGATCTGCACCGCAGTGCCGAGCATGTCCCGGCTCCCTGGAAGGAAACAGTGGCATGACATGACCTGCTTGGAAAAACAAAGCAAAGCAGGTGTTTTATTTGTCTGGGATAAGCCTCCTGCTGCAAATTTATAGGCTTTTTAACTTGCTGTGCTACCTGTCAGTCTCTGAACAGATGCACAGCCTCCAGGCTCTCGGAGCTTGCCAGCAACTGGCATCCTGCTGGGAGCTGTAGGAGGACTTTCAGTGTGAAGCAGCGCAACCTAATAATAGCTCAAAAGTACAGTGAAACCAGTGCTTGCACAAAGAAGTATAAAAGGATATCCTGTAGTTCTGATTTTTTCAAACCAACAGAAGAATGTACAGGAAAAATCGTAGGCCATGGAGTTGAGCAGCAGCCTGGTGGCAGGATGCTGAGGACATTGGCCAGAATAACCAGAGGTTTGAATTTCCCCAAAGCTGAAAGAAGACGTAGATATGTAAAACCAAACTGTTCTGACCAGGTGCGCTTCTCGGGTGTCTGATTTACTGTTTGAGTAAAACCAGAGGGATAGAAAGGTAGGTCTGTATGAAAGACGCATTTTTATTTTTCTTAGTATTATAATGGTAAGTTTTCTAGTTCTTTACCTTAAAATTTCCTAAGGGTTCAGTTCAGTTGCCCACTCACAAGCCACACATTATTTGAACGAGGGCACTGCACGGGGCTGATGACAGATACAAGGAGAGGCTGTTAACACCGTTTCTTTCTGGTTCTTCAGCAGGAGCCCTGCCTCTGTGATACCACAGAATTTCTGATGTGGCAATAAAGGTGGAGGTGTCAGGAACTGAACTGAGCCCTGGTGTTCCATAGCGAGAGGAGAACATAGGAGACTGACACTGGGTGAGGAGCATCCTTCTGGTATGAAGTGCTTGGCAGATGGGCTGACCACATAGATCTTCAGGATATGGCAGGGGGGTACAGCTGCTCTAGACTTCTGTTTTTTGCCGAAAAGTACTTTTTAGAAAAAAAAAAAATACTCTCATTATTAGAATTTACAAGACATGAAAAAGGAGAGATCACTATTAATATAAGCATAAGAACAATTTAATTTTGGCATATCAAGGAATATTTCTTGATCTGAAACACTATCTGCCGAGGCAGAATTTCCCTGAGCCTACTATGGTAAATTAAGCAGTGGTAACTTGTTCTTTGTATTTATTTCTGGTTCTGGAAAGAAACCCACAAATTATTCATTTGTAAAGTTTATGCATAATTCTCTCAAAGCTGTTCCTGCTCCTTCTTACTTCCTGGCATTCTATATATTAGGAAAGGTGTAGAGCAAATTTGATTTCCAGAACTGGGGGAGAAGTCCTGTCTGTTGTGAAGCAGAGTTGAACTGAGGATGGAAATGCAGCATTGGGCAGAGCAGCACTGAGATAAAGTCCAAAAAATTCACCCCTATCCTGACTGGTTTCCAGAAGGGCCTCTCAGTAGAAACAGCATTAACAGTGCTCTAAGTCAGTCTTGGAGTGCAACTTTCCGCTTTTGGTCAGGAACTGATGAAAATTTTGGGGATAAATATTCTAGGAGGCCTGTAATGTCAGGAGTGAGGAACTCTGTGCTGTCATTGTTATGTCCCAACACATGCGTGTTCTCATGCTCCTTGGTGGGAGCTGAGCCTTCCTGGAGCCTCCAACAGCACTTGGTGCTGCTGTTACAAAGACTGCTGGGAGGGTGTGTGTTTTAAAAAGTTACCAGCACTTTTTCCTGCAGCTTTGTCTCACACCAGAGAATTGGATTTGGTTAAAAATGTCCCCACATATGCTTGTGCGGGGAAAAAAACATAATCTCTCCAGTATTTTCAAGGCCAATTGATTTTTTTAATTAACAGAAGTATACTTGAAAATATAAAACATTCATTTGTGGAAATTGGTCTTTTCCCAGTTATTGCTGGATTAGTTTGGCAAGTCATATTTTTTCAAGTAGAAAATGAAATTCTCATGAAGAATGATAAATTGTTTAACTTCCATGGAACTCTTTAAACTAATTCTCTTTACTTTAGATTTTGTTGTATTTTGTTGTGTTTACATATGTTCCATATCTACTGTTTTGATTAAAAAATACATTTAATTTGAAATACTGTTTCATTATGGTTTCAGTGCTTGATACAAAATAAGTTATAATTTCAGTCAGTTTCCTAAGCGTTTTTCCTAAGCAGCTATTAGTTTGACTCCTACAAAATCATTAGGCACGATCTCAATAACAGCAATATGCAAGCACATCCTTATTGTGTGAAGTTGAAATAATATAAAAGTATTTAGTGCTGTTTCAGTTCACTTGTAAAATGAAAAAATAATGAAAATGTTTTGCAATTTGCGAATGTTCATGCGTTTTTTCTAGAATTTGCTTTATGTATATTGTTACTAGTGTATAAAAAAATGGTTTGACTTATGCTACCAAAATTAATGTCAAAACTAATTGACCCTCGTAGGCATATAATTTTCTGCTTCCTTGAATGTGGTCTGTAGGATCACCTCATGGATATTAAATTCATTTCACTTTTCAGAAATTACCTTTTTTATCAAAACCCTTACAGTGACTTCACAGAATTAGGAGGGCACTAATGGTATCCTTAAAATTTCCAAATTTTTGTTGGTTTCACAGCAGTCATTGAACTGATTGAAACAGCTCGTGGTGCAAAGGAAAAACTGAGAGGCTTCCACTTGAAACGGATTTTGGAAAAAGTGAGGTTGTATTTAATATGAAGAGTTTTTCATTATTTTTAGAGGGATTTTGATGTGTTTAATTTCTGATGTATTTTCCCCGCTTTCCTTTCTTGGCTTTACATATTTACACAGAGGGAAGGAGAAAAGGTAATTTGCATTTGAGTTAAAAAGGGGAAAGACAAAAATAAAAAAAGACTGAGGAAAATGCATTGTCAATAAGACAAAAAATGAACTCCTGAACTTTAGAAAGATTTCACATTCTGTTAATAATCCTTTAATTTATTGATTCTTCTGAAAAGACCTCAGTGGCTCTATGCTGCTGTTGAAAATATACATCACCAAAATCCTGTTCCCAGCATGATCCCCTGGAGTCGCTGTACCAAGGTAGGAAGGTGTGATTTGTTTTCTGTGAGCGCTGGGTGGTGAAGAGCTCTGAGCATTGTGCCCTGCCCTGACCAGCACGATTTCTGCTGTACTTGACTCTGCAGTGTGAAAAAAAGGGCAGTGATGATGCAGTAGTAAAAACCCCCAAACGAAGAAAAACCACACAACACAACAAAAACCCAAACAAAAGTCCTCAAGCCTGTTGCATTTAAGGAAAGATACTTAAATTATAGCAGAGTCATTCCTTATTGCATTTGCAATGTCGTATTTATCACATCGTCTTTATGGTTTTGTAATTAGGGATTCATTGCGGTTTCTACTCTATTTCCAGTTATTCAGGAGTTCATAACTCAACCCACTTGATTTGTGACATGCTGAAACCTGGGAAATAAATTGCCACTCCGGATGCACATTTTTTGTTTGGTTTGGGGTTTTTTTTAAAAAATACCTTCAATTGATTAAGTCTTTTTAAGCTAAGAAGATGAAAAAACCCATAAAGGGCCAGGTAGGGAACAGAAATACCCAACCCTGATGGAAGTTTTTTAACTGCAAGCAATGGAATTCAAAATCCCAAACCAAGTCCCCAGCTGGGACACTGCTTTTCTCCAGAAATGCCTCTTTGTTTGCATAATAATTATCTTTGCTCCAGAAACATACAGGGCCCTGTGTCTGCATGCAGTGGCACCCACATCTCTGAAGGACTGGAGCAGAGGGCCTGTTTTACAGAACAATAAACAGGCCTATGAGGAGAGCTTTGAGTATTTTACAATAAAAAGATACCCATTCCAGTAAACAGAAGATTAGTTTGAATCTCTCTTTCTAATCTGAGGGATATGAACTTCTGTCTTACTGTTTCAGAAGACTATTTAATCGTACCCAATGCTGGTACAGAGAAGGAGAAGTTTCCTCCATACCTGGTGTTGAAACCACTCTGTGTGTGGGAGTTGAGATCAGGAGGAGGTAGCGAGGAGGGAGAGCCTGGTTTGATAACCCAGTAGTTATGGGCACAGCCCACAGCTGGGCAGGAAGGCCGAGGGTTTCACAGTTGCCTGTGGTACAGAGTTGTATTGTTTTAAGGACTTCATACGTATAGATAATCTATATTTGAATTTTCATGTAGTTGATGTGATTGCCAAGTCCACCTGTGCAGCCAGGAGCCCGGATAAACTTTCTGTAAGCTCTTGTCATACAAAAAGTTCAGAGCACAAAGAAAACTGTGTGTCTCTGCCTGCCAAACCTATCCTTGGCAAGCTGTCCCTTGAACAGTTCTGATTCGTTTCCATTTAATTAATGAACACTTTCCTGTTTTGTTATTATTGTCCTTGCCTGAAGTTGTTCCCATTAGAGAGATGAATAAATAGTTCTTGACATTAGTTTATACCTGTTTTGTAATTTTTTACACCATCAGGGACCTGTAACTTGTCCTTGCTTCTAGTCCCAGCTAATTCTGACTCATCTTGTTTCTTTATCTTTGTCTTTTATTAGATTTCTGTTTTGTCCTTCACAGTTTGTTTTGGTTTGGTTTGGTTTTTAAATCTTATCCCTGGTGTTCTTTTATTGCTGTTACAAGTATCTTTCATCTGTCATGGAATATATTTCCTTGGTTGACATAGGAGGCCTCTTCTTTCCTTACTCTAATACCATTTTCAGGAGCTATTTGAGCCACATAAACATGGGAAAGGAGAAGCACAAATTGTCACAGATATTTCCCGAGTACAGTAAAGGAATCTCCTACTCATTGTCCCATTTTCTGTGTATTTCATGTTTGTTTGCATCTCTGTTGCTTTCCTTTGAATGTTTTCAGTGAAGTTGGGGACAAGGCCTTTGGCAGGCAGTTGTGTCGAGTATGATGTGAGCAGGCTTCATGTGTTTGGGATGCACTGGGAACAGATATCAAAACTAGCATGTGATTCATCTGACCTGTAAGCACAAAGAATAACAAAGAGAGAAGGGGGACTTGTGCACTGACTGGGGCGCGTTCTGGGGATTGTTCAGTGAGTGGTTGTCAGCAGCAAGCAGAACTGTGCAGTGCTTTCCATTTGTAAATTATCAATAAATAACTGCTACATTCAATAGAGAAACGATTCACAAAGAGAACAGCAGGTTCTAATCATCTCCACATTAATGCCTGCCTGCCATCCTGCTGGCTAACACAGAGTAATTGCTTTGGCATATGCCACACTGTCCTGTGAATTTCACAAGTACAAGGCTGTTAGCCACAAAATAATACAAATTAGTCACCTTTTTGGTAACTAGTGCTTTAAACTGTGTGGCACCATAACTGAGTGCCATAGCAGGGAGCTCTGTCTGCGTGCGTTATTGCAAGGGTGATGTATCCTGGGTTGGTCTCTCCAGTTGCACCACAGCATCCCAAGCAAACTGACAGCACAGCATTCACAGCTGCTCACAGTGTGTTGCCATGAATGATAGATGAATACAACATCCCCTGATTTAGAGTGCAATGTAAGTTCAATACTCCTGGACTTGTTTACACGTCCCTTTGAGCACTCTGCAGATATTATGGAAGTGGATGTATCGGTTCAAATACCAAGAAACCCAAAAGTATTCCCAGCAGAACCTTTTTTCACACTTGTTTTGAATGTTTGAATATGAATAAGTTGGTATGTTTTTGTTTATTCTATGCACATAATTCATTCCTCTTTAGTCTGAATATATTATTTTAGACCTGCAGGGGCAGTGAAAGTAAAACTTGTTTGAGTGAGTGCAGTCCTTGGTAGTGTGACCACTTCAATGCCAAGGACTGGCAGGGAGCAGACTCCTGGGCATTTAAAGCTTCAGTGAGACAAAAAGAGGTCATGTTAAATAAATGTGTTTACTGTGTGTGCTGTCTCTGCAGGGCTAATTGCGGTTTTCATAATAACAAAATACCATGACAAACTAACACGAAAGCATAGTTGTGAGTTACCTGAAATTCGAGCCACTTTTGTCTGAATATTTTCAGATCTCTTTACTGAGCTGTGATTTGATTCAAACTCTTCAGATGACTTCTCTCCTTGTAATGGAGCTTAAGCACACACTGGGTCTGGAAAAGTAGACATTGAGGTCTGAATTTTCCATGTTGACCCTGTCTCCTTTTGGGAACAGGCTTATTGGTCCTAGCATGTACTAACAGGTTGCAGTGTTGCAGTGGCAGTTTGAAGTATAATTTATCCTTTTGAATAAAACAGTCTTTAGAAGAGAGACACTTGCTGTTCCTCTCCTTTGGATACAGCATTTTTATCAGTGCAAACAATTTCTGTTCACTCAACTCTTAAAGAAAACTTTTAAAGGGGAAATAGTGACTAGACAAAGTAAAAATTGCTGTTGTTTTGACAGAGACAAAAAATGGATACACACTTTGGAAAAGGACTTGATCTTAAGAGGGTAATAAAATAAGATTATTAATTCAGCAGTGTCTTTGAAGAAGAAGGTTTTATGGGGCCTCCATGAGAGATTGGCCTAATCTCCTCCTGTTGTTTTTTCCAGTAGGTCCTTATCAATGTGGAAGCCGTAGGTGCAGTGTTCACCCTCCATCAGACAGTGCTTTTGACGTGATTGTGCCCGTCCCGCTCCGTGTGCTGTGCTCAGCGCTGTGGAGCAGTCTCAGTGTGTCAGCTGGTGTAAGTAGTTAGCTTTGAAGATCCAGTCGTTTACTTCTTTGCTGTCACTGTACATCATCCTGAAATATTATGTTTTTATGTCTAAAATCATACTTTGGGTGGTGATGGTCATTTTCGCAGACAGAGGAGTGCAGTGTTCTTTTGGAGACTGGTATATGTTTAGGTCTTTATTAGGGAAGCTTTGGTACAGCTCCAGAATTTAAGGACAGTAGTTGTTAAAATTTTCAAAGTACATGGATGAGATCCTATGCCTCTTCTTTCCATGTTATTTCACTTTATTTCTGATAAACTATCATATAAGTTTATTTTTCTATTTTGGAAGCTCAAAATTTCTTTTTTTTTTCTGTTTTAAAAAGAAAGAGAGAAGCACCGAGCTGCTGTTTATGTGGAAACAATGCAAAGCGAACAGCAGACAGCTGAATGCTCCATTAATCTCCATTCTTCTTCTAAATTTATTTCTTCTCCCAAAATCAGTAGACTGAAGTCTTCTAACTTTTACCCTTCACAAGGATCATTGCATAAATCCAAGCATGGTGAGACGTGAAGGGGTTTTTTCATGCTATTATTATAGTTGGAGTTAAGGTCTGCTTTTCTTCTGAGAGAGTTCCTGGTCCATAGCAGGAAAAGTGAGAAACAGGATTAGTAGATCAAAAAAGCTGAACTTCTAACAGATCTGCTGGTTTGATAGTTCACTGCAAACTATATGAAGCCCACCAAGATTTATTGAGTGCTTTCTACATTAATTTTCTATCTTACAGATTAACTGCACCCTCAGAAAGATATCTAATCATAATGTAAGGACTTCAGAGTGAGAGCCAGTCTGCCGCAGGCTTCACTATTAGTTACTCTTTTTATCAAAAATTGATACTTTATCTCACATTGATCTAGATAGAAGTTTTGGTCCATGAGTTTTTCATTACCTTTTTTTTTGTTAGCTTTGAGCGATCCACAGTCAGAAATCTTGACTTCATGGAATATGAACTTGTTTCATTCATTAGAAATAAAACAAGGTGCCAGTTGTTTCTCTTAGTAGTAGCTGGTTTTATTGCAAATTTTTAAACCTCCAAAATAGCCACTGGCAGGGGAGGAACGGTAAGAGATGTACTATAATAAGAACATACTTGGAATTTGGTGTGCGTTAATAGCTTGTCATGTGGAAAAAATTATCATCATTACAGGTCTTCAGATTTTGAAGCAAACAAAACGCTGATGTACATGAAGCAGAGCTGAATTTCAATAGAAGCCACCTGCAGCATGTAAGTATATTCAAGTACAAATTCTCAGGCCAATCCTGTCTCAACGTAATTTGATGTCTGGAGTCCTACTGACCACACAGTAAAGGAAAATGAGCTGAGTATTAGAAATCAGTTGTTGAACACATGGGAGATTTCATCACCTGTTTATAAAGTAATGTGAACTAAGTCAACTGGAGATTATGTGTATTCAAAAAGAGAGACAAGTGTGTTTTGGAGACATGTTGCTTTTCTTCTAAGATTTATTTATTATGCATTATAGAAAGATTACTGAAATGAGCAATAATATGAATTAGAATTAGTTACAAAGAGTTAAAATTCAAATTGTGCCATTGTTGCCTTAATCTTACTGTGCCACGGCATGAATTCAGTCAGGCTGTTTCATGACACAGTGAATTTGGCATGTGGGTCAGTGGAAGGAAAAGTCACCCATATAGGTTATTTCACCCATGCATTGTTTTTTTGTGGAAACTGTCTTTTGATCAGAGCTTAAATTTAGAGAAAAAATATAACCTTAAGAGGGAAATTAAGAGGGTCACTGGACAAGAGTAATTTTTTTTTACTTCAGTAAAAAGGGTTTCTCCTGGTCTCCACTGTTAAGAGCGCAAGGGGTGGCGGGAGACAAAGCCAAGGTGAGCTGGACCTGGATCTGGAGATACAGGAGGTATCAGAGTAGGCAGGAGGCTGCAGGGAGTGACTGCTCAGTGCCTCAGTGCATCTGTGCTGCTTTGTGGTAGAGTTACTCTGGCTTGGAGTACTTTGTCCTTAGTGTCCCAATAACACTGCAGGCTTCAAAGGTCACCTGTTTTTAATTGGCAAGGCTTGCCTTAGTGAATATTCTCTAAAAGTCATTGTGGAAATGACTGTTAAAAAGTTGCCAGTTATATCCTCTGCCGTGACTGGCTGATTTTACTCATGCCTAAAACAGCTTTACAGTCTCTCTTATCAGTGAATAATTCATGTCCTAGGAGTGAAAGCCCAACAAAACTAAACCAAGATGTGCAGATATCTGCTGTAAGACTTTAACAGCTCATCTTCTAGATAAGACTATTATATAAAGTCATTTGGAGGAAGAAGCTCATACATAAAAATGAGTGTTGCCATGCAACAAGTGCTAAAGAAAGAACCACAAGATTTAAGCCTTAATCAATTTTCCATAGCAGCTGGGAATGTTCAGGAATAAGGAAATTCAGGAGCACCAGTGTTAATTAAGCCTCATTTACTACTAATCTATGGCTTGTAGTTGATGACTGTGATGTCTGAGGTGGTGTGAAGTCCCAACTGATACTTTCTCATGATCACAGCATGGAAGGATATGCTCTTCCATGAAACTTCTATAACAGCTGATAAAATGTGTATTTAGGCTGCAGCCTCTCTAAGTTGACCCTCTCAATCTGTAGGAGCTTGATCATCTCTGAGGTCTCCATCACCTCTGTTCATGAGGTCATGCGTGGAGTTTGGGCTCCATACAGTTGAAACAAACCAGCATAAGGCTAGTGTTTTCCAGAGGGTGTAGATGAATGGAGATTTGTAAATGCTGATAACATACCAGCTAAAAAGAATACCTGTGCTGTGTACTGCTTAGATGAAAGAATCCTCTGATTCTCTTATTGGTTAGAACTAATTTGCCAGGCTACGGTCGTTAGACAGAGGTTGGCATTGCAGAGAAATTGAAGAGATTTTGAAAGACAGAAGTTAAAATCTCTTCCATTTTGTGATTCAGTTCCCTATAGATAAAACTTGATGTGTCCATTGGGTGAAAGGAAAGCAACACAGAGCCTGTTGTTGGAAGGCTCAAATATTATGGTGAGTTGCTTACCATAAAAGCACGTAAGTATAAACACAAATACCTTTCATTCAGCTGCACATTTTCAGCTTCTTAAACTCCTACAATCAAAAACTGAAGCATGCGTGGCAAGCATAGTCTTATTGTTTCCCTGTGAAATTGGTTTAGTATATTCAAACAGACGTTCTGGATGTTGGTGGCATTCAGTAGGAAATACTGTTGCAATTAGACCACACTTCCCTGTGGCGTGTTGGTTTTTTTCATGAAAGGAATTCATTTTTGCCTCACAGTGTAATAATGATTAAGAAGAGCTGAGCTCTCTCTGAGCTGCTGAAATGATTGCTAATTTTTGAGTGCTTTTCAAATGTTCCGTAGAGAAGATGAACATAAAGGTCAGCAAAGTTATGCTCTATGGCTGTGATGCAAAGGGCAAGTTTCTAGTCTAGCAGATGCTGAAGGAAGTAGAAACATCCCATTTCTGAAGCTGACACAATTATGGATTAGATAGGACTACAGAACATACAGTTCATTTCTCCATTTCTCTCTCTTGACCCACCCCAGTTGCCTTTGCCAATTGTTTCAAAAATTACCGGTTTCAAGTGACTGGTGAAAGTACCTCCAAATTCACGTGGTGGTGGGCAGAGCTTGGCTGAGTCTCTGTTGCTTTTGACCTTCACTACAACTTTTAGCCCTGAAAGCAGTCTATTCTTTAAAGGATTTGTATGTTTGCTGTCACCAAACAGGATGCTTGCTTCCTGAAGAGTGATAGAAACTGTGTTTCCTTATCTTACACGTCAGGAGACAATATTAGCCTTGATAACACAACCGTTTTCCCTGCTATCGGTTTCAGTATCGTATTTACAGTAACAAAGTGCATTACCTGCTGCTGTGTTGGCTGTGACTTCAGAGGAAGTTTGAACAGTAATTGCCAGGGATACAATCCACTTGGATGTGATTCAAAACATACAGTTAAGAGATTAATAGATAACATAAACCAAAATTACAGATCAATGTGGCAAAGGATCACTCTAATGTGTTTGTAATCATTTTCTCATGCATTGGCTGTGCTGTCTCCCTCATATATTGTTAGGGCTGCTTATCTAGAGGCACTGTGGCAACCTTGAACATTTCATCACCTCCCTAAAATGCAGAGTCAGTTACAACTCTAGATTAAACCAGTGATGTACTTCAGGAAGTAAAAATGATATCTTGCTATGTGTTTTCTGAAATTGCTGGTAGGACTGGGCTGATGAGTCGCAACTCAAAACTTAATGAAATTAATAGAAGGCTCTGGAGTCGATTTCATCTTGGCATGGGAGAGGGAGGACACAGCTTCCTCCTGTGCTGAGAACCTGTGGCAGTGGAAATCAGTGACTTCACCTGCAAGAGCTGGAGAGACTGTGGCGTGTGTCTGTGCATGTGAGACTGAGATACCTGTGCAATACACAAAAGACAAGAAATCACAATGACAGAGGGTGCAATTTTTTCCCTTTGTGGATACAGAGAAGATCTTTGTGCACTTGTCCCAATTTAAGTTTCTTCTCTCAGCTGTCTTGCAAGTCTCTCTATGCTGCCTTCAGCAGGAGGAGATGAAACTCATCCTGTTGCAGTTGCAAGCAGAAGGCTCTTGGGTAAGTATGAACCCTAGTGACATGGTCAGGGCCTGAAATCAAGAACCAAAAGAGGGACAAAGAAGATAGTTCTGCTGAATATTGTAGATGTTCAGCCTGCATATTAAACAAAAATTATGGAGCAAATGAGAAGAGCTATGCTTCTTACTCTATAAGCCAATTACTCTCATTAAACCAGAATATTTTATTGTATGTTTCACAAATATAATGGCTGTACAAGGAGAAGGCAGAGGGAAAAATGTTAATGACCTTCAAATATGTAGAACATTGTGACAGAGAGGAGGGGAATGTTCTGGTTTTCATTTCAAGGTAGGCACTGAACTGCTGTAGAGACACTTTAGATAGATATTAGGAAGACTTTTCCAGGTGTCAAAGAACATATATAGAGCAATAGTTTGACTTGCGATGATGTGATGCGTTTGTTCCTTTTTAATTTGCTGCATGTCCATTAGCCCTGTGATATACTAAGTAGCCATCCTAAAATGTCACAAGCCCTCTGTATTCACACACCTATGTGCCGAGACATCTTTTGTGTCCCAGCGCAAGCAGATTAAAAACGATCCTTAAAATCAGGTGCTATGTGAAAGGGGGCAACGGCTGCTGGTAGGGTCTTCTCAAAATACAGGATTCTGAATCTTTTGTTTTAAAATTCAGGCTTCTCAATACTTTATTGCAGTGATCTTGCTAGGCTTATCCTTCCTTCCCCTGCACAATGAAGAAAGACACCTGTTCCTGTTTAAACATACGATTCACAAGCTTATTTTCTCTGTCTGAATCTTGGTTCTTGTTCCTTAAATTTTTATTCCAGGAGTGATTCCAATTCTATCCACACTCAAGTTATGTGATAGCAACTGAAGTTATTTGCCATATCTTAACATAAGGATAAAATAGTGTTTTCTTGCAAAGGAGGTCAGAGATAATAAAAGGGCAAAATTGAACTGTAAATGCTATTGACTTTAGTAAGAGCAGCACCACAGTGAGGGATGAGATGGCAAAGCCGAGGGATCAATGCAAAGTGTATTTTCATAGCCCCTAAAAATGCAGTTTGAGGTTAGAGGTTGGAATGTAACTTGTATTTGAAAGTCTTACAGTGACAACTATTACATAATGTGATATATTCCAGGGCTTTTTGATAAAGTGTGAATTCATTTTTAGAATTTGATAGATTATGCAGAATTCACTTAGTGTGACAGTCTGAACTAAGATTACCTTCACTCGGAAAGAAGAGAGAACAATAGGATTCTAAATTTTGAGAGCCAAGCTAAATTCTGATGAAAATAGGTGGAAGAATACTGCCTGAGGACCCCAGTCTGGAATAATGAGAGTGAAGCAGTTTTGCAGAGGCTGTGAGATGTAAGTACTGAGCAACACACATTCTGTGTTATACTTTAAAAAAAGCACATTTATATATATGTATCTGAGTGTAATGTAGGTATCTAAGTTGCACTCAAGTCAAATTGCAAAGCAAGAAAAAGAAAATAAAAAACAAAATAAATTGATTTTGAATTCTTTTTGATAACCAGTGTATCAGCTACATCATGACAAATATTATATATACAGGGTTCTTATGATTTATTTAAATCTAAGTTAAAATGCGTTGCTGTGAATTGTTAATTTCTGATGTTTGCATTTTGTGGAAAACATGCTAAATGATATAATAAAGGAGTAATCCTCTTCTTCAAGTTAAGGTTTTGGAAAACATAAACCAGAACTACTTGTATATCTTCCAGAATGGAATTAAGAACAGAATGAATTAGTACGCTCAGAGTGAAACTTAAATACATTTAAAGAAATCTAATAACTGTTTTGTTGGCAGTTCTATCAAAATTATGTTAAAAGGCTTTGTTCCTTGGAATTGAGGAGAATATTTGGCTGTATTTGTGTCTGGGATTATTAAATCTCAATCAAGTAGAAGTCCTGAAAAACCTGTATACGGTGAGAATGTCCTAGTGCGATACGGAAGAGGCTGAGCAGAGCTTTGTCTGTGAACGTGATGTCCAGCTGAGGGAAGGCCGTGAGACTCTCAGGCTCAGGTGAGAGATGCAGCAACTCCAGCTTGTGCGTTAAAATTGCCGCCTCTGTTCCTTCTGCTGGTTCCTGGCAGCAGGGTCTGGGAGCTGCTGAAATCGGACACAGAGGAAGAGCCAAGATTGGAGTAGAAGAAAGTATGAGGTGGGAACAGGAGTTGAATGGAAGGCTCGGAGCTGAACCGGGAGATCCAAACTAGAAACTGTCCTGGATGGGCAGAATGTTGAGATGGGAAAAAGAGCTGGCAAGAGGAGGGAAGGAGAGATGACTGGCTTGGCCACATTCAGATCCACGTTGTGTGATGTAACATGACAGACATGCCCATTCGAGCTAATTCACTGCCACGCAAAGTACAAAGTCAGTTCTGCAACCAGTTATATTCTGGACAAAGTGAGTGCTTCAGTCCTGTTTGCGGTTTTTCAGACATGGCAGGGCTTGCTGGGCTGAGCACTGGCCATTGTGTTTTACTGGACAGAGTGATACACGTTTAGTTGGATCTCTGTTATCTGTTAAGTGACCTTACTTTTCCCCTCCCCACCCCTCAGGAAATAATGCAGATCAGTTTTTGGCATTTGACTCCCATCAGTATTTCAGCATCACGGCTGTTTCAGGGGAGCTGGGAATGCCAACGGAGTCACACGTGGTGCAGGGACATGAGATGGCAGGCTCCTGAGGTAACTGGGCAATAACACAGACCAGTTTCTCCTCCTGTTGACTGGTGTGGGCCTGAGAAAGGGGGCCATTCTCTTTGCAGTTTATCAAAGAAGCTTTGGCATCAGACAGGCACTGGCTGTGCTCCTGCCGTAGCAGGTGCAGGGCAGACAACAAGACTAAATGGACTACGGAGCTCTGGCTTTGTTTTAGGCTTAGTTTTGCTCCCACAGAATTCATCAAGAGCTTTGCCATTGATATGGAAGTATGATCTGGACCTTTTTTTCACAGTGGGCTCAATACAAGCCATAGAGTACCGTTACCTCTACGTTGATCTTTGTGTTGCTTTTGCTAAGTGGACCTGGATTCACAGCTTTGGAGAAGGTTCAGGAATCCAGCTTCCTTGTGGGGGATGAAGAGGTATTATGCAGTTGTTAGGAATTCATCTTAGAACTTTGCCTTCTCAGTATCACCTACATTCCAACACTCAATTACTAGTTTTCCTGTTTTATTTTATCATCCATTTTGCTTTCATTACAGTGAAATTCATACTTACCAGCCCAGGACTTCACTGTACCTATTGCAGTTTGTGGCAGAAATTGTTGCTGACTGCTACAGTTCTAGACATCTGAATGCCTTCTCACATCCTGAGTTCTGACTTATAAATTGTACATATAAAATAGAAAGAGCATAAGTTTCATGGCAGTTGAGTAGATGGAGCATAATTTTACAGTTATTCCAACAGCACTGTCTTGTTGGCAAATCTTGACACTTGGGTTTGATGTGTAGCAGTAGGATGGGCTTCTAGTATGCTGCTAGGATCACATCCATGAGGTTCGTTTGTAGTAAAAAAACCTCTTGTTGGCATCTGTTGTGGTGAGTTGAAAATCTTCTTCAGAGTCAGACTGCATTTTGAGAACTTTTCTATTCTGCTCCACCTCTGATGGAGAAAAGAAGTTGACATGTGCCATGCCATTCCTTGGGAATATGCACCCACACCCTGCCTGAGCTTTGATTTCAATCTTTAAACATAGGAAAAGCACCTTGTACCATTTTTCCCCCTTCTGTTATTTAGAATTATTAGTACTTCTCCAACAATCACTTACTGTTTGTGTTTCTCAACGTTCAGGAAAAAAAATTCAGGAAAATTGAATTCCAGAGGATTTTAAAACAGTTTTAAGACTTAAGATCATTCAAACATCAAGTTAGCACTCTTGGTGGAAGTAAGGGCTTTGTAATCTGTCCAGCTCAGCACATTAGCAATACTTGGGCTGATCTTTACGTGCCATGGTTTCTTCTAGGGAATATATTAGAGAACACCTGAAGATCTGAGGGAGTTCTGGTGTCTGTGTTGTCTGTACAGCTCTAGACTGGGCAGGAACTGTGACTGGAGCCACAGAGGTGGCCCCGGACCCAGAGAACTTTCCGTTGTGTGAGGCCACCCAAGCAGAGCCAGGTGACAGGTGAGTGCAAGACTCTCTGTGCAAGGTGTCCGTACTGGAATTCACAGATGTGGGGTCACGGGTGCAGGGATGCAAGAGTTGGGCTGGGTGCATGTTTTGTCAGTGAGATCTCTGAATGGGCTCTGTACCCTGAATCCCGTGGCCTGTGTTCCACTGCAGGCTGATTGATCACAGTTGTTGTTTTTACCTTGTAGTCTCTGCTTGGACAACATCTCTGAGAGTACAAACAAGGGAGAAATACAGATGAATAGCTCCAATGTACAAGATCTTGCTGGTTTTCCCCCAAATAATTTAACCTATTCCATTTAAAGACTCTCTAAATGATGTCACAGAGAGCACCAAATCTGTTGCCTGTCACCCAGATGCTACTTTTCTTTTCTTTTTTCATAAAATGAATAAACTGTACCCATGAGTTTCATTTAATATTATCGTTTCTTTCCTCTCTAAAAAGCTTTTGATAAGTATCTTAATACAAAAACATAGCGGAGTTACGGATTTTTTTCTTTAAAATTTTTTGAACAGAAGCCTCTATCCCTAAGGAAAGAATTTATAAAGCCCAATAATCTCACTTTAGTTTTATGTTTAATTAATTTTTATTTCAGTTGCTCAGTTGAAGGGAGTCTGACATGTTTTGCAAACAGAAATAGAAAATGGGAGCATTGTGAATTCTGTTTAAAAGAAAAAAGGTCATGAACACAAATCCCACAGGAGAGCACTGTCTCCATTCAGAACAAAATCTTTTTATTCAAGTTTCTTTTAATGAAAACTATTCGGCTTCCGTGTGGTTTTGTTATTCTGATAGCTGGATGGTTTGAATCCTTTGCCAGGACTAGAGGGCTTCATCGAGCAGGTTAGCACAGAGTCAGTGCACTTGGGCTGTAGTGAGCTGTAACCTGATTTTTATCAGTAGTGAATGCCGATATTGACTTCATTTGCCTGAACCAGAGGAGCAGAGGGAAAAATCACACTAGCAAATCCCCAGTTATTTACATATAAAAACGTGGCCCCAGATGTTTCTTCTGCAGATCATAATTCCTAAAGAGCAAGAAATGACAGTATTAATTTCCAAGTGGCTGAAATAGGCATCATCTTATTACTTTTGGAGTGAAAGGAATAGGAAAGAGGCTGAAGCTCTCCTGCATCAGCTCTGGTGTTCAAGAGGCAAGCGGGAACTGAAAGCCCTAGAGAAAAGTGTGAACAAAGCCGGAGGCTTTCCACCTTCTGAATAGTCTGCGAAGGCCAAAAGAGATGAATTTTTGTGCTGTCTCTTTTTCCCCTGAAGTGTTTGGCCTTTCAGTCCCATCATGACTATTGACTTGGAAAGCACGAGCAGCCCCATGCAGGACTGATCATTGCAGGTGATCTGGTCGCAGAACAGTGACTGGTCACCTCACTAAGGGTAAACTGAACTTGTCCCCGTTCCTTCAGCTTTAAAGTGTGAACAAGTGTCTTACAGTATAAACTTTGATGACGAGGATGAAAAGCAGATGTGGTTTTGCTGATGCCTCCTTTTAATCTTCTGGGGATGCAGTTAATTTTGGTACATGTTGGGAAGATAATGAATTTATCCACATTGAACACACATCATCAAAATAGAAAAATCCTAGTTAGAATTTGAATTTAAGCAGTGGCAGTGAGACAATGCTTCATTTATCTTGACTGTTTCTGTAGTACTTCAGGTCTGAAACCTTAACAGCTCCATGTCCTTCCTGTGCTGAGGGCTCCAAAACTGAACGCAGGACTCCAGGTGGGGTCTCATGAGAGCAGAGCAGGGGGAGAACATTACCTTCCTTGCCCTGCAATTCTTTTGCTGCAGCCCAGGACATAGTTGGCTTTCAAGACCTTCTGAAAAGTATATGTTAAATTAATTGATGAACGCTACCAAATAATCACTCAAATATCAGAAAAATATTCTTTTAAACATACCAAAGACTGAGATTATGTTTTTTATGTCAGAGTATCTGAAAGTAAACATAATGCTCAGAGGAAATACCTGGCTGGGTGAGCAACAAACTCGGAACAAAACTACTTGCAGAATTGTTATTTTTACATTATTTATTTGTAAGTATGGCTAAATGCCTTGCAGGATAAAGCAGTTTAGTCGTGTGTAGCTATTGCTTACCTTCTATAAATTCCTTATACACTCTCTAACTCTGACCAAACACACCCTCATGGGAATTCGGCTTTGTGGGTAACAATTGTTCAAATCTGAGTAGAAGGTTTTCTGAAAACTCTGTTATTTTTTTCTTTTTTTTTTTTTTTCCTACCTGTGCCCTTGCAGCTGACAGGGTTTTGATCCAGACTTTAATGGGACCATTGATGGGCTAATGATGGACAGCTCTGGTATTTCGAACAGTCTTTTATCCTTTTCTTAAGTACTTCAGGGACACCAGGCAGGTTTATCATCCTTGCGGAACCATGTCAAAATTTTCTGTAGGAAAAGCAGAGACACTTGCTCGCAGTACCCTTGGTGACCCCCGGATGCAGGACTGGAGCTGTGCATAGTCCAGGGTATCCTGACTGGAGGAATATGAGCAGGAATCAGGTAAGAAATCTTTCCTGTGCTCCCTAATCTGACCTTTTCCAGTATTCCTGGTTTCTGTTCTGGCTCTTTCTCTTTTGTCTTTGCTTCTTGATTGCTGCTGCCTTTTCTGTGGGAGAGCCATGGGCCACACTATGCAATGCTTGGCGCATTCGTAGTGGGGCTGTTTATTTCACTGACTGCACTGGAAACTCCAGATCGAAGGGTTTGTTCTTGTGGCAATAGTTGGAATGGCGTGAATGAAGATTGTGCAGGTTACACAGACACAGGTTTAACTTCCCAGAGAGCAGCCCCAAATTAAGCCTCCAGTCCAAACCGGCTCACTATAGAACTTGTTAATCTTGGTGGGAAGGTGTGGTCCCTGGAGGAGGCGTGCGGTCGCTCTGCGCGGCGTCGCCGCTCCGCAGGAGTAGCACCATGTGCCAGTGGAGCGCTGGAGAGGGCAGAACACGCCGAGGTCAAGGACTGCGGTGAAGGGCTGGTGAATGACAGCACCGCAGGCGCTGTGTCTGGCAGAGCTGTGAGCTGTGGGTGAGTGTATCCAGGTGGGACCCGGCCATCCCTGAGCAAAGCGTGTTTCCTAACCCCAGCGCCAGGCCTGGCAGCATGGAGCTGATAAAAAGAGAGATAAGGTGCCATTAGTGACACTTGTGAGCTGTGGAGGGGCAATAAACACCATTGCTATCGCAAAGGAGACTGGAGGGTTTATTCTGGGCAGATAAAATAAATTATGTAGTCGTACACGACTCCTTAGATCTTCTTAGCCAATGGCCCCAGGCAATTAAATGAGACAGAAATTGAGCTCTTCATGAGTATTTAAACAGCAACTGCTCACATGCATGCACGAGTAATTATTTGGTGTTGGAATAAGAAAAGAAAATTGAATATAAAAGATAAGGGAGTTAAACTGTATTTCAATTTCCTAGTCAGTCAGGAACTTTGCTAAGCGCAGTTCCAAGGTTCAGATCGAAAGCCAGCTTTGAGAAAAGGGAATAAAAACACCAAGAAATTTCAAGTAGTTTCTCTATATTTGATTATGTTGTGACACATTATAAGCACTAGTCTACATACATGCACGTGTGCCTGTATTGAAAATTGTGTGTTTCAAAAAGTGAAAGAGGAATTAAACGTAATTATCTCTTAAGAGACCCCTCCAATGTTAAGCATTTGTTAAGGACCAATACTTTGACAAACCTGGAATTACTGTATTGTGGTTTTGGTGTGCACTGGGCACACAAGCAGGACAAGCAAGTGAACGATAGGGTAAGTGGATGGATCCCACGCTCTCCACCCGGGAAGGGCATCGCTCCCACTGAGCCCCGCGCTGGGAACGCCAGCACAGTGGTGTGCTTGGGGTGACAGAGGCCTCCCGCACGATACCCCTTTATCTTCCTGCCACGAAAACAAAAGGCAAGCCTTAAACCCAACTGAACTATAAAGGAAAAGCTGACAACTGTCATTTTTATCTTGGCTGGCTTCCCCATAGGTTTTGTAAGATGCAAAGCAAAGGGCCACATGTGGTAAGGATACAGAGTCCAAGGGCTCCCTTTATGTCTCCTACAGTTACTGAAGTAAAACTGCACACCAATTCCACTCAGTTACCTTCCCTGTAATGCTATTTTTGAACTACCATACACATGCAGGATGTGCTACTCAGAAGACCCTGCAGAGTTCAATGGAGCTCCAAGAGCTGGATGGGGAAAAGAAAATAATGATCCTGCATGGGAAGGAGTGTTACTTTTTAATTTTTTGTTATTTATTTATTGCTATTCTTCCTTTTCCTCTGGGTGGAGTGCTGCTTTGTGTTTATGTGATCAAAAGGAGAAGGAGGATGTCTGATGAAGGAAAAAGTGAATTTTAGAAGTGTTTTATTTTCAAGAAACATGTTTGTATCAAGAAAAAAATTGGTGTGCTGTTGAATTGAGAAACCAAACTCTCTGACATCACACTGTTGTGCTTTTATGCCAAGGGGAAAGCGTAATTGTTCTTTCACAGCCAACTATTTTTTTAGAAGTCCAGTGTTTGTCAGAACAGTTACCATGGTTTCCATTGCTTTTACTATGAATTCAGTGGTATAAGACAGAGGAAAAAAAATGGGGAGGATAAATCCTGGGGTATAATAACTAATTACAAATGGCAAATCTTATACTTGAGAGTAGGAGGTGTTAATGAGACACAGAAGTGAGTTCATTCCTCTCTACCAGTGAGGGATTCATCTCAGCAGAGGAGGCTCACATTATAATATTTATACCATCTGCCTTGGAAGATGGGATTTACCAGTGTCACTCCAGGTTGTCAACACCTAACAGGTAGATTTTACCCAGTTTTCAGTAACCCAGATGAGATACAGAGCTGAACTTTGCAGCTCATGCTTATCTTAATAAGAAAAAATATTAAATTGAAATATTGCGTGTTTCCTAGCAATGCAAAGAGGCAATGGGTCAAACCAGTGCTGCAGATGAATTTAGAAACATAGCAAAATCTTTTTTCCTACTTCTTAACAAAAAGTTTATTTTCACCATCTTAACTTTGAAAGGCCTGAGAAATTGGGACTTAAAAATTTGCTTTTTGCTGTTATAATCTTTTTTATGAAGATAAAAGCATTCCTTTTTGACACAGAGGACAACATTAGGGATTTTGGATTTCCTTTTTAACTCTCCTTTATCAAAAATACTGAATGTCTTGCTCTATTTTTTTCCATGTATAGCAAAGCTTGCAAATGCCCAAGTCTCCTGGGGAAACAGCAGTGTTTATATGTGAAGCGTAGAAAGTTGGATGAAAATTGTTAGATGTTTACTGATTTTTCTTTGTGTGTGTGAAAACAAAGCCTGTCGTGTGGGTTGCTTTCAAAACTGTCTCTTCTACAGCGTTCCTGCAAGTTACATTAATGAGGGTCCACACTGTGTTCCCAAATTCTGTCAGGCTGTTGGTAACTTCTGAGAAGGGGTCTTTCCAAATTACTACAGCCAGACTCCTACCCCTGCCCAGCCTCAGGCAGCACCTTCCCTCAAATGCAGCAATTGTGGGTATGAAACCGGCTGATGTGGGCTATGCTGAGCTCCTGTTTTAGGAGAGATTCAAATGTAGATAAATAACATTATATATGAGACTAACAAACAGTCTTGATTCTGTCTTTTGCTTTCTCTCTTCGGTGGCTCCAGCTTCTCTGAAGCGCGTGGCGCTTGCAGTCACATCCACGTGAGGGGGCAGTGGGGAAGGGGCTGTGCAGAGGGTGGCTTGTGTCCGTTTGCCCGGCAGCTGTTTCACAGCAGGGTTCGTTCTGTTCTGTTGCAATCCAGTGGCCTCTGCTCGCTCCCGAATGATGTGCCCAGCCTATTATGTTACTTTTCTGCTGTACCACAGAGATGTGGAACTATTTGAGCCTTTTTTTAAAGCAACTCAAACATTTCTCTCTGAAGAGTATTTGAATAAAGCGACCTGGCCGTCAGCTGGCCGTGCAAGGTGTGATGGCTGAACTGGATGCTGGGAATTTGGGAGGAAAGAAGTGCTGGAATCAGTGGTACCATCTGAAACCAGCAGCATCCCTGCCTCTGCTTTGATTCTCCCTACAAGTGGTAGAAATTAGAGCATTCATTTGGGGAAGCTTTCCAAAAGCTTGTTTATGCTTGTAAAGCCCGCTAATCCCTTGGTGACCGCCTCCGCCTTTGTCTCAGTAATCGTTACTCTATATCCTCTCGCATTAAATCACCTGAACCTATTGTGGGAGCCGAGAGAGTGCAGCTGGCTGGCACCTCACGATCTGGGGCTGTGCAGGAGCCCTGCCCAGGGCTGTGCTCCCCAGCCTCCGTTAAGGTTGCTTTGTCCGGCCAGACTTGGATCAGAGTTCACTATCTCATTGCGTGCTGAGACACTTCGAATTTGCTTCTGGATACTCCCAAGTACATGACCCAATATCCTCTGTGCATTCTGTGCCTGATTTGTGTTCCCGCATCAGGCTTTCATTTAAACTAGAAATATGAGCTGATCCTTAATAATTTTAAATTATTTTATTATAAAGTATAAAGGAGAAGGAAAAACAAATCTCTTTTTCCTTTGTGTACCCAGTGTTCTCCAGAACTAAGTGTCTGATAATTTACCTAATAAGAAAGAGTAGGCATATGAATTAAGAGCAGGGTTTTTTACCTGCTTTCAGGTTGCAGTAAAGTGTCATCCTCTTAGCTGAGGTGTTAGGGGTCACTTGCTTAACTCAATGTGTCACTTGATGTGCTGTAATTGTCACCTCTTGACACAGCAGGGCCTAGGAGTGGGACATAATGTAGTAGATTTAGTCACCCATCAAATTTAACTGAAGTAACTTGAGAGATAAAGGATATTTATGGGTGGAGCATGCTGTTTCTTGTGTTTATCTCTATGTAAGTTATATGGTACTCAAATCATTACTAAAAAAGGCAATTTCTGAGATAGTGCCTTTCGGTAAATAATGAGAAACATCACAGCATTGTTACTGGTGCAATGTCAATGAATTTCAAGGACTTTGATATAGAAGATAAAGACAAAATGAAGGGAGCATGGAGATGCTGGGAGTGCAGGCAATCAGTCTGTTACCTCATTCACCTCTGGCCTTTAACGTAGCTGGCTGGTCTCTCTGGGATGTTCCCTGTGGAAATGAGGTGCAATCAGGTGTCTCCAGTCCAAGTGCCTAGAACAGGCTGTTACTCAGAAGAACCTTTCCAGAGCCCCCAGTTGCTCTCCATCCTGTGTGAGGAAGCCCGTGAAGACCTGCAGTTGAGCCAAGTGTTGTGCTTGGAGTTACTCCCTGTAACCAGAGTGAGGCCGCTCTGCACACGTGAGCAAGGTGTTCCTGACGATACCGTCTGCCCGAAGTCTTAATGAGAGGTGAAGGGGGCCATAGTCAGAGCTTCTCTTCTGGGTGTGCATTGAAGATCAGGCAGATGTAGTGAGAGAGATGGCTTCAAGGACCTTGGGGTCTGCCTGTTGCGTTGCTGTTTCTTCCATACACGGCACTAGAATCATGGGCTCGAGCTGGATTTTATGATTTGCTTTTAAACATGTGAAATTCAGGACATGCTGCAGTACTGAAATACACTGTTGCTTTAATTCTTTATACTTAAAATATAGTTACATTTATTGCTGGAGATGGTAGTACTTTGAAAGACAGTTAATATTTCTTTAATATCAGTTTGCAGAGTTCTTTTGGGATGACAGGTAGTGCTTAAAAAGATAGGGGCGTTCCTTTTTTTTTTTGGTCAATGAAAAATCAGAAAGAAAATCAGATTCTAAAAGAACTGAAACCAAATATTATGAAACCTGAAAACCTGATCAACAGACAAAAAGACCAACCAAAACCTGTTTAGTAAAAGACCTGCAAAGTCAGAAATAACCCCCCACGCTATTGATTTTAAGTGACTGTAAATCATGGTTTCAACTCTTATTTTGTACAGCATTGGTGCAGTGAAGTTAGGCTGCTTTTTGAGAAGAAACTAAGTCACACTTCCACTCCAGTGGTAAGAAACAACAGATACATGGAGAATATCTTTTCATGTAGAATAACATGTTTTTGGAAAATGTGCCACTAGTGCAGATGTAAAGAGAGGAGGAGAAACCTCCTAAGCGTGCCTTACACTGAAAAACACTGTCGATCTGATAAACTGCAGAGATTTTGCTGTTTGTTTTTATTAAATACACTTTATTAGGTTCTTAATGCTTCAGAGGGATGTAAGGCACAACATATTTATAGTTTCAGTCTTCTAATTGACTCTGATATTTTTTTCCTTGAGAGGCTTTCATTAAAGGGAAATGATTTTGCCGTTGATACCTTATGATTTGTTATCATGCAAAAAACATTTAGCACATCTTGAAGTCTGTCTGAAGAATTCCCACAAGCTCCCTGGCAAATGTCATCTTACTTCTGAATTGAGTGAAGCACTGCCTTCCCTTTGCCTTCCTGCAATTTGTCACGCTTCATACTCTGCTACATCTGCCAATTCTCATTGTCCTTCCGGCAGCAGCTGTCAGCGCCATTTGTGTCTTCAGAACTCTTGGTGGCAGCATCCTCTAAGTTACAGGATTGAAATGCAGCCTGAACCACAGAGAGATTTGGTCTGTGTGAGTTCTTGCTGTATTCTGCTCAGAAACAACACCGCAAAATCCCTGAGTAGCCTTAGGAGGGAAGAACAGAGCTGGGTGGAAGAGAGGGGCCGACGGGTGCAGTAAAGCCATCGTTTTCTCCTCCTGCTTTGAAGAACTGGTGCTGGCAGCAAGGGAATTACAGGTTTTAGAGAAGCATAGATATAATGAATGTGGTCACTGGGAAGAGACAGGGTGCAGGGCAGCTACATGATTTTCTTCCTTAGCTACAGAGCTGAGCAGATGTTTTGCTTTGTACATCCTCGTTTAGGACAGACTCATGACTGCTTAGAATGCTTCCCAAACCTGAGACAAGATACAAGTTGTGGACAATTCCCACTTTTGAGAATGGAGTTGGGGATAATTTTTAGTCTTTCATGAGAGAAGTTCACACTGTGTAGTTAATCTATACATATTTTTCAGTGCACTGAAAAATCAGAATTACATTCAGCTTCTGAAGCCACTGCAACCAAATATTATGAAAACTGAAAACATGATCAACAGACAAAATGAAACCTGTTTAGTAAATGACCCCCAAAATCTGTCAAAAATAAAGCCCCCTCCAGTTGATTTTAAGGAAATGTAGATCATGGTTTCAACTATTGTTCAGCTACTGCATTGGGGAGGTTATTTTGCAGCTTATTTGTTTATTTATTTGAGGGAATTAAGGAATTTCTTCTGAATCACAACCTCTCATTAATTTTGCATTCGCCATGGGTACAGATACACTACAATTCAGTCACCGTTTATCCAAACTTCCAGCCACTGTTTTAAAGAATTGGATAAGTTATTACCATCTTCCTGATTCGTTGTTACATGGGATAACTCCAAAGAGGGTTTTGTTTTATTAAAGTAATTTTAGTCAGGATTTTCTTCTGAAATAATGCAAAATGTTGATGATTCTGATCATTAATTTTATCTAAAGCAAAAATATTTGACTTAGTAATTAGGACAGCTAATTCTAGTTTGAAGCACATTTCAAATATACATTTTTTTATTGTTATTACTGTTTACTCCCATTGTATAGTTTTGATAATTTTTGTTTAATTTTTCAGTTCTAAGTAAAAGCAGTTCAAAAGACATTGAAAAATGTTTTTCTATATTTTAAAATGAAAATATTTCTTGACAACATAGGCCCATGAAATCTTTTAAAATAAAAAAAATAAAGTACATTGATGGTTAATGTCAAATAATGCTCGTTATTTGGAATAGTTTAAAAATAACTGTTGTCTTTCTCTCCCAAAACTTGAATATTCACCTTCAAGGAGGATAACCACATGGTTCAAGGGCCGCTTTGGATATTTGGTGTGCTTTTAGCTCTTGCAGAAACCCCAACAGAGTCTCTGTACTCTTCTACCTGACAGCTGCTAAGGAGCTGGTGAGGGTTCAGTGACAGCATGAAATGTTCGCTGGCGAAACTTCTTCCTGCAGAGATGCTTTGGGTCTTCTCCTGTGGTAAGGAACACATGGGCAGCTCTTGGTAGCTCTACAGAGAGCCACTCATAGCCCTTGTAAGACTGTATTTCCAGGAGTGTTTTTTAAGGAAAGGGGATGTGTGTTAGCGTGGTTTACTGGGTTTATGGCTCTGGACGTTCTGGTGCTCCACAGCTGAGTGTGGTTTATTGTGAGATGCTTCACATAGAAGTTTTACTGTGTCCAACTATTGTGATGGCACTGAGCTTGTATTTGAGGGTTAAAAAAACCCCAGTAAAGCGACTACAGTGTGAGTCAGTAGCCTCCACCAATTGGACTGGGTGTCTGGAGAGAGCAGCCCTGGAGCTATCGGTCTCTCTGCTGGTGAGTTTGCTGCAGGGTAGGGTTTTAGCGGCACTTTTCCTGGATGAAGAGTTTATCGTGCTGTTGGGCTCAAGTTGCTTTGGGCTGCAGGTGCAATTCCACCCTTAGGCAATCTAGTTTGCTGTTCAACTTTCTTTTCTACTGAATGGTATTTGGAGAACTCTCTCTTTTGTAGCTGTGGAGGGTGGAATGGCCACCAGAAATGGTCAGACGTGGTGTGAGGAGTCTGTGGCTCCTGAGAATGGTTGGTCCAAGCTCTCTTCATTGTTCATGATTTTGCACTGAGAAGGGAAGGTAATTTTGCTGGACTAGGTTGGTATGGAAGTTTCCATGATATTTTCCCAGTAACTTTTAGAGTTGTCAGTATGGATGTTTTCTACAGCTATTAGGTGTGGTCTCTTAATTGGCCACACCTGAGATAGAATGGATAGAATCAAAGCAGGTCTGCTTTGATTGGATCTCAGAGAGCCACAGAGCAGATCTACAACAACTACCTCTCTATCAATATTCTTTGCAGTGCTTTCTGGCTGTGATGTCTCTGTGGATTCCCAGTAGCTCTCCGTCACCTGTCCATAGACACGGCTGCATTTCAGCTACTGCCACCTGAGTTAACTTTTGACTGATCACCTAGATTTAGTTTTGCTCAGGAAGTTCTGTAAGAGCTGCTGCCTGGTTGCTTGTTTAGTTTGGTTTCAGGCAGATTCTGAGCTCTGCTGTTGAAACCTGTTAGAAGAACCCAAGATAGAGAATTCAGCAGTTTCCATCCAGGCTGCAGTCTCTGTGTGGTGGCAGCCGTAGCCTAAAGGGTGGTGACTGGGAGGTGCCCCTAGTCATAAACTGAACTGTCTTTTGACTGGTGTTTGGGTGAGAGCAGAACCACACCAGCAGTGGAAATGGTCTTTATTTTTTTTCCCTTTTCACCAATCCAGCCACAAAAGCAATGTTTGTTATCTGCAGATGATGTGGTTTTCTCATTAGCTCGTGCTACAGCAGCTTAGGCTTTTGTTTTTTGATACTTCCAGTTTATCAGCCAGAAATGAGGATTAGCATGCATAATCCCAGAAAGGCCGAACACAGCATTAGCCAAAATCTCAGAGTACCCTGTGTAGCCTTCTCTCGCTGCTGTTGGAAGGAGAAGCAATATCTTCCTTTTCTCGGGGACGGAGATAAGGGGGCCTTTCACCTTGGCATCTGTGTCCTGCTGTGCATCCCAGAGTATCATAATCTCTGTATTTAGCTCTACTTTCAGATGCATTCATGAAAGCGCTTTGCTCAGATGGGTAAGAGCTTTAATCCACTTTTCTTGGTGGTGTAGTGCAGTAATTATTTCTATCAGCGAGATTGTGACAGCCACCACATATTATGGAAGTTTTCTTCATTGAAACTTTATTTTTTTTTCCTTTTGTTTGATTCTCATGGCAACACAAAGAATTGTTTAGAAATATAATTGCAATCTCTAGAAGAAATATAACCAGACTGGCTATGAAGCTGAATCCCATTAGAGCACCAGGAATAGAGCCACCTATAAAAAGAAAATGAGCAGAAAGAAAATCACAGCTTGAGCGGTTGTCACTTGTCAAGAAAGGGGCATCTGTGCTGAACCACTGACAGTGGCCACCCAGGGGAGAAGCCAGTGATGGCTTGTAGCCTGCTGGTGCTAGGAAGCTGATGAGGCAGTCCTTTAACAGCAACTATCACTTCATTATGGAGCATGTGGGATGCGGTTTCACTGCTCACCTGCACTTCTCTGGCACCTTTGATCAGCACAGGACTGGGTTAACGGGCTGTGCCGGGGGCTGATGTGGTTAAACGCTCAGTTAAGGCCTTCAACAATTAGCACAACCTTTCCTCAATATCCTGTTCTTCACATACCCTTTATCAACCTAAAGCCTTCATGTTGACTAACACTCATTGACCCAGCTTTTTCACACCTCTCCATTGTGAGAAAAACTAAAAGTCATGTAAGGGTATTTTTCAAATATGAGATAAATGTAAATCTGCAGCAATATGAGATAGAAAAATGTGTCCATTCATATTCCAGTATTGCCACAGTCCAAGACACCCCAGGAATAAATGTCGATCATCTTAACTACAATTGAGAGTCTTACATTTCAAAACAAAGCATATTACATTTGAGACTTTTATTAGTATTTAATTGTAGTGCATGAGCATAGAGATGTTACCTAGAACTAATTGCTGGTTAAAACCAAAGGTATAATTCATTGAATGCTTTTAGACTAATTGGCTTATCTATGAAAATATGCATTTGCTTATGCAGCATAACAGAACTTAAATGTTTGCATCTGAAGTTTCTAACTACTAGTTTAAACGTTATTTAAACATTGTTAGATATATTTGTGCAAATTCTTGCAAGTGGAAAAGGTGATGCTGAAAGGATGGCCTCTGTATTTATGTCCATGTAGGAAATAACAAGCAAGTTTTCAAATTAATAAATTCCTTACTGATTTTGATCACCCTGGAATCATTTAGGCTGTGAGATGCTGCTGGCAAGGAGCATTTTTACTGTGTTTCACATTTTCACCACTCTTTAGGAACTCTTTATGTCAAAATGGAAGGAGTGGATTTCCTCAGACACCGAGTGGATGTTTTAACCCTGACAATTCACGGAGAACTTCATCAAAAGGACAGTCCTGTGGTGCTGCCCCATGCAGTCCCAGCTCCGCTGTTTCTGCTGGTGTTGGTTCCTCCTCACTGTTCTGTGATTGCTACAGGGACGTTGTGTCTGCGAGAGGGAAGGGTAAGCAAGTTTATTGTGAGAGGCAGGGAAGTGATCTCACAGCAGTTCATGGACATGTGGAGCTGGTTGGGGAGTCTGGGACTGCTGGGAGGAGATGGTTTTACAGGGTTCAAGCATCTATGTTATCTGTGGTAATCCCATGTGTGTAACTGTATGTGTTATGTATCACATGAAGCAAGACCAGGGGTGCAGGGTTTGTAGGAAGAGGTAGGTGCCTTTAAAGAGGCCCGTTTGACATTAAACCAAAGCAGAATTTTACTGTTAATGCCTGAAGTCCTCTGAAGGAAAATCTGCCTAAAAAAAACCTGTGAAAATTGGCAGGATACGACCAAAAATAAAATGCATCAATTTGATATTGCAGTGTAAATGGTGTTGATTTGCAGCATTCTTACATTGATAAGAGAAAAAATGAAAAGGAAAGAGGAAAAATTGCTCTTAAGAACTAAGTTTTCTCATATTTAGTCATGATTACTTGTGATAAAGGAAATGAGTGTTTTAATTTCTGGAAGTTATTCCAGACAGAGGTAAAGTAATGGACACGTGTGTTTTCAAAAGGTGTCAGTGCTTTCACTACTGACACTTCTTTACTTCAGCCACTCATCACAGTCCAATGAACAAGGAGCACAGAGGAATTTAAGCAGAAGGGAATGGCAGTCAATAACAGATAGTGTTATTGTTCAATGATGTAAGGCAAAATCCTCTATTATGGAGTATATCATCTCAGACCTTGGTGAGTCTCTTGCATCACAGTTTGTATTTTAAACAGCAGAACTACTGTGCTGCGATCCAGAAAATACAAAACTGCCACTGTGCAAGAGTGGAAAATACCTGCTGTTGTGCTGATGGAGCCATGAGGGGGCCCTTGCGGGAAAAAATAGCTGTGGGCTTGGTTCAGTTGAAAGCGGTGAAGTTATGCTGACATAAGCTGGGGAAACGAGTTGTGAATTCAGTCTCAAATATTTTGTAGAAAATCTTGGGGATTCTGAGAGACATGAATTTTCAGGTGAGCATTTCATATTTTATACAATGACTCACCACTCATAAAAGTATCATAAAATTTGGGCTGCAGAATTCTGCTTTTATTTGCTCTCTTATTTTAACCTATTGAACTTTTAATTATTTATTGTAAAATTGTTTAGCTTTGACAGCTGCTCTTACAGCAGAATCAGTGGTGTCATCAGTTTCTGTTGATGGTTGCCTAGGACCGAGAGGTGAAGACCTTTCAGGAACCAAGTGATACAGACTTGAATCTCCTTTGGGTAAGAAAAGAATTGAATATTGATACTCTTGTGCCTCTGACCAAGGAGCTAGGGAAATGGAGGACAATATTTTCTCCCACAGCTTTTTTTTTTTAACTGAGATTGTTACGAGATTTTTTTGCTAAGGACCTCAGTGGATAAGGCAAGGGAATTCTGCAATTTGTTCTCAGTTGGGTTTGGTCTTTGGGTTTTTTTTTTTAAACCCCGTTGCCTGTGTCCTTTCAAGAATTTATTGAAGTGATATTTGGTATATTTAAAATGCAGTCTTTTGAAATATGAATATCAGTAAAAGTGAATTTTAAAACTAAGGCAACCTCATCTGAAACATTTACCCAGGGACGAGTGTCAGAAAAAGTTAAGACTTGCAGGCAAAGTGTGCTGAGATGCACAGTCGTTCTGGGAAACACTATTTTTTTGTCAGCAAAGAAAATGTGACAGAGATAACAGTTGATTGCTTTTCACTGTGGAATAAAGTTTAGTTTTTCAAATTCTTTGGTAGTTGCTGTCTTCATTAAAGATTTTCAATGAACAAATGCAGCCAACAGTGTTTTTATTCTTAGTTAAGTGGAAGTTATTAAAACAGTTGTCTTGAAGTTTTTGTAAAATACAAAAGATGTAAATAATTGAGGTTTTGTATAAGTTAGGAGTAGTAGTGTAGGAAAATATTCTATCTTATTAATAGGCTTAACAAGGGAAGGCAATAAATCATTTCTAATTACTAGTCTTGTTGATTATATGCTTCCTCGTTCTAAGCTTTCCAATTGCATCCTAAGCTCAGACTGCTTTGTAAATGAGATTGCTTTTCTTCTTCTGCTCTGTAGGATGTGTCACAGTGCAGGAAGACACACACGTCCATCAAAATCACTTTCCTGCCTTCTGGATCACGACCAACATTTTGTTGAGAAAGAAGGAGGACTTTCCACAGCCATCTGGAACATTGCTCTTGTGCGGCTGCCTTCAGTTCAAGGGAAAAAACGGACTAAACAGGTTTTTGTTGCGGCCAGTCTGTCAAATCAAATGTTGATTACTTTTGTGTGTCTGATTGGTTTAAAATCTGTCATTCAGTTTCCTTATTTAAAAAAAGGATTCTTGAAAAGTTAATTCTTTGAAGTTGGTGTAGAAAAATCTGAGAGTTGCTGAAAAATGCATCTCCTTAGGAAAACACCTAGTAATAAAGCTAAATAAATAATGGTAACTTTCTTTTCCTGACAATTGAATGTAGTCTTTTATTTTTATCTAGCCCTAGAGACTGGTGAATAACCAGTGGAAGAGTGCTTGAGATCTCTCTTTCACTCCTTCCACCTTGCTGGTCTGTCTGAGCACCTTGAGCAGGAGGGATAAATACACTCAGTGATCTAGCATGTTGGGAGACAATGTGGCTAAGAGGTGGGATACGGAGCCAACATCAAGTGGTCTTATGGTTCTGCTTCTTCTCTAACTGCTAAGTTATCACTGCAATGTTACCACTGCTATGTTATAACTTAAGCAAAGCGTAATAATTAAAAAAGGAAAGAAACCCCAAACAGTACAGTGTTTCAGAGATGCACTGCTTTCTTAGTACTTCTCTGCAGGCTAGAGGTCGTATACTCACACCCAGGAGTTTAGATAAGAGCCTGCTTTAGTTTTAAGTGTAAGCAGTGTGATACCTTGACATCTCTCAAAGCTGTTTATGGCTGTGTTGGCAGAAAGTCTGTCCCAATGGAATGAAAAACTGCAGCCAGAAATAAAAACCCTTGTTTTGCAACCTTGGCCCCTCTGGACAGTCCTTTGCTGACATCAGTAGCCATTTCAATTAAGTAATTTTTTTATATTGTTTGAAGTGATTTTAGCTCCAGTGGGAGCAACAAGTGCCAGCAGTTAGGCAAGAGTTTTGTCCCGGCAGTCGGGGGTAGCAGTGCCAACAGGCACCCAGCACCCCGGCCCTGCAGCCCCTTGAGTGCCGCAGCCACGCGCAGGAGGGCCCTGGACTGCCGCTCTCGCCCAGACCCTGCCAATCCTGACAAGGGCTGCTGAACCATGGGCACCAGGTCCTTAGGGGCTGCTCTTGGGCCAGAAGCTGGTTTCACTGGGTCAGTCCTTGTGTGTCATCGGAGTGGCAGTGTCTTCTGGTTTTAATTGTGTGTTTTAAAATCAAGGGGCTGCGCTCTGTCTCTTGACAGTTGGAGTTTCAGACACCCCACTCTGTTCTCCCAGGATGGGGATGTCACTGGTGTCTGCATGACGCTACTGTTGGCAGTTATGCTTATTAGATGGTGGTTTAGTCTTACAAGAACTGAATTGCCATCACTTTTGTACTGACTTTAAATTTTCATTTTTTTCTTTTTAATTTATTTTCATCTGCTGTTGTTCGTGAAGTTCATGTACCTGTGGAGAATGAGTCTGGAAATTCCGTAACAACTGCACTGTAATACCGTGTGGCTGCTCTCTGTACTCTGCTTGTGGCAACACAATATAATATTTACTACAGTACCATGCCAGATATTCCAATAAAAGATGATTCCTTTGGGATTAATGCGGTGGCTGAGCTCTGGTGTGCTCGGCAATTACATGAGTATCAGAGATTAACTTTGGTGCTTGTTGTCTGTTCCTTTCAGCTGGCAAGAGATGGAAGCAGCAGAGAGGCAGCGCACCAGGCGCCAGGGGAAAGAGCCACCTGCTCACAGCTGATGACACCTCTGGCCAGCACCCAGACTGGTCCTGATGAGCTCTGCAGGAGCTGCCTCCAGCTTCCCCAGCTGTGGAGATGTCTCTTGTGTCTGGCCGTAAGGGAAGGGAAGAGTAAAGAGTGGAAAATTAGAATGTCATGGAGGATAATTGATCCTTAACTAGTTTTAATTTAATTTTTTTTAATTAAGGGTTTAGTGTAGCACAAGAAGAAGACAGTAAGCAAATAACAATGCCTCATGACTTGCAGGTGATTTAGGGAATATACTTTGCAAACTATGAAATTACAAGTAGAACAGACATAGATTTATTTATTTTTATGCAAAAGATCGAGTCTGTCTGTCGTGCAGTGGGTTAATAGATATTAAAACCAGAGATTTGAAGGTATTTTATTGATTTCACCTAATCTGTCTTTTTTCAATAAGAAGTGAGATTAATTTTCTGTGGAAAAAATTATGTTGAAAAGGTTCTCATAGGGAGGTTTAATGAAGCTCGAGGTTTCACAGGAGCAGCTGGGAACATCATGTGGTGTCTTAGGGTAATCAGAAATATTTCAGTGAAGGATTGGAAAGCTTTTTAAAAATCTTTTTCCTTTTCATATTTAAGAGAACATTCATGCACATCTTCACCTCTGACTTTGTTCACACAACTGGCTTCATGCACCCCGTAACAGTACTCATTTTGTCATTGATATGACCAAGTCTCCAGCCATGCCAATAAAACCCAAAATAATTGGTTGAAATATTTCGAACTTTCCCTCCAAGCTGCCGTTACTAAATGTCTTAAACAGCCTCATATAAATATAACAGATAAAGCCTATGGCAGGGAGAAGTGTAGATCCTGTGAAGATACTGAGTATCTAACATTACCTCCATTTGCCCTGTTCTGTGAAGGCGTTTAACCTCTGGAATAGATGTGATATTATGAATTTGAAGCAACAATCATTTGTTTCAGAGAACTCACCCATTACTCTAAGACTTATTGTCTTGTGACTGCATAGTCTATATTTAAAGAGCAGCTGTGTGTTACAATAAGACATTCTTGAGGACATCAGCCCCCAGACAAATCACTGTAAAGTAAGGAGAGGTCAAAATATACCGACTGGGTGTATCAGTTGCTTTGCTTTAACAGCCTCTGGGCAGAATGTTACCCCTTCTGCTGCAGGAGCAGTAAACTACCCTTCTTTTATTGTATTGAGGGTCTGTAAGGGCATAAATTTAAATCGTTGGGATTAATTCTCACTGTGAAAAGTAAGCAATACGGATGCAGCTTGTGGTGAAAACCACGTGGCAACAGCAGGTTGTTGGTCATGTGAACAGTTTTCCTACTGCAAGAAGTCTTCCGGCAAACCGTGTTGAACAAAGATTCTCAAGGTAACTGTTGTGTGGAGTCAGAGACTCACAGTATCACAGTATCACAGTATCATAAGGTTGGAAAGGACCTCCGAGATCACCGAGTCCAACCTATATCCCAGCACTAACACCAACACTAACACCATCATCTAAGTCCTCCTCTCAGTCTGCAAACAGGTAGGAAATGCCTGAGTATGGGTGTACAACACTGCACAGAAATGCATCTCACGTTAGAAACGCTTTTCGTCTGAGCAGCTGGGCTCCTCCTGGGGCCTTGTTCTTGCGCAGTCTCAGAAACGCTAATGCTTTGTCTGCTCCTGTCTGTGCCATGAAGCTCCAGGCAAAACGCCTCCAGCGCTTCCCTGGGGCAGTGGTGGCTGCATGTGGTGCCCAAAAAGCCCATAATTTGCTTTTCTCTTTTGAATATTTACAGCTTCAGCACATGGGACCCAGTGTAAAGCTGATGACATTGAGGTATTTCATATAATCTAATAGTTTCATTATTTGATTGTCCCAACAATTTGAATCAAAATTGTCTTTACTTAATTATCGTTTAGAGGTTGTCTTAGTGTAAGAAAAAGAGAAACAACATCTTTGCAGAAATTTGTCAGTAGAATTTGCACTCAAATTTGAGAAAATAAAACTAGGTTTCAGGGAGGTTTCTTTTCCTTTTTCAGTCAGGGCAAGACATGTGCTAGGACTTGAAAGTCTAAAGGCAAATTAAGCAAATCACAGGAGTAAGGAAGTACAATATAAAATTGCTGCCACCAGAAAATGATGTTATTCACATAAATCTCTAGGACTCCTTTCAGAGTTCAGTTAAAAAAGAGAATGGATTTAAGATCTCTGAGCGGTTAACTGGAATTTTTGGAAGGTATCCAGTTAATTATTGAAATTCACCCTAAAGATGTCATCTATTATATTATTGGTGAATATTGTATTGAGATCAGGGTTATTTTCTGGTGAGTGCAAATGTGTTTCATTTATTGCTAAGTTTTGATTGTTTGATCGTGGGCCCCGATTCGCCTTTGTGGTAAATCTTCTCTTTGGCAAGTTAATATAACTACAGAGTTTTAAACACTGTAATTTTGTGATTACCATCAGACTAATGAAGTGTAAATCCAGATTATGCTTTAGCGAATGAGAACTTCCAACAGCACCCACTTCTCCCTTCTAACCAGGGCAATGACACCGAGTTACACTTCACATGTTTAGCACTCAGTTACTTGCAGATAGCGACTGTGAAAGTCATCGTCGTGTGCCAGAGTATATTATATTAGAAATTATTATAAATAATGTGTATAATCTGTATAATACAGCTCTACTGCACATGTCAGCTCTTGCTCTTCTCTCCAGTAACACCAGCTCTATCCACCTCTTTGCTCTGCCTGACGCTTCTCAAATTTGTAAAACTTTGCGCAGAAGTGCTCAATAATCGGGTGTATTGTAAGTGCATAAAAATCTCATTAAAATTGAGGAGTTATTTGTGGATGTTATAAAAGAAAAACCTACGTAGCTGCAGCTGACTGCATCATTATTTCAATTTATTTGTGGCTTGGGCCCCCATACGAAGGGCAGTCTGGGTCGTGCCTGCGGGTATTTAATGGTCGCTGTGTTCGTCACAGTAGCAGCGGAGATGGACAAACACACCTGAGTGCTGTGCTGTGACAGAGTTACAGGATCCAGGATATCCAGGGGTCTTGGTGTCGATGCTTTAATTTTTATTTTCAATACTTGAGGAAAGTTTTTCAATTTGAATTAACTTTTTGTTACTGAGTATCCCAGGCCATCCAGACCGAGCTTAATAAAACCTATGAGCACATGTTGGAGCGCGGGAAGGGTGAAGTTGGGAATAATTCCAGACCAAATATCTTTCGATCCCTATGTTCAAATATTCTCTGACCTTATAGCTTAAATATAAATGCTTTCATATACAGAGGATGAAAATCAAATATGAATAAAAGTTGAATAATACTTCAAATATTTTAAAAAAATCAGAGAATGGGAGAGGAAATAGTAGGAGAGTAATATGAATCAACTGTAAATCTTTGTATTACAATGCTCCTACATTTCTTTGCCTTTCATTACTGGTCTCTTGGATTCCCATCCCCTTTTTTCTCATACAAAAATATGTCTTTTAGTTATACTTATTAGGTGGAACGATCTGCATTCTGAAGACCTTCTTGTGGTGGCTCCTGAGAGAAGTCAAGTGCCAATATCAGCTTTATCATGAAGAACTTGCAGAAAAACAATATTTTGCAAAACAAAATTGTATTTGTTTGAGGTATGGAAGGTGGTTGCTTTTCATACCATTAAGATTCAGTGAGGATGCATTTTTCAAGTGGTAAGTGTGCATTTAATATGTTATTTCAGGGTTTCTTGAGATACTGTTTTTGAGTCTGTTTTTCCTCCCTGTACCCTGTTCTACACGCTGTGCCCAGCAACTTGCAACAAGCACAGAATTAATTTCATTAGTAGGTCATTTCATGGCTGGGAGACACAAAAGTGGTTTGAGGATGTGATCTTCATGGATGGGAAATTGTGTCCTTGGTTCTGTTCTGAGGAAACCAATTTTTATTGGTGAATGAGAGAGAGCAGTGCATGAAATTTTAACTGAAGGCTTTTCTAATGATTTTTTCCTTTATTTTGTTGGACTTTTTTTTGATTGGTTGGCTGGTTTGATTTTATCTTTTTTTTCCCCCAAGTGGGGATGCTGTTGATTTAGTAGAAAATGTTGCACTAATGTCTACATACAGTTCATAGGAAAATAAATAACAAAATAAAATTAGTGATTAACTAGCTCTTCTTAGTATTGAAACTGGTTCACGTAATATTCTATATGGTTCTCCCACTGAAATAAAGACCCTAATTAACTAAACAATGCCAATTAAACACATATAAAAGGAAAAAACCTTCACCAGACTTAAACATGTAAATGAAATTTCCTGTAATTAATAAACAGTAATATATATTTATTATAGAATTATTCTGTTATACTGGAACTCCAAAAATGCAGATGCACAGTAACAAATTAGAGATGAACTCGTTACTTTTATAGGGTGCTGGGTGTGGTGGTGTTACTGTCCCAGATCTGTGGCTTTTTCAATACCAAGAGGAGGAAATATTTTAAATTTTTGTCTGCCTTTTTTCTCATATAAATATTTTGCTTTAAACACTGAAAATCAATGAGTTTAATAGAAAAACTAGTCGAATAGTAATGCTTTGCTTTTCTAATTCAATGAATTTTCATAGAACACAAACTTTAAAGGTAAGTAGTACAATTTCTTAAGAAAAATTGAACAGATAGCAAGCATAAAAGAGCATTTAGATGATTATTTGGAGTTATCAGAAGGAAGTTTCCATTCAATATTTTGACAGGGGTAGTAAGCAAACCAAAGATCTGAACACAGAATCAACAAATAGAGGCGTCATTGGTGCCTGAAACATAAATGATAGAAGGGACAATCTGTTTTAGTTGTGCTTTTAAGCGCACTTTAAATCTAATTTTAGCACACAATAAAACCGAAGACTCTGTTTTCCGAATGCATCAGCTGAGCTGGGGTTTCTGTACCAGATGGCTTCGTATCATGTTAAAACTCAACTTATAGCGTGGTAGTGTTCACTGACTCTGGTGAAAGTGACCTTGCATTTTTTGTGTGTGAGCACAAAATATGACATTTATTAGTTCTGACATGCAAAAATGTCGATCTTATTTGTTATTGCTTTTCACCTGTTTTTAAGGTTTAGTTGTTTTTCGTGGTCAGAAGTGTGTGGTGATTGATTCAAAGACAAAACATAACAAAATTGCATATAAACCTGTACAACATAGACAATATACATATTGCTAAATAACTGTGCACAAATCGCAGTCTGCTGATGTCACTCCAGCTGTTTCTCTGTGCTGAAATTAAGTGTGATAGTTCAATGTTTCCTACAGCTACTTTTGGGTTTTTTTTGCTTATTTTAGGTGAGTACCTCCAGGGAAATGTAGTATGTGACAGGGAATTCTCCTTTCTGTTAACTTCCCACACCTGGCCACTGTTCTGGGTTTGATCTTGGATACTGAAAGCTAATGGCAAGGGTTTTGTGGTTCAATGGAGTAAGAAAACCTGGGGAATTAAATCACTGCCCACCTCCCTGGTGCCAGAGGATGGCGAGAAGCCAAGGCACCGTGTCCCCTGCTGAGACAGCACAGTCCCACAGCAGTTCTGTCAGATGTGGCTCAAAGCTCCCCATCGTGGCAATCACAATTAATTTTGGTGCCCTGCGAGTGAGGGGATGTGGCCAGGCTGTTTCAGCTGCAGAAGGGGAGCAGTAAGGGGAGGATGGATCCGCGGTGCAGCTTGCTGGGAAGAGCTTCTTGCTGGCTGCAGTTGTTGCCTGGGTAGAGGGGAAGCGTAGGAGCAATGATCGGTGGTGCAGAGATAAAGTGCTTCTCCAGCAGTAACAATTGCCTGAAGTTATAATTGTTCTCATTGACAGCATTCATGGTCTTCTGGGGGACTGGAGCGGACAAAGTCACCTGCAAAGCCACCACAACTCTGCGGCTCTGGAAGTCACTGTCTAGGCTGTGCTTGGCCCTGGGTGGCTGAGTTGGCACTACGGGATCTCTGAAAGATTCCTGGCTGGCAATGCAAACTTTCCCTGAGGAGTTAGGAGGAACTAGTCAGTCTTTTATACCGATTCCAGTAGACAGAGAAGAAATAGAAAAGGGTGTGCAATTTTACTCATAATTTACATTTTTCTTCATCTGCTGCTTGCAGCCTTAAATGAGCTTCTTGTGGAGATGTTCAGGTCTGTATCTAAAACACTTCTGTTAGATGCCCTGTGGAGATCTGGTGCTGATCTGGGGTCAGTTTAATTCAGTCAATCAGGTTTTTTTACCATATGACACAGCAAACATTTTTACTCTGTATTTTTAAGATTAGATTTAGTGATTTTGACTCTTTGTATGTTCTGATGTTATTATTATCTGTTTTACTATACTTTTGTCCAGGATATATGAAAGATTGTGTATCATTTAGTACATAATATTAATATTGTGTAATGCAGATTCTGAAAATTTCCATGCATGGCCGTGAAACATAAAAAGTCTTCTTACTATTGATGTGTTACTATTAATATTGATGTCATAACACAATATTGCACCAATTGTAATAAATTGCTCTGATAAGGAATGTAAACAAAAAACGTTCACAGTAAAGTAATTCAAACCTTACACACAGAACTGCAGTGGCAAAGTCAAGCAAGGAGACTTTACAATGACATTTTACTGAATAACTAAAATTTTACTGAGTTATGTTCCTCATGATGGAGCGTTAAGCAGTTCCCCACACCCTAATTCCTTTCTCCATGGCAGCAGAAATGACCTGCAATTCCCATCAAATTATGTTTCCTTGGTACTGTATCTTTCGGTCTTTATGTTGCTTTTTGACATTACCACTTTTTTTCCTTCCTCAAACCCATCTATAGATTTATGGGCTTTCTTTAGAAAAGTTTAGAAGAGCTTTTTTAATGCATTTTGAGACAAAACTTTTCACAAGATTTGCCTATATCTCACTCCTCTTTGGAAATGCCCATTTCTATATAGCACTTCATATTGATAATAAAGAGTCCTACTCAGCTGTAGAAATTTGTACCACAGACCCATCACAGGAAAGTCTTGACTCATTTCCCCAAACCACAATGGAGCTGAAAGATGATGATGTGCTGGGTCGTTTGACCACACCAGCACTTTGGAAAGAAAACTGCTGATGTGAGGGCTCAGAACTTGTCTTCTAAGGGAGTGTTTGTCAGGTTCTTCTATGGTTCTTACCGACCCCATCCCAGAGCAGCGTAAAACAATGTCCAGACTGGCACTTAAGCACACAGAGCTCAGTGCAGACAGAATCATATCTTTAAGTTCAGGTTGCTCTCATTCTTGCTCTGGAAGTTGCAGCAGAAGCAGGGACAAAATACTGTTGTGCCAGTCAAGAGCTCCACTTCTTAGGTCCAAATCGGGTGCTGTTTTTCCTGCTACTGTCTTAATTTAAAGGGAGATATTTTATTATGCAACTAGTTGTGTGTACTCAAACATCCTGCTCTGGTAACCCAAATCAAAATACAGGATGAAGATCTGAAAAACTGAGATTTAGGTCCAGGAATCACTCCTTCTGCCTAGGTGAAATCAGGACATAATCTAAGGAGTTGTTGGGAGTTGGAAAATGTCTCACTCTTGATTTTTTATTTTTTTCCAGACAGATACATTGAGAGGACTTTTCTGACAAGGCAGCACTGACACTGGCAGTTCTTGCGCTGATCCCACAAGTAAGGAGGTGCAGTCCTGTCCTGGGTCATGAAGACTCATGGCAAGCTGTAACTACGTTGAGGAGCTGCATTTAATTGGATTTACTTCTCCTTATAGATCTGTGAAAGCAGTCATCTTCTCGTTCAGACTTGGTAAGTTTTTTCCAGCAAGGTAAGGTTTCTTGATTATGACATTGGAAGCATGTCTGTGCTGACAATGATTCTTTTCTTGTCTATCAGAGTTCTTACAGTGTATCTCAGACCTGGGACTGTAAGAATAAGTCATTCAGCCATATTTCACCTCCCAGATCACCCAAGAAATGAGCTGCAAGGCAGTGATTCTGAACTTCCATACTCTGATGTCAACTTGAGGCGGTGTAGAGTAACACAGCCCTCTGAGCTACACCTTCCTTTATGGAACTTTGCCTTTTCTTTGGGCTTCTGGATTTGTATCCTTTCTTTAATCTTCCAGTTCCTTCTTCCAGTATCTGGTGATACATTTCTTTATGTTCATTTTTGCCCCTCTAACTGCAGTAGAAAGACATCTGTCACTGGGACACAGACACTGAAGAAGCCAGATGGGCTTATGGGGCTGAGATGCTCAACCAAAGGAGTCACAAGCTATAATCCTGTTGGTGTTCCCCATTTATTAGTGTGGATGTGGGTCACTAGATGGTTGTGGCTGGCTTTACTGCAGTGTTTAATCAAGCCTTGTAGTGTGTGTGCTAACCTTTTGCTGGGTCAAAACTTTTTTCCTAGTACTCTTAAATCTCTTCATTCTTATGTGGTCCTTTTTCTCTCGTCTTATCCTCATATTCTGCAGGTACTGTTCTCCTTTCTGTATGTTTCTTCTCTCTTCAAAGGCTTTTCTTGTTCTTTTTCGCCTTTAGTGTCCATTTCTAGACTTGACATCTGACTTTTAAAGACATTGTTGGGGACTGTTGTGGGTGTTTTCAGTTTAACACCCACTAATTCTATACTCCAGTTGCTGAGTTCTGGTCTAGCTACCTGGCTTTGCATTGTTGTAACACCTCTCTTAGCAAAAATATCAAAGACACAGCAGGGGAGCCTTTCAAAGATTCACTTCTATGGTGAAATCTGGATACTTGAAATATGAACAGGATTAAGATTTCCTTGCATGAATTGCTCCTTCCTAATTACAGTTTTTATCGTTATTAGTTTGTTTTAAAATGGCAAAATTATAATTCTTTCCACAGATTTTATTTAAAGAACGAAGTCTAGTTAAATTCCCGTTTTCTTCCTGTTGCTGAAAAGAATGTTTCTAGCGCTTACAAAGTACTTTAGAGGTAGACAAAGTGGAAGTTATTGAGTAAACTTTATTGCCTCAGGATAGAGAAGCTATTTCCTCCTGAGTCATCTTGTTTTTGAGTAGCCATTTTGTTCACTTAGATTGTCATATTTTCAAGGACATTTTCAAGAAGCAGCAAGTACTCTTGAAGACAAAATTCACTTCAGATGTTCCTGTATCACTATATGCAACTGCAGATGGCCAAACTTAAAGTACCCTGGCCTTAACATAAAAGTACCTGAGTGCTTGCCAGGGAGATTTTCCATGCACAATATATACACAGGAATGAATTCTAAGTTTTGAAGGGTTGGAAACAGGGAATAACATAGCAGGTCTTTAATCTTTGTTGGCTGATCTCTGTAATGTCTAGGTCCATGATAAAAGATCATGACAGAGAAAATATAATCCTAAAAAGATACAGACCTAAGATTAAAGATATGTAGAACAAATCTTCCAAGGGTTCAATATTTAATATGAAATTCAAAATCCAATAGAACCAATGTAGAAACACATATTTTAAAAGTTAATAAGCTATTCTTTGTCTGGTGCTGCCTACCTACTCCTGTTGTCTCTTTTCTGTCTCTGTCTGTTGATAGAAGTTACGGAGTTCTGTCATCAAAGTTTATACTGGGTAATTTGGACCCAGAGACTGACCTCCTTTTGGTTGCCTTAGAAGTTTAGCTTGGATTTTTTTTAGGTTGTATCCCTAAGGGGACATAGATATTTAAATCCCAACTAAACACCTCCTTGGGTGCTTAAACTGAAGGTGATGATACCCCTCTCCCTGACCTGTGACAAATCATCTAACTTGTTCATGCCTGAAATTATTAAATGCTTCAGAATTCATCCATGGAGTCTCCCTGGGGCTGAAAGTTTGGTTTCTGGGCATGCCAAGTTCTTTCGTTTTGGTACTGTAGAAAAAATAGAAACTAAGCTCAGGTTGGAGTGGGTTCCTTATGAAGAGCTTGGCAGCCAGAACAGCAATTCAGCAGCATGTGGGAGACAGGACCTCATTTCTTGCCTTCTTGAGGGCATTCAAACACCCCTTCTCATCAGCAGACTGAGCAGTGTCCCAGGTGTGCAATGGCTTTGTTCAGCTCCTCTATCTGACAAGATCATCTCTCTCCAGAAAGCGTGGGGCCAGTCTTGGAGGGACAGATATTTGGTATGAGAGAGACCAAGTGAACTGTTAATCCCATCTGTTCATTGTGCCAGAGAGAAATACAGCAGAAATAAGCCTGAGTTACTAGGCTAATATTAGAGCAATCATTGGGCATGATTAGGTTCTGGAGCTTTCACTACTGACTGTGCCGGTCATTAGGCAAAGTCATTAAACAGTCACAGGAGCTTTTGTCTCCCCCTCTTGGTTACAGTCTTCATCCATCAGGAAAGAATTTTATTTTCTGCCTTTGGAAAAGAGAGTGATCAGGGAAATGATCCATAAAAGAAGCAATTGTTAGCTATCTGAATAGCATGGTTCAGGTGTGGACGGAAGAAATTGAGTATATTTCTGTCTGAAACACGACTGCTAGGGAGGCAGCCAAAATGAGAATCTAAGGCTTGTTAGTTGTTTATGTAGTGGTGAGAGGTGATCGGAGGTTTGTGCATCTGAATGCACGTGAAAACCTCGGTTCAGTGGGAGCCAGGGTATACCCTGTGCTGAGCCTGGTTTTTACAACTCTCGTGAACCAAACCAGGTTGATTTATATATAGAAATGTCCCAAGTTCAGTTTTCTAAATAAATGTTTGGGCAGCCTGGCAGGAAAAGTGAATTCTAGCTGTAGGGAATTGGGCCGACAGATACATGGAAAACTGAGTCCTGAGGTGCAGGAAATATGTGATGTCAAAGGAATAAATTTCAGTTACCAAACGGAAAGAAGGGAATCATCAAATAAAGACCCTCTTGATTGATTCTCTTCTCATATGCATCACTTTTGGATTATATTATGCTTCCTGGAAAGCAATATTCTTAAGGTTTGTTGCCTTCACCATATCAACAGAGATGTGTTTCAAATACAGATGGGGATAATGAAAAGTGCTAATTTATATTAATATTTTTGTTTATTTGGTATTCTGTACCATCACATAATTTTTAAAAACATTAATTATGATTAATTTTAACCTTAATCATTTTTGCAAGCAGTGCAGTGATTTACAAAGAATGCAGGAGGCATTACCTCTTGCTTTTAGTGTAAACACAGGTTTTGTTCTACAGAACTTTCGTCTTTGCAGATTCCCATATATGTTTGCTTCCACAAGGTTCCCAAATAGCACACCTGGGGATTGGTTTCTGCACCGTGCAGTCACTAATTCTCAGTGTGGCCACCCCTATGAAGTATTAAAGCAGAAGTGGCAGTTCTTTAGGGATTTTCTGGGTAATGTAAAAACAGGGTATATTATTAAAAATGTGACTTTTTTCCCTCACACACACTTACTTAGATTAGGAGGTAAATATTACGAGACATTTTGAGATCCCGATGGAACTGGATTGTCATGCAAAGCATTTTAATATCTCACTTAGCCAGATGATAGCCTGGAATCACTAGACAGGGCTAAGCCAACTTAATCAAAAGTAGAATGAGTGACCCCTTTTATGTAGACATTGACCTAATAATAAAACATGGTTCTTGAATTAATGATTGTACATGTGTCTGAAAATCAGAATTCATTAAATTTTTGTGTATTGAGCTCACAGGCAACAGACTTTTTTTTTATTGCTGGCTAATTAATTACAACCCAATATATCTACCAATGGTATCTCTTTGCCTGTGTAGCAGTATTAACCTTTCTTTTCTCCTGCTTTTGTTCACCTTTTTAGCCACCCAATAGCACAGCCTGGAGATACCAGCACTGTTATATAGGAAGCGCACGTGTGTACGTGCTTGATAAATTAGGTTGAGATCCATATGCATAAAATGTAACTTTTGTGCATCATCTTGACCCTCTCTGGTCTTCCTTCTCTCACTGCTGAGGCTATGTCACCTTCATCATCCTTGTCTCATAATTTGTGTGGCTTTGCTGTCTTGCATTCCTTCTTTACAAACTGGAAGCAAGAGATTTGCACAGATGATTTCTTGTGCTGAGGGACTGCCTGTGGTGCCTGGACACCAAGTACCTTCTTACAAAGGATTGAGTGGCCAGTTAAGTGATGCTTTTTTGTATGGAGATGAATATAAGACTCATGCACACTGAAATAACAAGGAGCTGAACACAATCATTTGACCAGCAAACTGCAGGTTTGCACAATCATGTCAGATAAGACAATGTTGTTTTAGCAGGGCTATTTACATTGCCTTTAAAATACAGTTAAAACCCCACGTTCTCACTTTCTACACAAATCTGAATTTCATTCATACATTCATTCATAGACTTTGATGACAGAAAAAGGGAAACTTTTTGAAACTTGAAGGGAACTTTTCTTTTGATAACAACTTTGAGACTAGAGTGGATGACAATATAAAAGATAAGGATGAAAGAACAAATGCTTTACCTTGAATCAAAAAACCTAAATGTATGATTGAAAGGACCATGAATTGCTGTCATTAGTATATTGCTGACACAATACTGATCCGAAAATTCCTTGAAAAATCTTTCAGCGTTTGACTGATTGTGGTGCTAATAATAGGATGATGCTGCAATTTTATTGTCAGGGTTGTTCTTGGACTTGACATTGTCTTTATCAATCTGTTAATGAAGATAATGCTTATGTAAGGTGTTACAATGAATTCCTGGTTCAGAGCCAGGTGATGGCGATGATGCTCTGTAGTATAGCACAGTGCAGAAGAGTTTTGTTTAGTTTCTTTTGTAATTGGCACTGGACAGAGAAAAATTTGGGTAGCGGAGACTTTATTTTTTAAAAAAGCTGTTCTGAAGCAAGCACTGAATCACCCCAGATTGTCTCCCAAATGGGAAAAACATTAGCAGTAAAAAACTGAAACAAAGCTAGGAAGTTCAATGCTTCATATCATTTCATTGACTTTTTCAGACTGGAAGTTCTTTTCTACATTTTTAAAATATAAACAAGTATCTGTCTTTGCAGCTCCACCTGTACTTGCAAAATCCTGCGAGGAAAGGAAATAGATTGCTGTTAAATTTCTGGTCTGTGTTAGTGCATGGTGTGTTATATGTCATGTTTCACAAAGTCAAAGCTCCAAGTTTTATGCCCTCATAAACATTATTTCCTGGATAAATCAAGCATTATTTCCTGGACTAAGTAGTTGTTTTTTTAAAAAAACCCCTAACTTTAGGTACATTGTAGCAATATTTTGTTCCTTATTTGTGTAGGAACTGGAAGGCATAGAAGAGTTGTGCTTATGGTGCTGTACTATTTGTTCCTGCCAGATGATTCCCAAAGTCTTCTTCTGGGTTGATGGATTCTCAGACATTCGTCATGGTGAGCATCTTATGGCAGTGTCAAATCTGACACTTTGGTGTGTTATGGAGATATTCTGCTGCCACAGGAGGTGACATGATTTCCCCACTGGGATAATGTCATGTTCATGATTTGGTTTATAATAGGAACAAAATTTTGTTTATGGGGATAGCTTATAGATTTTTCTGAGTGTTGTAAGGTCTAAACTTCAGCATTCGCTGCTTCTGATGTTTTCATTGACCTGATTCTTGGCCCAATTCTCATTCAAATACTGCATATGAGGAGTAACCCTTTCCATTTTTAGGAATAAGAATTGATCTAAGAAAGCCAAATCTATATATTATTTTCTCTGTAATACTGAGCTAAGGACATGTTCTGACAGACTTCTGACAACAACAAAAAAGTTGTTCTGGCATTTCAAATGGACTTAACTGGAGTCAGTTCTAGAGCATTAATCTGAGAGAAGACCCAGTTTGGGTATTTTTCAATATATATTTTGAGCAGAGTTCATTGTCTCTTCGACAGTTTCAGTTGTTTTACTTGTCAGGTTTCTCTCACAGCTGGATTAAGATAAAATTTAACAGTTTTCTTTCCTACTCTCCCTCAGGTCAGTTGTGAGCCTGTGGGAGATGTACACAGCTCTGGAGAAGAGCCTAAATGTGTTCAAACCCAGGCATGGCTCATGTTAACGGTTCTTTGAGTAAAACGGTGTTCAGGCACAATGGCACAAGGTGAGCAGTCACAGACAGGTATATTTTACACCGTATAAATCCTAGAGCTTTGAAAGGGATGTCATGTACCAACTTTGGTCAAACAAAGTGGTAACATTTAATTCTAAAATAGTCCAGCATTACAGAAAAATAGAAACTATGAGCAATCTCTGGAGGGAGAAAAAAATGTTCCAAACTGTCTTCTGTAGAAAAATATTCTTTTTATTGTGATTTAGTGTAAGGTAAACACCCATTCTCCTTTTGCCATTCTTTCTCCAGTGAAATCACTTGATGTTCCATAGACATAGTGAAAAAGAAGAGAATCCTCCTCAAAACCTTGCTGAAAAGATGTGTTCTTACGCCTTTTCCACTCTCTTTCATTCAGAAGTGGATCCAGACTTCACTGGAATGAATGGAAAGATTTTTGTTGGCAGCAGTTTGCTTTCAAATAAGACAATTTATAAGAGGCAAAGGTTCAAATCCAATATTGTAAGTGAAATTTATTCACAATGAAAATTTTATCACTGAGTTCAGAGAGACCAGAACATTCCCATAAAGATTTCTATATATTTCTGTTAGCATTGATATTATTTCTACATGTGGTTTATTGAAATCAGCAAACTGCATTGCTGAAAATGAAGCTCAGGAGATAGAGCTTATCTTAAGTCCATACTTATCTGTGTGTCACACGAGGCCTTTTCGTAAGTTTACTGTGGTGCTCTATCTATGTTTAAAAAAATAAAAAAGAGGAAAAAAAAAAGTAAAATAGCAATTCATAAACCAGTAAGCAGAACTCTAGTCTGGGGAATGAGATGTCTGATTTCTGTTCCAAACTCTCCCAGTGTGACCTTGCACAGCCACTTCTCTCTGTTTCAGCATCCACCACTATAAAATGTGAGTAATGAGGTTATAAAAGCATCGTTTTTATTGAGGAATGATGTTGCATGGATCTGTTTTGTCCTTTTATTTCTGTTTGCTGCGTAGTTTAATACTTGCTGGTAAAAAGTATTTTAGTAGCTAATTACATTTCAGGGTTCTCAATCTTCAGTTCATTGCAACTTATGTATTTATTTATATCTGTACAAAGGTGATATTAATCACTTGGAAACTGCTACAGCCACGTTAACTAAATGGAGAAAGCCAAGCATGTAGTGCTTTTGCAGGCTGCAGGTGCAAGGCAGCACAAGGGGTTTGAAGTCTTCTACATCTCACTCATCCTGTGAAACCCAACATCCATCCCACAGCCCTGCTGCTTTACACGTCTGTGCAGTAAAATTAATCTCTATTATCTTTAAGCAGTTTGCAAATAATTTAAAATATCTGTTATGGTTTAGTCTTATTATAGGCAAACTATTCCCGTTCACGCATTGGTGTTTCATCTAGTTTCTTAATATTTTCTTTTTACCCAATATACATAGATAAAAGTTGTAACTAGAAGGTCTCCAGTGGACAAACTCTACAGGTAAATTTTTTTTCTTTGGAGTTGAAAACAAGTGACTATGAAAAGCCCCTATGTCTGAAATGATATCTGCCAATTTAAAATAAAGCTCCTGATGACAGTGTAGTAGTACATTCGTACAGGTTCTGCCCCTATGGTGTATATTGTCTGGATCTTTCTCTGAAATTCTAATAGAAAGGAAAATTGCAAGAAACATATCTACTTACAGATCTGCAGAAATATAGACAATAGATTTGTTGTGTTATCTGTATGAAAACAAGATCTGCTGTGCCCATTGTAGTAATTTTTCCTGTGTGTACTCCTTACTGGAAATTTAAAATGTCAAAGTATGTTTTTCAGAATGATTTTGTGGTGCAGTAATTAAGAAAAAAGAGGTTTCATTTTCTTTCTGTTAAAACCTTTGTTAGCACAACCATCATCAAAGCATTTGTGGTAGCAAGTTTTGGTATACTTTTGTACTCCAAATTACAACATTATTCTGAAATTTGTTAAAAACATTTAATAGACATTCGATATGAAAATGCTTTAATAATGTTTGTTAAACTTGCAGTATATTTATCTGAAAATGGTGTTTCATCTTCTGTTTCTTCTGCTCATTATTAGATACTGGCGTAGCTTAATAGAAATAATACCTTATGTCAACTTTACTCTTAACAGGGAGTGTTGAAGTCTCTTTTTTAATGTGTTGCACATCCTGTGAAGAAAAACTCATATTATTTTATAGGAAACAAATACATAGGTTGTGTTTATCATTCAAAAGAACTTATGGCTACTGTCTAAATTGCTGGTGCAGCCTTTTTTGAAGTGGTGCTGGATGTTTAAATGTTTCCTTGCTAGTGGCCGGACAGAGAGCTTGAGAGATGGCACGGTCTGACTCATTTGGAAAGCCTGGTCTTGAGATGTTGCTGTTTTGAAAGCTGCAAAACCTGCATGAGATCTCAGTGGACCTCTCAGTGGCAAATGCTGGAGGAGCTCCACTAAGCTTGTCTCAGCATATTTTATAATAGGAGTATTTCTAATTCAGTAAAGTCTTACCTTTAAACTATTCCAGCACTCTCTCTCATCTATTTTAGTCATTCTTTAACTAAAAGTCTTTTATTTTAGTCATTTAATCACAGTTTGCCTCAGGCAAGCTGTGTGTCTTCCCAAGAATGGCCATTTGTTTCTGCATTTCTAAAGAGCATTATATTAAGGAAGCCAGGGAGTTTCAAAGATATTAAAAGATGTCTTTGGTCCCATACAGTATGCAATTCCTTCATTTATATAATTGGAATGTTCAGTTTGTGAGACTCCCTCATTGATGGTAGGTAGGCTATTGAGTGTTAGGAGCTGACAGTGCCAACAGCACTACGGTGATGGCATAAGTTACAAAATGGGCTAAGCTTTCTGGGTAAAATGCAACTTTTATTAGGTCAATTGAGTTGTTTCCATGTGTCTGAATATGTTTTTTCAACTTTATCGATTAATCTGATATAAGCTATTGCCCCTGCAGCATTCCTTTTATTTTGTCTGTTGTACATCCATCCAAGGGCACTAGTTTATCCACATATTTTTATATGGAGATTCACTTTTATGATTATTGTTACAGATTTTAAAAGTAGGGATTTAAAAGAGGTTAAAACTAATAAGCAGCAATCACAGGTACTGTAAAAAAAAAACCAAAACAACCAAAACCAAATCCGAAAGAAGTGCTGTTATGTTACATAAGTACATCAAAAATCGAGCAGAGGATGAAAATTTGTTGTACTCAGAACTTTAGAGATAATTATAGTTTCTTCATTAAATGACTTATGAAGCAGGCAAAGCTGCAAATGAAAAACTTAATTGTCACAAAGTTGCACAGTTCAGATTGGTGGGAAGAGAGGTGTTGCCATGACGTCTTTTGGCTATTGGCTGAGCAGTCAACACACTAAACCAATAATTCACAAGATCAAAAAAAATTACTTATAGGAAAACAGTTTGTTGCGTGGAAACAAAATATACCGTGATGCAACTTAATTTTGACTGCCTGTTCATTGTTCTTGTAACAAGGGGCTCTCACTTGTTGGTGATTGTGGCTTTAGATAAACTGAATATTAATGGATTACCTTAAAATTATAGAATCACAGAATGGTTTGTGTTGGATCATTGAAGGTCATCTGGTCCAACCCCACTGCAGTGAGTAGGGACGTCTTTTAAGTGGAACTCTAAAAGGCCTTCATAATCAGGCAGGTATGTGTTTTACAGACAAAAGCAAAAGCAAAAATTTCTCGATACAGTTTAATGTAGAAAACACTAAGAATTAGTGTATGCATAAAAGCAAAAATAATAGCCAAAAGCAGACTTTCTGGTCCTGGATTGTTAAAGGGAGTGATGCCATCACCCAGCACCCGACATTTATCCCGAGATAAATGCACTTGTAGTTCCTTGGTTTTTACCGTGAGCAGGGCGGTGCTGGGCCACAGGCGGCCGCCCTCCGGGCTCTGCGGCAGCTCCGTGCCCCCAGCTCTGTGCGGGGACTCCCCGGCCCCACCCGCGGCCCCGCAGAGAGCCACTCTGGCGCTGTGCGGGCGCGGGCCGTGTGCGCCCCGAGCCGCTCACAGCCGGCGCCACCGCCTCTGTCTTGGCCGGACACGGCCCGGCCCCAGCGGGGCCCGCGGGCTCCTCTGGCCGCGCCGGTGGGAAGGGGGCCCTGCGGTGGCAAGAGCCGCGTGAGGGGGCGCGGACAGAGGAGGCGGAAGGGAAAGGCGAAGGGGCTTCGGCGCAGGAACGAAAGGGAGCGGGGGGCGGGCACGTGCGGGGCTGTGGAGGCCGCGGGCGCTCGAGCAGGCTGACGGAGGGGCCCTGGCGGGTCGCCCCGCTCGCCGCGGGCGCAGCAGCGCCGGCACTCAGGAGTGAAGTCAAATAGACATCGAGAGCTCGCGTGGCTGCAGCCGGGCTGGGAACTGGAGCGACTGCGATCCAGCCGATAGCGCCGGGAGGGGCAGTGCTGGTGGAGCCGCGCCCGTGCCCATGGCAGGCGCTGCCCGGCAAAGGGCGCACCTTCAGCACCAGGTGGTGGAGGGTTGCGGGGCAGGATCAGACCCAGCTCCTCCTGGCAGCGAGACCCCTGTGCAGGGACTGGGAATAAGAGGTAATAATGCGTTGGCTGGACTGCAGGTGTGCGTTTGTGAGCAACGGGAAAAGGATCCTGGAAAGGTAGTGGCCGCTCGTGGGCACTTACTGGTGCCGCTCAGGTATCACCAGCTGAGCTGGCACGTCCTGGGGGCCAAGGCAAGGTGTTTGTGTACCACAGTGGGGTGAGTACAGGGAACACAGTTGTGAGATGAGCAGCACAGACTCCTGTGCTATGGTCAGCCTTGGAAAAGGTGTCAAGAAGGCCTGAAAATTTTCCATGCTCCTGCACCAGGAGTTACAGTTGTTCCTGAGCAAAAAGGGGGAAGATATGATGAACAGAACCAATAACTCTGTTTTAAATTTCTAGCCATGTTCAGAAACCGTTTCCAGTTGCTTCCAATGTGTTCTGGATTCAACTCGTGATCTTAATGATGAAGGACACCACATCCCATTAACAATCCTCTGAGTCATACAGTTCTCCTGAGAGCCTGTTTCAGTAAGTTAGTCAATGTTTCTGTGTGATGCATACAAAATATATTCTACAATTAAAATATTTCTCCATTCATCATTTAAATCAAATTACAAGGTACTTGAACATTGAATAATTTATATTCCCCAAAAAGATGTTAGGATATTAAATAGCAGGAATAATGTTAGGTTTATTAAATTGTTGCAGAGAACTTTTTTCTATCTTTGGTACTGCCTCAAACCCTTCATTCCTATCAAATAATTGTTTCCATCCTTAGCTTGATTGTAGGGTAATTTCAGAAGGGTTTTTTGTTTGTTTCTTTTATTTTTTAATGTTTACTGGGCAAATCTTTTCAGTTCAGGCCTTCCCCAGCTGGCTCATCCAGTCACTTAGTTCTGTAAAAAAAAAGGTTCTTTTCAAAACCATGTGCCCATGTATTCTCTGCACTGGGAGACAAATGCACAAGCCTTTTCCCAGATCTGTATTTCCCTCTTGGCAAAGGGCTGCATATTGCTTCAGTGCCTGTCTTGGAGATGTGTTGTGTCACGTTTATATAAATGGATACATGTCTTCTGCTAAAGAGTTTTCAAGGATGTACAGATGTATGCGGAGGGACTTAATTGTATGCAGGTTTTTTGTTAGCAGTGTTCAGGTTGGGATGCTGACTATGTGGGAATAACAGCAAAAATGGTATAGTTTGTTTTGCCCCTGAATTTCAGCAGGATGATTTAAGGACCTGAGACTGTTTAAAGCCTGAGACAGTATGATTGGGAATGGCAATTTGCCCTTGAGAGAGTTGCATTAATAGATAGAATTGTGTAGACACAGTTACTGTAATCCAAACAGGGAAAGGAAATTTAATTGTGATCTGGCACGTTAATGCTCTGTTTGAGGGAAGAGTTAAAGCCACAATGCAGGGGTCATATATAAAGCTTACTTGCCTAAGAAGCACTGAGATGAAGAAAAGGAAGCACTTGGAGGATAATAACAAGGATATTATGATGTGTAACACAACGTTTAAGTGCCAATGGAATGGGTATTTCTATAAGCCTTCAGGAAGACAAGTGTTGCTGAAACGTGACAATTTATTGAATGAATTTCCTAACACTTGTTACCATATTTCTTCCCTGTAGTACCACAGTGAATTCTGTCCTGTCTTTTGGCACAAAAATAAAGGGAAGAGCACATCATCCAGCAGCAGGTTGCCAGAGTCTAAAGTCTGTCTGTTCTCAAATGAGGAGATGGAAGAAACAGCTTGCTTGTCTCTGCAGAATATGGAGAACTTCGCCACAGAAGGTGGAAGGTCCCGATTGACAGATGTTGTCTAAGAGACTCATGGTAAGGTTTAGCTTGCCTCACTTAGAGAGACTGAAAGTGATAGTGGATGGTATATCAGTGAGGAGGAAAAATATTTTTCCTGTTGTGGAAGGTAGATGATGGAGGATAGTTATGGTATGAAGGAAGATGGAAGAAGGAAAAAAGTTAGGGCAAAGGAACAATATGGCTTGATTTGTAGTGGTGACTTCTAAGTGGATATTTTGATTCCTGATTTCAAACAGTGAAAATACATACAAACCAAACAAAAATCTTTGCAAGTTTATAGAGCAACGTGCAGGAACATCGAGTTAACACAGGTGATAATGTCCATTTCTAATAGTTTGCCTAGTGTTTCTGGTGGTAGAAGTGAAATGGAATCCCCAAATGTCATAGAAAATTCCTTAGTTTGAGCAAGTTTCAGTCAGACAAGTTGTAATCTAACATAACAGACTTCCTTAGGTGTCCTTATCCCCTGATATGATGCTAGAGTAGTTAGTATTAGTATGAATTGCTCCAGGTTATGGCTTTAGCCACTGTGGATTAATACTTCTGTGATATGATTTAAACCAAGGCTAAAATAATTTGTGCCTGGAATCTGTAAACTGATCAAATTTCTGTCATCTCAGTAACCAGATGAAATTACACTGTTGCTTTTAGTGCTGGATCTAGTCTTCTATGTGTTTCTAAGTTACTAGATATCTGTTAGCAAGAAAGGAAGAACTCAATGGAAAAAAGGAAGACTACCACAAAGAGGGACCTTGTGGAGATAACAGGGAAATATTTCAGCAGGGAAGAGTGAACCAAGACTGAATCCAAGAACCTTCACCGCTTCGCGTGAGTCAGTTAACCTGTGTTACAGGGTTTTTCTTAATAAAATCAATCTCATTACTTGCCTGAAAGAGGAGTTGTGAGAGTAATTAATTAATGTTTGCGAAGTACTTCAGAATTGTAAAGTGCAGTAGTATCTGCTGATTGTTGTTAGGTTTTTTTTGGAGGCAGATACAAGATGAGTAGAACCTGCTGTTGTAGATCAGTATGGAGGACTATTTTCTGTTTCAGACTTTCCTGCTTGATTTCACTAATTGCCTCGGTCTCTGTTGCAGTAATCTAAAAAGAAGCAAAAGATACAAGAGAGCTAAACCTTGTCACTCTCTTCTTGTGTGCATCCCTAGTCACAGGGACAGGCTGACCCAAACTATGTCTTTCACTGAAGTCGCCTAGAAAAAAGTGTTGCCGTTGTGTTCAGCAAACTCTTATGGGGTCTTCGTGTTTCAGATTTCATCTCAATCACCCTGCCTTTCTCTGTTCATTTGCTTCTGTCGTTTGGTGTTGTGTGCCAGCAGGTTGCTTCTTCAAAAACTTCAGACAAAGTAAGATGGACATGACAAAGGCAAAGACGTTGAGAGTTTCCGTAGTAATTGTAACCATGATCTGAGATGTCCATTCCTGGATTTGGAGCTATGTTGTAACAGCTGAGCTCATGGAAAATGCTAGATATTAATGAAAGACTACTCAGTAATATACTGGCTGCCATCTTGTCCTACATCAGTTCCAGTGGAGATGATCAAGTTAAGATCTCTGGAATTTCCACTACTTTCTATGTCATTAATTCCATGTCCATAATATATCCCCGAAAAGGGTATTTCGTGAAGGTTGGCTAAGAAAAGTAGTTAAGAGCATAGGTAACTATTACATATATGATAGTATATGATTCATACTTGTGGCATATATAGGTAGAATATAATGTATAGCAATATATGATTTGTAGTAATTTGTATGATTTTTTAACAATATATGTAGCATTTATATATTGCACCATATTAATATATCAAACATATGCTAGATTGCCTGGAAAACTACTAGTTCAGTATGGAGGGCTTCAAACCTTCAGGTGGAAAAAGAAAACATTATGTTTTCCTGACACATTTTTATGTTTACTTGCATTATTAAGTCTTTGGGGCATTGATTACAAAACTCTATAGAAGTATACTTGCATACATCCACCTTCTATAATGGTGGTTTTACATAAATAAAAATATCGATAGATAAAAGTAGCAGTCTGTTCACTGTTGCCAAGTCTGAGAGCAGTTGAATTGTTAATTCAAATTAAATTACTTTTATGAACTTCTTGTTCATTTATATTAATTGCTTGTACTGACCTGACCTAACCTACTTAGGCAGAACTGCAGAAATTAGAGGTGCTTCCATTTTGCATGTATAAAATGCACAGAGAATTAACTTGCTTAAATGCACTCTTGTACACTTGCTACATAAAAATGTATGAAACTCATTGATACTGAGTTCCAATGAGAGCAGAAGTGCCTTTGAGGTTTCTCTCTATTGGGATTTGGGATAGTGGGACACACTGGAATGGTTTTGTCTTGAGATCTGAAGGTCTGATGAGTTCAGAGTATTCCCATTCCTTGTCTCAGGTGTGCTGGAAGAAAGGCGGAACTCCAGAGATATGGTTTAATCAGGTTGCTACTTATTAACTCAGCTCAGTAGGGAATTGTGCAGCAGTAGCTCGTGCGGTGTTAATTCTCCTCTCTCCTCAGCTTTGTATATTTATTTGAAGGCTTCCGTCACGGCTCTGGAATTTGATTTGTGCAGGCTGATTTCACAATATTTCAGGAAGAAGTTTAGTTCTTGAGAATGAATATGCTGAAGAGGGAGGGGAAGAACTAGCCAGAGGCACAGAAAGACTCTTGGTGTGTTATGTAAGCAACTAAGAGTAGCTCAGCTGCTTGGAAGTGATTTTGTCTCTGCTCCTCCATAAGGTCTCCTTTCTCTAAGGCTGGGGCCAAGGTGGCATCCACTCCATTTACAATGTAAGTGTTGTGTGCTTTTGAGATTGCAGAAAGCATAATGAGTGCTTTAAGAATGCATTGTCTGCAATAAACCAGTCTACGAACAGATCTGTGACAGAACATGCACAGCGTAACTGTTGATCCATTTGTAATTTATTAGAGTGAAAATATATATATATTGGGTTTCTTTTTAGTGCAGGCATGTGTTTCTGGACTTCTTTTCCAGTCACTGTAAACGTAAACGCTAGGAATATGTTCGTGGAAATTTTATTTGAGTAAGGCTGCTCAGCATGACCAGGAGCTCTGGAAAAGGCTGCCAGAGCCATCTGGAACATAAAGAACTGAGGGGAGCTGTCATATATGTTACAAAATTTTGCTCAGTTTTATAAACTAAAATATTAATTTAATAATGTTCTAAGGCACTCAAAGTGGGCAGGAGAGGGAGCACATATTGCAGCAAAGCTCAGTGTCCTTAAGATTTCTGTGTTTTCATATCTGGAGTTAGGATGGTTCCTGTTTTGTATCAGGCATAAGTGGCCATGTATCATTACCTTAATTGTGATTCTCAGAAATACTCTTTACATCTCAGAATATCTTTATGCAGCATTTGAGGAACAAAGTATTATAGCTAACTTCTTAATTAACTATATTCGGTGTGCAAGTGGCTGTTTTCTCAAAGTATCAGTCTATTAGGCCCCATGAACAGACTCATAGTTTGTAACAGTTTTATTTTATACTGAAATAAACTTCTAGTGATTTCATCTTCAGAGTGACTGGCAGCCTTCGAACAAAGCCCCGAAAGCAAATACAATAAGACTGATAATAATATTTACGATTCTCAGGTTTAGAGTTACTCTCTCCATTTTCGTAAAGCAGGGAAGTTCTCACTGGACACTTGCTCGTTTAGCCCCTTGTGTATGGTTAAGGTTTCTGAAAGGTTCATAGAGCTTCCAAATAAATATTTGTAAAAGGAGTGCTAATGCTTGTAGAGAGCAGTTTTGAAAAGCTAGTGGTGTGATGACTTAACTGAATACACAGTAATTACAGATCTTATTTCCAAGACTTCTCGTCACACAGATGGCTGCATCGCTAGGGGAGAAAAAAACAAGGGCAAAGCTCACAAATACTGTAGGTGTTTAGCTTCCTTTCTGTTTGTGAGTCAGTAGGTGCTCTCTGTAGGTTTTTCTGGTAGACATTGTGATTTTTGATCCTGTAATGAAGCCCTGTAACAACAGGAATGAATTTGTGTTTTGTTTGCCCTGTGCTTGAGTAATAACTCTTTGCTGATCTGTCCAGCTGGTGACACCCATTCTGAAACGTCAGGGACAAATTGTTCTTGTAGAGTCCCCTCCGGAGACTGGTGAGCAGGGCAGAATGAAAACTGTCAATGTACTTTATTCTGATTCCTTCCATACCTTCAGTAATGCAAATTCTTGGCCAGGATCTGGATTCTAAATAACAAAAAAGCATCAGAGGGTGTCTGTTCACATAGTCTGGAAAGATTTCCAGAGTTTGACATTTGGGAGTCAGTACCCTGGAAAGGGAGAGAGCTCTGCTGTGTTATGTAATTGATGTGTTCGACATACCAGGTCCCTGCTCATCCGATGGCTGCTCTCTTTTACATGTAACTCCAGACACAGATGGTTGGCCGAAGCATATACTTAAAGACTTTTCCTCAGCCAGCAATATAGGAAACTAACAAGTAGATGGCATTCTATCTCTGTTTTTAAAATAAGAAAAAACTACTTAGGATGTCATATAGCCTATTCCTTTCACTTGGTATGTTACATTGTGAGTCTGAACAAAGAAGTGTGTATTTAATTTAACAGTCATAGCCTCTGATTCTAAAAATATAACAATCAATATAAACATTGAATTAAAATTGATTCGACACAAAATAAATTCATTTTTGTGTTGCAGAACTCTGGTTTGATAAAATATCTGACAAGAAATGACCTTATGTTGGAAATGGCCAAAGAATGAAATACCAATTTCCTGAAAATCAGAAATATCTGAAAGTAATATAAGGGGCTTAAAATGGACAAGGAGAAAAAAAAAAAAGTCGACTAATCTTGTTTTTGGCTGTAGTTTGCATCTTCAGGTTTATCATCCAGGAAATGGTCTTTCTCCCTCCAAAAGTTGTAGTTTGAACTAGTCATGGAGTCACTATCCTTAGAGGTGTTTAAAAAACAGATAGATGAGTTTTTGATGGACATGGTTTAGCAGGAGATGGGTATGGTTGGACTCGATGATCTCAAAGGTCTTTTCCAACCAGAAGATTCTATGATCAATTAATTCTTGTAGCTATACAAGAGTTAGATAAGTAATGATACTTACGTGTTTTTGTAATCTTTGTTTTCAACTCAGCACCTGGTGCCACACATTTTCTGTGCCTCATCTGTACGTGGGTTGTACAGAACAGGTGTCAAGTACAGACTGGCAGGGTCATGATCTGCTGGAGCTGTGAGAGCGGAAAGGAAAGGGCCCCAGGCAGTCTCCAGGAGCAGAGCCACCTCTGGAACAGAAGTCTGTGTGAAGTGTCAGACAACGGATCCACAACATTTCCAAGCTTTCATGGAAAATTGAATTGGCTCTTAGGTGGGAAATACAGAGGCTGAATTCACTGCTGAGGTCACTGATAATACTAACATTGCAGTCAGGCCCTAGACCATATTCAATGACAATTTGGAACTTTGCTCAGGTCCCGCCTGCTGGAGAAAGAGCTGCTTCTGAAAGAAAACTAAAGGTGTTTCCTTTAGCCAGACGGTCTTTGTTTGCTCTGTCCTGCACAAGCAGGCTGGGTCAGTCTTGATGGCCGTTGTAACCATCCTTAGCTCTAGCTGGAGACAGTGTGCTCATCACAAGGAGAGACAGTAAACCAACAGATACTGATTCCAGTTCCGTAGGTGTTCCCTGTGGAATCTAGGGTTGACACCATTTTTTACTTTAAACCACAAATGTGGCTTAAAGTATCTGACTTTCCTCTAGGGTTCTGAACTGATTAACCCATCCATGAATGATTGAAATTTATGAAACTTTTGAATAATTTTCTGCGGGGCTGTGCTTTTAATGACAATGTTAACAGAAATGACATAAAAGTAACTGTTAGAAAAAAATAACCTTACTCTTCAGAAAAAAAAATTGCTAAACTTTGCTTTTTCTTGGTTGTTGTGACCCCCTAATTTCTGTTATTTAGGTGGTCATGGTTTCTTTGGTATTCCTCCTCTTTTGGGAAGATTTGCTTGCCAGAACGATGACTGCAATTCTGACTGCAATTCGGGAGACTTACAGTTCTTGCCTGAGGGCATTCAAGAAAATACCTCACCTTAAAGTGCATTTTTGAATAGAGGTTAAAAATGCAGTTTAAACTTAATGAATAGTGATGAAGTGTTAAAAGGCAGGATGTATAAATGAGAAACAAAAATGTATTTGATCTATAGTCCTATAGTCTCATTAAAATGGTATTAAAGTTATCTCTCTAGGAAGAATTGTACGGAGTGTGGGGAGATTTGCAGCACTGAGTTTGGCAGAAGAGTTCCTGAGTGCAAGACCTCTTTTGTGGGCTTGATCAGCTGCACTGGCTCTGAAGAACCAGATTCTTCGCTGAATGAGAGTTTTGTCTGGACTGGAACTGCAGCTGAAGCACTGAGCTGCTGTGTTCCATTGACCAGAGCTCCAGCAGGTATGGACTGGGCACCTCTTTGCTAGGGGATAATGTGTAGGAATTTTTGTCAATCTAGAAGATCTACGGCTTTCGTTGCAGGGAAGTAAAAAAAAATTGTTCAAAGCAACCTAATTAAATAAGGTAGTAATGTAAAGGGTTTATAAAATGCTGTATAATTAGCAAATAAAATGATACATTTAAGTTCAGCCCTACAGCCTGTGTCTAGAAGCAAATCGAGTTATTATTTTTTAAGAAGAAACTAAATCCCTGTAACATGTTTTCTAGGATAAGTTTGATAAAATATTCAGTGATAAAACTGTGATAAATTTTGGATTAAGAAATACACATGGTTTGTGAGTGTCAGCATTCTGGCACTGTTACAAATAGTGGCCAATTAATTTTAAACTTGTAAATCCTTAGTAGATCTTTTAACATTAGCATTAAGGAACTCTAGGCAGAGAAATAGTGGCTGCAATTTTATTAAAATAACACTCTCATAGATTGCTTCAGTAAATCTAGATCATCATCAAGATAAATGAAGAAATTAATTAAAAAACCACAAAGACTATATCCCCAGTGATTTGAGCTATTGTACAAAGAAGTGGTGGTACTTAAAGGAGTCTGTAAGTTGAAGGATTCAGTGCAATTGTTTGTGAAATATTTCCCTTTATTTAAATTCTTATCCCAGGAGGAATAATTTCAGAGGTTATCAATTCTATGTAGTTCCATTCTCTTGTTACACAAGTATCAGCACTTATTATAAAATTAACATTTACCAGCAGTTGCAGTTACTGATATTTGAGACTGAAAAATGAAGCAGCATATTTAATGAAAGGAGGACTGGAGGAGCTCAGATCAGCTTACGTAATAGTGATAGAAAAAAGAGACCTTGGCAGTAACAGCTGCACCCACAGTGCTAGCGGTTTCCTATATTTGGTTACTTTTTCAGTGTTACAACTGCATTAGAGCAGCAAGTACACTTTGTAAACTCTAATATCAAATTACATGAATATAATAATTCTTTTTTGTGCACTGAGCATCATGAACCAGACTGTATCACCTTCCTTCCTTTTTCTATAGATGCCTCTTAGGATTTTGCCACAAGTACATGTGTTGCTCCAGAAATGGGTCTATAATATTTATTTAGCCTTTTAACTAGTGTGCTTTGAGTTTTGGCTTTGATACTGACTCTGAAAATGCTTGGCATTAGCCCGAGTTCTGTTTGTCACTCAACCACCGCATTGGAGTTGCTCCGTGAGCACTTACGCATTTGCCCTTAACATAACTTCCTGCTCTTTCACTGGAATCCAAACTGAGTCTTGTTTTCATCTCATCTGAGGAGGCTAAAAGAGTGCACGCCCAGTCACTGTGTCGCAGCTGCTCTCATATATGTTGAATTTGTGAGCCATTGAAGTGCCTGAGCCTTCCTTAAATTAACGAAGGAGTATGACTTGTGTCAAGAAACACAATAGCTTGATTATATAACACTTGCTCACTAGAATAGAAATGAAATTGAGGGATGTGAGTCGTGTCTACAAGGATCATCAATCATGTTCCTCGCTGCTGTTTGCTTTCTAAGACATTAAGTATATAAAACATTTCTTCTGGAGTGATCTACAGAAATTATCTTATTTGGCTGTTATAAAAGACTTGTTTAACTCTGTACCTCAGTCTGCCTAAAACTGCTTGGTGTTATAAGGTAGGACTGGGCCTGCTTGTGGCAAACACATACTACAACTGGCAGAAAACTGAAAGCTGTGTTTGATTACTTGGCAGCATTAGAACGTGAAAATGATGTGAGCTGGAAATATCAACTGTTCTCCATCTTAGAATAAATTTAGGGAATTTATTATTTATTTATTATATATATTGTTATTTATTTAGAGAGAAGGAAATTCCAGTGAGATAATAAAAACTCGTGATAAATAACCCCCCCCAAACTCTTAATATAGTAACCTAACTTTTTGTTTTATGTTACTTCTTGTAATTCATAAGCTCTGCATGCTGTTGTCCACAGCCAGGGGATGCCCCGCCTCATCTGGCCATGATTCCTGCTGTGCAGTTTTAACCTTCTGACTAAAACCTGGACAAATGTTTTACTATGCTGCAGAGTCCAGGTGATAAAACATGCCAGACAGAAGTTTATTGCCTCCTTTATGTGGTTTCCACACTGAAACTGGCTTGGGTCTGGTTTACCTGGTGCACGCTTTGGAAAATGAAAAATTAAATTTCATATTTTAACAGTTTCATGAAAATTAAAATTAGCTTCTGCATTTTTCCAGAAATTCTTTTAATCTCATGGTCAGTTTTACGAATGTAGTTATTATTAAAGGTGTGTGAACCTGGGGGAAATATTGGAGGGAGGACAGATTCTCTTGTGTGACTGAAGGAAGAAACTCCAACTTTTTAATATGTCCAGGAATATTGTATAATTAGAGGCAATAGAGAAAATTTATGTGAAAAATCTAATGAATAAAAAAATGAAACTCGTAGAGCTGGAAAATATGTTTTTTAATGATCCGGAAACAATGAGAATTTTCAAAAACATTTTCAAAAGATTCACAGTACAGTACAGCTTACTGACAACATACACGTAATTTATTTTTGAGAATGATGTTTGTTGTGTTTTTCTCCACAGATACACCTGGGATGAAAACCTATAGCCAGTGTTAGAGATGCTGCAGGTATTTGGCCTCCAGTTTTGAATCTGTAGTCCAAACTTTGGAATTACTGTTACATTGCTACAGTTTTATGCTATTAATATAGACGGCTTTTCCCGTTGAAGTGTTTCACTTTAAGCTAAGTGGCTTTTTTAAAAAGTAAGGCTTTGTAGTTTACTCCATATGTGAAGGCAATCACCCCCACATTTATGTGTATAAATGTAGTTCATCTGTGGGACACAGAAATACATTACATTTCAGATGGAGAAAATGTGAAACCATGATTTGAAATTATCTGGGTAAAGTTCCTTTGCCTTCTGGTGACAGCGTGGAGAATGGAACACGTTATGACGTCGTGCTGGGGGTGTGTGTGTGTGTGTGTACCTCTGTGTGTGTGTACCTCTGTGTGTGTGTACCTCTGTACCTCTGTGTGTGTACCTATGTGTGTGCGTACATTCACGTGTGTTAAATTTGTGGCTAAGCCACTTCAGGATGGGCAGCAGCCATTAAGATGGGCTGTGTTAGTTTCAACTATTATTGGGAGAAATATTAGTGAATTGTTAAAATTACAGCCAGGTATCTGAGGAATTTGATTTGGGTTTCAGGGTTTGGTGGGGCAGTAGCACACCAGAGCTGTTAGGGAGCCATTTAACCCTGCACCTGCCAAAAGGTTGGGAAGGTTAAATGAGAGTTAGAGCAAAGACATAATTTAATGGGTGTTTCCCTATCCCTCTAGATTACTTCTGCTTTTTTTCTGATGGTATAGTCTGCATTTAGATTGTACACGTCCTGTCTCCCCCTTCCTTTATTTTATTTTGAGAAGATACTTTAAACCTTAATAATATTTTTCCCCTGTAAGACAGGTGTCTTATTTTCTGGCAGTTCACTGTTCATAGGTTTCAGTATACATCTGGGCAATGTGTACACGAGTTTGGTGCTCAGATGTTTCACTTGGCCTACATCAGTCATAAATAATGGCTTTTGTTAAATGTTTAATTATGAACAAGAAAAAATACTGTAAATGCAAGATCAAGCTAAGTTCAAAGCTATGTTGGATTGTCAAATACTTAATGTATTTGCCCTGTAGAAAATATAGCTTTTCTACAAATTGGAAATGTAACTCTGTCCTTGAGCTACCTAATGTAATTTCCTTTATAAGGACTTCTTTGTCCAGGTTATTCTCCTACCTGTATTTTAAGCTCATATACTGCACTTTCTCTCTTACTACTTTAGCTATTGTTACTTTGTAAAATCCTCTCTAATAGCACTTGTTCTTTTTCAGCTTGACAGGTGGCCTTCCTTTCTTGTGACCTCTGCGTGCTTTGAATACTGATAGATAAGATATGATTCACCTTGTATATACAGGGGAGAAAAGTTTAGCTTTTTGTTGCAGCTGTTATTGATATTAAAGGCTACAAAGGTCTCAAATCCTTAAAGAGGATCCTTCAAAAAGCTGCAGCAAGGTGATGTCTCAAGACTTGACCCTTCATTTAGCATCTCTCAGCAGAGATATGTGTCCATGCTGTTATTCAGTACAGATATTTTATCACATTTTATATTTCAGGAATAGAATTTTCTATATTGAAGATGCCTAGAATTTTATCTGTAGCTATTTTGGATTTGTTATTCAAAAGCATCTCAGTGACTTAGGTATCTGAGTCCCAGTGAAAGTCAGTGGAACCTAGATAAATGGTTTTAGAGACAGGTTTATAAGCATTTGCTATAATTTCAGCATGCCGCTCCCCACAGAATCTTAATTACTAACTGAAGTTACAACATGCCTTGAACTTCTTTCTAGCCTGCAATAATTATCTCTGAAAAGATACTAGTCTTGATAGCTGGGTGCCTTGGCTGCACAAGTGAAAACTTTACTGTTTATTTTTATGCACTCCTCTTACTGCATCTCTGGAAATCTCCATCACTCACTTTGGCTGGCATTCTTCTAATTTAATCGACTATGCTTGTCAAGACTGTATATCAGACTCTGCAGACAATCAGCTAAGCCCTTAGTCATCTGTCAAATAATGGGGTCTTAGGTGCACCGAGGATAAGTTGCCAAAGTAGGGTACGTTGCATTCTGAAGTTTAAACTGGAGCCCTGTTTACTCATAATACAAAAAGAGCTTTAAGAGATTGATAGTCTATTTGAAATTCCTTTGAAAATTTATCCCAGATGGGATCTTTTGTTTGTCTCTTGTGCGCCTCTTCTTTTATAAAAGCCATTCTCTTAGATCCACACTGCTATAGAACCAGAAAACTGTCAGAGCCCTGCTGATCCAATTACAGTTTTAAAACTTTAAAGCTTCTGATTTACAGTAAGCTCGTTCCAGTTAAATACAAAGGAATATTTTTCTTCGACTCTACATTGTTTAGCAGTGTATTTCACAGTATTTTTCACCTCTTTTTTTCCCCTTCACTTGTAGGAAACAAAATAATCATAGAATCATACAATGGTTTGGATTGGAAAGGACCTTTAAAGATCATCTGGTTACAAACCCTCTGCTGTGGGCGGGAACATCTGTCTCTAGGTAAGGTTTCTCGAAGCCATCCAACCTGGCTTTGAACACTTCCAGGCATCCACATGCTTCTCTGGGCAATCTGTTCCAGTGTCTCACCATCCTCATAGTAAGGAACTTCTTCCTTATGTCTAATCTAAATTTACCCTCTTTTAGTTTAAAACCATTGCGCTTTGTCCTGTCACTATAAGCACTGGTAAAAAGCCTCCCCACCTTTCTCATAAGCCCCCTTTTGGTACTGGAAGGCTGCTCTAAAGACTCACTAAAGCCTTCTCCAAACTGAACAACCCCAACTCTCTCAGCCTTTCTTCTTAGGAGAGGTGTTCCATCCCTCTGATCATTTTCATGGCCCTCCTCTGGATCCATTCTGACAGGTCCACGTCGTTCCCCTGCAGAGGGCTCTGGAGCCGGATGCGATACTGCAAGGGGGGTCTCACCAGAACAGAGGAGGAGAACTGTCTCCCTCGACCAGCCTGGGATACTGTTGGCTTTCTGGACTGCAAGCATACATTGCCAGCTTATATTCGTTTTTTCACCTGTTTCATAGGAATTAAAGGTAGGGGATAATTCGTCTTCCTAACCTAATCAGAGCTGGATTATGAGACATGCATGGTTCTTCTGTTGAGTAAGGCAGTGTTGTACCAGAAGATAAAAGATAATTTCTGATTGTTCATTTTTTTTTTTTGTCTTTTGTTGTGTGAAACCATCAGGAAGATGCTGATAAAGACAGTGTAGGACTGTGTAGTGGAAGACACTAACTTTGCAGTAGGTGGGGTGAATGTTTCCTTAGGGTTTATTTACTTATAATGCAACTTGTAGACAAAATAGTTAAGATAGCTTAGGCTTGTACTGCTGTAACTGAACTATGTAATTAATGTCTCTTTTTAGGCTGCCTTAAACAAAAGAATTTCCTGGCTCCCCAATCATGCATTCAGAGCTTTCTCCAGGAGGAGAATGCTAAGAAACTTGTATTCTCCTTTTTTTCCAACACTCCTCAGCCCACCAGGAACTACAGAGCCATGAAGTGTGGAGATTTTGTGAAACAATTTCTGGTGAAGTCTACTGGAGATATTTGTATATTTAGTTAGTTCAGTAACAGGGTAGCTGCATTCCAAAAGCAACAAAATTTTGTTGCCAAAAGGTAGATAATTGACTATTTCAGCCTCCCAGTAACAAAAAGGTTGAGAGGAAGAAATAGTCTCTAATGTGCAAAATGCTTTGTGATTCTTCAGGCATCAGAGGTTACGCTGAATAGAGATGACCAAAATAATTATTTCCGAACAATCTTGTAATTAGTTTAAAGAGGCAGCATTATACAAACAAAAAGCAATATTTAAATGTCAGAGTTCCTCTGGATGGCATCCTTCCCCTCCAGCATGTAAACTATGCCACACAGCTTGGTATCATTGGCAAACTTGCAGTTATTTTATACCTGCTGTTTAACTGTTTTAGATATAAATGACAGCATGGGTTTTTGTTTAAAATGTAATGTTCTTAAAAGCATCTGCTCAGTTTCTCTTAAATAATGATATCGTTCTCAAAAAAAACATTCAGAAAAATACTACTTACTTTATCTCACTTATGTAGATGAATTTAGTGAATTAATCCCATTGTATAGCAATGGCTACTTTAGGTATATAGAGTGGCAAAGCTTTACCTGAATGGTAATGTTCAGTACAAAGGTGTCTGAGGTGACAGTTCCGCTGAGCACCAATGAGGCCTTCGATGGAAGATGTGTTTGTGCAGATCGGTTTTGTGATCGCAGAGCAGCTGAATAATCATCTCTGGATCTAAAGAGAGTTCTAAAGCACAGTAAAAATGTTTACATGAACCATGCATTGTTTGTGTCGATACCCACAATGGTTATTTTCATAAGTTAGACAGATCACAGAGGGAACGTATCCAAGCCTACTCTGTTGTGGGAGTAGTCATGTTGTCACATTTCAGGCAGAATTTCCGCAGAGCCCGGGGGGGTTTATGGATAATGACACATTTGGAACTAAAGGCAGAAGTGACAGAGTTTCTTCATGTTGAAAGAAATTTTGCTGTTGTGACATTGTTAGTCCTTGCAGCGTGTGTAGGTCTAGCGATACATACAGCACAGTTGTGTGGAAGGTGCACATCAGTTTGGCAGTTCTCTAATGTTCTTCATCTTCAATAAATGTGTCTGTTGAGTAACACTGGAAAGCCATTTCTCTAGAGAGTATCTTCTATTCCATTAACAGGTCTCTTCCACCTATATCTTTCGTTTACACACTAAAACAAACAAATGAAACCCATCATTCTCATTTTCATTTCTTCTCTTCTATCTCCTGGTCCTGCTTCTCTCAGCTGTACAATTCTTCGAATTATGTTGCCTGTGCACTTCAGAAACCTGACGGTCTTCCTGCCTTTATTTTTCTGACATAATATTTATATACATTATAAGATAAATTTGAAAATGCTTTTCTGTGTTCTGTTGCAGTAGATCTTGTTATGGCTGTTATTGCTGCAGTTACGAGTATCTCATCTATAATTCCATACAGCCCTGCTGCCTTGCCTGTTTGGGATTGCACCTAAACAGAGCAAAAGTAAGGTGGTTTGTAAAGTAATTCAAGTGAAGGGTGGGAGTGCAAAGGGAGAGAGATAAAGTGATAAGTCCTCATGCTCCTACCACTGAACAAAGGATGGCAACTGAAGAGTCCTGGGATGTGTGTGTGCATCCTATTTCATCATCTTCTATTGACTTGTCTGCTCTTTTGACTCGTCTGACAACCATTTCTTCAGTGAGCAATCGTACAAATGTGCCTTTGCTGTAAAACTCTGTTCCTCCGAAGACCTTGCCATCTGGAACAGCCTTTCTGAATCTCTCTGCCTCGTTGACTTACTGTATCTTTTAAAATCTCTTTGGAAAGCTTTTTTCACTTGTCTGAGCCTCTTAATACTATATTTCATCTCTTCCATTATAAGCTATTTAATTTAGTGATTACATTATTCTAATCTGTAAGGCACCTTAAAATACTATTTGGAAGAGAAATGCTCTGTGTTAAAATGGTATGTTCTATTGCACGCTTACTTTACAGAGAAAAACCTACATTTGAAGTTATTGAGCACAATTATTTTTATGTTTTTTTTACCAGCATCTCCATTTTGAGAATGTGTTGTCTACTAGTAAAAATGCAAGTCAAATTTATTTTTTAAGGTCTTTTGAAGATGTCTAGGCCAGAAAACATAGATGACTGGGCCACAGTTGCTTGTATTTACTTGGTCATATGGGAAAGAAACCCAGTAATAGTAAATAATTTGTTTTCTGGTGTATATCTTTCTTATCAGGGATAACTGTCCCATATGTGAGTGGGACAAAACTGAATTATCATGAGGAATCTAGACTTAAGACCGAAAGAGGCCAAGACTTGTTGATGAGGAAAGGGACTTCTGTAATTGTTGACTCTCTGCTATCTGATTCATTGTTATTTGTATGGACTTATGTGCTGCTGGGTCTGAGACTGCAGGTTTTAAGGGTTGGTGTTAGCACTGCCTGATCAGCTTTTAATCAAGGCAAACATTTTTTTCCATTTGAAAATAAGTAAGTCTCATAGAAGGAGTATTGGTCATCGAAGACCCACTTATATGGCAGGAGCACAGCAGCAGATCTTGTGGAAGTTCCATGTATGATGGTGTAGCTCAAGAGAAAGAAGCGATTGGGTGTTGACAGAAAGGGGATGTCCCATGTGTGACTGTCTCTTCCGTGAATTGTCTCCCATAAAGCCGAAGGGCAGCACAAAATTATCTTTCCTTAGAGACTCATCCATTAATGATGTTAATGGCTGTCAGTTATGCTCAATTTGATAGTTATCAGAAATGATTGTTTGTATCTGTGGTACACATAGATATAGTTAGGAAAGTGTCCCTGAACTTTAGTTATCCCTAAAAGATTTTGACTTATTAGCGTTGTAATTTGATTGCTAATAATCCTTTGTTGATGCTGTATACATCATGCTGGTTCTTAGTTGATGTGTGTGATGGGAATATTGGACTGTATTGTGAAAAAAGCAGTTTACAAATGTACATATCATGTATGATGCCTTGTCAGTGGTGGAGAAAGGGCTACTGACATCAAACCTTTTGAAAGGCCTCATACCACAGGGGCTTCCAGCTCAGCAGAACCTATGTCTGCAAAGCAAGAAAGAGGTACTTGAGCACAGGTGTCAGTTTGGATGCCATGATTTGTCTGGCATGACTGTATGACTGAAGACCCACAGGAGTTGGCTGCTCCTCTGGCCTTGAGCAAAGAAGCTAAGCAGGAAGCTCCAGCTCGTTTACAGTACGGGTAATCTGTGTAGAGGTAACTGAGTTGCTCCTCAGATTTCCCCCTTGGGAATTTCTGCTCATCCCGTTATAACTCGTCAAATCTCGGAAGCCTTGCTTTATCACACTGGGCTCAGTTAAGTAGTATAGTTACCTATTTATGTAAAATATCAATTTTTCCCAAGTTCAGAGGGAGACAAGTACACAGGTTCTGATTTGGCCTGATGCCCAAGGCTTGGGTTCAGATTCATTTCCATATCCAGACTTCTTGAAGCTTCAGGTCTGGTTTGGAACTCATTATTGTAATGCATTATGTTAATGCTATAGATGAAATTCCAATTCAATCTTCCTATAAGAAAGCCTTTGACATGATATATTAACCATCAGATTAGAAGTAGACTGACTAATTATCATTTAATGCAATTGAATGCCAGGGGTTGTTATTTGATGAGGCTGGCTGGGTGGGGAATATAAATCTGTTAGTACCAATATCGTGATGAACTTCAGATGGAAGTGAGATTAAAATTTCGTGAATGTAATAATTATTCACAGTCATTATTCAGAGTGACACACCACAATTCCATGAAAACGCTAGCACATACCTTTTCATTCAGTTGTACTTTTAGGAAAGATATGAATATGATCCAAATTGTAGTTTCTATGGACCGACATGCTGCTATTCCTTTAACACTACTTTGTGGGTAAATGTGTCTGCACATCTGTATTTACCTGCAGGAATCCAGCAGAAGTGTACTTGTTCCCTGTTGTAAGGGCATAAAGAGTGGCAAGGAAATAAACCCTCCGAGTCAGTAAGTCTAAATCCATGCTATCACAGAAAAACTTAGCCTGAACTCATCAGTCCACTCTTCTATCTCTTTCAGATGGTTCTCTGCCCATCCTTATTTTTTGGGCTGATCCTCATCTGGACCTACTTGATGAGTAATTTCCAGTGTGACAACTAATCATATATTTTACTGAAGTCCAGATAGATTAGACTTATCTCATCTTCCCTTCCAAGAAAGTGGTTCTCTTAGAGAGAAGGAAAAAAGGAAAAGCCAGTAGGTCATATCACTAATCTTTCCGTGGAAGCCTGGGATCCACTGGATCTTGTTTTTTAATTTCCTTTCTAAGTCTTTATTCCCCCCTTTAAGGGTGTTTAAAATCTTACATGCACTAGAGCTGCAAGAATAGGTCCATGATTGCATTCATCACTTTTTTCTCAATTTTAAAATAAAGCATTGCTTTCACTGGTCTCTCATCACTTGGAGAGTCATTTGCTATCCCTTAATTAAAAAAACCTTGAAATCCACAAGACTTCAGCCTTTATATGCCAGTTACTTTAATACTTTGGGGCGGTGATTCTCTAATCCTGCGGAGTGATAGACTTAGTATTTTGTTTCATCTCAGCTCTGGTCCTTTCTGTGACTGTGATCTCAGCCGTATTTCTTTTGTCCCAGGTTCAGTACTCCTGTTATTAAAAATTCAGTGTATCCATTTCCATTTTTTACTATATCTAGATTATATTTTATCTTACTCCCTAAAAGCACCACTTTGACTTTTTCTGCTATTCTTTTATTCACGATCAAATATTCTTGTGCTATTTGTTTTTGTTTTCATTGTAAAATCATCAATGTGACAGTTTTGATTTTCTAGCTTCTAAAATTCAGCTTCTTTACTAATTCTGTTCTTTTTTTTCATTCTCGGTGGGCTTTTTCTCAGCACCTTTTCTGAGGTGTTTTTTTTCTCCAATTAAATGACGATTAGATGTCCAGTCTGTATCGGCACATTTTAGAATTTTCCATAATTAAATTATTTTCCTATGTATTTAGGTCCAAAAAAATTCAAATAATGTCTACTCATATACAACTATGACCATAGGATCTTGTAGGAAACTTCTTAAACTATACCAATAGTTTTACAATTGCTTCTCAAAATCATTTCAAACCATTGTTTTACCTGCGGTATCATTTCATAGCTCCTGAGAATTTCTTACATTTATATATATGCAAATATAAGCACTATTCTTTTAATTATATATATTTTTTGAACAGCTTTTAAATACTTTTTATTTTAGTAATGATTTATTTACTTTTACTGAATTTTTTATTTTGTTCATCCAGTACTTCTGACCCTACCTTCCCTCCACATCATCTCACTGGTTCCAGATCATATCAAGACAAGAATGTGAAAAATGGAATGTGTTTATTTTTTACTGCTACTCAAACTGTACGCAGGAATATTATGTGTGTAGACTCTGTCTTCATATCAAATGTGTTCCTTTATTAAGTGATGTGCAGTGGCAAATGATGTGTCAGAGATTATTCCACAGCTGTTTAACTGCCCATTTCTGGTAGCTTGTAACAAAAATAGAGATCTTAATTAACACAACAAAAAACACAGTTACAAAAATGTCATTGAATACCTAAGGGTGCCCATCTTGGAATGCTGCAAGTATCTCAGTTTTTCACTAAAGGAAAATTTAACAATAAGTTTAAATGGAGGCATCTGAAATAGTTGATGAAAATGCTGGAAGCCATCATTCTTCATTAATAGAACATGCAATCTGCAGTCAATATTTTGCACAAATTAGAAACTATTGCAGTTTTAGCAATGTAGGAGTTTTAAACACAAATACTTCATAGGTGAATCGGTGTTTTTCTTAGGTTGGTTTGTGGGAACCTCTCTGATGCTGATCTATGCAAAATTCATATTTAATAGTGCAATATCTAGTATAGAGGAAATATTTTCAAGGCAATAATATTGTGTAATATTATACAATAAGTATATTATGCCTCTGGAAGACTGGAAAAGATATGTCTAGTGTGGGCCATGTATGTACAGACCACCATGGGCACACGTCTCTTGGAAGGGACATCAACATTGGAAACCCAGCTCCAAGTGTTTTGATAAAACCTTCAGTATTTGAGGTAATGCCTCATAATTTTAAGACAGTTTGAGTTAATGGTAAGGGAAGAACCTTAAACAGATTTGAAAGAGTTTTAATTTATAGCTTGCTAAATTTTAACCTAAAATATATTTACTGCAAAAAGGAGGGAAGGTTTCAAAATGTAAGGGCTAGTCTTTGTCTCCTAATTAGGTATTATTATATGTTTGATTTTCCCTCTTTTCACCTGACCCCTGGTGGCTGCACTTCTGCTTGAATGAAGTCAAGGTGTCAGCAGGTGTGGCATCTTGCTAGGTGGAAGCTGTCTTTAAATCTTGAGTGCTGTAGGGCACCTGCGAGGTTCAGACAAAACGTCTGGGACTGTTTTCCAAATGATAAAATCAAAAAAAGACTTAATTAAGTATGTTTGCCATAGCTCAACAGACACACTTCCAGACCTGAGTAACCTTCTCTGTCACAAGAGGATTTACTGAAGTATAGCCGCAAGAATATGAAATATGGTCATGTGGGTTAACAACAAGAAAGGATGTGCCTTTTGTCATGGTTAATGGATAAAAGTCTGAGAAAAGGGCTTACAGGACATATGAACTGAAGCTGTGAATTTTAAGATCTCTCTAGTGTGTTTATCTGATCCGTTCCTTCAGCAAACAAAACTACTGAGGAAAATAAACCTTTATTCCAGCAGAAGAAAATTCATTCCTGCATGGCTGTTCCGTGTAGTTAAGTTATTATCAGAAAATTTTTAATTTGACAGTCATTGCTGCCTGCAGAGGTGTCAAACTTGTTCTTCTTTTGGGCACAAAAGGCTGAAAATGTAAGTTAAAAGCTATATCATAACCTACGGGTATGTTCACAGATATTTTAAAATAACTGAATTTTTAATTAATCGTATTTGTGTGTAAATGCTAAAAACAAGATATCCCCTACAAAAGTGTTCTATAAAACAGCAGTCTGATTAATTAATGTGCCACAGGCATTTGCAAGAGCATATACATATTCTTTTGGAAAATCCCTGTAGTTTTCATTTATTGCAAAATCTTGCAAACATTTGTCAATGATGTCTATTTTTAGTAACTGGCTGTGTTTCGGGGCACCTCTCTCTAAATTTGATGTGTGCTATTAATGCCACCCGGTGGATTAGGTCCTGTGAAATGAAAAAGAAAGGCAAAAATATCGTTATTAGCAGACATTGACTTACATTTTTATAAGATGTCCTTAAACAATTGAATTTCCCCTAATTGGAGTGGTTGCAGTCTTTCAGATTAGGAGGGTTTGGTGTTTTTTAAGAGGTTACCTTCTGCGCTGCAAGGTGGTTGTCAGCATGGGTCCAGTCTGGTGTTAACAACCACGTAATTTCCAGTGAGAAGGCTTTTCTCTACCTCTTGCCTTTTTTAACCTGAAGGAAGAAATTAGATATGTGAGGGCTTCTTATCTGACTCATGCTCTGTTGATCACAGATTTCCCGTACGACTTTAAGCAGGCAGTGACATATTTTTCGGCCGTGCAGAGCAGATCACCCCAAATCAGTGTTCCCCCTCTCTAATGGAATCGAGTGCGGGTTGCGGACAGCCCACCCGGCACGTGAGGGGATTGCACGAGCTGGGGGGGGGAGGGCAGAGGTGGAACGGAAGGAGAAGGCAGCTTACATGATGTAATCTCTTCTCGTATGATTTTTGACATAGTGGAAAAATAAGCTATATGAGCTCAAGGTGCCCTCGGGCGTCGTGAGTTGCCAGTGGTTCTTACTCAGCACATCGCTGACCTTGGCACGGTTACAGAATCACATTTGGTCACAGATGAACTGCTCCGGGGGAGTTTATCCAAACACTGAGGCACAAAGGCACCTGGGTGCCTTAATCTTACTGACTTCCGAAGCTGATCAGAACTGACAGGCCTCCATAGAATATTTTGTTTTCGACAGTCTGGCGTTTTGCTTTGGAAACCCACCAGGTAGGGAAATCTCACTTCGCTTCTAAAACTCGTTATCTGACTTGTCCAAGGTGGCCTTTGGCAAGCACACAACTGGTTATAAGGCACCCAGGTCTGAGGTTGGTTCCTTGTGTGTGTGCCTTCTGCACTGATGTCTTCTCAAGGTTTGGTAGGTTATTAAAATTCAAAGAATTTCTGAAACTCTGAGAAGAACCTCTCTTAGGCTTATGTCCAAAAATCCTCTGGCAGTGTGTATTGAAGTTATCCCTGCAAGGAAACTTCTAATGCTTTTTGTTCTTCTACATTGTTCGGTCAGAGGGTGGGATTATGGCCCCTGCTCTGCAGGAAGTGGCTTAGAAATGGCAACTGTATATGCTTAATAGTTGTAAACTTCATTACTTCTACACTATCTGAATTTGTAGTTGCACAATCTGGTGGAATTGTAAGATACATTCAAAAATTTATTTTTAAAAGTAGATTGACATTTTTCAAAGCCAGTTTTGTTTGTATATAAAAGTGTTTTGAAGCCTTGTTATGTTATCTGATCACACCTCTGACATCTTCATTGCTATGGGATTGTTACAATGATGTCTCTTTACATGAGATTTGAAAACTACATGATGGTAGTATTTTAGATCTGTGGTGTTGAAAGCACAGCTTTAATATTTCAGGCTTAAGAAGATCTAAAACAAGTCTACATCCTAAAAATGGATTGAATTTCCATATTTAGTTGCCAGGATTTTTTCTTATGGTAAATTATACGTCTTATGTTCTTGTTACTAAAGTATTATTATTTTTTGATGGCTGGTTATGATCTGAGAATACTCAATATGTGTTATTTAGGACATTGATCTGAAAATATTAAGCCACATCAAACTAGAATATTGATGTCAAAATATTTCTTGGTGTAAAACTACATGTGAACACTTAATACTTGTTACTTCAATTCAGACCTTCTCAGTTGAGTGAAAGTGTGTCACGAATACATAACCAAAGAAGCAGGCAAACAGCACGGAGCACATGGGTCACTGCGAGGAGTTCTTCAGACCCATTGTGCAGTCTTGTTTCTGCTGGTGTCCTGCAGGACAAGTGCCGTAACGTCTGCAAGATTCAAGGTTGTGCAATGCTACTAAACCTCTGCTCTTTCCTAGGAGGGTCTTGGTTGTTCTTCAAGTCTGGCTTTTTCAAGGTTTATTCCCTGACATCCCAGTGATGTGGGTGCTGAATTTCCCAGATCTGCAGCCTCTGTGTTGTTACCTTCTCTTGCTCTCTGTTTTCTGTAGTCACAAAGTCAGCCAAAGTACCAGATGATGTTCAGCATCTCATTAGCATTCAGGAGGCTGTGGGCATTCAGTTCCAGGGGATTCAGTTCCAGGCCAGGAGTCACTGACAATACATTTTCTACAGTCTCCTTTGTTACCACTCCCTTTGTTTCAATTGGCAGCTTCAAACTTCTCACATTTCTGTTCTTTGAATATTCCCAGCATCTCAGGCTTTTGCCATGCATAATGTCATTTTCTGCATCTCTGGATTTTAGGATGAAGAAGGTATTCTTGGGTCACAGTAGGCTTTTTAGATAAGGAGTTTTTTGGGGAAAAGAGTGTCAAGTTGAACCAGCTGAAACCAAAGTCAAGAACGAGCCGTTTCAAGACAGGTCAGGGAGAATATATGGAGCCTTTGCAATAAAGCCTCTAGTGTTTAACTCCTGTTCTTTGGGTACCCTGTGACATATCTGAACTTCATTCATTACTGGTGGGACCTTTTCAGAATAACTATGAAGAATTATTCTCTATTAATAAATCCCTGAAAATGTTGCAAATTTGAACTACAGAAGTTGCAGGATTAAGATCTTTTGTTTACAGAACTTGCAAGCACTGAGTAAGGCTCATGCGAGCAGAAACATTAACATGTTTTATTCTATGTCTGGCTATTGAATGTTTAAATAGCTGACAGAAGTATTTACTCTTTTATTTTAAATAGTATATTTCCAGAATTAACCTTTACTATTAAATTTTCTTCAAAACTATAAACAGATTTATTAGCATACTATCTCTTGCTAAGAAGATCTGGAGACTCAAAGTATTACAAAAAGACCTGACATTATTGTAAGGAATGTTATCACTCTAAGTCTTCTGTCTTTCCTGTAGACCTGGTGTTTTCAAAGGTTAGGAATATAGGGACTTTACTGATATCATCACCTCAGGTAACTAATATGTTAGAGGATCTGTTCTGTGTTATCAGGCATAACATGAAAGAAAAGAAAAATCCACATATTAGTTTCTCCAAATCTTATTGGGGGTACCTCCAGATTCTGTGATGCGTTCTGCTGTGTGTGTCCACTGTAGTATTATTGAATCAAATTTATTTTGGCTTCATGTTGAGGTATAGGGAATGATTATGAATTTCACTGAACTCGTTACTCCATTACCATTTTGAGGAAACTGCACTGAGCTACAGAGATACCAGGTATATCACACAGTGCAATCCCTCTTCATCTTCAAGAAACATGACTTCTGAGGATGTTATTTATGCAGGGCACTTTGGAGTGATAACCTAGAAGATGCCAGAATATCCACCAAAAAAGTCCCCCAAACAAAAAAAAAAACACTAACAGAAAAGGACAAAGGAGATGAGGCCGTGTTGTTTGCCTTTGAAAATAGGAACAAAATGCTGTATGTTACTAAGAGTAGCACAGGAATTAACTCCACAGGAGTAATTCATCCTTACTGTGGGAAGCTGCTTGTGTATCTTGGTTGACCTTCTAATGTCTTCTGTGTTTTATCCACTGTTCTTTCACAAAATATATATTGGTTAATGATGCAGTTTACCCCAAGACTCAATAATAAGCGCTGGATAATATTTTTGGTACTCTTTGGCATAGAGACTAGATAGGAAATATAGACACATCCTCTCTTCTGGGTAGCATTTCAACACACTGATTGATGCATCAGACAACTGGTGTGCAGACTGCTGAACCAACTGTGCATGAAGCACAAAAAGTGTTATGGAACAGCTAAGGTAGTGGGGCATCTTGGAATGATAGAGGAACAAGTGACCTGAGGACATGAAACAGAAGTGAGCCTCCTATGTTCTGCATCTGCTAGAAATAATGTTCAGTAGTTGCAGATAAGTCTTGTCTTAGCTATTCTGCCAGCTGTTGTAAAACTCTTAACATTTTATAGCATCACTGGAGAAAACGGGCGAGTCTGTCCTTATTATTCATTCACACCAGTTCAGCTGTTTCCTCTAAGCTTTCTCTCCAACTGAGGCTCTTGCAGCCTCCTCTTTTTTTCACTCGTCTACATTTTTGGTTTTTTTGCACTGTCATTGTCTTTGGTTCATCCCTTCATCCCGGCCAGGACTGCTGCCTCCCCTCCATGGGGGAGAAACCACAGCCGAAAGCTCTGTTTGACCCAAATGAGCGTACCCAGAGTCAGGTAGCCCTCAATTATTCTTCCCAGGGCTCTTGGTCCTTTTGCTGTTGGCTGTTGCTGTCCCCCTTGGCTTCTAATCTACTTGTGATGATAAGGTAGAGTTTCACACTCCTGAAAATGAAAGCTAAGATCGTGGCTTGTCCTTCAACAGTAGAGATGGATAATGGGCACTTTAGTGCATTTCTTTGAATGCAGAACCAGCTGAGCTAACTGTTTCCGTAAAAGTCCAGTTGATTGCTGTAGGTATTACATTTATTCTGACAATGATAAAATGATTGCTTTAGTATCTGGCTGGGTAACCCACTTACAGCATGTGCACCAGTATTATGCGAGTGTTTCAATTGTGAAAATCATTGAGATGTAAATGTCATGATTATAATTTATCTTCATTAAAAATTCCATTGGAAGAAGGGAAATTAATACATGTGCTGTATAGAGTACGAGACACTGAAAAGTAATATGTTATACTGAAAATAGGGACATGGGAATGTAACTGCATCAGAAAATAACTCAGAAGCACGTTCCGGTGATGTGACAGGTGGTTATCTCAAGGGCATTGCCAGAAATATATTATTGGCTCTCAGTTCTAATCTGGAGTGGTGTAACATTTCATCTTTCTCTAATAGCAATCTTAACACCTCTTTCCCTTCCCCACCCCACCCCACAACCGGCAAACAGACGGGGCTGTCATCATCATGTTTTAATGCTTGAAAATGATTGTATCGCCTAAAACTGCCACCGACATTGAGCACGAAAGCCTGCTCTGAATTTTATTAATGTCACTGGAAAGACTTAAATTCATGATCATTGACTCACGTTATTTCTCCTGTCATCGTTCATGGTTCTTTTATGTTTCATGTTTTCGTTATTTTATTTACTTGCTGATTTAGATGATGACAGTGAAACTTTTACTGTTAAATTCAATGTATATCAGCTCAATCCAGCACTTCTATCAATAGAACAAGAATTACTTAGACATATGGGTCTGGGGTTTTTTTCATCTCCACGCTCCTCACGTGCTATGGAGTTTTTTGTTGGTTTTTTTTTTTCTAATCTAAAAGTTGTGATTAGTGTTCATTTTCATCTGATTCCTTTTTTAAATTAAAATAAACTGTATTTTGTTGGTTGAAAATCAAATATTTTAATTGGAAAACAATGGGTATCCACTGAAAATTCATGGATTAGATATAATATGTTCTATTGCTCTGAGATTCTTTTTATTATTTTATTTTCTGATGGCATGTGAGTTCCTTCCCTGTAGTTCTCATATAGATGAAATGTTTAATTACAGTGAATTTCGTTGCCAGATTTAAAAAAAAGAAAGAAAATCATGCTGAATCTCTCTGCAAATACAGAATAATTAGTGAATTTATGTTATTAATTTATTTGCTTTTAAGTTTTAAGGAGTTCTAGTTATTGTCCCAGGATGAAGTCTCTTTCGTTGTCTGTCTCTATGCTGTTGCAGTGCCATTGCCAGTGCCTGGGTTGGTCTCATTGCCAGAGTTGGTACCAAAGGCCTGTGATGTGGTAAAGACATCTTGTAGTTTGAGAAGTTGGTATTCATTACCATATTCTCGATATTAGATATTTGAAAGGGACAACTTTTCCTGAGCCGAGTTAGTTATATAGCCCACATTTTTGTCTGTCAGGTATGGTTTGCGTTCGTTCTTTAAAGTGAATTACAGTGGTGAAAATGTATTGGAACGGGAGAGGGAGCTCTGAGCCTGGCGATGAGGGAGGGAAGGGCCTGCAAGGGCTGGGGGTGAAGGGAGCATCCCTCAGTCATTAAGGGCACAGGGGTTGTTTTTACTGCCATTCCGTACTTTAGCCATAGTTTCACTGAAAGGATGGAGAGTGACTGACCTTGAAAATGAAATAAAACCAAACAAGGATAGGTAAACGGTGGAGAAAGTTTCGGGTAAATGGCTGTACATGTAATGGAGCAGCTTGGGGTCCAGGCTCCTCTCCATCCCGTATACAAACAGAAGCATTCCCAAAGGTATTTTGGATGAGTGCTGTGAAAAGTCTTGATATTTTAAGTTTTAATTAACATAAATTTTTAATGTTTCTTCTGTCAGTGATGCAGAACTTGGAATCTACTTTAAGTGCTCTTGTAACAGCTCTTGCCATCCCTTTCTTACATACATATGCTTACAGATAAAGGTACCTGAGCCCTTCTTACAGGCAAACAAACAAACAGTGGCTTCTGGCATAAATTTGCAGTACTTTTTTTTCAATTGAAAGCACAGTGTTAAAAAAAGCTCTACGAAAATGTTTAGGCTGCTTGCTCTGATCAAACACTTTTTTATGAGGTAATTTTCTTCAGCTGTCATTGACTTTAATTCATAGGGTGGGAAAGCACTTTTCTGGTTTTGGCTTGAACTGATTGTGACTAAGTTATTTCACAATTAAATATTTTACTTTCAGTAAAGGCTGTGGAGATTTTGAAGGTTCCCACAAAAATAGAAAACCACACCAAATAAGCATAGTAAACTACTTCCAACCGTGTAGCAAGTAGAAGTATTTGTTCATGGTTCAATTTTTGTTACTTTTTGTATGTTTAAAAATGGATTTTTACCTGGAAAGAGAGTTGTCTTTTAGAACCAGGACTGGTACTTTGAAACTTTATAGGATCAATCATCTTGAGTGTCAAAAAAATATAAATTACTGTTAGCTTCCCAGTGGGCTTCATGAGTTGGTTTGTGTGTTTCCCTAACAGAATCTACAGTGCAAACCCAGAATTCTGCTGGCACATAGTCTGGATTTCTGCTGGTGGGGACATCTGGGCAGTTGATAGGAGCACCTTCGCTTCCCACTGCTGGGAGCAAGGCTTGGGCTGAAAGACTTCCCAGTGAATCATGAATGAGTAGTTAATGCTGAGAAACCACTGCCTTTCACTTTGGTGGTGCTTGTGCTATGCAATAGGTTGCTGAACCATACAAAGCGGCTGTTTGGAGCCATGTCTGCAGCCTGTTACTGCACCCTTTGTGTACCACAGAGCAGTAGTTTAGCTTGGCCAACTCAAGGACAGCTAGCTCAGATTTCAACTGTATGGTGTGTTGAAAGGGTTGTTTTGACTTTTACCTCATGCAAAAGGTAGGAGGTGAATAGTATCAAAAGAACAAGGATTTAAAGACTGTTTGAATTTCAATACAGAAATTAATTTTTTTTTTCATTCGCATCCATGTAAATGGGAAGGAAATGCACCAAAGTCAGTTGCGTTACACAGTTGGAAATTTAGGGCAAATATTCATGACGTAACCTTAGTGGAAGTCTTTCAACTGTGAACATTTCGGACAGAATGCTAGGATACTGACAGTCCGTATGAAATCTTGTGAGCAGACCCGGTACTGGAGATTTTTTTTCCAAGGGGCAGTTAAGGTAATAATTGTGTATCGGTCTTTACAGTGGCAAAGGTTCGGAAACATTAACGTGTGTCAGACCTGCACAAGGTTTTCTTCTTTGTTTCCGCGTTAGTCTGTGGCTCACACTTAGATATAAGAATTGTGTGAAAGGTAGCTGTTAAGTAAATCGAGATGAGAACGTAAATGAAAGCTGTTGCTTCAGAAAGCAAGGAAGTCAATATAAAATGTTTTGGAAGGACTCCTAATGATCTTCTTGATCTTTATAAGAAGTCTCTAAGGATGCACTTGTACAGAGTCAAAAATACATTTTTGTAACAAGAGCTTTTGAGAATGTTGCTGCATTTGTTATGTTTTGCCAAGGAAAGAACAGTTATTTTTCTGACATTCAGATATGAGAGAAGCATGCTGGAGTGCCATTTTCAAGTTAGTAGCAATGCACATTATTAGAACTTTAACAGAATATGGCAGCAAGTAATAACATCTGTGCCTCTCAGCCTTGTTCTTTCACAACATACGTTAGGCACATTTTCTTTGCAAACTGTCAAACGAACATTAAAGTCTGTTTCAAAGCAAAAACGTTCAAAAATATAAAGTGTCATCAGTAGTGATACCCAAATCCAGAGACTGAGAGGTTAATGCCTGCCATTGAAAAACCTTACACTCAAACTGCAAGAACAAAAATGTAACTGATTAATGTTAAGCAGGCAAACCAAGCTCCTGGATCTAAACAGTACAAAAGCAGGAGTTTAGAACCTTACTGGAACTTCAGCACAGCATCGCACACCCACATGGTGTTTCCCTTTTGAGAGAGGTTGCTTTGCATCCCCTTGCACGTTTTGTTGGATTCACCATCTGGATTCTGAGTTTTGTAGAGTTTTGAAGGTCTGTAAACACACCCACAGATTTTTATTTTTTTAATAGAAAAAGTGCTACAGAAACCTTGATAGGAGACCACACTAGAGTAGCATAAATGGATGAAAATCCAACTGATCTTAATCAACCATAAGAAATGCCACTCAACAAGGCAGGAGCGCCTGGCCACGGTAACTATCTGTGCAAATGCAGCGTGGAAAACACTACCCAGACCAGCTCTGTGGAAGAGATTTTGCAGTATGCAAAGAATCATGAACCATGTAAATTAAATGTTAGACAACTGTGTCAAAATATGCAAGAGAGGGCAAACACAGTGTTCTCAGAATGTATGAAGCAATCCTGTTTGGAAGAAACTGTCTATAAGCATAAGTAGATGTGTGGTGAGGCTTGTTCTGTTCAACGCAGAGGTCTCAGATTGTGTCCAGTTTTGGGCACTTAAAGACACATGAATCGATTAGAAATTGTAGCATAGAGAAGCGAGAGTATCAGATTCAGAAAAGATTTTACATTTTATAGTTTGTTTCTTTGTTTTGAATAAAAAGCTGAAGGGTGACAGTAGTACTTCTCAAGTGTGTAAAATAGCAATAGGGAAAAGAAGAGAACAAATTACTAAGTATAGACAGGATGTAATGTGTTTAAGTTGCAGACAGGGAGATTTGGATTAGGCTTTGGAGAAAAAGCATGGTAAGACAAGGCAACAGATTGCTTTAGGTGCTTGTAGAGTCACCAGCACTGAAGGTCAATCAGTGTTGGGAGGCCAGACGAATGTCTGTCATGACAGATGTAGTTATAGCTGGCCCTTCCTTCGGGCGTGGGGAGTGGGCTAGGTGACCTCTGAGTGCCTGTCTTCCTTGTGTTCTGTGAGTCTGTGTAAAACATGTCTGGGACCTTAAAATAAACAAGAAAGAATGCTTATTAACGTGACAGTGGCTGTTGGCATTAACTAGATTTAATCAGGTCTGGTGTCCCTTTTTGTAGAATAATAATGAGATGATACAAGCCATGCCTGCAGCAGTTACTTCTGTTTACAAGGAAGAGAGAAGGATGATCGTGTCATCTAAAGGAACTGCCATTCTCTAAGAAAATGAAGTGTTTGATGAAGACCAGACATCAAACCGACATTTAATTTTAAATTAAAAAAACCTCCAAACCTAACATAATATACTTTCAGGTAAGAGGAACAGTGAAGATTGAATGTTGTTTTTCAATTCAGAAGATGGTTACATGGGGCAGGAGCTGATCCTTACTGAGACAGTGGGTGAATCATGTCCCACACTTGTCTCAGAGAGGAGCACAGCAGCAGCAGTTTGAAACTCAAGACTCTTCCAAGTTTGCCCCTGTGCTGCCACAAGTAGAATAGGTTTGATTTTCTCCAAGATGCAAGTTCCAACTCTAGGTTAACATTATGAACGACTATTAATACTTCTTATTTATTTATTCAATTTGAATTTATTTCCCATTTCCAAAAAAAAAAGAAGAGTCACTTTGATGGCAGCTGGATCTTTAAGGGTTTGCAATGCAGTTGAGCACAAGCAGATGTGAGAGTCTGTCTGTTCTCCACATGAGCATCATGGTTTTCCATAGATTTTTAGAGCAGAAAGGATTTGCCAGGCACCATCCATACCAGGAAGAATAGGATAACTTTTTGCAGTGAGCCCATTGTCTGAGTATCATTCTGATTTTTGCAGGCTTCTTTTAATTTTCATCTGTGAATGCTCAGGAAAGAGACTCTTTTTCTTTACCTTCTCATAAGGAAAATTAGGCAAATTTTTATGTTATGACTTTTATTATTACAGAAATGATCCTTTTATTTCATTACAACGTGAATGTCATATTTATAATATGATTTTTTCTTCTGTACATATAATCTAATTCTGTCCATATCTGCTAAGTATGAATATGTTTTGCTGGAATTTTCCATGTTTTAGAACTTTTTTAAACTTACCCTAGAAATTAGCAACAATGAACTTTTAAGTTCCCCAGACTGCATTGTTCTTAAGACAGATGTGCCAGCTGGTATGTGTTCCTTTTGCTCATCAGAAAGATGCAGCTACTAAGGATAATTGTGACACAGTACATTCTTTCTCCTTTCGAAAAATGAAGACATATAATGGATCCACTGTGTTAAAGGAAAAATATTCTCGACAAGCGAATTTATAAATTTTTCTTTTACACTTATATAACAAAGATAGATGTGTTTCCTTTTAAAAAATAGTTTGTCTGAAGAGACTCAGCCCACTAGTCACACAATAGCAGAATCTCATGCCAAAATATTGTGTCCCTGAATCTGCTTGGTGTGAGACGAGACTGGCTCTAAATACCTTTCCGCAGGCAGGGTGGTATAAAGGGACCTTAGCACAGCTGCCAGTAGGGCTTTGATCTCTGCAAGTTCGTACTTCCCTAATAAGAGGTTGTTCCTTATATAATTCAAAAGAATTAACAGTGCAGCAGGAAAGAGAAACCTGCATATATTTTATGAAAGTCAGAAAGAACCAATATTTCACTGCAGAGAGATGAAGTGAAAGTGCAAAAGCATGAAAAGGTAAATGCTTCAATGAGGCGTCACAGGAGGAGCCTCCCTCAGCCCATATAATCCAAAGTGTCTTTGGGGAGAGATAAGAGCGAAAGGTATCTTAGAAATGGTGGAAAGAGAACAAGGATGTCCTGAAGATTTCGACCAAAATGTTAAAGAGAGTCTTTTGAGAGGGATTCTTGTGGTGATTAACAATTTAAAAGCCCAATGCTGCACAAAACACAGGAAAAAGAAAAATAGAAATAAAAAAAAAATCCTGTTGTGTCATACGGAAGGATTGCTGAAAGGGTGGGAAGTTATTCCTTACTCTGTCGTCTGGTTCATAAGAGAACAAAGTGAAACTCTGCAATATCTAATAATCAGAAATAAACAGAACTAATGGTATTTACGCAGTAAAAATTACCAAGTCCCCAAAAAAATCCAGGCAAGTAATGATGTTGAGGAAGTTATTATAGCTGCCAAAGTGGCAATAAGTAAATAAAGGTAGATTGAAACAGTGAAATAATGTTTCTGCCCATAGACTGGGGTAATTCTTTCGTGTGTGGTGGTGAGAAAGCTGAGCATATACTTCAGTGCCAGTAAATGGAAATGCACCAAGACCCCCAGGTTCCCTTTTGGTTCTCATTGCCATCACTGGGAGATGAGTGCTGTACCAAGCGCCTCTGGCTTTCGCGATCCTGCTCTTAGGGAAGGGAGGAAAGGTCTGCCAGTAAGGAGATGTGTGGTTTCATGTCAGTCTACTTCCCACGTATTTCAAGGCACTGTTTAGAGCAGCAAGTCAATCACAGGCTATTTCTAACTGTGTATTTGCAAAATACTTAGAAAAATAATAGGTTTGTTTTATATCATAATAATAATCACCTACAAGCTATTCTCATAAGCTTAAATTGTAAATAAGCACTGTAGGATTTGACCTAATTACCTATTTTTCTCTATACTGTAGTCAGCAAAATCTTTTCTCTGACTTAAATTGGAATGAAGCTCAAGTCATGTCTTTGTGGAATGCATGGATTTCCCTGTGCAGATATAATGTATCAGATTTGGGGTTGTAGTCAATAAGCAACTGAATAGATTTTTTCTGTTAAAAATATACTTTGATAAAGATTTCAGGATTATTTTTATTCCATGCTGTACAATCGCTAAAGGAAAATCTAGTTTATTAATTTTGAACAGATGAAAGGCCGATGAGAAATAACGCTGATTTCACACAATTTATATAATGGGTCATTTTTTATTATTTCATTATTACATAATCTGCATGTGCAAGTGATATAGAGCAATGAGATCGCTGAATTCAGATGCATTTGCAGAAACACCTTTTAGATTTTATCCATTGTTAAATACAATTTTATTCAGTGCCTGATGCATTCCCTGTTGACTGATGTCTGAATGACTGTATTTCATAAAAGCACGCTGTGTCTTTTCTCCTGTCAAGTCAAAGGAGTGGTCACCAGCGGCATGGTAGTGTATCTCCAAAAGTAATTCTGATTGACTTTGGAAGTACTTAATAAATTGTATTTCTTTCAACAACATTTGATTTAGTTTTGAAGTCTTTGAACATAGATCAAAATAAGGTGGTTTAAAGTCAATACGAATCAAAGCATGGTCTGAAATGTTCATACACCACCTCTGTGGCTGATTGCAGTTCTGTCAGAAATTTTCTCAGATATTAAAAGGAAAAAAAGTCTGTTCTTGAGTGTGTTTCTGGGTTGCACCAACTCTATGTGTTTCACCCAGAAGTTCTTGTATTTATCAGTATCAAGTGGGTGATTATAAAGTTGAAATAAATTTTGGTATTGGAGTTGAACACACAGAGAATCTATGAGTTCCTGCTTTAAAATATAGAGAAAAAAGTCATATTGAACTGTGAATACCAACAATTGTATTTCTATCTGTCTTATGGCGTAATTAATGGAAAAAATCTTTTTGGAACATAAGAAAGGCACACTGTTCATGCAATGGATTGTTCTCTGAGTTATTAAGGAAAATACTTGTTGGAGTCAGAAGTAAAATGTGTTTATTTTCAATGGCACTTTTGGCCACTTTGGATTTGTATTTGGTGGATTACAGAAGGAAGATAGTGGTGAAATAGGAAAAGAAAAAGGTGGAAGAAAAATTATCAGTTAAAATGAATAATAATGATGTATAAAGCTTTTTCCAAGCCATATTCCAAGATTGTAGTTGTCTTTTCTAAGAGCATTCAGGAGAAAGTATTTCCAAGGAATGATTCCTGCTGGCTCTTGCACTCTCTGTTATTTGAGCTGGTTTTATTGGTTTTGTCAGATTTCTTTTGGTGTGAACTGTGTTTGAGAGCCTCAGGTGGGTGCTAACATTCTCAATTTCAAATATTTTTTATTTTATTTTTTTTCTCATTCATTGAATTGGTAACTGTTTCTGGTTTGGAACTTGTTTTGTGGGAGAGTTGTATTTCTTAAGTTCTCTCATCAAGAATGAATTTTGATTCTCATACTTTTTCTCCTTGAAGTGTTTTGCTCTGTCTTTGGATTACAGTCTCACGTTTGTCCACACAGCAAATGTCTGAGACATGCACAGGATTAACATAAAGAAAACCCCAATACATTGTCAAAGTCCCTTTACTAAAAGGAATGTCTACTCTGCAAAACGCTGTGAATTCTCTGCCTCCTGGAAGTGCTGCTGCGCTTGTGGACAGGACAGCTGTTTGAACCCCAGTGCATTGCAGGTAATGCATTTGGGCAGTTAAAAGCAACATCATGCAGATACCATTTCTGCAGGACAGCAGGGAAAGAGCCCCACTGCTTTAAACTCTGCAGAAATGCTTTCAGCTCTGGAAATCTAGCACCAAAACTCCACCGTGTTTGTTCTGGACGTGTAGGTATTTAGAAATGTTTGATTTTGGAGAGCTGTCCTGTGGCAAGGAAAGGGTCATTGGAAATCCCAGTGCTCTGGAGTTGTAGGCTATGTCTGCCTGGGTAAATACCTTCTCTTTGTGGCAAATAATCTGCTAACAGGTGTTCAGGGTTCCTGATTCTCTTAACAGAATTGCAGCTGGACTTGTACGTAGAGCTTAGTTAGCTTTATTGCAATTGTTTCTCCAGCTACACAATGTAAAAACTAAATACCTACCATATGGGGATGCAGGGGAGGTTAATTCATTAATATTTATGTAGCACTTTTAGACACTTTTATAGACATGACTATAAAAATCCTTATATAGATGAGGCTATAAAAACATGAAATTGTATTCCTGCTACTTATAAATTTTTGGCAGTAATGGTACGCACTTTGTTTTCAGTATTGTCTCCATTCTTTTATGCTAACCTTTAATTTAGGTTGGGATAAGTTTAATCTAGTTTTAGTCATCTAAAATTTAGGTATGTAGTTCAAGCTAGTAATTGGTATTCCTGCTGTAGCGAGCAGAGGGAAGATGGACTGATGTGCTGTTGGCTAGTTCAGCAAATCTAAGAGCCTTGCTTGGTGCTTAATTTTTAGATCCTGATCATTTCTTGAGATGAATCTCATCTCTCTGGCAGAAATGTATGTTTGCAGCTGTGGGGAACAACCAGCTTCTGAGTCTGCCTTCACATACATGTCTAGAGCATGTCTAAATCCAGTCTAAGCCTATCTGCAGGTGGTGCAAAAGTAAATGCTTCTCTTGATAGAAAAGTGTAATTTATTTTATAATTAAGTCTCTGTTTCTGAAGAATTAAAATGACGTTTCAGATACAAGTCTGAGTAGAAATTGTGAAGCTGCAGCACTTGGCAGGCTGAGGACCCAAATCCAACAGCCCATGGCATGAACCAACAGAGCAAGGTGGCACAGATGGGCCTCGTTATGAGATCCCAGTAATGATCACAGCCGTCAGGGCTTTGACACCACTATGGGGTGAAACAGAAATAGAAATGTTCTTGTTATGTGGATAATGGAAGTGTGTCACATAATTTTATAATGGAATTTCCATAATTTTGTATATGGAATACATCAACATGTGGCTGTGTTTTATATGTTTAAAACCAGTTGTGCTTGTTGCCAGATGAAAATACAGACTGGAGCTTGCTTGTGTAGAAATGAAAGGATACATTTTCTCCTGTGAAACCTGAGGAAATGTCACTGCAAGTCTGAGTGTGCAAACAGTATTAAACTTCTTACCTGTCATTCCTACTGAAATGCTTTATAGTGCAGCTTTTTGCATGAGCACTGCCTAAAACCCTGACTCTAAATCGCTGACTCAGGGGAGGCAGAGGAATGAATTCTATCCCGTGGCCTAACTGACAAGTATTTTATAGTTTTTCACTTGTCTGAAATGAAATATTGAAGAATTTGGCAATTATGTTTTCAGATAGTTCCAAGAGAGTTTTGCTTTTGTTCATTCATAAAGTAACTCAACTCTGTCGCAGAACTTGGGGTTCATCATTCTTGGTTTTTTTATATGACATTATAAAGTTGACCGGGTATCCTTCTGGTAAAAGAAGTGCATAATCTTGTATTTTAGTGCGGGAAGTTCATAAGATGATTTCCTCCCTCGGGTGTGGGGTAGAACAGGTTTAAACTGAAGAAGTGTTCCATAAGCAGTGCTAAGGCATAATAAACAATGACTTTCTTCCTGGAGAGTTCAGTTTCCCAGTCTGATAATGATCTAACTGTAATGAACCGCATCTTCTTGTTATGAAGAAGCATCTTCGGCAGTTGTTGCACGAGCTCCTCTCTATCTTGTCTGACAGCACGCTTGCTTTTCCCAGATACATGGATTTGCTTGTGGGGAAATGACAAAGCCTATCTCCAGCCTTGGTGACTTAATGCGATAAACGTGTGTTCCTTTTACACACGGCAGACATAAATGCAGTCCTACTTTTAGTTTGTTCCAAAAGAAATTCTGGCTTTGTAGTAGTTCTCTAACCTTTGGAAGCCAACAAGCATTTACTCACATAAGGAGTGAACTATACCTCTGAACCTTTGCTAAGTGGGCACAGTCTGTGTGGTGTGAAGTTACATTCCCAGGTGCTCTCATGATCCATCGTGATAGGGTTTTCCATATATTACATTGTTTTGGAGAAGTAATATATGCACGATGAATGCTATTTGTTTGTAATGACTGTACGCTTAAAGAAAGAATATTCTAAAAAGAGGATCAGTATGTGTACTGTCCAATCAACAGAAAATGATGAGGCAATATATGGAGAAAATGACTTTCCCTAAACTGAGCTCAGCATTAACAGAGCAATTTGAGATAGAGGCAAATCCCGTATAACTATGGCGCCAAGGCATACTTTCAGCATTGGGCGTTGAGCTTCTCTAAAATTCTGAAAATATTTTCTTTCATTTCTGGGAAGGTAGATTTTAAATTGAAAAATGTGGGTTTTTTCTATTAGTTAAATAATGTATGGCCATGACTTGTGGTAAATAGTCACCAGGCAAGATTTAGGTCATATAGATAAGATTACTGAGATTCCTTCATTTCTGTATTTGTCTCTTTCCTATGCACAATGAGCATTAGGCCAGGCCTGCCTGGGTCTTCACTAGCTTTATGGTAATTCTGACATGAAATTGCTTGGATTGAATTATTGACTTTTTGTGATCAATTTCGTAAATACGGTGTTTGCTGGCAAACGTATGGGCCAAACAAACTACTTTTAAATACTTGCTACAGTGTATTTCCAGAGCATATATTTCAGAGTTATAATGAAGACTTTGTTCTGGATATTTGATTCTAAGGGTTGATGTTTATCCACTGACACAATAACCCATCCAGTGTGTTTTGCAACTGATAGCTTTGATTTAACATTTTGAATAGCTTTTAATACCAAGGTGTTATTAAATACTTTCAACAGATTGATTCATACAGCTGATGGGCCAAAGATTATTTAATGTTCAGTGAAGAAATATTGAAAACATTAAGATGATCAAGTTTGATCATATAATCATAATTGGATTATCAATCATGATTGATCGTGGTCAAATGAGGCAAAATTTTCATCAAATATCTTGTCCTTGTAGATTATTTGTCATATACCACAAATAATACTTCTTCACTTTCTGTAAAATCAAAGCATACATTGCTGAAAAAGAACGAGCACATTAGTTATTTTCCAACAAAGACCAGTACTCTGTAGTGATAGGAGTCGCTCTCTCTTTACTGATTGCAACTGTTCACATGTCTTAATGCAAGCATCCACAAAAGTTGCCAAGAGTACTTGAATTAGTCCTTTATATTGATAAATACAGCAGAAGAGACTCTTGCATATGAAAATGTTCACCAGGTGACACAGCAGCCTTGCTTATATTAACGGGAGACTTTAGTAAAGATTTGTGGCTAATTTAACTTCTGTGATTCCCAGATCACCGGTGCCACATGGACGTAGTAGTTGATTACATTACAATATTTGCTTTCAGAGCCAGTGCTCACATTTAGGGTCCAGGTGCCATTTTATTTTTTTTGTCTTGCTTCCCTCTCCCTCACGTTATTCTGAACAGAGATGTATTTTTTTGACATTTTGTAACCTCCAAGATCAGAAGACGGGCTGCGCTCAAGCTCTGTGATGAATAATGAGCTATGATTCAGAGCTTGAAATTTAGGTCCTTACTATTCTAGAAGTATTGAGTCATCTTTTCCTTTGTTTCTTTACACTCAGTAATCATCCCGGTCGCTTGCACAGATATTTAAACATAAACCCACCCCTACACACATGATAGTGTAGACAAACCAGTAGAACTGTGTTTAATGTAACTAAACTGGGGTTGTGACTCGTTAGTTTCTCAGGAAAGGGCCATAATTCAGTCACTTCATGGCAGCATTGCCAGGGATATTTAGCAATTTTTGCAACTGTTTAAGCCACCTGTCCCGTTTGAGTGGCGTATTTTTAGATGAAAAGTATATTAATTATTGTGGCAATTCAAAGGAAAGCTGACAGGCTGTGGCTGGGACTTGGCTCTTCTTCTCAGAATAAATGCAAACTAAGAACCTGCGACACTTATGACATAATTAACTTCTTATTATTGCAGTCCTAGTGTATGCAGGTGTTTATATTATGCAAAATATACAGAAGCCAAAGTGTGTTGTTGCAGAGAATCCAGTAGGCAACATTAAACTGGATGTTACGAGTTTTGTATACTGAAGTATTGTTTTGCAATCCATTATGTGTCAAAAGGCTTAGTATAGCTCCAGAAGATTTTAAATGTTATGAAGTCATTGTAAATCTCTAAAGAATTTAGAGAGAATGTAGGAGCTGTGTTTCACTCAATGTAACATTAGATTATGTTTATTAACCAGGTGGTTTTGTCCCAGATATTTTGTGTAACACACCTTTAGAGTAGCAAATATCAAGAACTGTGTGCCCAGGACAAACAATATGATTTGATCCAGTACATTTTTAGAGAATCCATGAAATTTTAGCCCAGTTTCTTCATATCTCAAGTCCATAGGTTCAGTGAATCGGTGACTAATGTTATATTGCTTCATATTCTTAAGCCTCGCCTTGGAAGAATGAATGTGATGGGTGATAAGTCCAGTGCCAGGTGACTGTAATCAGTCAGTTCCCAGACGGCTGGGACCGTTTAGTTTGGCTTCATAATGGCCATGTAGGGTTCAACGCAAGAGTCTCAGGAAATGTAGTGTCTGGAAAGTTTAATTTCAAGGTTTTACCCAGAAATGAGCATCTGCACTTTTTGGAGTTCTATCAACTTCTCTGCTTTTAAAGGGTTCTGTCCTCTTTATGGCTTCTGTGACTTCAGTGTTAATTTTGTATTGAAAAAGACTCATATATTATAATTTTCTGTTCTTCATTAATTTTGTCAATTTGCTGAGCCAGTTACTCCTTTCCAACTGTGATGGAGAATCCATAACAGGTAATACTGCAGCGTGACCTACTTTCAGTTTTTTAGCTACAGGAGCAGAGAAAAGGATTGAAAATGTCAGCAGCAAGTGTAATATTTGTTTGGGTGGATTTAAAACTGAAATTTTTGCTAGCACTACAACTCTGCATTTAACAGCTCAGGACATGGCATGTGTATTTCCAGTGCAGCTCACGAACACAAGCTGCTGTCCGCATCGCAGTGCTTTTTCTTTTGAAGGACTCTTCTGTGTTTTTTTCTTACAGTCTAATAAACGTTTAAGGACTAATCTGAACTTGTTTGTAAATAGCCATAACAGAAATGAATTTATGTTGACAAAATTAAATGGAAAAGAAGTCCTACACTTTCAGCTAACAGTAAATATTAGCCTTGTTTTCTCTCCATTTTAAGCAAACCACGTCTCCCTCACTAGTTACACTGTTAAAATAATAATTGTATAATCTCAAACTAGAAGTTTGACGTATATGTAACTTAGGAAATGTTTCAAAACTTGCTTTCTTCTAAAAGGTATAAAAATGAATAAAGAATATAATGGAAATATATTAGAAATGTAAAATTTCCCTTCTGCTGGGAGAAGCCGTGCAAGAGACAATGGTTTCAATCCTCTCTTTCCCTCAGCTCTCAGATATAAAATAACGCATGTGTGTAGGGAGTGGTTGTGAGGCTGAAGTGTGCTGAGCTGGCTTTTTGCAGTGGTGAACAGCCAAGAGTTCTGAACAACTGAGCGCAGGCACAGAGCCAGGGAGAGTCTGGAGTGGCAGTTCTGGATGACGCAGTTTCTTCCTTCGGTGGGAGGGCAGGGAGCCTTTCTAATAGAAAGATTGTTCAGTGCCTGTGCTCTGTGGGGTGTTTTGTGTGTCTGCCTAGATGCCAAGCACTGGCCATTCTGATAAATAAGGTGCTGAACAAATGAACCATTCATCTCATCAATTTGTTCATATTTTTCTGTGTTCTTTTTAGTCAGTAAAAAATGCTGGTTGAGATAATTGTGTAATTAAGTATAATGGTTTTCCACACACTCTAAAAGAAAAAATATGGTTGGCTTCTCACCTGTTCCTTTAGAACAATTCTGCATGTCTTATTAAACCCTTTCTCATTTAAATGCAAATATGATATAACGTAAGATGCCGAGAGTTTTTGCTTATGAACAATGAATATCCTTTTTCCAGCTGGGATACTGGGTGCGAGAACACATGCATTTTTTTACAATGAGGTTGGTGAAACATTGGCACAGGTTGCCAGAGGTGTGATGGGTGCCCCATCTCTGGAAATATTCAGAGTCAGGCTGGATGGGGCTCTGAGTCACCTGACCTGGTTGAAGATGTCCCTGCTCACTGAGGAGGGGTTGAACTAGGTGACCTATAAAGGTGTCTCCTAACCCAAACCATTGTGTTTCTGTGATTCTGTGCTAGTGCTTTGAGCTTTATTTTGCCTTGGCTTATGAATGGAGTATTGTTTCATTTCCGAAAGGAAAAAAAATAGTTAATTTATTGAGTTAATATTATCTTACTGGAAATGAAATCTGAAAACTTAATAACTTTGAGGTAAGACTGACATTACTACACTGGGGTTGTATCAGTGGCTTCAAAGCAATGACGACTGTAAAGTGAGTGACTGGCTGCTAATGATCTTAGATGACTGGTAATGATTTTTTACGTTTATGGTTTTGTAATATAAAATTGATCTAGAAATACATTTAATACATAGGTATATCTACATATTATTATAATGACTTGGTAAACCTTCCTAAGTTTAGCATTCAGATTCCAATTATATTTCTGGTTTCTAGGATGCCTCTACATTAATACTGAGGTGTTTATGTTAATCCTTCCTTTTCCTTTGGGAAAAAAAAAAAGGGATAATAATGACAGGTAGGGAAGAACAAGAGAGAATACAGTGGCACAAATAATGTTTTTTGTGGTATAAAATTGATACCTTTTACTCTCAAAAGCAAATGACCTGTTGCGGTAATAAGAGTGTAATGGAAAGCAGTCTGGCCGGTGGTTGGTGTGGCCAATAGGTGCATAGCTGACATGAATATATACTGAATCTGCCCCCTGCATAAACAGGTATATTTAAGGTATTGCTGTTTGTCAATTACTTCCTTAATTAAATCTTGTCCTCTTTTATCATTGCAAAAATATTTCAAAGAAGAACCGACATGCAACTATTGATGATGCTGAAAGAAGAGTAAAATTATCTGGAAATATGTTTCATGTTTACATGCATTTGGTATTTAACAATGTAAAAAATGTATTATGTTTTTAGGAATTACATTTATCAACTTATATTGGTATCACTTTATTTTTTTTCAGTAATACACATATTTTTATTACATTCCCACTTATCTAAAAAAACCTGTCCATCCGATCTTGTATTCTACACACAGTGTGGCAAACAAATCGATTAGTTTCCAGCCAAACACAATACTAAATTTCATTAAGTTACAGCCAGTATAGAAAAAAGTTAATAAGTAAAAAGAAAGTTTTTATCACTAATTTAATTTTGAGAGATATTTCTTTCAATCACATTACATTTTCATATAAATATACAGACATGTATGAAAGATAGAAATCAATATATGCATAATTATCCCATGTAAAGAACTGTGTTACTTGTTAACTGGAAAAAGTACCATTTTGATAAACCTTGATTTCCCAGGATGTTTAGATTTTCTTTAGTGCAATTCTCTACTAACCAGATGACATTTAATAAAGGAGCAGATCGCTATTCATTTGAATGAGCCTAAACAAACCCAGTGCACATTATGATCTGTAGGTACTCAACCTTTTTTTCTTCAATTGTTTTTCTTTCAAAACAGACCTATCAGAACCTCAAAATACTGAGCATCTAACTGGGAGCAGGACAAACAACATCTAAAAAAGGAAAACCCTCTTCATATCACTCACTTTAAGAGGAGGCAACCCCTTAGAAGGTGAGTTAAATATGTCCTAATGCAAACTTCAGTACAATGCCACCCTTTTATTTTGGCTGTCTCTTTCCTTGTTTCTGTCCTCAGTTAACTGCAGAATCAACAAAACCCATGTGGTCAGAGCCTCATCCAGTTTATGCTGAGCAAGGATACATCTCTTTTACTGGCTGCACCAGTAAAGTAAGAAGTGCAAATATTTCAAGTACTTAAAATGTATGAAGAGATGACACAGAACTTGTAATGCAGCTGTTGTAATATTGTCCTGCCAACCTTAAACTGCAACAGGAATTTATAATTATGATGTCTACCTATGTGAACTGAGAATGTTCTGCATTTATTAACTTGCTTTTGGCCAAGGTGGCCAAGAGGAAAATGTTTTTTGTAGGAGACACCCATTTTGCTATGAGTACACTTAAAAGTGAAGCAATACTCTAATATATGAGATACATTCAAGATACCATCTTGAAAAAAGAACACAGATAATTAAATGATCACAAACAGTAATGCAATTAGAAGACTTTGATGAAAGATGTGATTTAAATAATCCAAGTTTTAATGGCAAAAAGAGCAGTTCTCTCAAATGCACGTTAATCATCACAGTGTGTGTGCTTGGCGGCTGCTGATAAACTGATTATTTCTTCTTTCTTCTGTTCACTTGGAGTAGACATCCGTTCCCAAACGCCACCCATAGCACTGGGTGGGATGGTCTGACAGAATGGCATCCTGCACTCAGCACAGGCATCAGTAGTGTCTTTTTTTTAAAAAAACAGTTTCTAGAGACAACGGGCTGAATAATGCTTGGAGTGAGTTGGCACAGCTGGGAGATTTATGATCATGGTGACTGCATTCGAGTGCAGACTTTAAACCATCTCCCTTTCCCCCAGCATCCAGTTGATATTTATTTATTTATTTACCTGTGAAAATGTGCTAAGCAGAAGGATTTTTGGTATTCCTGCTGTTTCAGCACTGGCTGTAGAGATCTCGGAGCAGGGTGATGTGTAGGAAGAACCACCCTTGCCAGGAGGCAGAGCTTCTCAGCGCACAGTTGTGTGTGAGTGGAGTTAAGTGCTCTGGGCGGAAAAGCTGCTCTGAAACCACCAGTTTGAGACAGATACAACACAGACCTGACCTGTAAATTTCTCCAAATCTTAGAAGTTCGGCTGTTGTGCTTTTGTCTTTAGACAAAGCAATGAGATTCCATTCTGTCCAGTATTGCTGTTTGTCTTTAAGGAGAATTTCAGTGTTATCTGCAGATTTCCCTAAAAATGATGGTTTTTTCCTCTACAAAGTTTTATTCATTTTCTGAAATTAAATTTTACTTCTCATTTTCTTGATTTTCATAGAACTGTTCTGAATCAACACCTCACTCAGTAGTATGTGTTTGACAGTAAATGTTCCATAGAAATGTGAAAAAATATTTATTAACCTCCCATAACAAGTGAATTGTCTTAGATCTGGGGCTTGTCTTGTAGCCATTACTCTGTATCAGAGAACAGTCCTAGCTGTGGGGAAAAGACAGAGACATCTGCAGTCTAATACAAGGAAAACAATTAAACACAAAGGGAAAACAGAGAAACTGGTAAAAATTATGCTGCTCTATGGCTCAGTGGAACTAAATGTTGCATAGCATGTTATTTGTTTTTTATTTTTGCAGTGCTTCACCATTCAAATTAATTAAAGAATCTTCCAGAATGAGGTGCACTGTTGTTTTGGAAAATATTGCTTTAGCAAGCTGTAATGGGCATCTCGGCGTACTTCCATGAAATAAGCCTGCAAACTTGTACAAATTATAGTTGCTGTGCTATAAACTGATTTTTAAAATTCCTTATTTCTGAAAGCCATTTTTAATTCCCCCCATCATGAATGCTTTTGCACGCGGTTACAGTAGCACATCACTGAAGGACGTTTCAGTTTGTTATCAAAGGTCGTGAAGAAATAGATGACATTTCACACCGATTCTCTTTTTCAGTGCACGGTGGAAAGAAGCTGTCTGATTTTACTGGAACCGCTGGAAGAAAAGGCTCTGAATTCATCACACAGCATTGTATCTGTAGTGATGCAAACACCCGTTTCATTAAAGGTACAGCTAAATATCTGACTCCGAATTTTCAGATGTGCGGATTTCTAATCATTAGAAGTTATATACATGCATACCTAATGTGGGGGAAGTTGTAGTTAAGAAAGTATCTCAAGTTAGTGGCACGAGGGAATGGATTGAGTTACTGCAGCTGTTTGACGCCTCTTCAGGACAGACAATCAGAAAAGCAAGGTGCTGTTTCGCTTTAACCTGAACTGTGATGAGTGTGGTATAGTATCATCTGATGATTTTGTTCCAGTGAAGAAATAAATTGTAGCTTTCACGAGGAGAAGGTTCTTTACTAATTTAGATTGCCAAAGAATCTTTCAATTTACTGAAGTAGGGACATCCTACTCCTACTCAACGTCAGCGGTTGGATCCATCCTGGATCTTCACCCCATTGGAGATGGGGCACATAGAGGGGAAAAAGTAACGAGAAAAAAGTGCTACAATTTGTAGGCTGGATTCACAATGTCTGCTTGGCTCGGATAAATGTAATATCTCAGTAGAGAGGGTTGCACTGTAAATAAGCAAGAGGAAAAGAGATATTCATAAGCATTTCAGCATGATTCATTCAAGCATTCTTAAGTGACTACCCACAAATATTGTGTAAAGAAGCAGAAGAGGAAAGGCCACTTGGTCTGAAATATGCTCAAAGGAGAATATGTGCCATGAAATATTTGCACTGCATTGGAATTAAGGGAATTTATGACTTACTCTTTAAAAGCTGCAATATCTTCATCTTGAGATGATTTTTTCTTGAGATGATTTCTTATTTATGTTCATTCTGGATAGTAAGTCTTTTTTTGTAGTTAGGACACCAAGCACAGTTTACAAACTCTCGAAGGCTAACACTGAAAACACAGCTCCTTTTCCAGCAAGTGTCTCAAACTGCCATCAAATTACCAAGATGGAACTGACCGACTGAATGATGAATTTTAAAGAATATTGTTAGTTGTCCATTCACAGAAAGGGGCTTTCACTTGACATTTAGGATGCTTTTTATAAATTTCTCCCTAGGAATAGTATTTGCTGCTTTATGTGTGACCCTTTCATAGAGGTGTCTGCCAGCAGGTGTAGGGACTCTGCTCAGCCAGCCAGGCAGTGCCAACTCCACGCTCAAACTGCTGGAAATGTGAGCATTGACTCACTGTGTGGTTTCCTCTTACTGAGGTTTTTGTAAAGGTTAAGTTAAGAGTTGCTTACTTGAGTGACAAAGGCCTTGCGGAGAATTCATCTTACCGGACATTTAGACGTTGGATATCTACATCTGAACTGGTCATCGTGAGCCCCTTTCATGGCCTAACAGAGAGGACTCACCAGTTGGGGTTAATTGCCTTCAGACCTGCTTACTTTCCATCACTGACTGTGACACAGAGCAAGGGTGGCTGATCTGGATGTGGGTCCCTACGGCTTGTGTATCTGAGAAGCAACACGCCTTCAACCTCATTGAACCTCACCCTTTGGTTTCATGTTTTAGTCTGAATTTTTATATTGTTTTTGTTTATAATTTAAATAATTATTTGCTAAAATATTGTTTTACACCATTTATGATAACTTTAGTATAATTATGCTTCTATACAAGCCAACAAGTCTTACTGCTCTCTGGGCCTGCTGCCTGAAAGATCTGTGGCTTATTCTTCATCCACTGGAAGCTCATTAGCATGACAAAATACAGGAACAGCAAAAACTACCATGGCATCACAGCTGTGGGAGAGGAATTTAGCTTTTACACTGTTTCTGAATATTTTCAAGCACTTCTGTATTTCCAGGGTGAGGAAAGTATGACCAGTTTCTCAGCAATTCTCACACACTCAGACTTTTTACTGCTTTGTTTCCTGATATCCACTGTCTGATTGGACTGATAAAAGTCACTGCCACTCAGAAGACCAGATGAGAACGGCTACAAAGTTTTTGAAGGCTTTGCATTAATGCAAATGCTTTTGATACTAAGTAAATGTTAGTTAAAGCAAGAGAACCAGTTACGTAAGCCTTGGCAATCATCTGCTGTTGGCTGGTTGTATTCCACAGCCGTTACTCTCATAGCTACAGGTCTTAGTTTTCACAAGCACTGTTTCTAAGAAGTGTTCAGTTGTAGATCCTGAAAGTGCTTGACTATTGCCCCTAGAGAAACTTTTTTTGGAAAGAAAACTCAACCCACAGAATTCCAAGGACAGCACAGAATTTTTGGGTGTATGGATATAGACAATGAGAACAAAATGTCTTGAAAGCAGAAGCCATTTGGAGGAAATCAAAAAATCATCTATTTATGTAAGAACGTATGCCATGTTGGGTTGTATAATCCCAGAATTACAGAAAAAATATAAGAAGAAAAAATATTGTGTAGTGCATAGACGTGTGTACTGATGTTACATACCAAAAGACTAAAATTTTAGTATTTTTTTATTCATCTTGCCTGGTCAGCTTCTTACCCACATTTGAATGATTTTCTCACTACTCAATGACGAAGGTCATTTATCTTCATTTACTTAAGCTGACTGAACAATGGGACATTACTCATTCTAATCTTTTTGGCAGTCTCCCTTTGACATTTTTCATTAATGTTTGCCGTACATCATGTCACCATTTCGAGCTGACACTGTTTGTCTTTACTCACCAAGCATTTATCTGGCAATTGTTGTCTAATATCATTAGTCTTGGTTCACTCCTGTCCGCTTGGCAATCATTAGCTGACAGAGTTAATTTCTGGTGGGTCAGCTGTCATAATTCAGTGCTAAAATGAGTGTGAAGAAGTTTCTTGGGTGTTTCAGAAGTTTAACATGGAGGGCCAGATTCGTGATAGTGCTTGGAAAGTGTTGCTCTATCAAAAAGAGAGATGCTGAGGCCCTGGATATGGTTTAAGTTTATCTCATCTGGATTTGTATGTTCACACATAAAGGTGTAAAATTTACACCTGTAGTTAACAAAAGCTGAGTGCTTTTGCTATTTGAATATGAGTAACAGAAATTTCCTGGTTGGCATTCATTTTTTTCTCTCAGAATTGTCAGAAAAGAGCTAAATGAAGTGGCTCAAAAATTTTGGGACTGTAAATTGTGTAAAACAAAACCAGCTGCCCTACGCTTCTTTAAGGTTGCTCTCAAGATGAAGTTGATGAGCTGAGTTAACAACTTCGTGTATCTTTAAACCATGACAAATAGTGCCAACTCCTTCATTATAGCGACACTGTGAAGAATATGTTTTCTTGTGTCTGATGTATAATAAAACAGAAAACAAAGACGTCCCTTGCTGAAGAACTTAACGTATGTTATCGTTCTAAAAGGTGACATATGACAATTTGAGCTTTGCTCTGATTTGCTTGAGCATTGTTATTTAATGGAAAGGAATAAATGTCTTGTTGAACTGTCTGTACAATTTTTAGTATATTTTTTTCTGTAGCGCCTGAGAAATACAGGTCAAAATTCCATCTTCAGAAATAAAATGAATTTTCTGGGACGTTTATGTATGCTATATACTTGCTACAGACTTTGTGTTTTATACAGATCATTCTAAAGATACACAAGATGTGGAAGAACTGAAAAAAAACGAATAGACTTGATTACTCTTCAAATGTCAAATGTCACTTCTGAGGTACAGTTACATTTAATATTGTTGATTAGTTCTATATCTATGAATAGTTGCTTGACCATTTAGAAAGTTCCAGACCCAAATTCTTTGTTTTTCTTAGAAGAAAAAAAAGTTCCCATAAAGATGTGCAGTTACAAATGTGTTCAAATCTTTTTAACTAGCCTCTGATTTGGCTTAAGAGAATGGCTTTAGTGAAATGTAGTAGGTTTTTGGTGAAAGTAAGAAAGCACATCTACTTTCTACTAAGAGGTACTCTGAATCAAATGGGATTTATGCAATTATACTTATTTATGTTTGAATAGATAATTTATGATTTTTTAGAGATTGAATCCAGATTCATGCAAATAATGAAAAATGAATCGATTTTCTTCATCTATATTAATTGTAAGGTCAACATCATCTCTCTGCTGTCTCTAAGTCAGTCTGTCATTTCTGCCAGCACTGATGTTCCTTGGCTACATCTGCTGCCACTGTGCTGAAGGATACAGAAACCAGCCCTGCATCTGCTGGTGCAACATTAGCTAAAGCATATTTTAAATCTTGGAATGACTGGAGATACCACTGTAATTTTCTGTATGTATACATAGCAGTAAATATATTCTCGTATTTTGCAGGCAGCAAGTTTATAGAAGGTTTAACAGAAGAAAAAAAAAAGCTTTATTTGCAGTTGGAAATGTCAGAAAATTGCCATAAGTAGAACAGAATTTCAGGGAATATCTTTGGAGTCCATTAATCAGTAAGTTACCCTTTGTGACAGGTGCAGTCATAGGAGATAAAAAAAGAAGATACGTTGGCTGATATTTTATGTCCTTTACAGTGGCAAGTGCACTAAAGGTTATTGAATAACAACTCAGTGTCCATGAAGTGGCGTCAGGAGCTCTGGGCTCAACATGGAGCAAAGTCTCTTTTATAATTGTGTTCTTTTATGATATTATTCAGTTCCCACCTCATTTAAAAAACTTCTCTAGCAAAGCGTGAATAGCTGTGACTGGCACAAGATAGACTGAATTTCAGGAATAGGGCTGTCTGAATTTCCTGATCCTAAGAATCTGTGCAGGTGGGACTGTTTGGAGGATGCACAGACCCCTGCTGAGGACTTGTGACAGCTGGGTCACATTAATGCTGCGTGTACCCAGCCAGCTGAGTGTCCAAAGGAATCTGTTCTCAGAAGGAAGATAAGTGTCTGCTCGCATCTCCGAAGCTGTTCAGCCTCTTCGCTTTCCCTCCTTACAGTGCAAAGGTCAGGAGAATTCATGGGACTGAGCAGTCACCAGGGAACGGGGTGGAGCTCCCTCAAGGGTGAGACTGCATTCCTCAGGCTTGATGGTTGTGATAATTTCATTGTCTTCCACTGCCCCAGCAACGGTATTTTATGTTGTCTTCTTTCCCTTTGTATGCAGTGACCTCCTCCTCGGGCCTCCTTGTGCACCGGCACCACTGCTCTGCTCGCGTCACCGCGGCGCTTCGATCGGTCACTGAAGGCGAGGGCATAACGTGCTTGGGACTCCGTGGAACGACAGCCACGGTCTCTCAAGGCAGGAGGAAATACAGCTTCATTTGGAGAACAACAGAAGTAGGTCGAAATGCTGGTTTTGCTTTTATCTCACATTAGCTATTTCCCTTCACTGATACACTTCATATTTCCTTGTAATGAACATCCTTCAGGTGTGAACAGTGGCTTGAGTGAAGTTCATTTTTGTCAGAGTGGAAGATGCTGACACACACGAGATATTTCCTTGTTTAAAATCACTTGATACACTGATGCAGGTATGCTGGGTGCTACGATAGACCCTGCATTCTCCTCTAATTTCATGAATACTAAAGTGCTGGAAAACTGCCCTGCTTTTACAGTGGTGGTTTGTGCTGACAGCTGTGGCACTGCTTGTGAAAGACAGTATGAAAGCATACTGTGTGTGGGATAACACAAATGTGTCATTTGTCATAGCTTGGCAATTCTTTAACAAGGAGACATTCCTTCCACGTGCAATGGAAGCTTCAAAGCAGAGTGGTATCATGTAATAGGGTGTTTAATGGCTCTGTGAAGGTAGTATGTGTGATTCTTTGTTGTGTTGGCAGTGTGTTACTGAAGAGAGGAAAAGGTTGCATTTCATAGTGGTAGAAGTTTTGTTCTTCTACTATGTCTAAAGTTAGTATTTCATCCCAAAGCTCTTAATCAGTGATGGCTTTCCTGTTCCTTTGGAATGCTTTGAATTACACTCAGCCAAAGAAATCTTTAAATTATATAAAAAATTTAATCTTGATTTCTCTAAAGTACATATGATAGCAGACAAACAATTTTATGACTAGATAAAGAAATTAAGGTAGTTTTTCTCATTAGTTCAACCAAGACTGTTATTTCTGTGTCATTGTTATAATTCTCTATCATCCAGTTCTTATTAGTAATATCTTTGAATTCATTTATTTTTAGTTTTTTTTAGTTTTTCATACTACTGCAGAGATTGCATGGCTGTGTAATATTGTTGCCATAGAGAACGTTGTCTGATAGGAGGGGCTGACAGTCAAGAGGAGTTGTGAAACTGAATGATGTGCTGTTCATATCATTCATCAAAACAATTATTGCCAGGGAAACACGATGGTCTGTGCTAGAATTTTGATGTGAAACAAAAATTATTCTGTAGCTTTGTTTTAAACTAAGAATGTTTTTGTGTTATAACTATGTGTATATATTCAATGAGGAAAACCAAGTTTTTAACAATTCTTTTACAGTATTCTCAGATTCTTTCCCCGCCTATGTTGATGCTGTCACTCTGATCCAGTTAAACTGTGTCAGTGATGGTCTCATTAGAGGCAGCACCAGGCCGCTTGTGTCAATAGACATTTATTAGCTGAGAGGAGGCAGGAGAGACATCCAAGGCTTCCACCCCTCAGGGGGAATCAGCCCCCCATGGCCCATCCCGTGTGTAGGTACAACAGGAAGTATGAGTGGAAGCGAGCAATTAGGTGTGGTGCTTGACTTTGGATGCCTTGATGGAAGTGTTCGAACAAGCTGTGGGTACAACATTGAAGCCTGGGAGCACTTTTGTTTTCCCGCATAACAAGGTTGATGTTGGAGGATTGAAGGGGCAGAATCTGTGCCTTATAACCCTGTCTTACGAAGGGGAAGGCAGGGAGACATTCCAGAATCTCAGCTCCTGTTCTGGAAAGGGAAAAGTCTCACCATTTTCATTCAGCATTGCATCTTACAGTACTTTTTCTCAAATAGGATGTGCAGTATTTGTAAAGTGTTATAGATAGCTGTTCCAGTAAAGAAATGTAATTCTAATTTGTTTTGGTTTTATTTAATGGTAATAGAGTTTAGAGGCTGAGCTACATTTCTAAAGGAGCCTTCTGATGGTGTAACCTCAATGAAGGGACTAGGTTTAAAAGAGATAGAACTGCATCTGCTGTACTCCTATACCATTTTGCCTCCCAAAACATCATGTTTCTATTCTAAACATTTCTAGGGATAAATAAAAGAAGATGTGAATAGGCCAGAGTATGAAATAATCAGAAAACACCAAATTATTAGGTGGGTTTGATTTGAAAGATGCCATAAGAATCGAAGCCAAATCCATAAATGGTTGTGTTTATCATCACATTCCATAGGGAAGTACATTCATTTAATTCAACAGTTTTCTGGAGTTGTTTTTTGGGGGAGGTGTATTGATTTGGTTTCTTTAATTGTTAAGAAACTTGGAAAAGGAAAAATGTCACTAATGTGTTGTTTTGTCTACTTCGCACAACTCTACTCTTTACAACAGTGTAAAACAAGAAAACAAGCAAAATCAAAGTCCGAAAATGTCAAGGTATTTCAGTGAAACTGAAGGGTAAATTGTATTAACATATAGAGCATGTTTAAAAGTGAATATAGCACAAGTGCTCCATAAACCACAGCTCCTTGCAAATTAACAAAATAAATAGTAGCATAAATGGTTATAATTACATTATTTTCAGTAATCCTCTTTCTACAGCAGTATAGAATACTCAGCCTATACTCAAATACAGAATAAATCAAAGCAAAGTGAATTTAATAGGTCTATTAAAAGTGTACTGCTAATGCATCTTTATGTAACTCAGAACAGCAGTACTACTTCTGCAGAAATAAGGATAAATCCAACGTGTCCTAACAAATAGTGCTAACTGATTTTAACAGGTACTTGGAAAGAGAATATTTGTTTAGATCAATATCCAATTAAGAGCCTGGCTATCCAGAATCTACTCTTTGGTTTCCCTTCAAATTACAGAAGCAAAAGCTATTAGTAAATCTTATTAGTTTCATGCGGCCTCTAGAGATTTTTTTCCACCTGACTACTTTGTGTCCCTTAAAAGATAAAACTAAACACAGTGGTATATTGTGCCAAGGCACAACATGAACTGATCAAACACAGCGAAAGACAATTTTACGGTACACGTAGGCAAACTGGGGACTCAGATCTGTCAACATCAGAGGTTAAGAATTTCCACTTTACTGAAAAATTAACACATAATCAGTAGCTGAAGAAGAGAATGGAGCTCTGCTTAACATTTGTAATAATGTGGACTCTGAGTTAGGGTGAATTAGCTGTAGAAACATCAGCTGTGTAGAAACTTCAAAGCTGTGGAGTCTGCAGGTACATTATTTTGAGGGAAGAAGGAAAGAAAATAACTCCTCAAAAAAAATAAGAAATAGCAAGTGATCTGTCTGTTCTTTGTGGTCCAGGCTGCTCGTGATGAGCAGAGTGTTGGTGTTTGGGAGGACATTGAATAGAGTGCATTAAGGGGGAAGAAAACCCCCAAACAACAAAAAATAATCAGCTTGAAAATTATAGCTTAATGAGATATATGTGTCTTTAAAATTGGACAAGTGGACATTTTGAACCTTTGCAGAAAACAGAGGCTTTGAATTCACTCATTGTTATGTAGAATAAGGCTGGACAGAAGAAACAGATAATGAAACCAAAAATATGAGCATAGTCAGGGCTTTATAATATCCCAATTTAAATGCTTATGAGAAAGAAAACATCTCTCCTTTCATAAATGAGACCTCTAGAACTTGTAAGGAGAGAGTTTGTGAAGAAGAGATCAGAAGAAAGTATTTTGGAGTTCTGGGTCCATCTACTGGTAAAATTATTCTTTTGCTATTTTATAAGGTAAACCACATGGCATTAAAAAGCTGCAGACTGCTTCATTGAAACCTTAACTGTCAGAATTACTAAACCCAGTGAATTACGTCGTTTCATAAAGCAGGAATTTTGGTTGGCAATATTGTAAGAATTTTCTTCTCCGTTGACATATCTTTAAACAGCTTAAATCAGTCTGAACTGATTTTCTTGTTAAAATTTCCTTAGGAAAATGTCAGGAGTTTTCAGCAGCTGTGATCCGTCAATAGCACCCAGAGCCCCCTCTCCACACAGAGGGCTTTGCAGCCTCACGCTGAAAGGTTACAGGAGGCAAAAAGCTAACAAAAAGGACAGATCTCTCCTGCTGTTTCCAATCATATTTTTGGCTATTTGCCTGGCTTTGGAAGTGACTTCTTTGTATTACTTTTTGGGAAATACTCGTCTGCCTTTTTCATATGTGAGGGAGAAGAAAGCATCTGTGTTTCCTCTTTAGGCTACTTTTCAGGTTATGGGTAATTACTTTTTTTTTTGTGAAGACCAGCTTAAGTTGAATGAATAAACAACAAAAAGAAAGTAAGTAAGAGATTATCTCCTCAGCAGCTTATTCAGAAATATTCAGGAACCAGTCTGATGAATAAGGGAATGCACAGGTTTATGTGCATATCATATGATGTATAAATTTCCTTGATTTCAACAGACAAAATAGCACCCGTCATTAAAGTCTGTTTAGGCAAGTATATGAGTCATCATCTAATTTTAAGAAAGATATATGTAGTTACAAAGCCCCCTAGGAGATCTTCTTGGCACACAGTAAATTGTGAGACTTCTCTGATGTGTTCTGATTCAGAAAATATCAAGCTTACGTAATTTACTTAAGGCACTTTAGAAAGAAGAGCTGGTAAAGCTTAGGCAGGGGGAAAATAAATAGATGATTTTGGCAGTTATGCATGCAATTCTTTCAAATTCTACCTATACATACAAAGTATTTTACACAAACAATCCTAGACAGTGCCCTCAGTTCACACTATCATTATTTTAATATCTTTGGCCAAGGCATTGCAACTGGTTGATGTAATTACTTTTCGGTTTCATTATTGAAACTATTAGAATAACTCAGTACAAAAAACCTTCAAGTCGACATCATTTCGAGTTAAAGGAGAAAGGAAAATTAGAAAGATCTTGTAACTTGGAGAAGAACTCATTTTTAAAAGCAGCTTGAAGTACTACACAGAGGAAAGCTGAGGCGGAGGACTCCCCTCTTTGCGGAGTTGGATCAGGGCACCCAAGGGATTTCCATGCTTCTATTTAATAATAAAAGACTTCTCCAGTGAAGAGACTGTATTTTCTAAACATACATCAGAGCATCTGTGCATGTCTTGATGATCTTGCTCTTCATGATTAGATGACCATAATCACCGAACATAAAAAACCCAAACAAACAGAACAAAAGCTACCTCCCGACCCCATGGTTACTCACTGTAGGAAGCTGAATTATTGAAATGGATGAGCCTGTAATGGAAAGTGAAGTATAAGTAAGGAAAAAAACTGCGTCATAGGCCACGTGCTCTTTTAAATAGAGGAAATTTTCATTCAATTTGATGCATTTTTTTGTTCTTCAACAACTTAAGGAGTATAAACATAGCTAAAGTGTGTTAAACCTTCTCCTGCTCAGCAGGTTATAGGATGCTATTTAATCAGCAGTACATGTGAAAAGACTGTTTAACAGGTTATCTTGAATTTGGTAGATCAGCCACAGAACAGAAGCACGCACAGAATATATCTATTAAAATTTCTGTGCAAAATAAGGCTGTATACAAGAAGTTGCTGATGACATATATTTCCGTGTATTACTTAAAAGTTAAAAAATAACTATAAATTATATCCATGGGAAAGAGCTATTCTGATGATAGGTTAAATACTTTCAGTAATTGACTGTCATAGGAACTTCAGAGATAGAACTTGGGATATACCAGGTATAACCAGGCTGTGCAGATTCACTGTTGAATTGTTGCTGTTATATTTCATAAGATTTCTGATGCGGTAGTTGGTATAAAGCTCTCCTACTGGTGGTGATTTAGTATAAGGCTGCCCCTTAACTGTGCCAAGTGACTTCAGGTCAGGAATGTCTTTGTTAAAGTATTTGAAAACCTGAAATTATGTTTATGAGACTAGAATTTTCAGAAGATCCTGGCATATAAATATCTTTATATCTGTGAAAAAAGTGTGATGTTTGAAATACTTCTGTGCAGATACGTTTGAGTTATCTTTCTTCTGGATCATGAAGGGGGTCTGGGTCTTGCTGTGGGCTTTAGTGGTGGTTTACACATATGTTTTTCTAAATGAAGTGTCTGAACCTGGTAGTTTTCTGCTTCATGTTTATTTCCAACGTATATCAGATTACCAAATCTTTAATCATTTACATATTCCACTGGAAGTGTTTCCTATATGCCATTGCTTTGAAAAATACCCTGACTGCAGTGCGGTGTTGGGTTTTTTCATTTCATTTCCCACCCTGGGGTGTAACCTTATGATGTTTAGGCAATTACTTCTCATATACGTCTGGTGTTGTCTGTTTTCAAATGTACGTGGAGCTGGAGAAGCTGAAACCTTTTCCTTCCCTATCAGTGCATTTTTATCTAGAACCCTGTGCATTTTTATGAACTGTGCTTTGGAGTAAATATGGTAAGGCACCAGCCTTCTAGATGGTGAGTAATGTGCCACAGACTGGAGACAGGAGATAAATCTGGGCTTATAAATCAGTGGGAATTTACTGAAGTGAATACAAATTCCATCAAGATCTGGTGAATATTGTGTGTTATCATGAAGGCAGGTTAGATTAAATTCTCAGGTGTACTCCCACAGCAGCCTTATCAATGCCAAAAGTTGAACAAAGAATAATAGCGGCCCAAGTTAGAAGTTTTATAGCAAACACAATAGAATTGTCAGGATTTTACTTATCTGAGAGGTTTTTTTTAAGAACTGAAAATAACTGCCAGTGATAAGAAATCAAACATCTTTATACTGTAAACCATAGTTGTATCTCAATGAATTATTAATTATTTGATAATAAATTAAAATACAAATAGTTGGTTTTATTTACAAATGGAAAAATCAGTGAAGTGGAAATAAAGTTGAAAAACATGCTTATGACAGAATTTAGCATTTCGTAACATGTTTATGCTTTCAAACAAAAGTGACTGGTAATCTTAAGCAATAAATTCAGCATTATGGACAGCCACTGAATGAACAATGCCATCCTCAACTAACGTCATTTAGAAAGGTATATAAAATATTCAGATTCCTTTAGCTGAGTGGCATGGGTCTGTTGTATTCAATCAATAAGTGCTAATGTATCCTACTTTAACAGGTAACTTGAATGCCAGGGGCTTCTCCACAGATGAGAACCATCATGTTAAAGAGATGCTCTGAGCCCCATTTGGCATATGTTTTAGGAGCACACAAAACAAAAGGATGGGAATTAAAATACCGTCACTGGCACTGACAGCAGAAGGCTGGAAAGTTTTTTCTCCCTTGAGATTCCCAGGAGTTCTGGAGCTCATCTTTAGTTGCTACTTGGTGCTTCTGTTTCCACAGGCTTGTCTTGTTGGAGCTAACTCCTGCTGATTTTACTGAGGTGTCAGAGTTAATGAATGTCAATAAAACTTGTCTGGGTGCTCTCATTCAGGAAAAAATAAAGCTTATGGAAAACTGAGGTGCAAAGCTCTGACTCTTTGATGTTTGAGGGAAGCATGAACTTCCCCTTTGCTGTAATTATTCAACACTGGGTACTTCCAGGTGAAATGAATAAACTTTCTGCTTGGAAGAGCTTCATGTTACAGTAGAAATTCTGTTGAAATCTGTGACGCTGGATGGTAGGACTCTCATGGGAATAGAAAAGGTTCTACATTTCCATAATGGCCAAGAGACAGTGTCAAGGTGTCTTTAATAACTATCTGCTGTAGGAAGAAATGGTCTAATTATTGAGTAGGAGTTTTGTCTGGATTTCAGTGGAACAGGAAGTGGTGTTGAGTGCTGTTGGGAAGTCTCATTCCTAATGAGTCAAGGTTTGCCCTTTCAGAATGAGTAAATAGTTGTATCTCTGCTTCTAAATTACTTTCTAATGCAGCTCCAGTTATACTGGCAATTTTCTATGAATTCATAGTTTCCTTTATAAAAAAAAAAGAATGAGGTATAACTGGTATTTAAGATTCCTCTAAGGAAACATTTCATACTTTAATATGGCAGAAACATGTAATATGAAGTCTTTCAGTTTCCCGTGGCCCAGAATAATGCCGTTATATTGATTTCAGGATAATTTATGTTCAACCTATGCTTTTTGTTGTGTCAAGTTAAACCCTCTCATCAGGATCTATGTTTCTGTATGCCTCTAAATCTGGAAGCTCCGTCCTTTGAGGAGCTTTAATAGGCAACTAATTTGCCTCTGTTGGAAGGAAGTCAAGCATTGCCTATTCCTGACTCTTAACCGAACAAAGCTTTCCATACCATGGAACAGTCACAACCACACTGGAGATTAGAGGTAAAACATTATTGTTAACAGGAGTGGTACATTAAATCCACTGTATGCAGTCATTGTCCTAATAAAATGCATTATTTGGAGTCTTAAATCCTCAATCTAGAAATTCAGTTAATTTCCAGGGAATCCAGTTTTCAAATATGAGAACTTTACTCCTCTACTGTCACCTTGTAAAGCTGCAGCATTCCACACTGTGGTATAAGTGAATTTTGTGTATAAACATGCCATGAAAATGCTGGCTCAAGGTGTGTGTTTGTGCTGTATGAACAGAAGCGAGGCCTTGTTTGAAGGCAGAGTGAAACTGAAGTTCCAAACCCGTGCATTGCCTTTAAGCACTCCAGCTCCCACCACAACGTTCTGGTTATCTCAGAAGCTCTGGCAGCTCTCCATTCTCCATTCATTTTCTGTATGGACTCTTCTCCTTAAGCTTTACTCATCTAAATGCATGTTTTCATCAGTTATATCTTGTTTTACCCCAATGGATTTATTTTAATTTCACATAGTAGCTCTCTGAATTTTTCATTTCAGTCCATTGCTTCTATAACACATCTGCGCCAAACGTAGAGAGCACAGAGTATTATTCACTCAGAAGATGCTCGTGGGCTTACAAACCCTGCTGAACCAGGACCTAAAATAGAACAGTTCAAGTCCACTGTATTTTAGAGAATTTTATTAGCATCAGCTCTACTCTGAAGTCATTTTGTTAGAGATGAAAGTTCTAAATATGTTACAAAGCAAAATGCATTTTACAGCTAAAGAATTCCAGTGACTGGAACCTGTGAGAAAACTCTTCTGTTTGACTCAGAGAAGAAAGAAGGGCAAATTTGTTTTAACATATGAGAAGTAAAATATTTTGGACATTTAAATAAACCAGTATTTTCTTAAAGAACTTCTGAGTTTTCTAGCTAGTGTATAAAAGCCCTCAAGCAATAGTTTTAGTTTCAATATGGGAAGATGGAAGGATGGACAAAATGCTCCTGAGTGCTTTATTAGCTCCCTGCTATTCCTGGAGTGGTAATCAATAAAAAATATTTCTCATAAAATAAATCTAGTATTTCACCAGTAAAAAGTGATTGTATTTTTCTCATGACTGACCTTAATAACTCTCAAACTCTGAAGGCACTTGCGATGCCTGAGAGTTATGAAACTTTCGTACTCATGAAAGAAATATAATAATCGCCCTTCACTGTTGAGGTGTTCTGTGGAACAAATTAAGTTAGTAAAAGGCATGAATTCTCTTGTGACTGCAGGTGAGCAAACTGATCGCAGGAGGTAATCACAGCCTGATACTGGATGGAGTTTTTTCCCTCAGATTCAATAGAGTGTGGTCATGTTGATGGACAGCAAACACGTTACATACATAAAGGGACTTACAGCCTGCTGTATATGAACGAACATACTCTACAATAGTAGATATAGAAATATCTTAATAATATAAACTTAATTAGCAAGGTAAACCTTTTCCCTTAACATTATCCAAAAGGGTTATAGAAGCTTAACATCTAGTTTTGGTGGGTTCAGATCATCATCCAAAAATGTTCATGCATCTACAGATATTTCAAGGGTGTGGGCTGTAGAGCTGAACCACGCTGTGTAATTTCTTTCACCCTCAATCCTAATTCCAGCCAGAACAGAGTGCTACAAGGGAATCCATTTGTTCCTAAATTAGTTTCAAATTCAGAAAATTGTGAAGTGCTAGAAATCAAACAGCAAATTCCTCTTGACCCTAACTGTAATTTCATCTAATAATTTGTCATATATGTGGCGACTCACCTATAACACAAAAAATTTTCTGAATGTAACAAATTTTAAAAAAATCTGTTCCTTCAGCTCAAGATGGGGCATTGCTTGCTTCAGGAGACTATATAAATATATATATACGTAAATTAGAAGGGTATAATTTGCTTAATGTCCGGTTGAAAGACTTGATCCCAGCTGTTTAGGTTTTTAGTTAAAGCTCTGTTGAAGTCATGTTTAGTAGTATTAGTCAAGCAACCAGCTAAGGAAAAAGAAATGGATCAAATGAAAATGAATTTAAGTTTTTTGGGTTAAAAAAACTTCTCAAACTAAAAGCACAGTGTTAAATCAGGTTAAAGCAAAGAGAGCAGGTCTCCAGTTATCGCCCACTGTTTCAAGACTTACCCAAAAAGTGCCCTCTGCACTTTAATTAGTTCTGTATCAAGGCTGTGTCTCTCAAGGAGCCAGAGAAAGGCACAGGAGGGCAGAGCGCGCCGGGCTCTCAGCTGAGCCAGGAGTGACTTTGTGGTATCAGTGAGGTTGTTCAGCTCTGCCCAGGGGCAGAATTGGGCCATGAGAACATGGAGCTTCTTGACATTTGACACTACTTTATTTTGCTGTTGCTCCCTTATCACAGGCATTTTACATCTTCGTTTTTTAACTCACTCACTTGTGTTTCCTGGTTTTGATTCATGTCCTTGGGAATTGCTGCTGATCCTGTTGGGTGCCAGGAATGCAATGACCCCTCTGGGGTGGCCTCTTGGAGCTCCTTCTCACCTCTGGGAATCCCTCCAAGAATGTTCTTTTTTTGTCCCTCCGGCCCTCAGTCAGGATCTACAGAAATGGGGATTTTCCCACTGGCAGTTTTTTGTTCTTATTCTCCTTTCACCTGGACAAAACTTCTCAGAATTATGTTCCTCTGGTATTTTATCTTGGGTCACAAAGGGTTGTTCCAAGCTGTTGCAGGAAAAGAGAAATGGAACACAGTTTATATTGCCTCACAGTTTTTTAAGATCTTAGAACAAACATTGCAATAAAAGCCAGAAGAAATTGATCTTAGTCAGGTTCCCACAGTGAATACAATCTGTCAGGAGATATTTCCATGTCTGGTTTACCTGTAGAGAATGCAGGTTCATGAATTAATGCCTTTTGTACTGGTTTTCTTTTCTAAGGAGTTTACGTGACATTACTTCACTTTTCTGCCTGAATCTTTCTGATATTTGTGTGTGTGTGAGCCGTTATTTTGGACATACGCAGAACAAAGGGTGAGTTGGACGTATGTTTTTACATATGCGTTTACTGATGCTGGGTGCTGATGTGAAGAAGGCAGAGCTAAGAGCACATTGAAAGACGTGAAGAAAAGAGACTGTCATGATGTTTGGAATTAGAAGTTCAAACTGGAATGTGCTTTGCTCATGGAATCATTTGTCAAGGTGCTGCAACAGAGAGGTGCTGAAGAAGTTTATCTGTGGTGCAGTTAGGAAAGCTGCTCAGCTGGTTTTCTAGTGCAGTGTTAGAAACCAGTGTAATTTTTAGTCAAACAAAGACAACATTGTGTAAATGTGTCCTAAGATTATGTATTTTATGCAAGCTTGATTGCATATTTTAATTGCACTATAATCGTTAGACGTATCTTCTTAGTATAATTTTATTTTTTAATTAAATCCAAATTCTTGGTATTAGACAAGGATTCTGATGTCACATTTACAGTTCAATAGATTCATAATTAAGACACACAACTAGACTAGAGAATTAGAGAACATTTAATTTGGGAAAGCATTTTGTGTCATTGCTTCTGTAACAAGCTGGGCTAGGTTTCTACAATGTATTGTAACAACTACAAAACCTCCCTGCAGCAGGAGGGTGTCATTCCATTACTGACATGTTCATGGATATGTGGCTAATACAGAATGCATTTTAAATCTCTAGGTGAATGTTACAGACACATCTCCCCTTGGTCTCTCAGATTTTTCAAAGCATCACTACAACGCAGAAGGAATCAGACATTGAGCTACCAGTGTTATGTCAGAACTGGATAAATATATTTAGGGTCTCATCTTTCCTGACTACTTGTACTAATTCAGGGAGTGAAACAGGACAGAGCCCAATGCTATCTTGCCCATGTTTGATGACTCTTTATCCTCACCCAAAACACATCTTCTGCCTTAGTACTTCTACTCTCAAAGTAAATTAAATAACTAAAACAAAGAAAGAGGTTTTTGGGAAGGATAGGAGGGTGTACATATGTGTAAGAGAAATTTGATCTCTAAGGACGTGTCGTGAAAATTCCACACAGGAAGTCTGTAAACTGGATGTTTTGATCTCTTAGCAAAGACAGTAGTGCAAAAATTTACAAAAGTAACAAAAAGAAGGATAGTTGTCTTTCATCTGAATGACAGAAGAGACAGAGATAACCTGCTCTGTCAGAGCGGATGATGAGGGAGTGAGCGATGCTTTCTTCAATGACAAAGCATGATCAGGTTGTTTTCCATCTCTGTGCCGCTCACTGCAGTCGACGAGAGGCAGGGGAAGAGGTGCTGTGAAAGCACAAGGGTGATCTCTCTCCTGTGACTCAGAAGTGATAAAACCCGCAATGTGACAATTACTGTTACGTCAAAACAAGTTTAGTTTGTATTACAGTGTGTTTATGCTGTGGGTGCAGACTGGACACTTGGTGTGTGGTTCTAAAGCCGTTTGCCTGCTCAGCCGTAACGTCTCGTGACCGTAAGCTTGTGCTGGCCCTGCCCGTCACACCTGCGAGTGTGCGTACGGGTGTTAATATCCTTATGGGAGTACATATGTGACTCCAGGTAGTTGAGGAGAATAGGACCAGATCATTGTTCTGCTTCTGGAAAATACCATCTCTCCATATAGGGACTCTAATACAATGTGTTTATATTGTCAAACCGTGGAAACCTTATTTATCTCCTCCTGAAGGAAAAATATGTGGATTTCAGCATGTGACATTTCCATTGATGCCTGTAAAGTGCTGTCACTGGTAACATCCCTGTGAACTTCTGTGTGTTGTCTACATGTATTATGAACATAGGACAAATTAATATGTTTATGTGTATATAATTATATTATTTTCAGATAAGCTTCTATACACTTAAAAGTTAAGTAATTTTCAGCATAAAGGGTGTATATTGAAAATAAATCACTTTAGGAATGAGGGCATTCCATTGCCGCCTGAGATTTGAAGGTAAGTTCCCTCTTTTCAAACAACTTGTGCTTTGACGGTTTTGTAAGTTCTGTCTTTCTTTTATTAATAGAATTTGTAAAACCTCGTAGTTCTAAAGTCGTAACGTTATTATCTTTAAACTTCTTATGAGAGTAGAAGAAATGAAAATCTGCCAAATTAAAACAAAGTTTCTGCGTGTAGACTCTTAACAGATGTTTAGCACAAATGTCTTTTAAATCTTTTATGTCTTAGTTTCAGCAATGAGATCAGTTCCTGGCAGACTCAAAACCTAAACTTCTGATATACAATTCTTTTTTTCAAGACAGGTGATGATGGGATGAAAATGAAATGATGACACAGAAGCAAAACTCGTGTGTGCCATAGCAAACGTGTAACTGTATCACCAGTCTCCTTGGTTCTGATAGGATGCCTTTCCACATTTGGCTTCATGTATGTGCTGGGAAATCAGAACACTGTTAGTACGATCAGGAGGTCAAGGAAGTCCTGTGAAATGAACACTGTCCAGGAAAGTACTCTAAATCCGACTGCTTTGACAAAAGAATTTTCATTTCTAGTCCGTATCTGGACTATTACAGACTGTGTAAGGTGTGGGTGCTTGCTGTGGGGAACAAGAGACACCTGGGCTTCTACCACTGATGACAACTCGCGCCTTAGCAGACGCAGTCTCCGTGTCCTGTCTGTCTCAAAAACATATTTAAAACATTTTTAAGAAAGGCTCTTTTAGTCCTGAAGCACTGGGAAAGCTGTTTTCTAAATAACATTTCTACAATCCAGTATTAGCAAATATCTGTGGTGGCTGTGGTATTTTCAAATTTCACCTACTTCTTGTAAGAACATTGAATTTGATTATTATTCTTAATGTTTTGATGTACGCTGTTCTCTCTAGTCCTTAATTATCATCTACTGGCTTTGAGAAAATGATTTTCAGTGAAAGGCAAAGGGCAGCTTACAGAAATCTTTCCTAAGACACAGAAAATGTAATTGGCTCTATAAATAGAAAATTAAGTTTTGCTTTTGAAGTAGGAAGCAGTGGAATAATTTTCAGTATAGAGGCATTTTTTATTTCTATGAGACAGGTCCTATTTTTGTTCCACCAGAATTAAAGTAATAAAAGTATTAGTACCAAGGACTTTGATTAGAGAAGGATTAACACACTAAATATTGATTGACATTTAAAATGGACTTAATATTTGGACCGTAACTTGGAACACAATACTTGTATAGGGAAAAATATGTGGTGCTATTTCTGTGATCAGTTTAAAATTGATGCTGCTGCTCCACAGCACTCTACGTGGCCTTTCTCCTTTTCACTGGGAACTCGTAAATGTTTAGTTTAATATCTATATTACCTGAGAATTTAAAATATATCAGACAGTGTCACAGGCTTACCTATATACCAACAAATGCAAGAGAACTCACAGCAGAATATAATAATATATTTGGTATGATGGAAATACTAGATTTCTGTTTATGATAAGACTTTTGGGTCACTTACTGCCCATGTCTAATATGAATAAATCGAGGGAGGCCAGCAGAGATAATTCAGCACATCTCAGAGAATCTGACTGCTCCTTGGTTTGTTCTGTTAGCACATCCTGTCACAGAGCTGGATGGCAGCACACGCAGTGCCCCAGGACGTGCTCGAAGGCCGCGGGCTCTCGCGCCGAGTGTGTTCCGGTGACACTTTGCCCTGTTGGCTCCAGTCACAGCTCTTGATTCGTGAGCATTGAGAAAATAACTCCGCTCTCTCTTAAACCTTCTGTCCACCTGTTGCTTTCAGATACGCTCTGTGCAAAACCCAACTTTTTGAGAACACCCCGTACAGTTACTAGGAGACAAAATACCAGGCCAATTTTATAAAATATTGCAAGAGTTTGGGAAGAATTAAAGCTATGACAAGCATTGTCTGTACCGAGCTCTGGCAGGATGAAGCCTTGAAAGAGACACGAAAAGAGAGTAAATCATGCATTTCTTTGCTTCTTTGGTGGTATGACTTTTGAATATAGTTCAGGTTTATAATAAAGCAAATAAAAATGTAATTTATACTCATTATTGAGGAAACAGTGACCGTCCAAATTAGTGGAAGTAAAAATGAATATTGCTTGAATAAGATGGACATAATGAGAAATGATGAAACTGTCATTAGGTTCTTCAGGAGAAAATGGAACTTTATTTTGTTTGAAAGAGATTGGTTAACAGCACTTTTCAAACCTGTAGTATTTACATCAGACAAAGAGTTTACTGGTACAGCTGAGTTAGTTTAAGAGTCGTGTTTAAGTAGAAGCAATATCCTAATTACTGTCAAATCACTGCAATTGTCCGGTTACACTTTTGCCATTGTATCCTCATCAGGCCTGGCCTCACATTCTATGAGGTCTCTCCAAACGTTGACTGAATTGGGCATTTATTGATCATACTTTCATGCTAATGCAGTGTAACATTTCACATGCAATTGAAGTGCTTATTAATTCAGAGGGAAGGTGGCACATTGATTCCCACAGGAACCTGTGGAAACACAGGTTCAGCTACCAGAAGCAAGGATGCTGGGAGAAAAGAAAAGGAGGAAAACCCAAAGGTATTGAACTTTGCATTTAGAGAGGGCACGTGCTTTATTTATAACCTCTGAACACAATTGTTACTGTAACTGCATTGATATAGAAAGAAACTTACAGAAGTTATATACAGTAGTTTTAGGTAATTCCAAATGGTCGTAATAAAACTCACAACACATCTCGTGATTAGGTGAAATCCTCGTATACTGTGAAGATAAGTTATATAATGCTCCTCTCTGAGCATTAGCAGAGTGCTACTTGTAGGCTTTCTTGTATCTGATATAGTGAAAATATACACCACATACAAACTATTTTCAAGGCAACACTGTTAAACAAAGAGCATATTTTAGTATGCAGTACGCTGAGTCTTAGATAAATTGCCTTCTGGTTTATTTGGAAAATGTTCTTGAATGTTGCTCGAATAAAATTATTTTAGTATCTGTTTTTCAAACATCTGGTTTAATTGAACTCCAGGGATATAGGGATCCAAATTCTAATTTACTATGTCATTAAGTAGAAAGGAATGTGAAATCTTAGACATCCAGCATATTTGGTTATTGTGAAATAAATTATCTATTACTTCCCCAGACAGTTTCTCAAATATCAACTCACAAATACACATAATTATACGTACTTTCACAAGAATATGCCATAAACCAGAGTTATTTACTGTTTCCGTTGTTGGTAATTTGTGCAGAGGGCTCAGCAGTTCATGAGGGAGTCAGGAAGGGCGTTGTATGGAAAGGGCAGGAGCTTTCAAACTGATAAAAGCCTGTACAAGGTTTCTTTGTTTGAGCTCTGCCTTGGTTGCAAACAGCTCAAAGGAATCTTTTTCCAGGCTATTTTTTTTTTTAGTGGAATTTAAAAGTATTAATTCGTGGTTAGGTTAATACAGTTATATCTGGAAAAATAATCACCGTTCAGCTTGCCTTTTTGATGATTGCTGTTTGGTTTGGTTTTTTTTTAATTGCAATGGTAATAAGATGGGCTTAAGACAACCCACGTGACTATAAATGAACTGTGACTGGACTTCGGTTGTTGAGATCAAGTCTGATTATTGTATAGAGGGATTCATGTGAAATTTAGATCTGGGTTCATAGTAAATGCTCCTCAGTCTCAAAGCCTGTGTTTTTATCTCATGTTCCTCTCTATTTTAAAACTATTTTAGAAATAGATACTTGTAAATGGCCACATTGTAGAAAAACCTGTTACGTCTAAAATGAACTTCTTTAACTTGAATATGTAACTTTTTTTTTAAATCCACCTCTAACTGTGTTCTGTGCTATTATGACAACTGTAATTTGAGTATTTTATGCAGTGTGGGAAGCTTCACTAGAGTGGAAGTAGCAGATGGACCTTTATTTTTGGTAGGAAACACTTAAGTCTTGTATATTCTCATTCATTATCAGCTTCAGCTCTACCTGGTTCTAACCTTGCAGCTGAGATAAATCTGGGTTGGAAAATGTTACCATAACTGATTTCTACTTGAAGATTTTAACTTCAATGTTTTCCTTTTTTTCCAATAGCAGATCTTTAACTGCCTCCTTCTTGGTACCCTTTGTGTTCTATCATGTCTTTCATTCAAACTGAAAATAAACCCAAAAGCACCTGAGTTTTTTTGACAAGTATACAGAGAATAGCGAAGAAGCCGTTGTGTTGTGTAAGAACTGAGCAAATTGTGTGCCCGTGTCCCGCCCCAGCTGGGTAGAGACGGCACGTGGTAATGCTAAAGAAAGTGAATAAATTCTCACACTGCTCTGAGTAAAAAACTGAATTGAAATAACTTTCATACCACTTCTTTTGAGCACGACTCACATCTGTAACGTTTCTTCTCTGGTGTTAGCAGAATTATATGAAGGATTTATTTTTTCATAATGTTATCCTTTTATTAAACAATACATTCTGCTGTCTTTCAGTTCTGCCCCATTTGGGATCTACAGAGACTACACTGATCAGCAAGACCTTTTTATATTTCTGACAGTGACCACTTCCAGTGTTGGAGGAGCTGTTGGTGCGATCTGTTCTGCTGAAGGGCAGAGGGAAGGCGTCAATCTCAGGTAAGTGCCAAAAACGCAGGCTCTGCCGTGCTGGGAGCAGTGGTGCCCACAGGGCCACACTATCACTCCTGTCTGATTTGTGTGAAAATATATGCTTAGATATTCATATGCCTGGGCTGAAAAGGCTTACAGCTCTTTCACATGTTCTCTTAAATAACTTGCTTCATCACTGGTGTCGCTGTCCTATGAAATTCCAATTGTCACCACACTACGGTGCTTTTTAAAAATATTGTCCTACATATCAAGAGGCACCGTGCATACCCTGGAGCATCCTGATGGTACTTGCAACAGCTTCCTTTCTTTCCTGAATTTTCTAATTATCAGTCCGGAGACATTGACTGAAGAAGAGAAGTTGGGGTTTTAAAACCACCTTGTACTTTGTCAGGGCCTGAAAAAGTTTTCATACAAACCACTTGTGCTAACACTCATCAGACTGTTAGGGCTTGCAGTTTATACCTGGTGTGTACTGCGAAATAATGCATTTTTATGTATGTATTTTGCACAAATGAAACTAAGAATGCTCACACACATGTATATGCACGTAATTTAAAACCACTAAATTATACACCCTTGTTCTAATAATATACTCTTGTTCTAAAAATGAAGGTGAGCCAGAGAAACCATATCCCAGGGAACATTTGCTTTCTTCTGATTTTACATTGAATTAATACTCGTATCTGTGCTTTTCATTTGAAAGAGAAAGTACAAAAATATTTCCCAAATCAAGACAAAGTTTATTGCTAAAGTTTATTTTACTATTCAATACTCAGATATTGGTCTTGCCGTTTCTCTCACAGACTCCATTTTATTTTATGCTCTGCAGTGCTCATACCACAATGTGTCTATTAATATTAAATTTACACCTTTAGACATTCATATAAGCTCAGTAATTTTTTTATAAGCAAAGAGACTACACTGTTGTTTATCCACCCTTTACAGATTATTTGGAGCTTGCACCATGTGCTAGTTGTACCCGTGATGTTTGAACTGCTGGAGATCAAAACTCTGCAAAAGCCTCACACGCGGGAACTCAGACTGACAAGGTGAGAGTTGTTTAAGAGTGGTGGTGTACAGTTTCTCTTGCTTTGCATTGGACTGATGAGTGCTTTTGAAATAAGCATGATCTGAATGACACCAAAGAATGGTACCTGTAGCCCACCGTCCTTGGTCACGCACACAGGACCGTGTACATGTGGAGTGAGAGGACGAGTCCTGTGTCCTCGCTCCCAATTGAACATCAAGGGCTTTGATGGCTCCTGGTAATGTTCCTGCAGAATGATTACGTACCGAGTGTCAAGGAATAAAGCTGCTACCTGGAATGTCCCTTATGGCATCTGAAAAATGATGTTTGCATTTCTCAGTAACAGGTTTAGTGTAAATTCTGCCTTTTGTAAATGGAATAAATATGGCAAGAAGTGAAACTAAAACCGGAAGAACAGTTTTTGTACAAGATGCATATAGTTTGGTAGCATCTACCATACACAGAGAGTCGTTTTAGCACTGGCAGAGCAGTTTCTTTTCAAAATCGTGCTTGTTTAGTTAAAATTAAAAAAATAAATTGTGGTTCAAAAATGTTTGAGTTTCAGAATACGAGTTAAGTATGAATATGGTAGAATGTCCTTTACTACGCACTGAATTCTCCTTAATTGCTTTTAGTTTGTGTGCAAACACAAATGACAAACAATAAAGGACTGACCTTTTCCTGTAAGCCTGACACACAAGGATATGCTGTTTCCATTTCCCACTGCACTGTTAGAATGATCAAGCTTTGTTTGTTTGAATTTAGTATTTATGATTATAAATTATCTAGTCATAACAAAGTAATTTGCATAATGAAATTATCTTGCATCAGATTACATTTTTCTGCATGTGTTTTAATACTGTAACAGGCTGTTAGTATTATTTGGATAATTAAAGGACTACTGTAAACTCTAATTTAGTCTAAAAGTTACCCTAACAAAAAACCAAACTGTTTTGAAACTTACCATTACAGCTAAATATTGTCATAAACTGAAGGGGGAAAACTCAAAGTGAATTTAGGACTAAAATAAGTAAATAACTGATATAACTGAAACCAGCTTCTGCATCACTGACAACATGATAATGATCATAAACATGAGGCAAAATTGCTGAAGTCAACAACGCTGAAGCTGATGTCCCTGGTATTTTATGGCTCAAGCTGAGAGAAAAGCAATGAATAAATACGTTATACAAACACTGAACTTGCAGCCAAGTGTTTTCCTAGGAGTTTCTTCCTGAACTAAAGGGTGCCCTCCAGATTCTCCTCAGACTAAGCGGAACCTGAAGCTGAGGTGAAGCATGGAGAGGTGGTTTTGATAGCGATGGTGGCCTGCAGGTGCCAGCCCGCTAGAGCAGCAAAAGTCAGGTTTGTCCCTGGGAGATGGTGTGAGTGTGCTCCAGCCAGCTGGTATTTCTGTCCTGTGAGAGGGTGAAGATGTAAATATTTGTGGGCTGAGACACCAAGCCAGTGAGTGAAATGGAGTTATCCCACTGCAGCCTTTGAACCACAGGAGAACCAGGAGTGCTGGCAGCTGGACCAGCTCAGACTGGCACATCTCTGAAATAACTCCAATATGTTTGGATTGATTGTCCCACTGGGCATGAACCGTGGGGGGATGGCATTAATGAAGCTCAGTGACCCTTACACATGACTGATGCACATAGAGAGGCAGCAAAATATTTTCCTGAATCAGGTCCTAATCCCTACTTTTTTTTTTCCACTGGCTGCACATCTGAGAGTGGAAACTTCGGTTCATAAAGTGGGAAAATGTTTACTTTTTAGCTAAATACATTTTTAAAACTTTAAAAAAACCTTTGTTGAATTGCTAATAAAGCTTAGTAGCTGTGGGATAAAAATCACTTTATTGCTTTTTCTCCTTGGTTGTTTATTTTTGTCTTGCAGGGAGGGAGGAGATCTTAATCTTACTGCTGTGGTATCAGTCTGGAAATAAGTTAATCTTTGAGCTTTGCCCTCTCTTGAAAATAATCTTTAATCCTTATACAAGTCCTGGTGCTCTGGTACCAGGCAAAGAGACTTACTGTTAGGTTACTCAGGCTCTTCCAGCATCTCTTCTCTAAAGGAAACACAGTACAGAAAGGCCAGGGATTAACTCTTTGTTCCCTAGAGTGAAATTATTCCACAAAGGGAGTAGTTTGTTTTTTGTAAGTTTTTATTCTTAAATTAATAATTATACCAGAATAGCATTACTTTATGAACATCTCCCACAGTTTACTTCTGGAATTAAACTTCTTTTAACTCTTTCAAAAGGTCTCTCACCTGGGGGCTGAGTGACCAAGACAGTGACTGCAAACCCTGCAGATTCTTCGTTCTGCTTGGGTGCTGTGTGTCATGGCTGTGCTGGGACCACGCAGAACTTCAGCTGACATTTAGAGTCTGTAAACCAGTTTTCAGCCATAAAACTGAGCCACTTTAACCCGTGTTTATATGTTTCTGACTTAGATGTGCAAATGATCAGGTGTACATTACCTAATTCTCTGCCAGGTGCAGTGAATGGAGGAGACAGTAAATGAGGTGCAGTGAATGGAGGAGACAGTAAATGAGATGATCCTCGAGCTGTGTGAGTGCAGTGACTTTCAGCTCCTGAAACAGGATCTGTGACTTCGTAAAAATAATTTTAATTTCTTCCTTTGCTCTATTCACAACCTTCTTTTGAATATTGTTGTTCAAAATGGTCACCATTGTAATGCATAGAAGGTAAATACTAGTGATGCCTTATTCTTCTCAGATTAATCATTTTATATTCCATAAAGTGTTTTCCACTGCCCGTAGTAACAGAGTGGGTTGCAGTGCTTGCAGTGATCACAGCAAGTGCTTTCTGTCTAGTGTAAAGAGAGCTAAAAGAAACAAATAGGAAAGCATGGGGTGGGGTTTTAGGCAGGTTGGTTGTGTGATAATTTAACAGATAATTTGCACAGAAACAGCCATATTTTGTGGTGAATATACTTGCTTATAAAGAGCAACTACACAAGCATTCTCTTACTTTGTTGCTTAATTAGGTAAAATCAGACTTGTCTCTTCCTGTGGATGTTGACGTGAAAGGAAGAAAAGGGGTGTAATATATGACAAAGTAAGTACTTCATGTGAAATGGAGATGAAATATTCTATAAAAGATGTTACAATTTCTCCTTTCGTTTTATTCCTACTGTCAAAATGTGTGAGGTGCATATTAATAATATGGTGAGTGTAAATGTGTGTACCAGTCGTATGTGATCAACTGAGCAGTCATTTTAAGCAATTGTAAATTCTTGTCTTGAGATTCCCATCCCAATTAGCTATGAGTATTCTTAGGAAAACCTAGCTTAATATTTTCATTTATGTGTTCAGATTTTCATTAAGTATAGAAACTTGCCTTAAAAATGGTATCAAAAGCAGATAATGATTTTGCTGAAGGTCACAGAAGCCTATTGATCAAGGTAGAAACTTGATACTGTTCAGTCATTCACATCTCAGGTACCTGGGCGTTTTTAACTTCAGCTTCGACAAAGCTTTCTGGATATGTCCCTCAGTAAAGAGGGAAAACCACAGGAGTGTCTTTTCCTGGGTTTATCTTTTTTAGGAATTTTTGAAATTTCTATGCTGTATTTAATTAGTCGAAGTCTGCCTGGTGAATGGTTTTACATTAGCTGTACGCTAAGGGTGTTTAAGTATTCTAATAGTGCTGTCTACGACAGTGAGATTGAAAACTTAGGCTGTGTTAAAAGTTGCTCAGACAAAGCCAGTTAAGATCTCTGAGGAGTTCTTGAAAGTGCGTTCAGTGCCAGAATTATTTGTGAATGCTCTGGATGGTGTGATGTACTCTAGTGTAATCTAGAAAACAAAGTTAGACCGTATTTTGAAAACTTCCTGCTGTGCTTTAGGTACCAATTTCCCTTTTCCACAGCAAAACACATTTCACGGAGGTTTTCCTTTTGCTCGTTCACATACCTGAGAGCGGAATTTAGCCTTGAAGATTTTCACTGTGTTATTAGCAAGAGGATCTCCTCAGGATTTTGTTGGACCTGATGACCGCCAGAGGTCCATTCCAATCTTACCTGTTCTGTAATTCTGTGTAAGGGGAAGGAAAAGCAACCCCGGGGGTAGCAGTGGGTTTTATGATTCAGCTGTGACTTTGCTGCCGTAAAGGTGCGCGGGCAGCTGTTAGGGTCTGGCATTCACTGGCCCCGTAAGGGCTCTTAATGAAATGAAAATGATAAAAAAGCTAAAGGAAAGAAGAAGCCTCTCAAAGTGCCACAGAACTACATCTTATTAATTGTTTAATCTCAACAATCCGTCCTACATACTTTTCATTGGTAAGATAATGATTCTTCAATGGTGTTCTCCCTTATTCATGCATTCCGGATAAGTTTTTTTGAACACTTAGGTTTTGTAGACATTTAAAATTTCAACTTTAATTTTACCTTCTATTCACACTTTAACTCTCCAGTGAACTGAATTATTTAAATATTTTGTCTTCATTATAAAACCCATCCATAATTTCTTTTCAAACTTAAAAATATAGCACTACTCTTCCCTCTTGCATTCATCTATTCACATCAGAAGTCACTACTTTGACGTTGTAGTCATTTTATGATGTATGTATTTTCTAGATTTCTTTCTGTCATTTGATCATTAATCACTTTTTCCCCCCTTGTTACAATAGATTTGCCAATACCAGTTAGTCTTGAACTGCTTGTTATTTGGTGACCTTTATAAAGGCTGTGTCATATGATTTATTTGCTTCTGCTGTATGTTCAGATATTGTTTTGCTGTGGTAGAATCATGAGCCTTCTCTGATTTGTTAATTTCCTTTTTTTCTGAATGAAAACTTATCAGGATATATTGACATTCTCATCCTAGCAGAGACTGGTAAATGTTATCTAGAGAACTGTTCTGTTTGATTTCCTGATTTTAATTGCTTGAGGCAATTCCTCCAGCACAAATTAATTATAGCAAAAGAGAATTCTTGATGCTCTAGAGTGAATGTGGCTCTGCAGAATCTGGGATGCAGAAGTGGATGGAATGGGAGGAGGCAGGTGTCATATGGTGGTAATGAGTAGTGCAGCACTGAAGAATTTAGGGAAGGTGGGAGAGAAGGAACAGAGAAGGAGAAGATGGCGGACAACTTCCTGTGGAGAATCAGAATACTAATTTTAAAAGCAAGAAGTTGGGCTTTTTCTTTGTCTTCCATCTGGTCTCATGAATATATTTTACTACTTTTGTCTATTATTTTAAAATTTCCAGTTTCGTGGTTTTATAAAATTTCCTTTTAAACTTTTTTTTTAAAATAGATGAAGTAATTCTAATAACTGAAAACTAAATTGCCCTTTTAGGTCATTTTTTATCAAAAGGGTCATTACCTCCTCTCTTGGGTAAGTAGAGATACTCACGTTTTCATGTTAATCTGTTTCTCCACATGGTAATAGTCACGTTCTTTCTCTGCATAATTCAAATGGACTTCACACCACAGGATTTTTCTACTCAAACTAAAGAGAAACTTCTGTTAAGGCTGTTTTACTTGCTGGTATTTAGACCAGATGAAAGTATTTCATGCTCAGTCAGATGCCTCACTGAGTTACAGGCAAGTGTCACCTAAGTGAAATGAAATGCATCCAGGCTAATGAAATCCTTGCCTTCTGGCTATGCCTGTGGAGAGCTGTGCTTCTGGGATTATAGACGTCAAACTCTTTTAAACTGAACTGAGATCACCAATAATTTCACATCACCTCACAAGCTTCTACCCAAGAAGGTGAAAATGAGAAATGTTGGTTACTATTTCATTCCCCTGAATCCAAAAGCTGAAAATTTTAAGCCAATTTTCACACATTAAAAAAGTATATACTAAATACAATATGCAAATAATCACTGCCTTCTCTCTTCTAATGTCCAACTGGGAAAACTGCAGCCTTCTTTGCTGCCTGACCAGGCAAAGGTGAAAGTTCACCTCTCTTTCTAGTTTCTCACTCTTAACAGGGCAAAATTTGCTGAGAGGAGCGAATGAGCCATTGTATAAAATTTGTCCCAAAATAATAAAGGAAGAGAGATAAAACTATGACCCTATCACATACATTGTATGGAAGTTAATAGTGGGCAGATGGGCAAACAGGCACAAGTCTAGATTTTTATAATAACTGGAATGAAGTTTGCAAAAAACTTTTAAGAAACTTTTAAGAATTCCTCACAGACTTTGTTTGCTGGGACCTGTATGTGCACTTTCAACAGAAAGCTGGATCCTGCTGATGAAGAGGGATTTTTTTCCTCCAGCTAATAAGTTTAGTGTGAATTATGAGCGTTGTTGCTATAATTAATTTTACATTCAAATAAATGATCGTCAGAGGTCCTGTTCTGCAGTCTTCTCCACATGAGTGAAAGGTTTAGTCCAGGGGTCTGGCAGTGTTTTTCCTTACATTAACAACTTTTAGTAGATGAAATAATACCTTAGCATATTTTCCCAATTAAATTACCTTTAAGCATTTCTGGGAGTCAAATTTATATCAAAGCTAACTTTGATATCACGGCAGCTGGGCCTTTTTATTGTTTATTTTGTTTACAGGTTCAGCGATTCTAGGAGGAACACAAAGTGTGTTCAATCCCTTACCTTTGTCTATAAGTCTGTTTGGGAACAAAATCAGAGCACCTTACCTTCCCAGAGGAGACCTCTGGAAAATCAATTTTGGAAAACTTGCACACCTTGATAAAAGAAGCTGTAAGAGTTGAATTTTTAATTGTGGTGGTTTGCCAACAGATAAGATCACTTAAGAAAGCTTCCAATACAGGCATATGAAGGAAGCAAATATTCTAGTAAATAGAGGTTTTAAATAGTTACATTTATTCCTAGCGCGTATGCAGAAGAGTTCAGTCTAAATATAAAATTGAGAATATGGGATGCAGTAACCATAAGGGCTCAATTAGTATTGATGCTCTCTGTTCTTATTTCCACAGTTGTAAACTGGGTATTTCACTCCTTGCCAAAGCTTTGCTGTGGCTCTGTCCATGTCCGGCCCTGTGACTGGACCTGTCCTTGAGCTGCGGTTGCTGCTGAAGTCAGGGGGTCCCTGAGAACTGAGGGGGTTTCTGAAAAGGAGGGTGTTGGTGCAGAGCAGGAAGACCTCATCTTTTATTTCTGTCCATTGGAACTGGAGGCAGTTTTGTTCGGCTGGACTGCGTGGCAAGGTTTCCCTAGGTGCTCATGTCACCCAAGACTCATTTGGATCGTAGTCAGGCTGTCACAAATTCCTCCTAAGGTGGGCTGTGAACCACAAACTCCTCGATGTGCGTGCTCCTTCTTAGGGTGACACAGACGTCAAAGAGAGCAAGGTTGTACTCCTGGCTTAGGGACGGCAGCAACGTTAAAGTACCCGTCCATCCTGCAAGCTAATCTGTCATCACCTCTTTGTCATCTCAGAAAATAATGAACAGAAGGCCTTGATATAAGGACAGGAGCCTATTTCAGATGTGAGGTTTGTTTTTTTGTTCTGAGTTAACATTCCTCTCCCTCTCTCATTTGTCTCTGACAAGTAAAACGCTTAGGAATCAAAGACTTATGCACCTTTGCAGGGAGGTCCAATTTCTGGATCAGTAGCATCCTTCTAGTACACCAGTATAACCCATCCTGCACCACTAGGTTATTACGGATCAGAAATGTGAGAATGCAGGCTACAGCTTTTGTTACCTGTGCTAATTCATCTTGCATTTTCAGGTCATTTCTTCTTTTGGTGTTTCATTATTTTTCGTGTAACTCCACAGTAAACTCTTACATTTTCAGCAGTGTGCCCAGGGTCTTAAAAAAAAAATTAGGGAGGAGAAAAATATTCTTATGCATCCCAACTGTTAAAACTTTCAAACTACCACTGTCATCTTAAAACCAGAAGAGTTGCTACCTTTCTAAAAAGAGTGGTGCAAGCCACATAGATGTGTGCTTGTGTAGTGTTTGACATTTGATGTGAAGCAAATATTGACTCCAGCATTCCCTTGACCGAGCACAAAATTCATTTTGTGAATTGTATTGACAGCCTAAGTAGGTTCTTTCTTTTTCCCTTGAATTGGCTGCTCTAACTTATTAACTCAGTCTTGAGGGTTTTGAATATTTACCTTTAAGATCTAGAAATATTTACAGCACAACATATATTTTGATATGCAAAAGACATAGGATGAAGGTTACCATGCAACCAAATTGTTGTAAAACTCAATAGAAACCCAGATGATAAAAGTAGCTGTCCTGATATGATAGCTTCTAGGTCATGAAATGGGTAGGCCAGGTTCAGACTGGCTCTAACATGACCCAGAGTGGTGGATTTCATGTGCCAGGACTTTCAAGCCCCATTATGTGTATCTGCCTCTTGACAGTAAGGTAAATAAAGGGAATCTTAGAAATTAATTTCGATAATTTTATTTCATGAAATAGAAACATTGGTTAAATTAAAAAATCAGTATCAGAAAACTCAGCAGATAATCCCACCAACATGCACACGCCTATGGCTGTAATTCACTGATGGAGAAGGACAAGGCCAATCTCCAGGAATATTATTTAATGACTCATAACTTCATTAAAACCACTTTTGAATACAGCCTTTAACAGCTCATCTGCAATATCTCAGCTCTCCCAAGGTGTCAAGTTTCCCAAACAATATAGCAGTGAGGTAGGATTCATATCTGATGAGCCAGACTTCAGAGGACTCTGTCTCAGCTCATTTGGATGTTGTGCCCTAAACAGACCAAGATAAGGTATTTTTATTTGTGAAGTCATCCATATTTGCTGAGGTAAGTAAAGATGACAATTACCCTCCTTTTTTCAAAGATGAATTCAGGAAACTTCAAAAGTCTTTTCTTTCTACTGATCCATCAACGTTTTTATAAGCCAACTGCGTTTGTCTTTGAGCTGTAGCGGGTTCAATCAAACAGGATAAATAATTTCGGATTCTTTCTGTCTGGAAGAAGGTGCAGTAACAATCACTCTTGCTTAAAATCACCTTGATGAGGGCTGCAGCCAGGGGAGCTCATTAACCTGTACCCGTAGTTTTCCAGTGTACAGAGTTCGGTCAAGTATTTGACTTCTAGTGTGCAGCTTACTGTGAGAATTCATGCTTCATTCCTTAATGTCTACTCTGGAATAGAAATGGAGCTTTTGGTACATTCCTTGGCAACCTAGCCCTGTGACCCAGGAATTCCTTGGACTGAGTTGATGCTGCAGCTTCCTTGTTAGTGTGGCCCTGGAGAAATTCCTTGGGAAGAGTTCTTCTCTCCTACCATCTCTGCTTCACCTCCCCAGTTTGTTCTCTGTCTCATGCTTTACATAGCATGAACTTGTGTCTGAAATAGAAATGTTGTACCCAAATAATACGAAGACACAATGAGCAACCAGATCCTTTAGTAACTAAAGGGTTTACTACTGACTGTGTTTCTTAACCTTTTTCTCAGTGTGCAGTCCCCTTCTGATCAGTTTTAGGCTCATCTGTCAGCAGGAACTTGGTTCTTGCAGAGCTGGGAAAGGAGAAGCTGCTAAGTTGAAGGTTTATGTGCTCCCTCCTCTGCCCTAAAAGCAGGGAGTGCAGGTAGCAGTGCTATGCAGTTCCTGGCTAGCTCGAACAATTGCTGCTGGCAATTGCAAACTGTTCTTTCTTCCCTCACCCTGAAGCACTGGGACTCCTACCACCATAATCCTGAGCACAAGTCACAGCTTAAAATGAAGTTCAAGCAGTCCTAATGTTACAGGAAAAGAAACTAATAAAAAGCTAAGCCTTTACAGTAGCCGCCAGCTGTGAAATAGTCAGAGTCCTGTAGTGCCCTTTGGCTGAGTAAAGCAAAGCCAAAGAAATCGCATGCCAGCAACTGTAGTTCTAGAAAATATACTGTTAAATACATCTATGGATAAGACAATTAAAGAATACTGACTTTCTATTTGTAATTGGTGTAATTACCCTTGTACAGGCAGTCTCATACAGTACCCAGTATATTTCCAACTGGGAGTTTAATGGAGCTTGTGTGGGAGTTTAATGTTTGTTATCCAAGTTTCCAGGAATCAAAGCAAGTGATCAGCTGTGCATCAGTGGAGAACTGGCCTTGTGTGCCAAAGGCAGTCTCAGAGAGCTCGTGAGGAGCACTGTGAGCACACGTACCTGGGAGTGCAGAGCTGGCATCCTGCCACGATAACCCAGAAAAATCTGAGAACAGAACGAGTGCAACAGATGCTCCAGTGCCGACTGGAGGATCAGCGAGTGCTTGTAGTTTACAAACAAGTGCTGTGAGAGTTTGATTCCAAATATCCATCAGTACAAGGGTCTATAATAAAATCACTAAAATAAAACTTACAGGACAGGACTGGTAAGATCAAGATCAGAGTCTGCTTTGCCTTTGAAACACTGGTAGGAAAACAGTAGGAGAGCATCTCAGTCATTCGAGGAATACTTAATCTTTTGCTTTTATTTTAAATTTCCTGATACCATGTTGCTAGGAAAAATTTGCGGTATAACTAAAGAGGAATGAAGTGTATTACAGAGTTATAAAATATTGCAGTGCTCACTGAGAAGTAATTAATGCCAAGAACTGAAAATACTGCAACATTCTCAATTAATTTTAACTTTTAGCGACTTTCACCTAGAATTTAATTTTTGTTTCTTCGGCAAACTAGAGAAACCTTGCCTGAAAAAGCTCAGTGACAGACACATAAATTATTGTAAGATCAAAGACTTTATTTTCAGAGTTAAAAAGGCAATTTATGTTGAGGGCAGTCATAATTTTTACTCTCTAGCAACATATGTTATTTATTGCTAATGTTAACTGTAAATAAAAGTAATAAATGTTAATTTTCATGTTGTATATTAAACTTAATGAGAAATCATGCACTAGCTGAGGCAAAATAAATACATGTAGGGTATTAATATTCACTCAAAATAAGTCACTAGTTAATTAATCAGATTTCTAGGACTGAATGTATGTTAAAGGCAAGATAAAGTAAAGATTGATGTCTGTTGGGTCACGCTGAAGGTGTGAGTAGTCCAATATTTTATCTCTAAAGTTGGCCATTAATTGGTGTCAAGAAAATAAAAAATCCCCGGAGTAAGCATCCATTATGTACTCCAGTTTACATCCACCTCCTGCTCATCTTTGGAGTCACTTGGTAGGAGTATTGTGGTGAAAAGTTTATCTTTCTTGTGAGTTCAGCCAAATTAATTAATGTAGTAATGCCTTCAGATGGTTTGTATCTGATTGTTCATGACACAATTTGGAAATCAGATATGCTGTGTCAGTATGGTTTAATATTAAAACAGCATGTCTTCCAAAACGACAGAAATATTTTTTCCAGAGTAGTCAAGAGTATCATTTTTTTTAAGCTAACAACTCAAATCCGGTTGGGAATTTCAAATAGAATCCCCTGAGGTTTCTGGCACTTGAATAAATGGCAATAGACTTCCACAGAGTTGATAATGACTTTGAATCTGGAAGCTAAGGCAGGTCGTGATATATTTTCAGTGACCTTTTCTTGACCACCCCAGAGAGGAGTTTAACTGCACATGTATCAAATACAAACAGGAAAAAAAACATATACTGCAATCTCAGCACTGAAGATTGATTTATCACTGTTCTTCATATGAATGACACTTTCTCTCACTGGTCTGAGAGTTGATGGTGGAGAGTCTAAACTCCTTATCCGTTTCTCATTTGCTGGTGATATTGCTACTAAGCTAAGCAAACAAGATACCACCGGGTTTCCTTTATCTCAGGAGGGAAGTGCAACCTGCCAACCTTTTAAAAATCGAGAACAGAGAATCAGTCAAACCATTACAGAGCCCGGAAACAGTTTGGTGGGAAAGAAAACTCAAAGCAGAGACCAATAGTCCTCTTAACTGGGCTGTCAGCTCTAGGTGAGGTGTTAAATTCCCACAGGAGGAGAACTGGGAGTTGCAAATTGTAGGAATGTGTGTTAAGAAAATCACTCTGTCCTTAATAACCTCTGTGATTTGTTTCTTGTGTTTTTCCATTTTTTTAATTTGCTTCAGAAGAGTATATTTTATATCCATATTTAACCTTTTTCAGCCAAAATGAAGGTTACTTCAGCCAAGGGAAACGTTTAGTAGGATGATTTCTTTTATTTACTTAAGCTTCAGTAGATGACTTAGCATCTGAACAGCAGTTTCTTGGTGCTTTTTAATCTCTTTTTCCTCAGAAAAGTACTTCTCAAGGACTTGCAGATAGTAAAAAAATACTCAAAATGTCTCTAAAATCAGTTCATTCCACATATCTATGGACTATGAATAAACATAGATGTGGTGTTAGTATTTTAAAGGACAAGGCAGTGGCGCAGATTTTTGAAATTCAGGGTAATATTTCAGTCTCCAGGCCTATTAAACATCATGATCCATCCCCCTAAAACCAAATCAATAAATGAAAAAAAAGTAAAATAACTTTTCTAAAAGCAATAACAAAACTGTAACACATTTACTGGAGAAAGAATCAAATACATCCAATATATTTGGATATTCCGCCATCACTTGTTATACTGCTGAAAAGAGTGGACAGAGAGAATCATGAACAAAACTTTGTTTAGTAAATACTACCAGTTCACTAAAATATACCACTAATCCTGACCTTTGATACAATTCTGTTGACAGTTTTTGCCGTATTCCCATGAAGCACTAAGCAATGGCTAAAAGGATTTAGGCATAGGATTTTTACTGGTTTGATGCTAGACATATGTTAGTAGTTTAATATAATAGCTTATTAAAAATGCTTAAATATATAGATAAACTTTTAAACTTGTCTCATTCCCTAGCAACACTATTATCATCTGTTTTATGTCTACTACTGGGTCTTTTATTTTGGGAGATAAAAACACTTTGTTTTCAATTAGATGAATCCTTTCTAAATACACTCTTGATATCTGCTGTCAGCTGTCATCTGCTTCATAATTAATAATCCAGATTTTAACACAGCATTATCTAAAGACAATCATTTTACTGTTTGATGTTCTTAGATGAAGCTTGACTCTCATTTCTCCTCTTCAGAAAGCAACACATTAACTTGGAGTGGTCAACGTGAACAACATTGCCGATGGTGATGGGCATTTATGAACTTCTTACCTACTAAAGGTTCACCCTTTCTTGTCACATTTCTTCCCTTCTCTTGCTACAAACCCCTGTTTTGTTTTAAGATGTGTGTCTCATCGTGGATAGCACTTCCTGGGTTGCTGAACTATTGCTGAAAAGCTAAATTTGTATTAAATGTTAGGGAACAGAGTTACAAAAGACCTTCATATACATCTGGTCTGTTCTACCTTTAAAATGTCATTCCTGGTATGTTCTACGTGTGCCTTGTCTTTTCTTGTCCCAGGTGTGTATTTCAGGACATAAATGTTTGTCTTTCTTGTAGAGTCTTATCTCGTAGTTTCCTGAAATGTTGACATTTATTTTCTTGGAATAAATTACTTTGATTTTGCTGTGCTGGTTCCTCTCTTACCTAAACATTGTCTAAGAATTGTCAGATCTACTGTTTTATGGTGACTTTCCCACAAGGGGCAAGTTTTCTCTTCTCTTGTCCAGAGGATGTGTTCTTGTGTCCTCAGTTGGACCCGATAATCAGTACCAGTGACTGTGAACAAGTCACTGAACTTTGGTGTAACTCCAATGGGAAACAAAAAAAAAAGGGTCTGATTTTGAATCATGCAAAGCAGAGGCTGTGCTCTTTTTTCTCCTGAGTGTTTTGACTGTTTTAAAGTTCTTTGAGTATTTTCCTACACACCATCCGATATCGAGGCTGTTCGGCACTTATGATATTGTATGCTATTTCTTTTGTGTTAATATAGAAGAATTCTAAATAACAAAAGATTTAGTTTTTTAAAGTGGAACATTTATTTTCTCTCTAGCCTTAGTCATGCTTTTCACAGGAAAGACAGAAATAAAGTCAGCTAACCAACAATCCACAGTTAATATTGTTGTGTACACTACAGCATATTATAGTAGTTAATCTGTGCGTTATTAAAATAGCTTTAATAATTGTAACTGCTGAAAATTGCATCATGTAGCTTGTCCTAATAATTGGAATAATGACTTTCTAATTCATCATAACTTCATTTTCATATATTTTCTTTTACTAAGTAGTAGATCCTTCATTTAAAGAAATTTAAAAAAACCCTGCTAGCCTTATTTTCATGGGGTAGAATTCTATCTAGTGAAAGGGAATGCAAATGAAAACCTAATTTTTCATGGATTGCCAGAGAGCCAACGGGGTGGCAATGACTGTTTGCTGACACAGTGTTTGAATTTGCACTACAGCCAATGAATGATGAAATACAATTTGAAGTGCTCGTAAACTTTTCCTGGTACTTGATATTAATTTTTCTGTGCTCTTAGGAACATGTGTTTTTTATGGAAGTGCTAGAAGTCTTTTTTGATTATTTTCAAAACTGGAACTAGAATTATTTTCCAATTAAGAAGTGTGTCAGAATTTGAAATTCTTTGATTAGAATATATCACTTGGCAATGTACAAGGTGGTGACTTCTGGCAGCAGAGGAAGATGGTGTTTTGCTGTAAAAATGTTGCTGTGGAGATGTCATTAGATGTTGCTCGTTGAAGATGAATATGCAAATGGAGAGTTGAGAAACAAAAGAAATACAATGCCTTGGGGATATTTCCTTTGTTGTTTTCTTTCCTCTTTTATTTTGGGGAGACTACGAATATGGATTATTATGATAAGCGTGTAAAAAATATCCGAGTAACCGCTATTGTACCAAGGACATTTTCTTGAGATCATAAACTGTTGAACATGCTGCAGTTTAAGGAAATGGATAATTAAAAGTTGCATTGAATTTATATTTCTTACCTTTTTTTTGTTTCAGATTTTCTTTTCTCCTTATTTTTTGTAAAGGAGAGTCTGAAATCCTCATTTTATAAAATCAGTGCTGAATAATTTATGTAGTGAACTAATGGAAACAAAAATGGAATTTATAACTCAGTGATATTTTCCTGCTTTTTGTGCAAGAGGAGGAGAAGAGTTATGTGATAAATTACACAAAGGAGTGTTAATTTACTTCATAGTGAGTAGTAAGTAAATCACAATGGTGTTCAATATAAAATGTGTTTCATGAGAAGTATTAATAGGAGCATAATTTGATTGCATAGAAAACCCATTGTCATTTAGTGTTCAGTTCCCATTTTCAGGTAAAATCCTTTTTATGGCAGAGATATTTCCTAATGTATTTGGAAGACTCTGCTTCTCAGACCAGGCCTCAAGCCCCGTGCCTGGTGGACTGGCTGAAGTGTAGCCTTTATTTTAAAACCCATTCCTTCTACTAAATGTCTCATATCTTTTTCATAATGTTCGAAGCTTTTTTTGTTTGTTTATTTTTCTCCCTTCTGTGTTCAAATGAAACAATTCATTCTCTGCCAAAAAAACCCCTACATTAAACTCAACTGACTCTTACAAAAATCACAATTTCAGGCAAGAGCTGTGAGAACAGTGACTGTACCGAGGCCCAGCACTGTTGGTGTATCTAATGAAAGCTGGTGAGGTTTTCCCTGACATGTACATTAACTAGCAAGCCTTTCACTTTCAATTTTATCTCTCTGCACATTATACACTTCAAGCTTTATCCTGTTTGTCCCACAACATTTACTAGAGATAAATATAGTGCAAGTAGACTCTGCGCTTGCTTTTGATGATACTGTTCAGAAGTGACCTTCAGTTCTCCTGTAATCTCATTGCAGCGTGTTTCTTGGGCAGAAGTTACCAAATTGTACTAAATCATACTGAGCTGTGGAGGTCTGGAGACAGCAACAAACCGAATGAGTAAGTGCATTTTACTTACTTTCAGCTTTATAACCAGATCTCCACCTGGACTGCAGGCATCTCAGTTTGCAGACCTGTGGATGTTCTGCTGCATGGCTGGTGTTTGCTTAAGGCTGTGTGTGACTTGCAAGATGAAAAACAGTTACCTACAAGGTGTTTCAACTTTTTTCTTTAGATGTCAGTTTTTTATTCATTTGTCTCTGGAATCGGTTTGGTTCCTGAATGAAGTCTTGAGAGCTTCTGGGCACCGTTTACATGAGGGCTGAAACTTCAAATTAGATTTTTTTATTGCTGATGGAAAGGAAGCTGGACTCAGGTGCACGACTGGCTGTCTGCTGCAAGAGACTTGTAAACCCGGGTGCCAGGTTTGGAATCAGTGGGAAATAGGACTCTTCTCAAAAATACATGTGTGTAAAAGTATAAAATATATGTGTGATCTTAAAAATTTTTCACAGCTCAGTCAATTGCATTGAACCACATATAAACATTTTTTAGAGAAAAATAGGAAAAACAGAGAAGAAAAAGACACACAGTAGTGGGGGTGAGAACACCAGGGGTCTGCTACACAAGCACTCATTCAACCTTGACAGCAAGCATTAGGTAGGGCAACAGTCACAGCTGGAGCTTAATAGCTGGCTAGAGAGATCTCCGCTAAGGAAGGAAAAGATCTGGCTGCAAACTGGAGTTGTGTAGGTACCAGCCAGAACAACCCTTAGTATTCTGTCTGGATCCTTCCAGCACAAGATCTCCTGTTTTTAATTGTACCATCACATTGACTTCATGATTGCAGAGAAATGCACATCTTTTCTCTGAAAATCATTTTTTGAGTTAATATAACCATTTGCAGCCCCTTCATGTATCAAAGTTAATCGGAAAGGTCTAATTCACTCTCAGGCATAGGACTATTTGTGAAAGACATTGTTATGAAACACCATTTTTCAGATCATTTTTACCTTTGCATGCCATAAACTTCTGCTTATATTGCAAAAATAATCATTTCCTTTAGATTGCCTTTGTATTAAATATTGAATTTGTTAGTTAATAGTAGATATAATTCAGTCCTGTGTGATGGTAAACGCATCCTGATGATGTGAATTATGCCAAGTTTCTTGAATATTTTTAGTTCTCCTCTAGAGGCAGCATGTAAAATGGAGAAGAAATGCAGCCAGTTTATTTGAACTCTCTTCTCCTTTGGCAATAAATAATGACATTACTTCCTACATTACATTACATCCTGTGAGGAGTGGCTGAGGGAACTGGAGTTGTTTAGCTTGGAGAAGAGGAGGCTGAGGGGAGACCTCATTGCTGTCTACAGCTGCCTGAAAGGAGGCTGTAGCAGAGCGAGTGTTGATCTCTTCTCTCAAGTGACAGGTGATAGGACAAGGGGAAATGGCCATGAGTTGTGCCAGGGGAGGGTCAGACTGGATATCAGGAAGAATTCTTTCACCGAAAGGGTGGTCAAGGACTGGCATAGCTGCCCAGGGAGGGGTTGAGTCACCATCCCTGGAGGTGTTTAAAAAACAGATACATGAGTTTTTGAGGGACATGGTTTAGCAGAAGATGGGTACAGTTGGACTCAGTGATCTCAAAGGTCTTTTCCAACAGGAAGATTCTATGATTCTATGATACTTAAGAAGCTATACACAAATCCATCAAATTAGCATTACTGAGCACAAATATTATTTCTTGTAAATCTAATTATTAACAAGCTCTTCACTGATTCAGAGAAGAGAGATTCTCTGTGGAGCCCCTGATTACAACAGACAGACAGTGTCATGTACTTAAAAGCATAGATGATCTGATCTCACAGAATGTCACAGCTGGCATGTTCAGAAGCACCTTTGGCTTAAAGGTTGCACTTTAAAAACACATGAATCTAACTTTCAGAAATCAGTGACACTTGCACTACTCATGAAAGCCTTGAGGTATTTAAGTTTAATTAAGAAGGCTTCCTGACTTCTGTTTTTTGTCCCCTCAGTGCATCATGAAGCTGAGACTTTTCTGAGTGTCTTGGTGTTTATGCTTTGTATAAATTCACGGATTAAACCTTCTGACTGTTCTTCCTTTGGGTCTGATGCAGTAGGGGTTTTCAGAGCACTGATAAGGCAAACACAACACAGTGGGAAAATGTCTACTGGCTTCCCCATGAGGAATATTGTTCATCTGGAGTGTGGGAAGGAGTGTAACTTCTTTTGTTACCTGGTTTCAAAATCTGTGCCGAGTTAAGCCTTCCTTCCGTAGGAGGATTTTAGTGGCTTGATTTTAACTATTCTGCAGGAAATCCCCCTCAGTCGTTCCTGGTTAAGATGTCCCACTTAATAAGCTAACATACTCGTTTTAAGAGAGACTATTTCAGATTCCCCAAACCAATACCTTATAATCAGACTTGTAATTATTATTCTGTTTCTGATTATACTGTACTTCAGTAATACAATACAGCATAAGGTAATTTCAGCTGGAAAGAGCAAGGGATAAGGATTGCGAAAAAGATTTACTCCTATCAAATCGCCAGATGAACTGTGTTTGGATTTGGATCTAATGTCCATAACTCACAGATTTTGAGGAAATTTGTTTCTAAGACATACATGAGAACCATCAGTGAAAAATTCACTGCGTTGTGCAGTATCAGTGTATGAGTGAAAATTTCTTGAATTTCCTGACACTGTACTTCAGATGATGTTACCAAGTACAGCGATAATGTTTTAGTGGAGTTACAGCAGCCACAGACCAACTAAATAGCCCTTTAATTCCTTTCAGGGAGTCTAAATAGAGATTAGGAAAGTATTTTGGTGTTTATGGAGTTACTGAATGGTTCTAGTTGTCATTTAATTTAAAAAATAGAATAAAAACTTGGACACAAATTTTATTGTATTTGATTGTGCTGGAACTGCAAGCACTCAGTGAAAAGGTAATGGGTATATTAAAGCACTTCATTCTCACTTGATGTTGTAGTGCTAACAACTTTGTGCAAAATGAAGTTCTGAAGCTGCATCAGGATAGAAGAATCCAAATCTAAGAACATTCCACTAACTGGAGGAGGCAAAAGGTGTTAAGAACTATGTTTTCTACAGCATTCATTCAGCCTGTGAAATTAATTTCTGAAGGAGTCTTGAAACTCAGATATTATTGTGGGCACAAATTTTGTTAAATGAAGGACAGACCATCCATAACTTCTGTTGAGGCAAATTGGTATGTACAGGACACACAGCATCAGCTGTGTGTGTTCCTTGTCCTGCTGGCTGCGTCACCACGTGCTTCCATCACTGCACGGAACATCACAGAATTGTGAGATGGTGGGCTTTTTGAAGTGTATATTACATTTTTAAAATTCTGTTTTCAGAGCCTTTAGGGTTCTTGGGTTATGTTTTTATCTTCTGTCTTCAGCAACAGAGAGTTGGGTTGCTCCACTAATAAAAAGCTGGACAAATAACACGTGAATAACTTTTGAAGAAGTCTGCCCCAGAATTAAATGCCTGATTCGGGGTGGGTTTATTTTAATACAGCAGCAGTGGTCATCAGGATTTCTGAGTCTCATTCTGACTCAAGGGAATTTACTAAAAAAAAAGTGGAATTCTGTTTATCTTTCAGTTAATCAGAGTGGCAGTTTCCTTTCATTTTCTCCATTAATCCATCTATCGTTTCTTTGTGGCCAACTTGCAATGCAGTGGATTTTAGCTGGTAAACAAAGTAATGAATGAAGCAAGTAAAAGAAACCGTAGGCTACTGATCTGTGCGATTTCAGTGTCTCCTGGATGAGCCTTCTGATTTATTAACAGAGTCTTTGTTGAATTGCAAGTCCTTTTAAATTCAGTGCAGTGTGCTCATCTCTCTTCATTTGGAAGGAATTGTGCTTGATGTAGTTATTTCACATGGTAATGTGTGCACTTGATAGTTTCCTTTAGCTTTCACAGATTACATATTACCTAGCATTTTCATTTAATTTGCTGGCACAGGTAAGCAGGAGTTTGTGGATTAAATATAAATAGTTCACCTGCTTGCCAGTCCGATCCTGGAAAACTAATAACTAAGTGTGAATTACAACAGTTGTGCCCTGGGAAGGTTACAAAATGCATGTAAGGATGAGAATCAGAAATTTTCACTGTGCGTGATGTTTTCACAGAGTTTTCCCCAAAGATGACTGAACTTTTCAGATAAGTGGGGGCATAAATGTGGTCAAATTTTCAAGAGCTCGTAAAGCAGATTTCACTCTGCCTGCACTGCAGTCCACATGCAGAACTTCAGCTCAGCTATATATAATTCACCCAGCTCTAAAATGTGTGTAGCATGTGTGTAGTGGGATGACAGGGAAAGCGTGTGGCTTCACTGCAAACTGTCTGAAAACCTGTCTTGGATGCCAGAAAAATATTTGGCTAGAGAGTGCGGAGGGGTAGCGGTGCATCCTGCCCGCTCTCCTCTCAGAGGATGAGTTAGGTTAGAACTAGTTTCTGTTGATAACATGTGCTCTTCAGGGAACCATTGGAAGTGCTTTGGACTGGTGCTGATGTGTTTTTAGCCTACAGGCAAGGATCCAGATGGAATAAATTGGCAGCTGCCCAGAGAGCTGGGCAGGGCTGTGGTGAGTCCCGGCCACTGAGGATCAAAGCTTGTGGATCGTAAAATATTGATGCAGCAGTTGTACCTTGAGTCATCCCCAGTCAGTGCAGCAGCGGCGCGGTTTTATCAGTAACTCATGCCTTGTAGGAAATACGTGTGTTGCCTTCTTGCTGATGTTTGAAATGGTAGGGAATGGGTGAATATCTTCTAGAGCAGAACAACAGGTGCACCACAGGGAATTTGGGATATTTTCCCTTTGAAGAATGGAATTCTCCTGAATATTGGCAAGTTCCTGTAGAAAAGAAAGGGGAGTAAACACTCCGAAAAGGATCGCTGACAATCTCTGTGTGGTTGCTGATAATAACAGCCCCTGTATTTCCCACAACCCCATGGACTTGCCGTGCAGAACAACGTCCCCTGACAGGTTCACAGAGCTGTTCATGCCTGTGGAGTCCTTTTAACGTCAGAGAAGTCACGTTCACATCATGCTCAACTCAGTAGTACCAGGGACTGTGTCCAGCCTGCAGAGCTGCTGGATTCTGGGGAACTGTGTGGCTTGGGTTTCTTCTCCCAGATACTGCTCCTGGGCGTATTCTGACATGAGTTATAGTGGTGAGGGAAGTGCCATAGGAGCCCCAGCTTAGGAGTAGCTGGCAGGGCAGTGAATCTTGGTGGCGCTGGCGTCTCAGTGCTCCTCTTGGTATCCACACCACTTGTACCGAGCTGTTCAGATTAGATTTCTGCCTTTCGCGTCACGTTGGCTGCATGTCTCCTGGGTGCTGCCGGTGCTGTTGCACGCACGGCCAGCTGCTGCACGTTGGTTCTGTGCTCTACCAGACTGAGTTTAAAATATTAATCTACAGCTTCGTGATAGCCTTTCTAGGTGAAGGCTAATTTATGATGTTTTCTTCCAAAGCTGCCATTTTTATAGAACTGAGTGAAAAATATCTTCACACAATTATGGCAGACAACTCAGGTTCTCTTATCTTTGTTTTTGTTGGTCTCCTCAGTGGTTGCAGTTTGGGTCTCATCTCTGTTTCACGGGGGGGGAGGTTGGTTTTTTTTTTGTTTTTTCTTTTTAATTTAAGGTGAGGCAGCACTGGCTACCTAGCTGATGGTTTTGATCCTTGGGTGCTTACGGCACATTATTTCAAGCCTTGTAAGTGGTTGACTCCAACCTTTATAGAAGTATCGCTGTAAATTATTAAGGGCTGCTGGTTTTGTGTGTTATGCCTTAGAGCTTTGGAAGAACTTTGTTATCAAAAGTGGAGAAGGCTAACAGTAACCATTTAAAAAGGTTATCTGAATGTACTTTAAGGAGTATCTTCAGCTTCACCCTTTTCTTCAGTGGAATACAGTGTTTTTGGCAACAAAATCCTGTTCTCCTGATGTGCCTTTTACCTCAATTGCAAAACTCTTTCAGTGAATCAATTTTCTTCACACTAACTTTTTGTTATCTTGATTGTTGTTAGAAATAAATGAGCTGATCAACAGCAAGTAGCAAGTAAGTCTTTCCTCCTACATGATTACTTTGCTTAGCAGAAAGATTACATTTTTTAATAGTTCAGTAATTTAGCCTGCTTTTTTTTTTACAATGAGGATGGAATAAAATGGCATTGGGTGATTTAGGCCTGGTCCATACCCATTGCAGTCAGTGAAAGGACTCAAGCTACTGTGTAAAGATCTAAGTTTAGTCCACCAGTGAACAGCAAATTAATCATACAAATGTTTATCAGGCCAATGGGGACTCTTACCACACTTTGAGAGCACAGGTATGTGTGGTAGTAAACAAACTAAATAGGCAAGTTATCTTAAATTTGCTATTTCCATCTTACTTCCCAGAGCACTTATGATTAACAAGTTTTTTTCTACTTTTTTAATGAAGTGATTTCAAGTAAGGTCAAAAGAGATGAATATGGATATATATGGTCTCTAACTACAAACAACACTATGTTTTATATAAAATACCTTGGAACATTTGAATTTGCTATTTAGAATTATAAGACAAACGATTGTGCACTTAAAGTGTCACAAAGTCACCACTCACAAAGAAGCGAGTCAGAGCTCGAGTGCCTGCACCAGCTGTGCTGCCCTTTGCCCCATGTAAACGTTACCTCTTTGACCTGCAGCGCCCTGTGGAGACAGGAGTATTCATTTAGAAAATCACCGTATAGTAGCTGATGAGCTGTGAGTTCTAGAAATGTTACAGAACAGAGTCATCTTCATGGGAAATTTTCTCATTTCTGTGCTGTAAATCTCACCAGGTTGTCTCCTGGCACTGTTTTTCATGTACTCTTGGCAGTTAATAATGGATCCAGTGCTTTTAAAACTAAATTGTCTCTCCATCACAAGAATGATACACAAACAGAGAGCAAATACAGACAGTGCAAAGGTTTTCTATCGCTTAAAACATCCAGCAAGGTCAGAGCTTTTTGAAGAGAACTCAAATATCTGAGGAGAGAAGGAGGGTAGGGAGCTGGTGGCAAGGAGACCTTCAGGATGGGTCTGTCCTAGAGAGCAGATGGTCCCTGGACCCTTTGGTGAGTCACATCACCGCTTTCCGTCTCATTGCTGATGAACAGACCTTCCAGGAAAATCAATGCAGGGCTCTTTTACTAGAAAGTAGTTTATTGAAAGGTATACAGGAGAAATGCAAGTGCTGGGGCTGTGTGCTGAGTTAGAATGCAGAACCTACTGTGGTTTACTTCCCATTTCTGTATTTTTTTGTTTGTGGTACTAATTTAGTTTGGATTCTTTTCCTGATACTTTTCCTGTGTTCATTTTTGCTACCCTTTCTTGCACGTTTTAAGAGCATACTCTGTTTCTTTGTTGTGTCTTATTTTCAGATTCAACAAGGAAAAAATGTTACAGTGTTTAAACAAAGGTCTTGCAAATTTACTGAACACACACGCTTTCCGAAGTTTTCTGGGTAGAACTACTCTGTGTTTGGAGCCCTATGCACTCAGTTGTGGTTTGAAGATTTCAAAGTTGTGCTTTTTCTGAGCTGTTCTAAAGTTGACCTGGACTTTGGAACATGGATGGGGCATTTTGGGTATGCTGGGCATACTCTCAGGAATCATTAGGGAAAACGGTGGAACAAATACAAAGTTACAGAGGGCCAACAGCATAACCAAATAAGTAGCTCTTGTAGCTTTTTTAGAATTGCCTTTACTTTTCACAGCATCAGGTGAATCCCTGAGGCTTTGGCCAAGAGTCTAGGGTCTTATTTTTCATATACATTATAATTTGAGGTTAGCTTAGAATGCATCTTACATAATTATAAGGCAAATAAATGCTTTTATTTTGACTTTTTATCATTATTCAGGGATGCTCCAGGAAACGTAGCATCCTCTGGAAAATTTAGCAGCTACCAAAGCAGTGACTGAAATGACTGTACTTTGCATAACGCCAGCAGTCAAAAGCCTTAGAATCTAAATAATAGAAAACATTAATGGCCAGTCTTTTTCATGCATCTCAGCTACTTTAGCAGATGTAATATTATTAGCTTCTTTTGTTCACAGAAAATTAGATGTGCAATCAGTAGGGGTAGGAGACAGAGTTACAGAATATAAAAATGGCTTGTAAAAGATTATTCACGACAGCAATTAGAGAGTGCTGAAACTTGGAGCCGGCAAAGTATATTGTGGACAGTAAGAACCATGGTTTGTTTCGATTACAGAAGTGAATTTGGTGAAGAACTTCCTTTCTGAATGCTGCTGTTGTTTTCCGTGCTGTGGGTGGGATCACGCCTGTGGCAGCGGCTGCAGCAGCTCCCTGCTCATGGCCAAAGGAGATTTCCTGATGCCTCAGACAGTGGGATCTGTGCTATGTGAAGGATTTATAACTGGCAGGTTTTAGAACCAGTTGAGTGCAGACTGGTTCAGCGAGGCAAGGCCTCATCTCTGCCACCATTCCAGCTGCCTGCAGACCATTCAAAGCGGTTATGGGACTGCGTGCTCTGGCCAGAGGTTTTGTGGATTTTCCCCCTTAGTTTGGCAGATTTCTTTGACTCAGCTGGACTCCATTTCATTGGTGATTTGGGTTTGCTAACTTGGCTCCGGCTCATTAAACTTGTGCTGTTGGGTTGCTAGAGATAGCTAAGAGTGGCTGCCTGGTCTACAAAGCTTTAATGAGAGGAGGATGATGAGAATCTCTGAACACCCAGGATTTGTTTAGAAATTTGTGGCTGCTTTACAAGAGGGTTTTTTTAATTAAATCTCTAAGAATTCCTAGAATGTCCTTCTGTCGTAAAGTGGAAAACTGAGATCATGCCAGCAAGTTAGTCTTGAATCCTGGGCAGAGTCCAATGCCTTCTGTGTCTTTGCCCCATATTATATTGTCAAATCGCTGCCTGAGGTGTGACAGAAATTGAGGGCTGGGTTTTCACTTGCCATGGAACGCAACCAGCCTCAGAAACTGCTGGGAAGGCTGAAGTCAGAGAGACCACAGTTTGTATGGTTTGATCATCTAAGCACAGTGCTGTTAAGGCAAAAGTGAGTACCTGTAACACTGGGCTTTCTCTTTTTTGCCTCCTTTTATTTTGAAAACAAATTAAGGGAGCATTATAACTGTATAATGGTGTACTAAATCAGTCAATTTACATTTGGCAGAACAAAATTAGCATTGCTGTTGGTTTGTAACAGGGCATGGCTATGACTATGGGATTGATTTCAGAGTAAGGTTGATCCATTACGGTTTTGTTAATATTGAATTTAAAATAGGATGATGAATTGCTAATCAGTGCACTCAAAGAAGAAAATTAGAAAAAAACCACCCTATTGTTTACTTTTTTAATTGTGTCATTTGGCTGGACTTCCATGTTAGGAAGTTCAAATAAATGATATTACGGTTACACTGTGGACACTTGTACAATTCAAGGAACAATCTTCGTTAGACTAAGAGAGAATTTTTCACTCATTTATATTTACTATAAACTTCCACCATTTTTGGTGCACTGTGCTTGCTCTAGAAAAATGCCATTCTTTTGTTTTATATCCTAAATAAAATAATCCAGTAACAAATGGAAGGAAATTGGTTAATTCTTTCTTTGTACAAAATACCTTTTCTTTTTTTCCCTTACTTCTGCATATTTCTTATTCTGACCTTTAGAGAGAGTTTAGATTTATGAGTTTATTCTAAACCTGAAGGAGGTTTTAGTCAGAAGAATTTTGCTCTTTTTCTTGTTCCAAGTTCTGTCCCTTCTGGTAGAGACACTGTACCACCTCCATTGTGTCTCATTTCATATGTTTAATTGAACAGATAAAGTTAATGTATGCACATTCTTTGCTAGGAAATCTCTGTCATGACAGAAGTAGAGAAAATATAAAATTGGACTCAACCAATTCCCTTAAGCTGGGAACAGAGATCTCTTATCATCTGTATAAGACATTGGAAAACCTTCTCAAAAATCTGCACTTTCTAGAAGAGAAAGAGAAATTTGGTAATGTAATGGTGCTTTGTTCTAGTGACCAGCGTCTTACCTTTAGAGAAAAAGAGAACAGAGGTTACCTCTTATTGGAGTGAGGAGTTTCAATTAAAACAATAATATTTGTAAAATACTACTTTCCAAATATCTTCATTTTAGCTATTGTTTTCACAACTCTTGTAATCAAAATGAAATGGCAGTTGATAAAATTTCTTGAAAACTGAAATGAAATCAATTGCTAAATCAAACTGAATTCATTAAGCTGTAACTTTAAGAAGTACATATAATTTTTCTCTTCACCTACAAGATCCTCTTTAATATGGACAGAGTAATAATTATTAATGATGTCTCCAATTAATCTCCACAATGAAACGCTACTCTGAAGTGAACAGAATGTGTTCAGTCTCTTGGAAGAAATGTTGAATAGGACTAAGCGAGGTTTTTCTCATGCTGTGCAGTTTCATCGATACAAGTGGGAGTCTGAAAGATGCTCGCTGACAAATGTTGGAGTGCTCTCTTGGGAAATACTGGCACTCCTCAGAGAAGTGATGTGAAAATGCTTTGCCTGGGCAGTTTTCCATAGGCACTGGGTTTTTCCACAAGTGTCCATCGTATGTGAAAACAGGCATGCCACCATCCTTTGTCAAATGTTCCTGAACTGTGTCCAGCGAGCAGCCTCACCAGAATAAGGCACTGCTCAGTGTGAATAAGGATGACAACATTTGGCTTCAGTGCCGTGGAAATATATTTGTCATTCTGATCTGCAGTGACATGGGGAAAAAAAAGCCTGTTGCTGCTGAGGAGAGCAGCCACGTTATTGTGAAGAACCCTGGTATTTAAGCAATTTGCTGTGTTTTTAACCATTTAGTGCAGAGATTCCTCCCTCATAATTTCACAAAAATTATCTCCAGGAATGTGTCCTTTGTTTCTGAAGCAGTGAGATTTATAAATGTAAACCAGTATTTCCTATCACTGGAAAAAGAAAAAAAACCCAAAGCATTGTCTTTTCTATCCTGCAAATTATTGTCTTTTGCATCGTATTTGCAAAAATATTTCCTACCACCACAGCCCCCCAAGTTGTATGAACATCTGTCAGTGGATTTTAATGATCTGTTTAGGGTACCAAATTATTTATGGATCTTTAAAATAATCGATTATCAGTTTCTACATTCTCTGTGTGCTGTCTTTCAGTTCCTGCCATTGCATGTATGAATAACTAGTATTACGATCATCTGAAATTATAGCCAGTAATTTTTATTGTCTATATCTCTAGATAGAAAATTATAAATCAAAACATAAAAATTATATTTATAAAATATTCTGACCAGCAGTTTAGTAGATTGTAGGAAAACAAAGCTTCCGTCTTGCTTCTGTGTGGTTATATATCTGAAATATGAATTCATACAATGAGGAGATGACACAGAATTTATTTGTCATGGCTTCTGCCTTTCCTACATGAGCTGTAGAAGTACAAAATCTCTGTGTAACCAATTAAAACAGGACTGTGCTAACAAATCTACCCCTTTGGGTTACTCTCCATTTACTTCTTTATTAAATAAGTACTAAATTACTCCAGGAAAATCAAGTATATATTAAAGCAAGATGAAAGCATGAAAGTATCAGGAGAGATATTTCTTTAAGATTTTATTTAGAGCTTCTCTCCAAGCCACTTGAAGTCCCTCTTGGCATTTGCTGTGCTTTTCAGTACAGGAAATTCTGACTTTCAGCATCACGAGGATTAGACTATTGAAAGGGCTCTTTCCTGGTTGATTCAGGACTTCCACAGCCTGGGACTTCAGGCCATTCTAGTTCTGCAAAGACCATCAAATAAAACTTTCTGGTACCCCTTTGCTATCCAGGGTAAGAGATGAGTGGCTCTCACACAGTTTCCTCTCACGGCTTCAGTCCGCGCTCCCCACTCAGGGCTTAATTCCCACGTGTTTGGGAAGGAATGGGACAATAGGGGTGGAGTTACTGTTCCCAGAAATCAGTAGTTTACCTTTTTCTGACTCTTTTTTCAGCTGTTGTGGCCCAGACACTGAGGCCATGCAGCTCTCTAATTGTGCCATGAAGGAACTGGCTGCAGAGATACCTGCAAAAAAGTGCTTTGGAAGCTCACTTTTGTTATGGAGAGGGAGATACACTGGGGCAACAGCCTTTATTAATTTTTACTCTTTGAGGTCTTGAAGGTGCAGATCTGCAGGATTAGACTGTTCTAATGGTATTTTGGGACTTGCATTTTGATTCTGCACCAAAAGTGCATGAGAATACAGAAAAGGGAGAGATCAGTAGGATGAAACTAAGGATTTCTATCTTTCTTCTAAGGAGCAAAGTTATTTTATGAATGCTTCCTTACAGAGAACAGATCTCGTATAGAGCAAATGTACCATTTGCTTTCATTGAATGTGTCATATTAGTAGAGATGTCCAACATTACTGAAGTGCAGTGAATTACACCAGGAATTTAATAAACTGTAGCCTCTGTCAAAGGAAACATTAGTGTGTGTTGTACTGCTCAGTGTTTTCTCCAATGGTTGATGTAGGGTTTCAGATGGGTCTCCAGTTAAATAGAGTAACACCCTTTTGTGCAGAAAGTCATCAAAACCAGGGAGCTTGTGATCCTTATCAGCAAATGATTTGCATTTCTTTTGCTACAGTATCAGAGAGGGGAAAGAGAGACAGAGAGAATGAAATAACAACAACCGCAAAGTGCAGAGCTGTTTGGCAGAGGTTCTAAAACAAAGCCTGAAGTGTATTTATGGTTATAATTTTGCACAGATCACTTGGTGCTCCAGCACCGTGCTGCTGATCACAACATAAATCACACTTTAATTTTAACCTTTGCAATTCATCAATAGTTTCAATATCAAATATAATTCAGCACTGACACTATTGGTTTACAGGTAAGTGGAATAAGAATAGAGGAGACTTAGTAATGGATTAGTTGGCCTGTCAGCAGAGACAGAAAGATTCATGTTGTCTTCTCTATGTTTCTATCACATGCACACAGCTATAAATAATAGCAACAGCTAATCGGACACAAGAAAGATATACGCTGTCATTGAAAATCAGTTACTTGTACCATCTAAGCTTTAAAAATTTAGCCACTAAAAGGGAGTCCATTTAATGAAAGTGTTTTGCTGCTTGTTTTTCATAGCCTTTTATATTTAAAGGATTTTGTTTTAAACATACAAAATTGTTTTATTTGGCCATGATGTAGTAGTTCTGTTTCTGAATAAATGTTTATGCAGCTCTGGAGAATTGGCATAGGTCATTTTTATTTTTTTGCCTTTAATGGCAAGTCCGGGATTTTGCTTGTTTTCCTGCTAAATAGAAAGAAATGAGATTTAACTGCTGCAAGTATTCTTGGTCTAAACTTATTCACTCTGATACTGGAATTTTGAAAAATACCTGACCTGTAAGATTTTCAAGTTTGCAACAGCCCCCTGAATGCTGTCCTCCACTCTCAACCCAGCAATTTGATGGGATGAACAGGCACCTAAATCTGCATCCTGGCGGTGGCAGTGGTGGTGATGGAACAGAGGGCCTGCAGAGACTGATGAATCCCTGTCCTTGCGGATTTTGGAATGTTACTGGATAAGACCATGAGTAACCTGATGCAACTTCAAAGTTAGCCCTGCTTAGAGTGATGGAGTGGATGAGAAGACCTAAAGAGGTCGCGTCCTACCTAAATTATTCTGTGATTCTATGTGGTCACCTGTAGCTCTTGGTACGTTGTTTCGTATCATCTCCTACTTCTTTTTTCTTTCCTTTTATCTTAAACCTGTTTTTCTGAATCACATCTAACAGAAACAAAAATGTCCTTGAAGGCTCTACTTGGGAAGTAAAGCCCTAAATACTCAGACTTTTATTGTTCCTTGTCCTTATTCATTATTTTGTCTGAATTGTTTCTGTCATATTGAATATCTGTATGGAACTGCTAATTCAATGCTGATAATAATATTACTCTCCCCTGAGCTAAACTTTATACCCAGACTATTGACACTTACATTCTGTTAAGCTTATAGTTTGTGGAATGGTGTCAATATGCTGGAATGACAACACATGGCTCTGAGTTGATGTGTGTGAGCAAGCTTTCTTCCCTCTCCTTCCTCTTCCCAGAGATGTCAGTGGTTCCTCAGTAAATGCTGAGTGTATTTAGTGTTTGGCGGCCCGCACACACATCCTTCAAAACAGTTTAAGATCTTCAAGCATGGTGGCTGGAGAGCTGCCAGTGCTGGGCAGGGGATGCTTGTCTGCACTTGCAAGATTACAGAGTGTCAGTGTTGTGAAATGCACGGCGAGGTAGAATTTTCTTCTAATCAACGTTATGTAAACACTGAAAGTGTTTCTCTGTTTTACCTGATTCATATAGATGGGTGAGTATTTCCAGAGAAATACTGAGAAAACTTTTACTCTATAGGAGGGCCCTAATCTCCGTGAGAAGTTTGTGGGGAGCTTTTTTTGAAGGAGTCACGGTGGTGTTGAATTTGGGTGTTTTTTTACTGTTCAAGATATATTTAATTGATGGACTAGGACTGCTCTATGAAATGTCAATGTAGCCTTTTAGGAAAATCAATCCTCTTAAAAATGCTTAGGTGTGCATGCAGCACTTTATAACACTAAGGTTACATATTGACTGCAGAAAGTGGAAACCTTGTAGTCTTGAAGGAGGACATCACATGCAATGTATCATACATCACGAATTTTTTTTTTAACCAAAGTACAGTTTTTCCTTCCTTCCCTCCATTTTTTAAATCCTACATAAAACAAAGTAAAACTAATCCAGACGTAGACCTCCATAAATATTGAAAAAAAAATTAAAAATTGAGTAAAATCAGAGTCTTCTAAGGAACAATTATGGTCTGGGCGTAGAGTACTAAAAAGGACGTGGTATTAACCTGGCCTTTGCATTTTTCAGAATTCATTGGCTTGTGACACAGCATGGAATTAAATGTAGATGTTTACCATTTTTCTCCCGAAGAACTTTGTCTGAGGAGTTCTCTGTGACATCTCTGGTGAAGAGTGATGTATACTTTTTGAAGGAAAGGATGTTACACCGTTATTGGGTGGTATAATGTTAGGACAGTAACGTGGAGTGACAAGAAGCAGTAGGACTAGAACTCTTAATTTCAGTTGGAATGATCTACTGTCAAGTATTCCATCCTCGTCCAGGGATTTAAGTATGAAAACATAAAATATGCATCATTTTGGACAGAATGGTATTTCATCTGCAGGCTTTTTCCATGTATGGCACATACCCTGCGGATTCTGCTGACATCTGTGGGAGAGCTGAAATCACAGGTAGAGATCAGAGTCCGTGAAGAAGAAATACTGATAGGACACGTGCAGGCTGCTGACTCTTTGTCGTTATGGCAGACAAATATAACTGAAATGGACTTTCAGGAAGAACCTAAGCCATGATTTTTTTGAGCCCTCTGAATAAATTGCTGCTTATGATAGGCTTCATTACTTCCTTGAAGCCTGGCCATAACCAGGAGCAGGTAAAGGAGTGCTTTTATCATTTCTTTGGAGACACACAGCATGCGCTTCTCATAGAACAGTAATTGTACATCACTTCTCTCTGACATGTTATAGAAAAATAAAAGGCACTAGAGAGTAAGGTAAAGGGACTAATCTTGGTGAAACAGTACATTCAAGCTAACAGCTTGTGTTAAAGGAAGAACATACATTTTGCTCAGAAAAACAGTTTAGTCTGTGACCGCTCTGTGAGAGCTGGACCATGGAAATCTGTGTTCAGAATCTCCTGTGATAATTTGTGTAGGCAGTTTAGGCTGTAGGCAGTCTCAGCCACATTCCCTAGTTAGTTAACACGGTGCTTAATGTGATATATCTTAGGTAGGGCCTACTGGTAAAATACTACTACTAATAATACATCTCAGTAACGGAACTTTTAATGTACAGTGTTGTCTTATGTAAAAAGAGATCAAAAATATCCCCAGAACGTATTCTGAATATTCATGGATTGCTGTAGGTGCTGCAGTGTGAGAAGAGCTGGGACAGCTGTCAGTTGTAGTTTAAGTTTTTTTCTTTTTTTTTCAATCTTCTTTTTTAAATCAGGGAAAAATGCTGATTCCTCTGGAATGACTCCAGTGCCAGCCTCTTCATATTGTTCAGTAGCAAGATTACCAACTCCTACAGCTCTCTCTTTTAAAATAAAGAAGTCACTGAAATAATCTCAGTTCCAAAAGCCCAGACCATAAATACCAGTGTGTTAGATAAAGTCAATGCATCATTTCCCCTGTCATGTCCTACCACATCTGCAGGTTTGGTTAGAAGCAGTTTGGGTGGTGATTTCAGACTCTCAGCTCTAAAGCAGAGGTGTAGATCTTGTCAAGGCATTGAAAAGGAGGAGTAAGCAGTTGCTGAATGTACAAGAAAAGTGTGGTTTGTATTCGTGCTGCCTCTGTTCTGTTATTTCTCCTCAACTTGCAGTTGTGGTTTTTTAATGCCTTGACTTTGCTCTTTGAATCACTGTTGTTATCTGGAATTGCAGTATTTTTTGTGTCTTCTTGAGATCAGCCCTCAAGAGCACAGTGTTAACTTTTCCTTTCCTAACCACGAGCCACGCCTTTATCATTTTCTGGCCCTGGCACAGTGCACGTCTCTCCACAGGCTCCACGCTAAAGGATTGTCATTGCACCTGAGCAGTGACCACAGTTATTAACCCATAATTAGGAAAATACTGATGGCTGTCATAATTGTTCAGCTCAATTTTGTTACTGATTGTCACTGAAAGAATATTGTATTAAATACAACAGAAAGGTCTGCTTCCATGTTCCCTTGCATGCTCTCAGCAGTCACTGCCCTAGCTTGTAAAATGCTAAATCATCTGTGGAAGGTGGGAGATTAGTAAGAGATATTTTCATCTTCCCTTTACGTGTTGTAGCGTAAACATTATGATGTGCAAGGGTGAAGAAAGGGAGGAAACAGAAGCTGTTTACTTTTTCCCGAGCTGCTCACTAAATCTGTCACTCCCTGAAAAGACTCTTCAGCAGAGTCAGTGATAGTTAAGACCCTGACAGATTCAAATAAGCCACAGGCCACATGTGCATTGTTGTGCCTCTTGGAAACCAGCTTCTAAATGAGAACAAACTCCAACGGTTTTAATGAGTTCCCACTGAAAAGCCCCCCCAAAGCTGTGTCTATGCGGGAATCCGAGGTGGTCCCAGGGCAGCGTTCCAGCAGCCTGCGCCGCGCGGACCGTGCTGGGACACGTTAAGGGCTCACGCAGGGGTATTAACACAGCCTCTTTCACCTTCTGCTCTGTATGAAATGTATTTGTGTTGGATCTTCAGGAATGGGGTTTACCTATTGCAAGTAACCAATTTATCAAATTCAATTTGTAAGGCCTCTGGCTGTTCAAAATCTGTTTAGGACAATCCAGCTGGTCATTCTAGTCTCTTGTATTGTGAGTTTTTAACTTCACTTAGAGAAGGAGTGGCTGTTCTTCGGACTTGCTTGAAGGTGGATGGGCTCTTCATACAAATAGAATAAGCAGCTCTGAGCCCTAAACCTGATAAGTAGCATTTAACCACACTCGAAAGCTGAGCTGAAACCCTCTGACCCGTTGGTTTGTAGGAGGCTTCAGTACCATTGCCAGTGTTACCCAGTTTCAGTTCTCATTACTGCAGTGGAACCAGGTGTGTCCTAGTGCTGATGCTTCACAAAGCTCTGCAGTAGCAGAAGAACTGATTTCTTTTCCAGGGGAACACAGTTCTTTAGCAGCCCGTATATCCTTAACTGTTTTCATAGCAGGGAGCTTGTTTCAGGACTTCTAAAAGTAGTAAAACTTCTTTCTTTACCTCTCTGCATCTTCCAGCTTTGGTTTTCCAGGTCTTTCCATAGCAGACAATCACTGCCATTAAGACAAAGCACTCTTTCCCTCCATTAGCAGGGCTTGTAAAGAGAAGAGAAATAGAGTGGAATATTTCTGTGCAAAGGGCACCTGTCTTTCACAAAGGATAAAGTGCTGCCAGATGAGCCTAGCAATATCATTAATCAATCTGTGGAGACATGTTTCTTATTTTTTTCCCTTTATAGGAAAAATCTTTAGAAAAAAACAATCCAGGCAGAGGAAGACATAAAAACCTCTGAAGCTCTTCCAGGGGCTCACTTCTCCTCCTCGTTGTTAGCCCTGCTGTCTTCATTAGAAGTTTTTTAGGGAAAAGTTATTCTTTCTGTTCAAGTTTATACCAAAATACAGGCTTTGAGTAACCATCTTTCTTTATTGTTTAACAAAAGTAGATTATTTCTTTAAGGGGCTCCAAAAAGCATTGGAATAATAATCATGTTTAATTGTCTGTTTGCTTCTGTCCAGATCCTTGACTGAGGAGCATCACCTTTATAGCAAATTTCTACAAATGGCAGTGTTCTCTTTGCAAAAAAGAAGGACCCAGGCAAGTATCTGTTCTAATAATTTATTCTTTCCAGAGATTTACTTAGCTATTGGGAATTGTAGAGAAGTGCATATCAGTATATCAAAGCCTTTTACAAACTCTGTAAAGTAGGGAACTAACATTTTATTGGTGCTTATTTTAGACTGAGAGAAAAACTGAATGATTCACCCAGATTCCCATGGCAAGAACTGCCCTTCCTGCCCTGTGCCCATCCCTGTTTGGCTCCTGTACACGTGTCCTTAGAAGGTGTGTGACTGTAAAGCTTTCAGTATGAATAGAAGCTTTCACCAGTGTGGGATTTTTCTCTTTGTGCTGCATTAATGACAACTCCCACTGCCACAGGGGATTAGGATGGGTGGATGCAGGATGCCGTGGCAAAGCCCACTCTTTGTAGAGACAGATGCAGGATTTCACATCTAAAAGCCCCTTCCAAAGGTAGTTAAAATATCTGAATAAATAGAATGAAAGTTCAGCGCGAAAACTAAAAAAATCCTGAAGTTTTCTTCAGAAATGGAAAATGAGGGGGAAATCGAAGTAGACTATGCCAGAGGGAAGTCAACCTTTCCATAAGAGAAGACAACATTCACAGTTTTATTTCCTGCATCTCTTAAATACAAAATACGTAATTCCACGAAAGACAATATCACTTATTTCTAAAGAAAATATAGTACAGGCAGTAAGTAAAAATATGTGCAAAGTGATTTGAACTGTCGAAGGAGGTGACGAAGAAAGAAACATTTATGCATTGCAAAGACTGTTAATTTCTATGAGAACTGCTATTGAAATGTCCCAGTAATGCTAGTAAAATAAAAATAAAATAATTTGTGTTCTTTTTATTTCAATATTGCTTATAAATTTCACTGGTATAATCATAGACTCATTCCTTGTTTGTAGTTTGTTTCACTGTTTCAGGCTAACAGTTAGTAACTGTCTGGGACATGATTATCACTGAAAGAAATGAATAAAAAAAATGAGTATCTGAATGTGTTAATTTCTTTCTTCTCTCCTGTTGTGCACATCAGCATAAGTAGCTCTTTCACAGTGGTTGCTGAAAGTCTTTTTTCATCTAATCTATAGATGGGCAATGAGGGAGCAATAACTTATTTTCAAACCATGTCAGAGGCAAGATAGTATTATAAAATTCCATAAAGCTATTTTTATCTTTTGAATTTTCCTCTCCCTTCATAAGGCTGCTGGAGAATGAAAATGCTCAGGAAAAGCTTTGTGTTTCTTGTGGCCCTGCTGCTGTCAGAAATCCTTGCCCAGTCCCAGCCTCTCTTCCTGTTTGCCACTGCCCTTGGTGAGCAGAGAGCAAAGGGCTCCAGAAAGAAAGCAAAATCAATGGGAAGTTTATGATGTTCAGAGGTCTGCAACTTGGCACATGTCCATTGTCTACCCATCCTGCCTTCTGATCAGTTAAATTAATGGCTGAGAAACTGAAGTAAAGGAAAAACAAATAGGTTGTGCACTGGCAAAGCTAACACCGAGGCATAGTGCTGGCAAAGGCAGGAAAAGGGAGGGTGTGTGGAAAGATCTGGAGAGCTCAGAACATTGGATTAAGTCCAGGAATTTGTGGCTGAAAGTTGATAAATGCAAGGCATTTCTCTGAAGGGGCAGAAAAGGAGAACAAGCAGAAATAAAATGCAGGAGAGCAGGACAGAGAGCAGCAATGCAGAAAAGATTCTGAGAGAGACAGCAGGTAACAAATTAAATATAAGTAAAATGTAAGGCTATTAGGGGAAAATGCCACAGCTTTTTTGGAGTGCATTCCTCACGAGGAGAGAAAAGCCATAATGCACATTCCCATAGCCTTGCTGTGATAATAACCAGACTGTTGTGATCATCAGGGAGGAACTGCGACAAATTAATGGTGCTGATAAACTGGAGGTGTCCGAGCAAGAGGTACCTGTACGCTCGCTCTGTTAACAGGGTCCTTGGAACTCACCGTGGTTTGCTGGTGATCTATGACGGCCTCGGGAGACTTCGGAGGATGCTGTGATGCCAGGGAGGGTTTTGAGACTGAAGATTCATTTAGCATCTGGACAGGTCTGTGATGAAAACCTTTTGCATTGCTGTGTTTGGCAGTAATTGACTCTTATATTTGAGAGGCTGTGGAACAGCTGTCCTCCTTGCTGATAAAAATGTATGGGAGGAAAAGAATGATCAGAAATTCAGGAAGAAGCTGAATATCAGTGCAAACATTTGATATTTTCTGCACTGCCCCAAATATTTTCTCCTCCTCCACAATTCACACACTTTCAGGACACTGTTGTCATATCCAGTGAAGGTATGGCAACAAGTTTGTTTTAATCCAGAGTCAGAAAGAAATATTTCACTTTCAGTGTGAATTTTGCCCTGCTTTGTTAATACCCATGGAAGCTTTCAAGTCAGATAATTTTAGGACTTTCCATAATTCCTTGGTGTGCATCAGAGAGGGTTCAGTTTGTCAGACATCTCTGCTCCAGAAAATCAGCACTATTTCGTGACACTTCAGATTATTTTCTAGTGTAATTAATATTGGCATCTCAAATACCTTGAAAAGATTTCATAAATAGTTAATGGATGTCAACAAACTATAAATTGATGGAGAGGCTGAGTAATGGGTTATGCAGGTTAACAAGTAACATACAGTCCCTGGCCTAAAGTGAACTGTTCTTTAAAAAGCTGGAGTACTTTGCTGTTGTGTTCTGTAACAAATGCGATTAAAGCTTTCTGGCTCTTAATTAAGCATTTAGAAAAAGGAATCTCAAATCCTCTCAAATATCTTAGTTTAAAAAGTCCAACTTGTAAATGGCAAACTGTTTTTAACTTTTCTGTTTTACCTTTCCACAATCTGTGGGACTGGCCACCCTTCCATTCCCTTTTCAGTTTGTGCCTCTTCTCACATCATCATTATTAGAAAACCCCAGAGCTCAAGAGCTGGGGGGGAGGTGTCTAAGAAAAAAAAAATCACTAAAGGATGAAGGGTTCTGCATCTTCCAGTCATGCTGGAAGTCACATTCTAGGCAACCTACAATCGTTTTGGTATTAGGAATTGTAATTTTTAAAGACATTGCACTGGTCAGATCAGTTCATGAATCCAGGTGGTTCCCATATCTCACTATAGTTCTGGTTTCAAGTTAATAATTATAGTGAGAAGTGCAATATCATTCTGTTACATGATAGCTTATACTGTTATGTGTTATAAACTTGATATTCCTGAATAGCATTATTTTTTACAGTCCTTTGAAAAGGAAGAGGATGATCAAGTCTACAATATCCTGTTTTTTTCCAGCCTTCTTAGTTCTTAGTCCTTGAAGCAGAATATTTTTTAAATTATCTTGTAGGTACTTTCTAAAACAGTCCCTTGCATTTGTTTTCCATTTGACTCATACTTTTATTACCATGAAATAAATAAATGCATTCGTATTATGCATATAACTACAATTTCCATTGAAGTATTTTTTACAGTCTAAAAGGTTTTCATAGGGGATGTCTAAATTTTTGCAGATTTTACTACAGCTACGTCATAATACTGTCCTATTATTTTATCATACTGTTGGGGTTTGAGGTTTGGGGTTTTTTTAATGGGGGAAGGATTTGGTTAATATACATTAATTCTGGGAAATTAGTTTGGGACATAAACGAGACAACATTTTTTACCAGAGCATTTCATTCACCATTCTTCATACTAAAGAGCAGCAATATTATAATTTTTTTATAAAGATTTTGAAACCTTTGCTATTCTTCCAAACAATGCCAGATTTCAGTGTTTGTCTGCTCACCCTTGGAGCAGTCCAAGTCCTTGTAACCCTCTGCCTGCAGCCGTTCTGCACGCGGAGCCCTCGGCACCTCCCGAGGTGCTGCCGCCCCGAAGTGCACTCAGGGCTCTGGTGGTGCTGCCGTCACTGCTGGGAGAGCACAGTAAGGGCAGCAACACCCAAGCAGGGTGTTCAGATCATGCAACAACTCTCCTGCAGAAGGGGAGTAGTTCTGCCTGAACTGAACTCCAGTTTGCTGCCAGCGCCGCCTGCGCAGCTCAAAGCAGGCCTTAGTGCCACTGGACTGTGGTCGGCTTTCCTCTGGTGTTTGTTATCCTTTTCTCCAGGTTGTCCATTGGTTTCTGTAGGCATTAAATCAGCTCCTCGCTGCTTCCCGGTGTGCCAGCTCTTCAAAGATGTTGGGTCGGGACCAGGGGGCTGGTCCTGATGCAGCATTGCACCCCACCAGCTTCATCCTCATCCTCTGCTTATTGTCTTCCTAAGAGTGTTTCTCTCAAACATTTCTTCTTAGAAACATTATTTTAGATAAATAATACAGAACCTTAAACTATTGCTACTGGAAGACATTTCTGATTAATGTTTGTTCTTATCTAGGAGACGTTTGCTTCATAAACTTACCTGACATTTAAAATTCAATCAATTATAACCTCATCTCAACTTTAAACGAGCAGGATGAAGCTTAAGCAGTGTTAAACAGTTAAATCATAAAACAATTAGGAACAATAGCTCCTTTAGGTAATAATATTGTTAAATAAAACTAAACTTTGTATTAATTGTTTCAGATGTTTCTAACTGACAGCTATTTCAAGTCATTTTTCAACACATTTTCAGCTCAAATTTTTCATGTTAGGAGTAGGGTTTTTAACATACAAAACACAGTTTGTGTCTAATTTCTGGGTGTTTTATCCATATGGTTCACTTACTTTTTTTGTGCTTTATTTTGTGGAAAAAATATTCTGACTGAATATGTGAGGAAAGACCTGGCATAATGTGAAATGCATAGAAATAAAATATTGTGAAATGAAGGAAAGTGAGAAATAAGTCAATGCCTCATTGTTAAATTTTGGAAATAGGCTTGTATTGTGAACAGGGAACTGTTCCAGAGCACAGTCTGTATCCTGACTGGGAGTCCTCTGTGACAGAAACTTTGCTTGATCGAAGCTGGGATTTTTTTTTTATTTTTTCAAGAGCTGGTACACACAAAGCAACCAGAGAATTTAATTAATGCTGCTTCTTTAAAGAGCAGTGGTTGTACATTGAAACCATCTTGAATATTTCCCCAACCATCTATTAGGAGCAAAGAACAAAGAGAAGAATATTAGAGTGAATGAATCCTATAGTTAAAGGTTTTGTAAACATCCTTATTTTATAGGTTGTTATGAGCTCCACAGACAGTATTGCCGCCTGCGTGAAGGCAATACATTTTTTACTGGAAATAATAATAGTTTTATTTTCAAAAAATAGTATATTCCTTCTGCAAAAATGTTCCCATTTGTTCCCCCAAAATCAGTAATTTTTTTTTACTTGGGCATTCCCTTTTTTCATTTTTTTTTGAGTTTACAAATTAAATGCAATTTTTATAGTTGTGTTTTTTGGGTTCTCTTGTTTTGTTTATTTGTTTTGTTGTGGTTTTTTGTTTTTTGTTTTTTTTTCCTTCTGGTAAATCTCAGTTTTACTCATTTGCCAGAAGAGTTACAATTTTTTCCTTCTCTGTTAGTTCTTTACCTTCTACATTCAGAGCTGATCAATTTGAATGTCAGTAGAATAAGCAAGCTTATTCACAATTTGAACTCATAACATTTATGAAATGATTAATCAAGATGAAAAAGAAAAAAACCAATAGCTTGCCATCCCCTTTGCCTTGCGCTGTGGGCACATTTCAGAGCCATTGAGTGTAATCCCGATGAGACATGAAGGACTCCTGTAGCTGCTGGAATCTGCCATAATTATATGGGGTAAATATCTATGTCTTGAAAACATTTTACAACAAATTGCATTATAATTTTAAAAGAATTGCCTGTTTCTGTCACAGTCCATAATGATGTGTCTCTCTGAAGACCCTTTGTAGTCACTTTCTGATTTCCCACAGCACCTTCTAACACGGCGTTGCTGCTGAAGAAGGCACCACATTGGAATATAACGAGGTGTCACTCTCATCAAGTTAAACTCTCACGCACCGGCATCGCTGAGAGATGATGAAGGCCTTTTAAAGCTTCTCACTGTGACCTTGGAAGGAGTGCCTTGTGCTTCCTCAGACCCAGATCTCTGCGGATACTGGGGAGCCTTTCAGAGGACGGTGTTAACTGCTCGGATCTATCGCAGCGACAGCAGAGGCAGAACTGTGAAGGTGTGTTATCTCCTCGGGTTCTGTCACAGCAGGTGTCACCTGTAGCAAAGCTCTTAAAAAATAAAATTGCATAATGAAGGGGAGCGAGGATAAATTTTGCATAATTACACCAAGTGAGAATAATCAGCTAATCTTGGTGATAAGCAGGGTTTGGATTTAAGCCAAACTGCAGGCAAGGAGTAGCTTTAGTGCACTGGTGGGTGATGTCTTCTGTCAGCAGTGGAGAGGGAAGTGTCAGTCTCATTTTCCTGATGTTCCTTTGCAGTTCTGGCCAGGGCTGGGAGCCAGAGAGGGTGCGGAACTGCTCCAGCTGCAGGGAGATGCAGCCTGGACAGAGACTGGACAAACTGCTTCTGATTGCTGAGGGTTCCTTCTCTCTCACCATTAGTGTGCAACTCCTGGAGAAACCCTTAGGAGTTAGCTGCAGCTGAATCAGAGAGTGGAAGTTTAAGATTTCTTTAAAAGGCAAAGGTAGATTACAAAACTGGATAATGAATGTAGGGTTCCTTTTCTCCAGCCTTCTTGCTTTCCTCTTGAAGGAGTTTGAGTAGCTGGAGTTCCTTATTTTTCTCAGACCCAAGGGGCTTATTAGTAAATACAGATCTATTTAAAATATACATACGCCTTGGAAAAAACTTTGAACGTGAAGAAGAATCTTATCCTTTCTACAAGCCCTTCCTGGCAATAAATCGTCACAGGCCTCAGGCAGTCACTGAAATATGTGTGAGGCTTTGGTCGTATCTTGTTCACTTTGAGTTAAAATGTAGACACAGAGGCTACCTAGGCAGAACATCCACTAGGCCGGGTTTTAGATGACCTTTGCAGAGGTTTGCTGGAAGCAGGCTTGAACAGAGCTCAAAATTAAACATTAAGTATCATTCTCACATCTCTGTAACTTGGATTTTTATTACACGTAATCAACCTGAATCCCACGTAGCTGTTTTTCTTTTATGATTCGACAGGCAGGGGAACACCAAGGGAGAGGTGTTATTTATACTACGGGGTGAGCTAAATGCTTTGCTGGCCATTTGAGAGAAAGGTGGCAAAAAAATTGAAAAGGTGATATTATGGAAACTGCAAGCACAGTATGTTATGATGGCTGTTGAAAAGAGCATCCAGGGAAGAGGTGAAATTGTTCAGTGTACCTTATCAAATCTTTGAGTGCAACGATTACCATTTGTACAAAATGGGTGATGGAGGGGGATATGAAGAGGCACAGGCCTGTCGCCTCCCTCTCCAAAGCACATGATGCCTCGCGTTCCCCAGGGCAAATGGCACAGGGCATTGATAGCATTTAGTCAGCCAAAAGAACCAGTGGGATTGCCCTCAGGTATGCCGGTCACTTCCAGGTGAGGAGTGAAATGCTGTTTTCAGAAGTTTGAAAGAGACATATCTTGGCAATCCCTGGAAACAGCTCCTCTGCCAAGCGGGGATGAGATTTATATGAATTAGTATCAGTCCGGCTTCACTGTGAAATTAAATACTACCAGCCCCAAGATATCGGGCCAGGACCTGAGAACCCTGAGATGCAGAGCTTGAAGAAAGTACAAGAAGTCAATGAGTTTTTGCTTTTGGTCCCAGGCAGAATCCCCTTTCCAGACATATTTCTGGCTCATGTTCATCTGGTCCCAGTCCCCAGGCACTACCGCTGTGGGAGCTGCATCTGGAGGAGAGGCTGAGCTCTGGAGTGCTGCCCCTCCAGCAGCGCAGCAAACACCTCTTATGGCATGGCAATAACCTCCTGTCTTCACAGACATCATACTTATTCAAAGAGCATACAGAAATGTAGGTTGCAATATTCCTGAATGCAAGCTTCAAAACGTGTTTTCTGCCAGTCAGCATTATATACTCCAGCAGAGAAGGGAACTGGTGCTTAATGCCTGATTTGACTAGACATAAGTCTGGTGACTTTTGCATCTGAAGGTAGAAACTCTTCCCATCTTTGTGAAGTGCTCACCAAGGATGAAGACTATCAAAGCTAAAATGATTAAATTATTTTGGAATAATAAGTCTGTGAACTTCACAGCTGATTGGTAAACAGTTTGTGAACAGAAAATGATGTCCTCTGTAAGAAAAGAACCATCACTCCTCTCGCTCTCTCTGTCACCTCACACCAAACAAAAACAACAGGAAGGCAGCATTGATAAGTTGCTGTGAAACTTGAAACGAATAACCTAGAGATGGATTAAACTTCTCATGAAGGGTGCTTCATCTTCTGTGCTCTGTCTTGAGACGCAGCTGGGAAAGAAATGTTCTCTTTGAAGCCTTCGTGAGAATGGCAGGTTTCAAATAATCTGTAATTACTTAAAATGTCATGATCTAACACACGTGTTTTCTACAGTTTTCAAAGCAAAGGGCAAATGTCTCCACCCAAGGTTTAGTCAAGAAAGGAATGCTGTCTGCAAGATGTGCTTTAATTGCGGTGCTCTGTTAGGAGAAAGTTTCCCACTGGAAGGACTTAATTTTTGATACTTTTGGCACTATCCTCAGCTTAGAGGGCACAATTTTTTTATAAAAAGGTGAAAATTTATTACCAGCAATGGGTTGGCAAATATAAAGACTTCTGCCACTGATAACAAAGAAAACTCATTTGATGTCACTCATTTGTTCTGTAAACAATACAGAAACACATATTTCTTTACAGAACAGTTAGCAAAGCATATCTTAATTTTTACTCAAATAATAGACAGTTACATTGTGGGGGTTCTTTTGTTTGCTTCTTGAAACTCCCTGTGTGCAAAGGTTCTTTTGAACTTGTTACATTAGATGCAATATCTCATGGAAGAAATTAAAGTAACTATGAATACTGTGCCTGGTTATTTAACTCCGTAAAGTTTAAAGCTTTTAACAGTCACCTACTGAAGTGGGCTAGAAAAGACTAGAAGAAAAGGGGGAAAAAAATTCTCTACCAAAGTGAGGGTCCAGCAGCCCAGATACCTGTGAAAACTCAAGGTGAATTTGTGTCTTGAATTCAAATAGGGTGGAATTTTGTGTTACTCAGCATGTCGTCATTATTATAGAAGTGTTTGGACTCATTTTTGCAGTCCTGCAAAATTTGTAAAATATCTTAAAATATGACTAAGAGGTGTTCTTTTTCATCTGTCTGAAACCCAATAGGAGCTTTCCTATGGCAGGAGCATTCAGCACCCGTCAGGGCCGTGGGTGCAGCACCAACTAGGTGGTTAGTTAAGCAGTCGTTGCTAATGCTTTCTCCAAGGGTGTGGTAGCCTTAGGAAGTTTCATTGCAGAAACTGTTCTTTTTGTGAGAGACAGTGAGATCACAGCACAGGGTAACGTAAATAATTGTATGTCAGGTCACATCCAGCCCTCTTATAACCCATGACTATTTGGACACCGAGGAGTATACAACTTAAAACAATATATCAGCTCTGTGTCTGCATCAAGTGTATTTTAAGCTCATATTCTGTATTTGATCAATTTTCTTGGCTTCAGACTGGCATAAGGAACCTGTTACAAACAACCTGTAATAGCTTTCTGGTAAATAGCAAACTTTGTTACACGGAAGATAGAGCAAAGAGGGAGGTTTAGAGCAGAGAGCCGTATCAAGAAGGACTTTGGTTTCCATCACATCGCTTTGTTATTTCTTCACATGAGGTGATAATGAAGAATGATGACCTCATGTCTAGACCTAAGCTTTTAACTTTGTTGAAGCTCTGGGGGCTTTAATGTTTTTCAAAAAGCAATCAATCAAGTGCCAGAAACTGTCTGCCTAATTACCTCTGAGACTTTCTAAAACTCTCCATTCTCTCTGATAGAAATGTAGTATTTAGAAATTGTTTTGTTGAAGCACAAACTAGGTTATGGCCTGTTCTCCTCTCCCCCTTTCTTTGCTTCTGCTCTGTACTCATGGAAGAGCTAATGCTGTGAATCTTAGCATTTAGAAACAGTGTTTCTTTCTATCTGAGATTAACATCACTGTTTTCTCCATTTCTGGAAAAAAAGAATGATCTTTTTTTATAAAAGACTAACAAGAATATCCAAGTTGTAAGTAGTGGGAACCTAAGAAAGTGTAGCTAATGAGCACCCAGTCACCCACAGACCTGCTGTCACCCAGATCCAGTGAGATGAATAGCAATAATGATTAATTTGACTAAATTTGAGATTTATTTGAATTACTGATTAACCTAGAAGTCACTGGTATTTCAAACAGAGCAACATCTCACTGGGGGGGGGGGAAACAAACAAACCAACAACTGGAAGGGACCTCTGGGGGTCTTGCAGTTCAACCTGCTGCAAACCTCAGTGCTAGATCTGGAAGCTTGGGAATTTGTTTGGCAAACCTGTTCCAGCACTCTGTCATTGTCACAGGGAAGAGGCTGTTCCTTATGTCGTGGCTGAGGCAGCAAGGACTTCCTCTGCAAAGGTCTCAGTAAGAGGCCCAATAGCTTGAGCAGTGCTCTTCAGGGTGAGCTACGTGAGATGCTGCGTAAAGATTTTATGTTTTGGTCCAGGTACGGAAATGCGTTTGTTATTTTCTAGAACCATCAAGGGCTTTTGCATTCCAGAGAGAAGATGTTTGCAAATGTCTGTCTTGACCAAAATGAAAATGGGTGATAAGGAAAAAAAATCTCTAAATATACAGTGCTAAATTTCATTTTGGAAGCCAATGGCTTTTCTGTGAACAACATGATCTTTAGTGGAACAGGTAAATGACAAGGGTTGTTCACGCCAGCAAAGTCTCATGAGTTATGAAAAACTATTTGATGAGAAAGCAATCGCAGTCCAAGAGAGCACTGTTAAAAAGCTTTCATCTCCTAGGAGAAATCTATCAAGGCAGAAACAAAGCTATGGTCAAAGCACACGAGGTAAGGCTCTGCAGGATTCCTGTAGCTTGTTGGGTACCTGGACAACAAGCATGGAGGCCCCCACGAGACACAGAACTGAGTAAATGCACGAGAGAGAATCGTGTGTCAAAGCAGTCAAAGTTCCATCTGACTGGTAAGAGGAACTGTCCAAAATATAGTGAAATCATTCTGGAGTCCAAATCATCCCCCCCAAAGTGAAAATGCAGTTTATAAGCAAAACTGCCTCCATTTGTTAGAGGCTTTATGAATATTTGTGACATACATGAAGAATACTCCAAAAGGACATGTGTTCATCATCAGCCACAAATACAACTGCCCTCTATACCCACATTAAAAAAAAGCACACGGCAGTAAACATGTAAACACTTTATACTGAGCATAGAGGAATTACTGAATGTGAGACAAGGTAAAAGACGGTCTCCGTAGGAGATTTAATGAGATGTCTAGGAACATGAAGAATTTCTTGTTGCTGCATTTCAAAACTCAGTGTTCCAAACTTTTTGGACTTCTCTTCCAAACAGAAAAATATTTTGATACTTATATAACTGCTTTAGGAAGCAATATGTAATTTGTTATACATAGACTGGCTGCTTCTTCCTGTTTGAGTTTTAAAAATTCAGCTGTTTGACAAACTACTGGTCTGTACAACTGCCTTTAAAGGTATTTTTTAACCACAAGAATATTTACTGCGCTAGGTTCTTAGAGCTGAGTTTTTGTATAGTCGTGCACAGATTAAACATTAAACAAGTCACAGCATATTTCAGATTGGAAGAGACCCAAGTAAGACATTTAATCCAAATTCTTGTTTAGAATAATTAGTGTACACACTCTTAATTATTAGTGGGAAAATTCAGATATTTCTGCTTTATAGTTTTTCCAAACTCAACGTTGTTCTGCACAAACAGTTCTGAAATAAAAACATTGAGCAGCAAAAAATCTCTAAGCTTTCTTCTATGTTAATACATTGAATATATATAATACTTCTCGTGAAACTGAAAATTGAAATGATATCAAGTTTGGAGGTTATCATTAATTTAAATACAATGAAGTAAACACACAGTATGTAATCATATGAACTATTTTTTTCTGGATAAACTGAAGCATAACTCCACTGTTCTTAAAACATCAACAAAATCAGGAAATTATTGCAACTGGCATTTATAATAAGCCGTAGTTATGGTTGATGTATGAGGTAATTATAAATCTTTGCAGGAAAATCTAATAAATCCCAGAGCAGTTACTCTGTAAAATCTATTTTTATGGAAATCAGGGTATGAATGTCACATCCACTCCAGCAGGAGGGCTCTGCAGGCAGTTCTGACAGCCCCAATCTAAAGTTTTGTCCATGCCCGAAAGGGAATTGTTTTTTAAGTTTTACACACCAGAAATAACAGGTATTCCCTTTTCTGAAATGAATACTTTAATATTAAAATATGACAATCTTCATAATTTGCACAGTTTGATGAACTTCTATGAGAGAGATGCACCTGTTCTGATGCAGAGGTTAGAAGGCTGAATAAATTGTGCTGGATGTAGTTTAATATTTTGGGAAACAGTAACGTACAAAAAAGTTGTCATTTGAGTTAAACTTCTCGCATCTGTAGCATCCCAAGAGCAACCAAGGCTTTGGATGCCTATGAGTCTATTAAGAGATGGGTTATAACGAGCAATGCCTTGATTTTAATTCTACAGTTAATCCCTATTAGTCTTCTTCGAAGAAGCTGGAAAACTGGAGTTACTTCTGATTTACACAGCCCAAGGATGGAAAGCTCATTCTCATTCTTCCATTTACAATTCTTTAACTTTTATGGTTATGAAAAGCAAAAGACAGAATTTCCCCTGGAGGGCTGTCAAATGATTGTGAGAATAACCTGTCATTCCTAATCTCGGTTTTAAAGTGTTTCTTGAATGCTTCAGGTCCTCTTTGCCTGGGAATGCTCTTCAAGATTTCATATCTAAGAGATGATATAAAGCTACTCATATGACTTTATGGCTGTCTGAGTTCCCAAAGAACAAGCTTTCAGTATTAGATATCTCGGATAGGCATCTATGATCCATTTTGCATCAACTGGGACTACATTTGCACATTTGCAAGTTATAACCAGTAGGCAGCTTAACGTAGGTGCCTGATTTAACTGCTGTGCAAAAGGTTCTGGGAGACATCCCAGTTCTCAGAAATTCCCATAACTATGGACATGGGGTTCCTCTGAAAGAAATACAGCTGGTGAATTGCTCACATGCTTTCTGGTGTCCTTTGTTGTAGAAACTCAGAAGCAGATGATTTGAATTGGGTAAATCCCAGTTTTCAGAGCTGTCTGTATTCTTCCAGTTTAGCCACTGGTATTTCAGTTATAATTTCGATTGCAAATGCGTTAGGGCTTCTTAGAGCAGGGTAACTTTGAGTAGAAAATACCCTGCACGTAAGAATACTGGCAGGCAGAACACCAGCTCTGGCAGCCTGCTTGCTGTTGTGTCAGTAGAGGTTCCACCAGAAGCAAGCCTGGCCTGTGCTTCCAGCTGGTGTGTCTGGTTGATCCCAGCTGCACTTTGAGCTCAGCAGTCTCGCTCATCTCTCGTTCTGATCCACACATTTGACTCCAGTGTCCTTGTCTTCCTGCCATGGCAGCAACATTTTTGTTCCATCCAATAAAGAAGTGGAATCATAAAACATAATGTGGAACTTTTTTAGTGTTTGCATGAGATCCTCAGTTTTTGATTCAGAGAAGCTGACGTGCTCTCTTCACTCGAGTTTTGAAGGCATTAGTTCGCTCTGAGTCGATTCTCTAAGCCTTTTGTTAGAGTTCCTCCTCTGTCCCTGCTTCTTTGAGGAAAACCATTTCCCTACAGATTAAGAAATTTCCAAATGAGAAGTGATATGAATCTTTGAGGAGGCAAGTGACTATCACATGAAAAGAAGATAATGGGATATATTTTATCTGGATTGAGAAGCATCTGCCAAGTACATCTCAGAGGACCTGTCTGTTAAGAAGTTTAGAACAGATTGTTTATCCCATTAAACATTAGCAGAAACTCTATTTTTGCATTGATTTCCTCCATCTGTATTCTCATCTGGGAAAGAGCTAAAAGGTTTCAGAGAGAAACAAGAAAAGATTATGGAGTAATGCAGCAACTGGAGGAAAAATTAAGCTTGTATTGGTAAGAACATCAAATTATTTTGTGTTGTGTTTCTGTACTCTCCTGGACTTTTTCCTACCCAGTGTTAAAAATTAGAAGGATTAGGGTCCAGATACAAAGCCTGTTGTTACTACTGGGAATTCTTTTCTCAACAAGGTTGAAATCAAACCCATGAATTCAGCATTATCTAACAGGGGAAATAGAAACCGAGACTGTGTTTGCATTTGGGATGAGGTTTTTTTACATATTTATTTGGTTTGGGTTTGTTTGTGGTTTGGGGTTTTTTTTGGCTAATAGCATAGATTATCAATTTCTCAAATTTGAGCATCTTTTAAGTTGACAGATCAATCAAATGAGGGACATTCTTAACCATCTGGATAAACTGAGGCCATAGTTGATATTAGGAACTCCTGAGGGCATGTGAGAAGAAATTAAAGCCGAGGCATTTCAAAAAGCAATATCCTAGCAATAGCACAATGTGTATGTAGAAAATGTTGATGAGAGCCTGGTAAAAGAAAACGGGTTTCTTACATTTTATTTTCTTCATTAGATTTCTAATTTATTTCAATTCAAAGGATTTACTCTTTTTCTCTTCAAGAACCTTTCGAAAAGTTCATAGAACCATTACAGAATTAGAACAGTGTGGTGGATGCTATAGCACACATTGTCTCAGAGATATCATTTTAGCATGAACAGCTTTTAAAGCTTAATCACCTAATCAGCACACATTCCTAATTGATCTCTCCCTCTAGGACTGCTACATTTTCTTGACCTTTTAATAACTGATGGCTTTGGAGAAAAGATTATTCAGGTGGCTTTTTAAAAGTCAGAAGAAGATTTGAGGTGTATCTGCAAGATCTGAAGAAGATACCTAAAGCAAGTCGTGGCCTTGTGAAGTTCTGATTCCCTTGTTCTTTCCTCACACTGCAGTAACTCTTCCAAGGACAGAAGGTGGAGATTTGGATCAGCTGAATTGTTCTGGATTTGAGGGAGCTCAGCTGGGAGACATCAGCCACCTACTGCTCCCTCTGTATGTGAGTGTGGATTGCTAAATTTAAATATTTATGGGGAAAATAAAGGCTGCTTTTTTTGCCCTGTCTCTTGTACCAAACCCTTTCAAACTGCTGTTTCAGGTCTTTAAGGTTGTGTTTTCTTCATTTTCTTCTTTTAGATGTTTTTTAAATTAACTTTATGCTTTAGTTAGCTTCATTCTCACACTTTGCATGTGTATTCTATATAATATCTAGGCTTAACTCTAAATTTGCACTATATGGGTAATGGTTTGGGTTTCTTCTAAATTATTTAAGTTTTAGAAATTACTTCGGTGAGGTTGCTGTTGCTCCTGCCAGCAGTGATGTGTCCCCACAAGTGGAGACTGGGGCTGGATAACACTGCAGTGCCTGCACACCCAAGGACCGGGGTGTGTCATGCACATCATTGTAGTTCCAACTGCTTGAAGCCTCTTGCTTAAGGGGCTGCAGAATTGACAAGTTTGTGTCCTGCTGTGTTTCAGGAAGATTTTTTTTTCACTTTTCTTAGAAACATGAAAGCCCATGGACTGACATCATGAAAATACTGTCTGAGTTTGCAATGAGGAAAAGATTTTTGGATTAGTTCAGTGTTAACTGTGCTCTTCGTTTTTGAAAATTTGATCTGTCCCTTCTATATGGTACATCTGCTTTCTCTGTTACAGAAAGAACAATTTATTTATAACTGCACTTGGTTTTTTTGCATGGCATATGTTTGGGTAACTGCACTCAAAAAACTGTGTGAGATGTTTATATGTCACAAAGAAGAATAACTTTCCGAGGTGCACATTTTCTGTGGCAGCAAATACGAATTTTTATAGTTGCAAGGCTGTGTGTGTGATGTAGAAGCTCAGTGCTTCTCAAGTGAAGACCTGTTTAACTGTTCCTCCTCAGGTGCCTCCTGTCTCAGGTCTGCTCCTACATCCACCGCTCCTGACCACTCTCTGACAACTCTGCTCAAGCTTTTGCCAGTGGTTATGGTAAAAAGGTATTTATTGGTTTTGAAAGGATTTTGATTAGATGTAGGGAAAATTACATTAAAATATAGAGAATTTTTAAAAAAAGAAGCCTGAAGAGGACAGTAAAGATCAGTTAGTACTTATTCCTTAAATTGTACAAGAGCCTTGAGGATGTTGGATAATAGAAAGTGTCATTTGGTATAATAATAAAATAACAAATATTCCTGGAGAGGCACAGTGCATTTAGTTATGAAGTTAATTGTGTAATTCCTCTCGGAAGACTGGGTTTTGGTTGTCTCACTGTGATATCAGTACAGTTTTGCACAAGCTGGATGTCAACAGTTATCCAGTTTGAACTGGAAGACAGGATGTAATTTAACTGGAAGGAATTAAATATATGAGAAATCTTCCAAGAGAGTGAAAGTTTGATAATGAAAGGTCTGGGGTTTACTATCGATTCATGGGAAAAAAAACCAACACAAAATAAGTTCTGCAATAACGTACAGCAGATTGTAAATTTTGTCACTGAGCAGGACCAATTTATTTCAAGAAAAGCTAATAGGAAGGAGGAAAGAGGTGCAAAAGCTTTCCTGTCCACTGCAGGATTGGAAGGAATAACCACTATATGATCTGTTTCAGTGTGCTTTCCTGACAGATCAGTCACCAGCTTGGAGCTGAAAACTATTATTGTGACTAATCTAAGCCAGAAGCAGCATTCAGAAGGGCAACAGTTAACAACAAGCCACAGTCTTGCATTCAAGAAAATATAAGTGTTACGGAGAACAGGCAAAAGTTACCTACATGTGTATAGAAAGGATGACTCAAGCCATCCTGAACTGCCAAACAGGCAAGAGAAAAGGCACAAACACAGCTGCACTGTAGAGAAATGGTACTAGAATGAGTGGCTCATTAAAATGCTGTCCGTGTCTAACCAGGAACACTTTCATGTGCACTCACGGGTCTGCTTTATGTATTGCCCATGGAGACTTCACACTGCTCTCACACAATTAATTTATTCCATGTTTGAAAAACATTCTCAGTGCTGTAGCCATTTATTTTGGCAACAGTCGTCACAAAACAACAGGGTGTGTAAGTTCTCTGCTCCTAGGGCATTTGGGGTTGAATGTTTAACTTTTCCTCTGAAAATGGAGCTAAAAAAGAAACCCCAAAAGGTGACAGTTTTATCAGATTAAGTGAAGAAGCAGTTGTTGGAGTGCTAAGAACTTCATGAGAAGTTTTAATGTTCTTGCTTTGATTTTCCCAGGAGGATGAGCCCTTTGGAAACTGCTCAGTACATAAGGTGAATAAACATAAGCCATTATTAAACTGCTTGATACATCCTTGCTCAAGAACCTCAAATCTGTAGATTTTGTGCGCTTCAAACACAACAAGGAATGCTATTCTGGTGAAAACATTTTCACTGAATTACAGAACACTTCAATGTGATTTTTGTCAGGTTCCTGGAGAAGTTCAAGAATTGCAAACCATCCTAACTGTGAAATAATATGGTAAAACAGAGACAGCATTAACCCTGGTTTGACTCGATATTTGGCTCATCAGACCAGTGAAAGAGGAGAACAACACTTCTGTTTCCATGAAGGGTCTATTGATGAACATAATCACCTGGGTGGGATAGGTTTGGATTAAGAGATGTGATTAAAATTCAAACCCGTGGTGTGAGATGTTAGAGTAAAATTCTAATCTCTTAGAGATGCACGAGATCTTTGGGGGATTTGTGCTCTTGAGGAAAAAGTGGAAGACTCCCATCTAAAAACTTGCCTGCTCAGGTCTCAGGTGGTGAGTGATTTGTCCATTAAACTCCCACTTAAATTTTCCTCCTACTCGTACACCACTACTGCAGCCCCATTCTGTCTACAAACCTTCTGATAGCTGATATCTTAAAGAGACAGGTTCATCAATTATTTTGCTTGAAAATAACCTGTTAACTTGATCAGGAACCTTCAAAAATAAAGATTAATGACTTCATAGGTTTTAAAAGCCAAATTTTTCCAAACCCAAGTGTATAAAAGGCCTCAGGCATTAAAGAATTGACAATGGTTGTGCCAGAGCAGGGTTGTGTTTTCTTGTACATCAAATAGCATCACTAATTATTTCATTTGAAAAGTACTTTCTTTTGATGAGATTGCTGAGAACAAAAGTTTTCTTAAGTATAGTAATTTGTATACATAATACATCTTAGGAGGAATGGCAGATCACAGAGTGATGGAGGCAACTTAAGCTTCATCAGCTCATTATGCAGGAACAGAAAGTGGGAGATGCTGAGGTATGAAACAGAATGGGGAATTACACCAGAAGAACAGTGCCCTATATTTCTCTCTTTGCAATGCGTAATTACTTTCTAGTATATCTGTGTATTTTGTGGTGTCCACTTTGATACTCTTCCCTCTTTAGAGACATGAAATCTCATCTTCCTTCCGTTGAAGCCCAGGGCAGAACTCCTGATGGTTCATTTGGGGTGGAACAGAGCTCAGGCTTCTCTCATCCCCACAGAAAGGCACTGGGATTATTTGCCCCATCCTCAGTTCAGAAGATAAACTATTCTTGCTCTGTCAAGTGAAAAGTTTTTGAGAGAGTTCAGTCATGAATTATATAGCTGAGGAGGCTGTCTAGGGAAGGCTGATTTTGATTCACTAAAGCATTTTCATTCTTTTTTTTTTTTGAAGATGGCCAAATGTTCATGTCTTTACATGAATTTATTTATAGCTCTGTTTTCTCTCCTGACCTGACTGACCATTGGTCTGGTAAAGATTTGCAGCATTTTTTATGTCACAAAAAAGGGACATTTAAATCTGTCTTCTCAGATTTACATGTTGGAAATGAGGAAATCCTTACTGAGTTTTCAGTTTCATCTTGTGTGAAGCTTTGTGGAAATCTGCGCTTTGGCTTACAACTTTCACACACTTCCTGCATTTGCTGATAAAGATTCAAATATCTGTATATAGGCTCTTTCTTCTAAAATTTCTGTACATGAAAACCAATCAGAGTTGGATTGTGAGGAGAACGGTAATTTGATTGTTACTGATTTGGGTATAAGTCAAGTCATACTTCATCCCACTGAAAAACAAAAAAAGATGGAATTTCATCTATGTTTAGCAACTTAATTGATATTGTTTCGTATCTGTTACTCCAATCCACTTCATTATTTTTCTTCAGAGGTTTCACATTTATGTCTAACTTTATAGTTGATCAAATTCCTAACATCATAGACCATAAATATACATTTTAATGTCTAGATATGATCTGTCTTCCTTCAGACAACCTGTCTATGATCTTTTATGATTCAGCATCATTAGAAATATTTTAGGGCTATTTTAGGCCTTTAATAAATAAAAATCTATTTTAGTAGAAGTAGTGTTGATTAAATTCACTTAAAACAGAAGGCCAGAGGCTTGAAGAATACTAATACTGTTCACACAGAAACTACTCAAATATTGCATGTAATAATTGTGTAAAGAAAGTTTATATTTTCTACACATCTTAAAGGCCATTAAGAGATAAACAATAGACAGGTAATAGGCAGAAGGAGTTGACATATCCTGACTCCCGAGGGCTCAGGAACGCACTGTTTAGTTTGTGTAACTACAGAATGCAGCCTCAGTGTAGGTAGAGAATAAAAGTGTTATTGCAAATGCTAATTATGCAGCCTGAAGTACACAATGGATCTCGCTGTGATCCTGCACTCTGTCTTTGCTCAGCACTAAATATGAATATCCACTGCTGCAATAATTATAATGGGGGGGAACCACACAATACAAACTCTAAATGGAAAAATAATGTATATTCGTTTTTTCATGTGTTAAACTCCAGTGGGAATCATTAGGAGTAAATGAAGACAGAATACAACCCACAGTCTCTGTAGGAGCTTGCTTCCCACTCTGACGTGTGTGCTTGGGTATTCAGAAGAAATTATATGCACTGAAAATACAGCTCATTGTGTCAAATTTGAATAAAAACAATGTAATTGTCAAGAGCCAAGTTACACCCTTGACCAGGAAGTTTAGTTCCTGTCGCTGCTGCGTTCATCCCTAGCAGCAGGAACCTACAGAATTGTGTTCCATGGCTGGGTTTCACTAATGATATTTATTAAAATGGTATTTGCAGAGAACTGCATATTTCACAACATGGAATTTGTCTGGGACTCACCAGTTTACTGAATCCCACTTCTCTTAAGACTTTAAAAATTCTTTTGACATTTTTGAACATTTTACCTGGCTGCTTTCTTTAAGTTTCACCTTGTAACTGAGAACAGTGATGTTGGTCATGATGAAGAATCTCAACAGCATTTTTTTCTTTCCTTTTTGCCCCATTTTCTGTTACACGTGGTGCAATTTTTACCTGATGATCTTTGCCTTGGTCTCTCTATACTTTGATGAAAACAGGACTTTCAGCTTCCTGGGTTTTGGGGGATAACTGTCCAAATCATCCCAATTCCCTGCTGAGCTGTTTTGGGCTGGAGGGTGCGGGCTGCATGTAGTAATCCTTAGCACCTTTACTCCTTTTTTATGGCAGGTAGGAAGGCGGAAAAAGAAAGGTGGATGTCATAGTCAAGAGTGGAGAGAACAGAACCATAAATGCTCCAGAGGAGACTGAGAAAGACTGGGTTTTCCTGGTTCAGGCAGCTGGTACCGTGCTTTGGGTTTCCATCCAAGAAGGAAAAGACAGATTTGAATATGGGAAGAAGAAAGGTAATGCATTTTCCGAAAATATTTCAGAAATATTTTCTAACTCTCTCCTGCAAAATTGAATACCTTTCAGTTTTTCATTTACTATTAAAGGCCTAAATTCTTTTATGAAATATTCATGTTTTACCAGGTACATTTTAGTTTAACAAGGTTGTGCTTCTAGTAGGAATTTGGTTTAAGAGAAAAGGGATTTTTCTCTCCATTTTTAATTCAGATCTGTTGCTTTATTCATTTTATTCCTTTTCCCTACTAAGATTTATCTCATTAAATAAATTAATGTCTTACCTTATAGGAATATAATATCTGAACAGTCAGAGTATGGAAAGAAATAAGTTTGCTGATGTAAAGTTGTATGATTCGGCTCAGGTTGTTTTTCATTGACTTCCTTTATAGCAACCATGTAGTCAGAAAATGATGTAAAGTTTGTTTATAAACAGTAATCTGAAATTGGAAGTTTCCTAAATTATTTCCCATTGTGTTCTGCTCATGTGAGGCTTCCAAGGCAACCACTTGGATTTGTAACTGGCCTGATATCCCCACACCAGCTCTCTCTGTCTGTGGACACATTGACTCTGGTTAACCAATGTCAGTTTAAATGAACGAAAACTAGAAACTGGTTAACTTGAGCATAGTAGCAGAGTGTGAAGGGCTAAACCGGATGGAGAAAGAATGAACATCAGTTCAAACCAACGGGCATGTATTTTCTTGATTATTAGCAAAACATCTTGTGTTTCTAATTGAGCACCTGGCTTTCCAAAACCAGTGTCAGATGGCGGAAGTGATAAGAGGAGTGAGCGTAAGTCTTGTCAGTCGGCCACACAAAACAAGGACTCAGGAGGTTTTCACTCCTGCCAGCAGGTTTTTTCAGGTGGTTTCTTGTGTGTATTTGGGGTGTTTCCCATAGTTCTTCAGCTTTTCCTCACGGCGAGGAGTCTGTTTCTGGTAGGAACAAATGGTGAAGAAGAAAGAGCAGCCAAAGCGATATTTAAAACATCAATGGATCTTCAAGATAGCAGCCTGAGTCAGCAGTGCCTACTCCTGATGGTGATTTTAACAGAGAAAGGGGGAAAAGGCCACTGGCTTTTGTGGCAGATGTCAAAGAGCAAACCTCCTGTCTGATAACACAGGGAGACAAGGCTCAGCAGATTACCTGCAATATCTTTATCTCCTCTATCTTTATGCCAGGTTTATTTTCACAAGGATGGATGCAGCTGAAGGAGAGAAAAAAAAGCCAAGCCGATGCCCCATTTGCAGCTGAAAGCTCTCAACAGACTGGCGGAAATGAGACAGCTGATGGCGTGAGTCGTGTCGATGTGACGCTGCATTAGGTTTATTGTGATGGAGTCAGAAATATTTTACTGAACAGATTTTTAAAAATGTAATTGCATGACAGAAAACAATTTTAATCGTGAGAAGAAGCAGCTCAAGAGCCCTTTGCAGCTGCAAACAGAGAAACAAGGTAGAAGAGACTGTCAATCTGATCTTTACTACGATAAGGATTAGGATAGAACCAGCACTCCTGAGTGTTTCCTTGAATTACACAGGTTTTCAAAAGCATTCAATACCTGGCTGAAAAAAAAAAGTAGATTCTGGAAAAAAACTTTAAAATAAAGTGTTGAAACGTTTTTTCAACAACAAAAAGGAGATGTTTTAATGGACCATTTTCTTTGCCTCTCCCCAAATATGGTGTTTGTGAGGCAATGTATCCAGCCCTTCCTTATTTACAGAGAAATCCAGGTATGCTTTTTCTTGCCAAAACCATATCTCTGTTGGCATTTTCTGTATTATGCAGACTAGACATATTTAATACATAATTAAGAAGATAAAACTATTTTGTGTGGGTGTCACAGATCAGATTTTGAGAGGTGCTGCTGCGGTATTGCAGACTACCAGGTACTGCCCAGCCCCGTGACCTGAAAAGACAGAACAGCATCTCATTATTTTCACTTAATTGCTCAATCAAGTCGGTGGTCACTTTGAGCCATGAGAGCAGCAGAGGGAAACCAGAATGTAAAGTGTCTTAACGTTATGAAGTATTCAATACCTTTTCTTATCCAGCTGTACTTAAATCACATTCACATAATTCAGATCACAGATCAGATAGCAGGAAAAGCAAGGTATTTTTCCAGTTCCATTTTTCCCAAACATGATATTCTTGTTTGCAGAAGCACTGTTTGAATTTACAGACAAATAAACTTTGAAAGAAGGTTCATAAGACTCTGTGTTGCAAGTTCCAATGACGCCAAACTATAATAATGAAATTTGGAATAACATTAAATGTAGAATGAATGCTGGTATTCTAATGCAAATTTGAAGCTGATTAGCATTATTGGTTTTAATAATATTAACAACAATAATGTTGAATGAAATAAAGTGATATGGTTATCTGTGTTCTATTCAAAAGTTCCTTTTTTATATTTTGATTGTAATTTTATATAGATTCAGAATCTCCTCAGAGTGTCTGAGAGCAGAACACTTCCCTTACTCTTGAATTATTTTAAAGTACAATTTCTGAGAGAATTAGCTTGAGAAACTGTAATACAGTTACACAAATGCCAATACAGAACAGACTGAGTACAAAAGCTGTATAAATTAGAGGTAAGAATTTTACAATTAATTTCATTCTGGCTTCTTCTTAGACTTCTTATTTGAAGTAAATGTTTCAAAGCACTAAGAAGCAAGTATAAGCTTTTAAGTGACATTTTTTGCTGGTTAAATACAACTTAAAAACATCTGCACTTTTATCACCTTTATCCATTTTCTCTTTATGCACCAAACATCGTAAGAATGGACTTGATTTCAAATTCTGACATATGAAAATGGTCAATGACTGACATGACTGCATTAATGCATTCATTCTAAAGCAAACATTCTTGGTTATTTTATTTTATTGCTTATTGCATTTAAAAAGAAATTAATCAGTGCATGAAGCAACAGAAAAAGTCTGAACTTCACCTTTTAGCTCTGAGTAACAGATCGTTTTAACTAGATTATTAATAATTAGAAGTCATGACATGAGCCTGAGGGTTTGGTGTCACTATTTAATATGTGCGATTGGTATCCACTACACGGCATTATGGCTCAGTTTATCACTGTTTCATTATTTATCCTGCATGGATAATACAAAGAGCAATGAAACACAATAGCATTTATGCTTTTTTTGATCTTCCAGCCATCACTGTAATTGCACTTTTTAATAGCAAGAATCCTCTACTTTCTTCAAAAAGAGAACTCGCCCTTGTCCCAAATGTAGTCAGTCAGTACTGGCCGAAACAGGTAAAACTGCATAAGTGTAGCTTATTTACATATTTTAAATTAAATACATCTGAGCGAGAAAGGGTCTGGAAAATGGTAAAGAAAATAATCAAGTTTATATTTTTATAAATGAAGCATGACAGAAGGCATTAAACAGCATATATGTAAAACAAATAAAGTAATTATTCAACCAGCTGAATGAGAGGTGATAGGTACTGGAGTACCTGGTAAGCAACCCACTGAGATGAAAATGTATTAATTCAGATTTCTGAGTATCTAGATTGCTTTGTTAAGCAGAATGGAAAATTAATTAAAAAATGAAAACAGTCATGACATTTAAAACCATTCAAACTGAAAATGAGGTGAATGAATCAGACGTTCTGGGGGAAAAAAAAAGGAAAAAGTTCAATACTAAACAGGGAAAACTAAGGTTCAGAATTAATTTTTTTCAACCTCCTGAGTATTTCCAGAGTGATACATCTCATCAGAGGTCTGCATTTGGATATTATACTTATGGTAATGTAAAATTACAACACGTTTATTTATATATATTTGTTTAACTGTGTATTTCTATACATTTATATTAAAACATGGTCTATAATACTAAACATATGAAGAAACTGGACTATCTACATGAAGGGTTCCCATGTCCAGAATCATAGCCATATTCTGGGGAGGCACGAATGTCCTCTTACCCAGTAAGGAAGGGTAAGACCTGGTACTCGTTGTTCCTATGGAAGTACTTTACTATGGAAGTATCTGTTTCTTTTGATCTCCTGATACCTGACACAGACGACTGCCTTACAGACTCAGTTTATGGTACATCAGGCTGCTCCCAGCTGTTTTCCTTCCTAGGACTGGTCTTTGGCTTCCAGATGCACCAAACCTTGTTTATCTCGGGGTGTTCCAGACCGAGTTTGAACTGCTTTAATTCTAGGGAGAAGAGAAATGCTGTCCTGAAAAGCCACATTGCCTGGGAAGGATGTTCTAAGTACCTTAAAAAATCCCAAAGCAGGAAAATCAAGATTGCTTTACGTTCTTGGAGTTAAACACATACTTTTTGTGAGGCTGATGGGGAACAGTTGTGGTCCAGTCCTGCTCCCGTGTTCCTTCTCACTGCTGTTCCGACAAGTCAGGCCGTTACAGCCAGCAGCACCATTCCACGCCAGGAAAGTGAATGAGTGCTTACTGGGAGTAACTGGGACAGAAAAGGCCCTTAGAGGCTGTGCTAAGAAACCTATTTAAAAAGTTGTAAGGAGCCAGGAGAAGCATGCCAGAAAAATTCCATACTTCCAGCTAGAAATGTGCCAGACCCTGAGCTCAAAGGTCTGGAAACATTTTCATCATGCAGACTTAAAAAAAGGATCCTGCATTTTTCACGAAACCCTGTTTTATTTATAAGTACAAGACGAGATTCCCCTTCCCCAAGTTTGCTCTGCCATACGGCCCTATAGAGGTATAGAAACAGAAATCATAGGGGTAAAAGTTGAAACATGGTTTTAATTACTTTTAAAAATATTTTATATGTTTGTATTTGTTATTGTTTTAGAAGAAACAACCAAGAAAAAATAGACTAACACTGGCATATATTCTTGATGAAGTATAGAGTGAAAAAGAGAACAGTTTGGGAAAACCATGCAAAAGGTGAGAACTTGGTTTTTTCTTCAAAAATTCCAAATAGAGAAAAAGAAGTGGATACTGAAAAGATATTTCCCATGTGTGTATTTTGAGGCCTTTGTGTTCAACTGATGAGGATGAATGTGGTTTTTGAGTCTGTTGTTTTTTTAATGGGACTGGCTTTGATCCCAAGTTATGTCTGTGAATAATCAGAGAAGAAAATGGTCCCCATCCTGCAAGTGGCATTAGCTTAGTGTTCCTCTGGGAAGGAGAGCAGCAATCACTTGACCCGGAGTGGCAGTGACTGGGCAGTGCACTGGTTTGCAGGCAGCTGCTTCTACACTGCAGGAAAATGGGGCCTACGAGAGAAAGAGTGCTTTTTTTTACCTATTCTATGACCTCTGTAGTGCTTCTCAGGGTTTTGTAGACTAAAAACCAGAAAACATATGTATTGTATTTCTCACTGAGTTGCCTGTTATGTATCATTACATTAACAAATAGAGAGTATTTACTTCACTGTGCCGTGTATTTTTATCAGATAAGATGCATCCAACCCAACCCATTCCATGATTCTATGAAATCCTTCCTTATGTCCAACCCAAAATAGCATCCCTGCACCCAATTGAAATCATTAGGTGGTAGAAAATAGTACCAGAAAGTAAGTCTTCCTCAAAGTACCCCAAAAATTGATCCTTGAGGTTGTCCACATATTTAGCAATTACTCAAACCCTAAAAAATTTTGGTTCAGAAGGTGTTCTAAACTTACAAACACAAGTACAGAATCTACTTCTTTGAAAATAAGCCTTGTGTCTTTAGAGTTGTGCTTGGGTTTCCCAAGATATTAACTCCTGGTTGGCTTAATATTGATAGATGGTTTTCTAGGAATTCAATATCAAGTTGACTGTTTAACGTTTTAGAGGGGAAAAAAAAAAGTACATCCTTTTGGTCACACGGAAACCTTCTGGGGAAGTCTGGGAAATGAAAAACCATTGATCCTGTTTCTCTGTGATTAATAGGGCAGTGAAGAGCTGCAGTTTTGAGCTGCATTTCTGACCAGTCGGGCAATCTTTTTCATTGAAGATGAATATTTAGCCACAGGCTGGAGCTTTACTGTACTTTTTCTGATATTTACCTGTAGACAACCAGTTTGTTATTAAGTCACTGTGATCAATTGTACTTTAATGACAATGACAGCTAATCCTGATCTCATTTTGGCAATTGCATTTGCCTGTACATTTGCATTTGTATTTATTTGCATTTGCAAGGAAATGTAATTGCATTTCTTTCAGTGCCATGCCAGGAAGAACATGATTGCTGTAGCACTTGCAGACAATCCAGAATGAATAATTCACTCGGTGAGTCCAGCGTCTGTTTCTTAACATGGAATCATCATGAGTAGATTTTGATTTCTTTGAATGTATTCAGGATTAGACTGAACTTTGGTGAGTTGTTCTCCTTTGTGGATTAACTGCCAGCAATTAAGTGCATGCCTGGTTCTTCGTATTTAGCATTTGAGGTGTGATAACTCATGGTGAGAGGCTTTTATTGAACCCTGCTTTTTCTGCTGTCTCCAAAGATCTCGGTACAAGACAGCCGGGTGAAAAGAAAAGTTTACTAAACAAATACGAGATTTTGTGAATAATTTTTTCCAGAAGAAAATATTTCCCTCTTAACTAGAGTGGAACCAGACATCTGTTGTGCAAAATACAGAAGGTTGTTTTCTATTAGAAACAAGGGAATGTTGACTGAGCACTGAGGGACCCTCAGGGCAAACAAAGAACTGCTGGGGACTGCCGGCAGGCAAGGAGCAGCGCCAGGAGCTGGACAGACTTGGTGTCTGGCAGCAAAGGAGGGGTGGTTTCTTACTTCTGCTTATGCCAGTCATTCTGAACTTGACATAAATTAACAGAAATAACTGCAATCTCTGTAAACTGAGATAGGATGCTCTTCCATACCCATTTTTGCCTTATCAAAGCCAGCACTTGAGTTTAATGAGAAGTAACTCATTCTCTTCATTAACATTTCCTTTATTGTTTCAGAAGAACAAGAGTGAAGTCCTGCTCTTACAGTATTTACCAGTTTGTTGATGTTTTAATTGTATATCTTCCTTTGCATCTCTTTCTGTGGTCAGCCTTCCTTGACTCCAAACAGATATCGTCGTTTGGGTCATTTCGTCATTTTATTTACAGTACTAACATTTCGCAATTGTATGGCGAAGGTAATTTACTCTTATCATTCATTTAAGATTCACTTTAATTCTTTTCAGCCTATGTCTATCTGATTTCTGCCCTGCTAATGCAGCTTAAGTTTATCAGGTTCTATAAAATAAAGATCAGCTTTTCCAAGGCACGCTGCTGGTGCTGTTTATATCATTTCTATCCTCTCACTGATCATCTCATGTATTTATTTCCCTTCTTTATTGTGAATTACATTCTCTGATTCTGCTCTGTTATTACTGTCTTCATGTGTGAATTGCTGAAACATTTCAGAAACAGAAACACTGGGGAGAAATGGTCGCAGTTTCCGAGGTGCCAGCTCCATGGTCTCTGTCGTGATCTGCTCCACAATTTTGATGTGTGGGTGTGTTTGATTTTTCTCTCTTTGTGTTCCCTGACAGGACAGAAATCTGTTGTGGGCAGGAGCAGCACCAATGCTGGGGAGGCCAGAGGGAAAACCTTGTGTTCAACATCCTCTGGTGGAAGCATCGACTCTTTTTTTTTTTTCTCTTTTCTTATCTCATTTAAACAATTTATATTATCATTTATCTGAGTCCAGTAACAACGTAACAGTGTAATAATGTGAAACAGACCACCACCAGTGTGATTTTTTTCCTGAAGAAACTTTAAACTCCTAGAAATGCAATACAACAATACAATATTGTAATAAAAGGGTAATATATAACATGTATAATAATATATAAATATATAATAAAGATATATAAAAATAATATGTATTCTCTGTTAAAATAATAGGGTTTTTTGCTAAATCTACTGATTTTAATATATATGATTTTAATATGATTGCACATGTATATATACACACATATAGAAAGAAAGTACAGAGGAATTTCATTAAAACTAAAAAGCCAGAAGAAAAAGTCTGGAAGAGTAAATGTTTATTATCCTAATTAAAAAAAAAAAAGACGGGATAGAATATTTCTAAATTCTTTATGGATTCTAGATAATGGAGTTACTCTGCACAGAATAAGGGCTAAATGAAAAAAGGTGAAATGAGGTGGAAGACAGTTAATTAAATGTACAGCTGTCAAAATTCTTCCTCGATTGATGAAAAATGACTGGATAAACCTCTTAATTAATCAGTTCTGTAACAAAAAAATAGTGTGTCAGGCACAACTTGAGTTTTCACAGTACTTGATGGGTTTGCTTTAATTGTGAATGCATTACCAAAATAAATCTGAAATGCAGACGAACTGGTAATAATCCATGTATTACGACTAAACTGCCTCTAATCACTTCTCTCTTTATTGTCCATGTGCAATACCTGTTGAAACAATAGCAATCACAGGAGGAAAATATAATGCATAAAATACCTTCAGATTGTGTTAACTTTATGCAGTGGGTAAAACATATTCTTGAAGTGAATTCGCTGCCTCTGAGGGAGTTACCTCATGGACAAGTTCAGTTCAGTGTATTTAATTTCCATTGCAAGCACTGAAGAGGACAGGGTGTGTAAGCTCATAATTGACATACTCATGTATGGAAGAGAAGTAAATATGCTATTAATTAGGAGCTAAATATTGACACAGAGCGAGATTAAATTATATCAAAATATTTAATGTAACTTACTTAATGCACTGTTTAGTACCCAAATATTGTGTATATGGAATTGTAATTATATGCTTGGATTCTGAGCTAAAGATATGGCAAGGAAAAATAAGATTTTTCAAACACTTGGGAGTGATCTCTCTTTACAGAAGTTGATGACAGAATTCACCAACATTGTGTTTTGTCCTAGCTATTGCAACTCATCACGAGGAGATGTTGCATTGCTGCTTACATCTGCAAACATGAGCTTTCCATTAAGGTATGTGCTACTCTATAAAGCTGTCACATCAAGAAAATCCAGTTTATTTTTCAGTGTTGTATTTCATTACAGGAGAAGGAAGTGTCACTGAGCCTCATTTACTACAGATTTAGCATTTGTCTTTTTATTGCTTTTTGTTGGACTTGCAATATCAAATTCTTGGCAACAAAACCACAAGAAATTTGGTAAGAATAACTTTCTATAGCACATAAAGATGTTTCTCAAAATATAAACATAAGAAAAGAAACCTCTGAGGAAGGCAGAAAGGCAGATTGTCATTTTTCACAGAAGATTCACACCTTCACAAGAAGTGACTGTGGAATTTTCAGCACCACAAGGACTATAAAAATGCTCTAAAGCATTGGTAGCAAAGAAAACAGAAGGGAATATGAATTATTAGTGCATATCATTGGCTATTGTGTTTCACATCATGCTTCTAGAATTATTCTTACTTCAGAAATATCAACCCTGACAGAATATATTCAATTACTATCTCAGTTTGTTAAGATTCATTGAAAGCTAAAAAATTAGCAGACTGGTTGCCTTAAAACCAAGAGGTGGAAATAAGTAAAATACCCGTGGATACAACTGGGAGGGAGAACAAATGAAATGAAATGAAAACATTTTAATATACAGAAAAACAATTGTAGAGCTTTGGACATGTGTCTTAGTTTTTGTGGTTTTGTGGTTATTTTGTTGGCTTTTTTCCCCTGTGAAGCACTGTTGAGATCCTTTCAAGGGTATTTTTGCAGGAGATAGAGGATCTCATGTTGTTCAGGGTGCGTTCTATTCACGGTAGCTGAAAACTTATACCAGTAGGGGCATAGCTATGCATAGGTTGTCTGTAGAATCACATTAATTGCTTAAGTTCTGCCTTTTTAGCTGAAATAACAAAAACTCATGTAATTTGAATATGATTTTATAGTGGCAATTATTACTCTGGATACCAAAGTAATTCTATGTTAAAACTTATATATATGTTATTATCATAGAACTTCTGTAAAATACGTCTACTTACAGATGACAGTTATGAGTATACTATAAGATACAAGTATGCATGTAAAAATGAAAATAATTAGGATAAATAAAATAACTTACACAATAAGGGGAGACATAAAATTGTGGCTGGTCCATTAAAGGCTATGAATATCTGCCCATTGACTTCAATTAGCTTTGAATTAGGCACTTAAACAGCAGGAAGTAAATGGAATATTCTATTTGATTATCCTGGTCAATGAGCAACGAATGCACAAAAATAACAGTCTCAGACGCGATGGAACTGGCCTCTCTAGTGCTAAAGGGCAGCAACTTTTCATGATGTTAGTCTTACTTATGTTTTTTCCCCAAGCATTCTGGGTATTTCGGAGCTAAAGAGCCAACTTCTCGGTCTACAGTGGATTTAGGTGAAGTTTCCACGTTGCAGAAGAACAGAGGGCCACAAGAACACATTGATATTCTCTGATATTTTAAAGAGATATTTTTTGATGGTTTCAAATCAGCAGTTACCGCCCCAGAACCACCACTCACAATAAAGCAGGAGCTTTCAGGCTGATGGAGAAGAGATTCCTCTGTCTTCCAGAGTGGTTTTCTTATTCTGTATTTCTTCTCAGACTAATTCTTTGCTTATTTTTCAGCATCTTGCCCTCTTCTGAAGAGTTTTGTATTTATCACTGACTTTACAAGGGCATCTCTGGATCTGAAATACCAGTTGCTGTAGATCTCTAGCAGGAGGGAAAATAATAGTTACTGTAAGAAAAACATATTCTTACAGAGCACCCAGGTAAGCATTCCCTGTCCCTGCTGATCCCCACAGCGAGGATGCGCAGCAAGGGGAGCAAGCATTATGGGCTGTGGTTAACCCGAGTGCCAACAGTTGGGATTCTCCAGCTGTGGAAGTCTGAGGGGTTTTGTGTCTTGCTAATTTCATCTATGTTGGCCTGAGCTGCTGTGCAGAGTGAGGCGTCCTCTATTTAGAGAACATGTAGACAAGGCAGTGTAATGTCAGCTCAGAAACACGGCCCATCAGGATAAGGAACAGGGACTGACAACCAGACCTGAGCACCTGAAGTAGCTGAGGAATGCTGGGCCAGCCGGAGTTAACTATCATCAATGCATTTTACAATAACAATTTGCATATTGATTAAATCCTGTGATTTAGATTGCCCCAAGTTTGCTTTGAACTGTTACACTGATACCTCTTAACTGTGGATGGCATAAATTACTTGAACTGTCAATAGCTGCTTACCTATATTAAAATAATTAGCAGTCGGAGTGTACTCCACTGCCTCGCACACAGGGAGCCTAATTAACTTTCCCCTTTGGATTTATACATCTACTAACAAATAAATGGAACGCCATCCCGTGCCTTCCATCATGGAAGCGTCTCTGTCTTCATTTTGGAAAGGAAATACCAGTTCAAACAAGGACAATCTTTATGTCAGAGATTTGTCATTGTATCTTGTACCATTATCCTGCCTTATTCAACACGGAGCATCATTCAGTGTGTTACACTGAGTGATGTACTGCGATGGCAAAGTGTTAATCTCCATTAAAAATTTAAAAGACATATAGCTATTTCCATCTGGAGGAGCTGATGATGATTCATCTGCAGCCCTTCCCAACTGAGGTAAGGTGCAGCTGTATCTCCCAAGCTATTACGAATTACCAGGAAACCATCCTTCAGTTCCAAGAGCACAAACTGGAAAGTAAAATTGCTTTATCAAAAGATGAAGTCCAGTGCTTTTTTTTGCTACTTAATATATTACTAAAATGAAATAACATGACTTTCCTACTGTTTGCAGATGATTGCCAGAGGTTTAAGTACACTGGGTATCATTACAATTACAGACATTATTTTACTCTGAAAATATATGAACATGCTTACGTCTTGGTTTCTGCAGAGGGAGGCTTCCAGCTTCTGTAGCAATTTCTGCTCATCTGCCTGGGGTGTGGGGAAGCTGGGGTCTTCCTGCAGAGAGCAGAACCGGGGTTACAAATGGGCATGGAAGGCTGAGAATGAAACAATGTCATCCATGGCAACGATCGTCTACATTGGTGTTATCTCTTTGGAAGATGTAAAAGAAAGCAGTGCCCGTAGGAATGTAATATCCACTAAGTTTAATTTCAAATGGCTGTGGGGTCTGGGCATGGCCTGTTAACGGTGTCACATAGAGCTGCAAAGGGATCACAAGCTCGTGGTCTCGGGCGAGCTGGATAGAAATACGTGTTCATTCCATTGCCTGGAACATCTTCCCTCACAGTTATTACAGCTTTTCTGATGGCAGAGTTCATGCTTGCATAGCCTTAACAACCGTGCTTTTCACTGGGAAATTTTATCCACTCTTATATGTTCATCTTAGTAATGACAACATGAATAAAAGGACAAGAAAGAAGAGGCTGATGTGAGAAATCTTAAGGAGGATGGTGTGGCTGCTCATGACTAGACTGAGTGACTGTCACTGGTGACCATTATATCCTTTATTTGTTTTTAGGAAAGGTGTACTTCAACTTTAGAAATGCAGACTCTTGTGCTTTCACGTTGGGCAAGGCACATAAAACCACAGACTGATCGACAGATCCATGCAACGATGGGAACTGTAGGGTAAGGCAAAAAAAATGTAGTGGCTTACCCCAAGGAATCGAGGGAATAGGTAACCCAGAGGGACCCAGTCCATGAGGAATTATGGATTCTCTGACACAAAAAAAACCCACAAGACCATGAACACACATAGAAAAGAGGCTGGTAAAAATCAAGTCTGGAATAGAAAAAGTCCAAAATAATTAAAAAAAAAAAGGAAAAGCTTTTTTTGTTTGTTTTTATTGGGAAAGCCGGTGAGAAATGATGAAAGATGTATCATGAATAATGTCTGTAAACTCTATAAACTGGTAAAAAGGTTTTATGAGTGAAAGCAATTATATTGAAGAGTAATCATTTTCTTAAACAGAAATAGAAGAAACAAAGCAAAACATTGAGTTGATGTTACAGATCTGAATACTCAGACATTCTCACACAGTTATAAATAGGTTTTTTAAATAGGGTGGTTTGTGGGACATGTAATTCCAGCTGACAGGAGGAATTGTTGGAAAGCAAGGGGAAACCTGTGTGTGCTGCTTGTTAGAGGAACGGCTTGTGACTGCGTTCAGAAACAATTCTCCTGAAGATTCAGACTGCTGTTACAGAGAGCACAATGACAGGATTTGACTACGATCGGGAAGGCCATAGGTGATTAGAAATAATGGTAAAGCAAATATTAATCCATTGTCACAAAAAATTTAAGTGCAAAGGATCTAAGAATGAGTATTAAATAATGCCTAATGCAGACAAAACATGGCAAATATTTTTTCAAACACGATTTTGAAAAGTATGCGAAAATAAATAAAGCTCAAAGCTTCCTCATTTGTTTTATAAATCTTGTCCTTTGAAATCATAGAAGTCCTGTATTTAAAATGCCCTAATCAGAAGATAAAGAGCCTATTCTGGGCTGTGCCAACACTGAATTGAGCAAATACTCCGTGACTCCGTTAGTATAATCAAAAGCCATAATAATTAACTTTGGCATGATACTGACATGGCTACATGACTTTTGGTTGTCTTGATGCATGGGCCAAGTCCTGTGAGAAAACAGTGTACATCTAAATATAACATATAGACATTCCCAGAGACACCGGGCATTTTGTACCATTGTTTAACAGATTAGTGAAGGTGTAACATCCTTCAGTATTTACAACTTAGATTTGTAGGTGCACTTGTTTTTACACTCCTTTAAAGAAATTAAATGCATTCATTATGGATTTATAGATCTTATTCCTAAATATGGTCTGTGTTTACCTACTGCCTAACAATCCAGCTTCCAGGAGTGCAATATTCTATTCAAATTGAATAGAAAGTAGAATAATGGTATTAAGAATCAAGGACTTTTACTTTTGTTTCACATATTGTATTTTAGTTGTAGTTGTTTTTCTATGCAAATGCTGCTGCTGGGAAGAGAGTTATGAGAAAGCCCAGAAAAATCTGTGCTGTTAATTTCAACTCTATGTGCTTTCCCAGCCATGAAAGTAATAAGCAAATGTATTTTATTCACAAACTAATCACAGTGTGTGTAGTAATACATATTTTTTTTTTTAAATTTCAGGAAAATGCAAAACTTATTATTTAGAAATGTGGAAGAGGAAACAGGAGTTCTGCCTCAGAGAGGGGGAGAGCTGAGGCTATGAGCTAGAACTGATGCCCCGAAACTTAGCAAGCTGGCTGGTGCTTCCTTTGTGGAATCAGCAGTGAGACCAGTGTGCTGATCACTGAGGAGGCTCTAAAAGAGGGTTGTGAGCCACTCATCAAGAGATTTAGTAGAGCTGATCAAGCGGGTGCCCTGAAGTAAAGCTGGAGGATGAGGGTAAGAAAATGATGCTACGGAGGGCGGCTGGACCTGGCGCTGGGACTAGGACTGGGGCTGGGAGTGGACGTGGGGCATCCTGTCCTCTGAGAGGTTGCAACAGAAGGCTAAAGGATGGAAATTGGGTACTGAGAGGCAGGGCTACAAGAAAAGGCACGGATTCTTCTGGCTCTGAAAAGTTCCTAGGGATTGAAAACAGCTTCACTTCTTTCTTCAAGGCCTCTGTCTTGTATCTTTTCACATCTATTACAAAGCCTGCTTCAAACTTCTGTTTTCTTCCCCCGTAGCTGTTATTTGCAGTTTGCATAGCTCAGCTGATCCTTCTGCTTTACCACACCACTAATTTTCAGGAAAGCAAAAAGCAGTAACTGACAAATAAACTCTCAATAATAACTTGACCTTATGAGGAGTTGAGTTTTTAAGATAAACTCATCTGCATCATTTGGCTGAGTAATGAGTGGGCAGAGTAACAAATGGATATAATTTAGGAGAGTTTACCTAGCACTTGACACATCCCATGCAAATTTACTAGAACTTGTAAACTGAATTATCCCAGGGCTCACCCGTCTCCTGGTGGCAAGTGAAATGCAAGCAGCAGGTAGCATGGGACCCTTTTGTGCTCAGTGACGTCTCATGAGGCACAGCAGGCTTGAGATTGAATTTATGCATTTCATGACTCTTCTAGTAGTGGGAGTAAATGTCATCTTTTTGAATTTCTAACCTGATATTAAGCTGGAGAACTCCAGCCCAAAACCAGGGACTTAATATCTGAGAGCTGAGAACAGACATATGGGTAGAAAACACAAAATGGTGCCTCTCCAATATAAACAATTTACAACACACTCTGGAGGGGTGATAGAAACCAGAGGAAGAGTGGTGCTGAGAGAGTGGCTCAGAGAATCCTAATCTGCAGTGCAAAGTGATTTAAGACAATAATCCAAGTACTACCCCCAAAGCCCTTGTTTACAAAGGACATCAGAGCAGTGAGTATAGAAAACCATTTTCTCTCTGGAGCATCAACCTCAGCCGCATCTTGATATGGTGGCATTTTGTAACAGTAACAGGATAAAAAAAATGAGTGGCTGTTAGGGTGTCCAGAGAAAAGAGAGTTCAGAAAAAAAAAGAGGGCTTGAATAACCCTTTGGAAAAGACAAAAGGAGATAAGTTGCTTCCTCTACTTTTCTTCTTTGAATGCAAATCTACAGAACAGGGACAAGCCCAGACTCCTGGCACTGACCACGTGTGACCATCGCCCAGTTGTGATCCACGTCCCCCTGGCTGCCAAATAACAGAAAACACAGAAGGCACCTTGTGCTTCTCTTTTTAACTACATTGTCAATTGCTCATGTGATTGTGTATAGGAAATGCTTGAAGGAATAAAGAAACAGGAGAGAGTTTATGGGTTTTTCTTAACTATACACTCATTTTTTTTCCAGCTGCTGAAATCGACCTTTATTTTCCTTATTGACAGGGCTCCTCCTGATGGTGATTAGAAGCCCCTTATAAAAACGCTTGGTAAGTTGCTGGCTGATTCATGTGACAAAAATTGGTGTCTGAAATTAATATTCTCATTATGATAATCATCTTCAACATTTCCCTTTATTTTTCCGGCCTCTTTCCTTAGCTGTCTGTCTCTGAGATAAGAACATGATTATCAGTCTATCGGCCCAGATATATTTCAGGGGAAGAATGGCAAGAATTAATTCTGGTGTATCTGAGGAGAGTACAATTGGGAAGTCTTCATGATGAGACTAAATCTCCAGATTATTGAAGCAGATAGCCTCAATTCAGACTGCTCTGAAAACCTAGTACTTCGTTCAGTGTAGGGGAAGAGGAGAGAGGGAATGCTACCTGTAAATGGTCTGAGACAAAGCGATCATTTCATGATCATAGAAGCAAAGTTAAAGCTAAAATATATTTTACTGCCTTTTTGTAAATATTAATTTTATTGGTACAGTGCGATACTTTTTACATCTTACTTAAAAATTGGTATCTTTCAGAAGTTATCATTGATCCCTTGGTTTTCACACTTTCTGTGCTGCTTGGGCATGTGATCAACACAACGATAACTCTGAAAGAGTAATTATAATAGATGATACCATCTGATTTTCTTTCACTGGAAACTCATTTAGGCAGTATTATCCAAGCTTTGACACTTCGATGCTTGTCATCTATTTTGTAAAGAATTCAGGGGGGAAAAAAAGCAGCTTCAGATTTGATTAATGCTTTCCACAAATATAAATCAATGTTATTCTGACTTCCAACTTGTCTTTGATTCTCCAGAAAAGAATGAATTTTATGTTCCCTGTGCTTTGGATGTCGTGACTGTAATGAATATAAAGCATTAAAACATCCTGCTTCCCCAAATTTGGGAAGAGGGGAGAGGAAGAAACAAACAAAATATCCCAGCCAGACTTTTTGTCTGTGTTAAGGAATGGGAGTGTGACTTAAAATGAAATAATAGTCATATCTTAGTGTCCTGCTGCTTCCTTGTCACTTTGTAAATTACCCTTGGAAAAAATGGTCATTGAATAATTTCATCTATGGTGCTTGGAGTGGTCTCTTTTAAGCACAAGGTCTTAATTTCTGGAGCCATGCTTAATAGATAACTCTAAAACTGATGGTTAGTACGCTTGAAATTAACCTGTAAGCAATGGAAAGATGGTCAAGTCATAGCAAACGAGTGTTTATTTTCACCCTGTATGTATTTGCTTGAAGTATTGTCCTCTGAACTTGGGTTGGAGCATTTCTGTAAGACCTGTCAGATGAGGGTTTGCTGGCATGAGATGCCACCAGGGCATCTTTATTGCCAAACTGACTAGTTTCTAGTAGCACAAGCTTTTAGATATTTTCATTGTTTTCAGTTTTCTTTACTGAAATATTTGCATGAAATGAACTTCAGGAATTATTATTTTATCTATACAGATTAAATCTAGCACTATTTTTAGCTCTACCACTCATCTTAACAATACATTTGTATATAAAAAACTGACATTGTTAAAATTATGTGTGGATGTTTAAATAATTATAAAAATGTATTAACTGTAGGACTGGCAAGAAAAAGGGGCAAAGGGAGTGGCTGGACAAGCTCACGTGGCCAGGTAAGTCCAGATGTGGATCTCATACTCTATCTGTAGGTAAATGTTGCTTAAGGCAAATGTATAATCCAGAATGACTCTCCCTTGGGTCGGACCCAATGATTCTGTCATTAAGGGTCTGACTTACCGGATGGGTTTGCTTCTGCTGCTGAGGCATCTCCTGGCTGGATCAACCACCCACTTTGCAGTGTAACCCTGGTGGGAAAACCTCCAGGAGCTCAGTGGGGAGCAAGTACTGAATGAGGAACAGCGGTGCAACACGAGCAATCAACCTTCTTTGCAGAAAGAGAAAAAAAAATATGTATCTTCTGAGATGGTTCAAAATGGAATAATGAAGTTTTTAGAAGAGAAATTTGCAATTTGTACAATTGAGTTGTAGCCTCTTCTCTGAACGAACTTTCATTCTTTAAATTTATTGAGAATGCACAAAGGACTCAGGAGTTATTTATATCCTTAATAAAAGGAAATCCTTTTCTCTTTTTCTTCTATGGATTATTTATCTGCTGTCTAATAATTAATCAAAGCTGGAATCTATAAGTGTTGATGGCAAGTCATCTAGTTTTTAAAAGGGTTTTTGTTGCTGTGCCTTTTTTTTTAATTAAACATTCTCAAAGAAGTTTTAAACCTAATTCTTCTGGGCTCATATCAGTGAAAACACACATCACACCCTATACTTTCTCCTTTTCCTTCTTCCCACGTTTACTTCTTACCCTGGAGGGTAACTTGAATATGCTTTTATCTTGTTTTATCAGACTGTTCCATAGCTGAGCACTCTGACTATAATATTGGATGCTGGATAAAATTAGCTTTAAGTAAAGTACTCGGAATAGCAGTTTTCCAGTATTGCTTGTAGTAGTTGGCAGCAGCTTTGGTCAGGAACAGGTGAGTGTTGTAAGTGACCTATGATGACTATTAGGAAAAATTAAAAAAAAAAACATTTTTAAGATTTTTTTTTTCTTTGTGGGTTTGCTTTCCCCCAGGTATTTGGGTGATCAAGCTGTCTGCTGAGAAATGCTTATGATAAAACTGAATTTGTCAAAAAAATCCTGACTAAGCATTTGTGGAACTTCCACGGTGTGCAGTCTAGTTAAGAGACTCACTAAATAAAGAAAGACTTAGCCCAAAATGGATTTAAGGTCATAAGAATGGAACAAAATGTTTTAACTGGCAGTGCATCATTTACCACAGCAGGGGGGGACATCCCAAGGTCCCTCGCCATACAGTTAAAACAAGTGGAAAACATCTGCCTCCCTTCTTCGAATCTCAGTGCATGCAATGATATGACCATGGAAAAAGAAATTTAAATTCAAATTCTGTAAACAGCCAATAAATCTCACATGAGCCTGGTGGGAACTGTGACTCCTTTGAGGCCTCACTGAACCAGAAAGAGAAAGCTTTATCATTTTCCATCATTTCCTAACCCACTTATCTTCCAGCCCTCTCTGGATGTCTCAAAGCCCATGAGACAATATCAAGAACTTCAGTTTTAGAGAATCGCATTCACGTAGTCAAGGAAGAAAAATGATATGAATGCAACCATGTGATTGATCACAGCTGGCCAGTGTTGCACACTCTTGATAATCAATGAGCAAAACACAGCGGAGGGAAAAAATATCACACACGCCTAAATAACAAATTTAAAGGATTCACGATCTCATGAATATTTCATGGACTGAAGATGGGGCTAATTTTGTCAAATTATTATTTTTCCATTTCTGATAATAAGCATTTTGATTTTTGGTTTCATGAGATTTTTATCCCTGAACTATAATAAAGTATTTCTGTATTAAGGAATTTTGGGGACTTAATTCATTCATAATGCATGAAGAAGGGAAAAAATTACTTGCCTTTGAGCTTGAAAAATAATTTCTGATTTCTTTTGGTAGATAATTCTTCAAAATCACCTCTCCATGTTACTGTAGCCTTCTGTGAAAACTAAATTTAATTGCTACATTGTTGTAAATACCTGATTATGGTGATAGTGAAAAGAAACATCCTGGACTGTTGTGCTTTTAAAAATTGATTTTAAATATACCCAGTTTCAGTGTTGTCTTCTACACTGCTTGGAGTTCATAGAACAGCGCTAAGATCTCTCTGTACCTACTCACTGCAACTTTAGTTAAATTAAGTACTATGCTGCATTTTTTTACCTTAACAATTTACTAATATTTGAATTCTGACAGGTCTGATCTCTGCTGAAAATAGATTTGTTTAGGAGTTGATGGCACGTTAGTGATGTAATGGTCCTTGTATATAAATTAGCTTTCAGAAGTCCCTGTTTCCTGAGCTCAATGTGAGCCAGAATTCTCCACAACTGGTGAGGCATGGAAAGGGTTCTCACCTTTCCTCTCACATGAATACTTTTTCTACTTTCCATCACTGTTTTCCCCTCTCTCAGGGTCAGGTGGTTTTCCCTACATCCTTGTTCCAAGGCCCTCCGTGGTGAACCCAGCAGAGAGTGCTCCTTGCTCACACAGGCTGTGGGGCAGCCAAGGCCCTGGCAGCAGGCACGCTTCTTGCTGCATACGTGAAAATTAAATGTATTCCTGCAAGTTTTCCTTTTTAAATCCTAAGGTGTATTTTTTTCCTGTTGTTTTTATCATGGAGTTAATCTTCCTTTATTTCCTTTCCCCTTCCTCCCCCCTCAGGAAGAAAAAGGAATACCCGCTCTGTCTGGTTCTTTACAACTTGAGAGGAAAGTTAGACGGAGCTGGCCTGTGAGGGGTCTCCTTCCAACAAGGGGCTTAGTCACACTCTCACAGAAAAGATTACAGAGCAATGAGTTTTGTAAAGAGAAATACCTTCAGCCGTGCTGCTTACGAGCGTCTTAAAACAAAAGATATACACTTGAGGGCAATGAGTAGTTGTTTTCATCTCAATTTTGTTTTATGCTGTTCTTTGATCTAACATGAAAATCATTACAATTTATGAGATAAGGCAGCAGACAAGACCCTGGGGAGTTCTTGGTTATGTAACGCTACATCCAATTCTTTATTTTGTGACTCTCCTCCTCAAATAGCTTTCTGAAAGATCAAGTTAGTCAAAGCTACCGTGGGTTTTTAGCTTTGCTAAAATCTCCCGTATTACATGCTCAGTGAATTTCCACAGCTTTTGTTTGAGTCACTAACAGCACCTGTCATTTGCCTTTTTATGTCTTGAAAGCTGCTGGTGGCAGCATAATCAAAGATGCTGAGTAAAAATATATATCCCAGAGCAGTGGCCCATAAAAGAAGGCTACTTATATTTTAGCATAGACTGCATGTGTCATAACCTGTAGTTCTGAGGGTTTTTTGCTCGTATGCATCAACACTTTATTGCACAATTGGGTATCTGGATGAGTTGGAAAAAAAAAAAGTGTTGTTAAGATGGCACAGGGAACTAAAATTTTATCCTTTTGTTTTTTATAGAAAGGAGGAAAAATATTTGCTTCATCAATTGAGTATTATAGCCAAAACAAGAGTCGACCATCTCTTTCACGATGTTAGCAAAGTGCTAATGTTCAACGGTTCATAATTTAGATTTTAGTTCTCAATAGTTATACCAGTACCAAGATTAAAGGCCCAGCGTTTCCTCTACAGCGGAAAATCACAGCTCCCATCTACTTGCATTTTAATCTAGAAAATCAACTTTTTCCTCTCTTCTATCTTCTACCCCATAAAGAAAATGATGTAGCATTATTTTTGACTTTTCAAAGGAAAAAAATTGATACTCTATTCCTAAACTTCTACTTTACTGCGTAGTTCGTGTTTGTATAAAAAAACCAGCCACCTCTTGAGTAAGAGACTTCTGTTTCATTCACTCTTGTTTTGGCCATGGTAAAGTTGTCTGTTGGGAGCGCTCCGCACATGCCCTCCGAAAGATGGAGCAGCCAGGGTGGTCCTTTCCAGCCCTTCTGTCTGAGCAGCTGTGCAGGACAACAAAGCAGAGTCAATTTGTGCTTCATTCCTTCAGAGGGCAGAGAGTAACATTATCTTCAAGATTTCCTAACGAGTTACACTGCCTGCAGGTCTTCAAATACTGTATTCTGTGATAGGAAGGACAGCTGAGGAGGGTCTGCAGACCAGGACAGGATAAGCCTTGTTGATGGGTGCGGGGAGCACCTTGTGCATCTCGGGGGAAGCACTGGAGGAAGACTGAAAAGTTTAGTAAAGTATGGAGTTCGGCCTTACCTATTGGTTATTTTTTTTAAAGAAATGTGTGCCTTTAGAGGAGAAATAGTCAGTGAATCCATGGAAGTGCTGAATCCAATGCCTTGTCACAGTCTGAGTGGGCATGAGCAGGAAATACTGTGTTTGTCAGAGCTAAAGAAAGCACATTACTTTCTGTAGTAACACTAAGTCACCTGTCACACGTGGATTGTTTCATGGGCTACTTTAGACTTCTTTTAGCTGAAAGTAATAAACTTAAGAATTGAATTTTTGATAATCTAACAGCTTTGTGTGCTGCATCTAAGACAGTGCGGTTTTCTACACATCTGTGAACAGCAGCCTCTGTTAATTAAATGTCATGTACTCTGAGGCTATGAAGGTTTTTTTCCCCACTCTCAGTTGTCTCTAGACCTTTGGGCAGGAATAGTGTTTGTGTTTTTATAACCAAAGTAGATTTTAGGGCCAGATTTTGCTAGCAGATTTATTCCTTCCATTCAAAGGATTATTTCTATTCTTACGACTGGCCAGATGCAATTATGAGATGAACATTCTAAACCTCTACAGGACTCAGTGAGACTGGTTTCCTCTTCTGTGAAATTCTGCAATAGGGATATAATTTTGTTGTGCTCTCCTTCGAGACCTGGGATGTATTATGGGATATTTTTTTAATTGCACATTACAAGCTTTTTTAATTCAACTGCATTATAAAGTGTGAATGGAGGACAGCCCTGATCCTCAGGACAGGAAGAGTAGCTTCCACCTCCCAGCAGCAGCAGCAGTATTGTATGTTTTGAGTTAATAAACTATGTGTTCAAACCCAGTCTAGATTTCCACCCATGGAGGTACCATCTGTTTTATTTAAGGGCTTATTTGCTTTGTGGTTTCTGGGCTGGGCTGGGGGCAGGGAAGGAAAAAAACAGAAAGAAACAAAAAAATAGTCTCAATAGTACACGGGGAATTCCTACATTCTGCCATTTGGGAACCGTGATACTCCAGGGATGCAGAGTATAATCTTAATGAGATATAAAGCAGTATTTTCCAGTGTATTCCAACGTGGGTTTTTCCATGGAAGAACAGGTAACTCTTCACAGCAAGTTAATAATTTGTGTTATTTTTTTCCTATAGGTTTTGAGAGGCTTTTTCCTTTTCCTTTTAAATTCCTTTTAATTCCTTTTAAACCCTGTCGCATCAAAGTCTGCCCTGCTGGGGCGGAGAAATTTCTGTGCATCTCAGTGACATTCTTGGAGATGTTAATTCTTGCTGCTTTATGCAGCAGTTAGGATTTGTGACTCTTTTGCAACATTCATAAGGGACCATAGAATATTTCTAGGAAAAAAAAAGAAGGAAAAGTAGGTTAGACTTGAAAGTTGTACAATATTCACAAAGACTCTGAAAGATGCTAGCACCTGCATATTTCTAAACTGGCAGGAGACAGAAGGTTTTGTCCCATTTAATATAACTTGTTCGAAAATAACTTGGGTAACACTAAATCTCAGTAAAAATATGGGTAAGAATAAAATCACTTAAAAACAATCTCATGAAAAATAAAGCCATCAATATCCTTTATTCATAATCTCCTTAGACCTTTACTTTTTCTTGGTTACTGTTAGTTTTTAATGATTATATTTACTGTAAAAAGATACATGCAGAAATATCATCAATAGGATAAGCTATGCTTATAAGAGCAATTTTCAGGTTAGTTTTCTTTCTTCTCCCTGGGATAGAAAGAAGCAGAGATAAACAAGAAAAAACAAATTTTCTAAAATTCAGAAACGTGATTCTACTCAAGTTTTTCTGAGCCTCAGCTGTTCTTATTTCAAGGCAAATACTTTCAGAGATAAACAGTGGCATCCGTGCAATGGTCAGAATTATCACAAGAGCTTAAATTTAGCTTAATATTTCTTTTGGCATTGTGATAGGTTTATCACTGTTGATGATAGGAAGAATAATCATAGGAGGGTTGACAGATTTTGAAAAATGCAAGTCATCTCATGGTAACTAGTGAATACATTATTTTCTGTGCCAAATTTAAGTAATTTACCTCATCCCATGATAGAAATATTTAATTTGAAAATGTAATCATATAGCAACTTTTTAATGTCACTGTTTTAGCAATTACAATCAAGGCGATGTTGGGGTGGAAACCAAAGAGAAAGAAATGCAAAGTGTGCATTAAAAAAACCCCCAACAATTGTTTTCTCTACATTTGGAGGTAGGAACTCCAAAATGATGGTGAATTAATATAAAATAGCGCTGACAATTCTACTTGAAAAATGTCAGTGCCTTTAAACATCCCTGTTTGTAAGTCTGCAATGCTGTTGAATTGGAGATCCTCATTCAAATATGCAATGAGAGAATGCCAGAGGTATTTTTTTTACCTTCCCCGAAGTGAAGGTGGCTCCCACATGCCCTCTGCTGAGGTGCACATGTTTTCCAATATCTCCTTCTGAGGAGTGAGAAGAAACACAAATTTGCCCTGAAATAGTTCTTATGTCTTCAGAACAGTGAATAATTGATGAAAGTCCTGTTCTCAACTCACCATGGGAGAACAACTGTTTGAAGGGTAGAAACTTAGGTTTAAAACACTGGTCATAAAAATGCAGAAAGACAGAGACTGGAATGAATTCCTGTCCTGAGTCCCCTGTAAGGGCAGGGGGCCTGTGGAAAACAGCAGGTGCCGGGCAGCTGTGGATTTCCTGTGCTGAAGGGTGGCCCTGCCCTGGTGAGGGGCATGAGGTGGGTGGGAAGGTCCATGGATAGAAATCTGCTTCAAAGGCACCTTTTCTACGAGGAGGACTTTTCTGATCATCCTTTGCAACTTGGTTGCAAATATTTCTTGGAATCACGGAGCACTCCCTTGGAGTACAGACTGACTATTTAATCGAGTAACGGTCACGTCAAAACGAACCCTTGAATAGGTCTTAGGGCCCTACGACTGCCTTCTCGCTGCTGTTTAAATTCAAAATAACAGTGACCTGTTCCAGGTTCATTTCATTCTTCTTTATTCTGTTGCACTGTTGAAGGTAAGTGAGTCCTACTGAGGCAGGTGTGTTATGTATGCAAGGATTATGAACTAAACCTGAGAGGGAGAAAGCAAAACTTCCTTCGTGCAGCTGCCAGCACGACGACCTGGCTCAGTGGAAGTGGCGCTGAGATAGTAGGGGTGTCTGGGAGCCTATGCTTGTAGTTTCTTTTCAAGCAGAAAGGAAAGGGCAAATTATATATTCTGGCAATGAGAGACTACATTTATTTCCACTGCTTGGTGGAAGCTTCTGTCTATTGATCAATAATGCTAGATGGCCACACCAAGTAGCAAGTCCTCTTCTTGATAGAATAATCCTTTCCTGGGCATCAACCATCAGCAGGACCGTTCAGAATGTGTCACCTTCCACCATATGCTCCCTTAGTGGGGAAAAAATCTTTAAAACATAATGCTTAAAAAATAACATCTTCACTCCTTAATTTGGCAGTTTGTACAACATGGCATTTGTGAGAATCTGGCACAACAATTGTCAGAGCATCTATATCAATAAAAGAGTGGAAAACAAACTCCTTGGCAGCAGCGTGCGCAGCTGTGTGTGCCCACTCCCTCCCGCTTCTTCCTACCATGCAGTGCTTTTTTTAGTGTGAACTGTTTGTGTGATTAGAAGGGGTGATGTGAGATTAAAAATGTCTTATAAAAAAAGAAAAAGACCTTTAAATGCTGTTAATGCCTCTGCAAAATAATTCTTCACAAACTTGGCAGTTGCTTTAAAAAAATTGCAACCTGCCATCTGGAAATAACATACAATAATGTGGTTCATAGACATGGGCAGAACACCTAAAACCACCCAGAGCGTCTCTTCTGTGCTGTTTGTCAGCCTCTCCTTGGCTGGAGCTGGGACAGCAGAACTTGCAGGTCTTTTTTATTGTGGACAGGCTGCCATGAGACACAGCACGTGTTCTAGGCCATAGGGAGAGTCTTGCCTATCAGGATAAATATAAATATATATATTTTTTTTTCAATAGCAATTTTTAGTTAGCTGGGACCCACCTGCTGAGAGCAGGGGTGGATTTAGAAAAACATCAGTGGGTGCAGCATCTTCTAAAAGGCGTCAGACAGGAACTCCTGAAATGCAGACATAAAGGTGAGGTTTTGGGTGGATTGATTCTCCTGGGCTTGGCCCATGTTTCTGTCAGTCTTCTGCTGCGCCTTTATTTTAAGAATGAACCTTTCAAAGAGCTGAGGGGTGTGGGGACTGCCTTTTGTACTCCTTGGTGGGTGGAAGAATCAGGGCCTTGGCCCATTTCGCTGAACAGCTACTAAATAACTGAGCAAGTGCGTCTTGCTCTGCGTTGGAGCTGTGGGATCCTGGGTAGGGGCAGCGAGTTGAACCGTGGGAAAACCGGCGAGTGCCATTTCCAAATCCAAGCTGCAAGGGAGAGGGGAGCAGCTGGGGTCTGCAAACGGCACCAGGCGGTCGCTCAGGCAGGGGCTGAGTTCTGCTGAGACCACTTGGGCCTCGCTAAGGGGCTGTTGACAGCCCGGACCCCACTGGGGAAGTTTAAAACCTCTCGGCCCCATTTTTGAGTTTTCTTTCTACATTAAGTGAGTGTTTGGAGAAGAACAATACATTTTGTGAATGTTGCCACTTGCATGTTAACCTTCTTTTATTGCTCTTGCAAATTGTGGTCATTTTGCTTCAGAGGGTCTCAGCCACTGAATGAAAAGGTTTAATTCAGCTTGACATTTGCAGGGTGAGTTCACCTGGGCTCCTAAGGATGTCATTACTGTGTTGCAGGTCTTTAAAAGAGAGGATAAATTAAATGAAATACAATTGAAATATGATTAGGTTGCTTATGGCTGCATAAGCAGTTTGTATGTATTCCAATGCTAATTAAAATGTTTCTTGTAATGTCATTTATTTGCATATCTTTTGGTGTATTATACAGCTTGTGACTTCTTAGCAGGCATTTGGAAACTATTATACATTATTACTTCCTTAAATTCATAACACTTAAATCAGGTCACCCGGCTGTTTAGCATCTGATAACAAGATTAGAAGGGCTGATTGTACTCTCTGTAAGATTGCAAATACATATTAATGTAGGAGACTTTGGAAGTTAATCAAAATTATATTTTTCTTGAGAATGATACAAACATTTGAAAATATATTCGTAATTTGCAATGGATATTTTAGGCTCTAAGGTGCATTCTTCTTCTTGAATACTAATCTTTTAGCTCTTACTGTAATTATTATAACTTTGCATAGTGGATAGATAATACTCTAAGTTTCTGCTATTTAATATGTTGGAACTGTTCACATTTTCATTAATTCCATCAATCAAACTTAACTCTTCTCCACCTCTAAAAAGTAATTATAATTATTTTTATGACCATACATATACTAATGAAAGATCTATTTCATGACATTTTAATTAATTCTCAAAATGCTTATGGACTCAATACTGACATTGTCTCCACGACTAGTGCACAGAAGAAATCATATTATAAAGTTATGGCTAATGGGAATAAAGCAGGAGATATTGGCATATACAATCAGAACCATCTTAGTTTGGTAATTCATTTAGCTTTAAAGTCTCCTTTATGTAATTACAGACTTAAATGTTTTGCTTTCAAGGTAGCTTAAATCTAAATTTTTTGGAAAATTTTTCACTATAAATTTTTACTTTCTACATCTTTTCTCTCTTTGTTCTTTAGTTTGTTTCTTAAATTTGTTGTTTCACTCTGGCTTCCATGCTCTGTCTTCACTGTAACAAAAAAAAAAGTGAGGAAGCGCTGAGAAGGCAGAACACTTTTATGCGAATAAACAGCATCACAACTGGTTTTCAAAGTTGTCTTTAAGCTATTTCAGTGCTCAGAGCAGAAATTGCTGAAGCTGAAACACTAGAAGTCAATAAAGTGTTTGAAAATCAATGATATATTTTTGAAAACAAAATGAATGGGAGGAATGATTCCAAATTTTCAGTTCAGCTCTAAAATTCTGCTTTGTTCTAATTCTGAAAATCTCAGCCATAACAACACATTAAAATGTAGTTTGATATTTTAGAATCATAACTGAACATCTGGTAAAATATGGGATTCATTTATGATGGTGTTGTATGAGGTTTGTTTATTGAGGCATTGGGAGTTGGAGAACTGCAGGGAAGTGTTAGGGAAGACACATGGAGATACTTGTAGACCTGTGGCCGGATAGGAATGTCTAAAGAGAAAACAGGGAATAAGCTGCACCTTCTATCAGTCTTTATTGACCTCCCACGCTGGCTGGCTCTGAACCACCCTGGGAAGCCTCAAAACCCCCATGCTCCTCCCTTTGGTGGCACTACATTATGGAAATGGGCCCAGTGCCTTCAGCCAGCCCTTTGACTCGGATATTTCTTCAGATCTCTTTCCGTTTCCACCTAGGCCTGACCTCCAGTTTGCTGCTCCGGATTCCTGCTGGCTCCTCTGACACATCAGTGTCTACGACAGCAGAGAATGTTCAGCCTTAAGCCCAGGGAAACTTCAGCAAGTGCAGGGATTTGACAAATATTTACTTTATGATGGCAAACAAGGTTGAACATTGAAGATATTAAATATGTGCCTGTATTGGCACAAGCAGTGTTAGAGTGAAGAATCTCACAGAACTAGCAGTGTCATTTCTCCTTCTACTCATCATTAGCAACTCCTTTGTCAGCACATGTTGTGTCTGTCGGCCCTTTCCTGTCAAAACGGCATCAGGGGCAAATGCAGTGATTTCAGCCATTTCTGGAGTGCTGGAGTTCTTGCTCTAATGCACAGAAAAATCTAAAAGATATTGCAAATGTTTATGGTTTGGAGGAGAAATTAGAAACATACGCAGGATCTGCGGAAGCTCATTCGCACAGGGCAGGTACCAGGGGTCGGGCTCTGCCCTTGCACTGGTGGCATGGGTGGCAAATGCCACTGGGGCATGGATTTTGTGACTGTGCTGGGGCTGTGTCCCAAACGCAAAGTCTCCAGCCTTGCGGTGCCAGTGTTGGCATAGTCAGGCAGCTCTCTGGTCACCCCTTCCAGCACTGATGACCCATTCTGCAATTGTTTTGACAGAGAAAATGTCTTGTTGTTCCAGCTGTCTCGGCAGCTGCCAGGCCAGAGGAGAGGGAGTAGCTGCTTTATAGGATGAAATATCTTTGTATCTCTGGGAGACACAGATTTGATGTGCTTGTTTGCTTTGCTCATGTCTGTGATATGAGCCTTAAATGAGCTATTTTTGGTGTCACCTCAATACAAGCACTATCAAGAGCTTTGCTTATGTTCATCTGAGGACAACAGGCAGAAGTGCTGCAAGTTGGAGCATATGTTCCTTGCTTATGTCTTTCCCTTCTCTTCCACTTAAATTCGTTCCTATTTTCCCTTTCTGTGCATATTTTGTAGCTAAAAGAAGTCATTGAGCTTTTTCTATGTGCAGTTTCTTGGGTTAATGAACAGATATGAGACCTGAAGTCTGTGCCCACATGTTTACTGCTATGCTGTACCCTAGACCTTCCTCTGAGATGTTCAGTATCTCTTGCTTCAACCAAATTCTGAAAAGGTGAAACACATAAATAAAAAATTTACAGTGGAAGGTTTAAGATTCTATGCATCAGAGCTTAATTTTTAAAATTTTCCTACTTCAAAATATTGAGGCAATCATATTCAATTTTTGTGCATTGTGTACTTCCTAATTTTTCTCAAATTGCCCCCAAAAGTCATTGAGAAACTCAGTTGGAAAGCAACTGATTTGGAAGTAGATGTTAGAGAAGGAGCAGCAGATACGACTCTTTTAGGTAAAGGTCTTTGAAGGGCATTGTGGGCTTTCAAATTAGGCTGTAGAAGAGTGTCCAGTGCTTTGTATGTCAGCCTCACTGTAGCACCTGGATGAAGATCTCTTGCACAAACACCTCTGCTCTCCTTTCCTGCAGAGACTGCAAACACAGAACAAATTTCCTTTGATCCTGATGGCTTAAAGCCACCCAGAACCCCAAGGGAAGGGGGCTGAAGGACTTTCATGTTGTGTGGATCATGCAGGAATTTGCCTTAGTGGCACCACAAAGAGAAGCAGTGTAAATAGAATAGTTCAGCCACACTGCCCTGAACCAAATGTAAATGGTAATGTCAATGATTTCTTCCTGGTTGGCAAAGTGGCTATTTTTTTACTTTCTACTACTAAAACTTTTCCTTTTTGTTTTCCAAGGGCAATTAATGCTCTGAAGTTGAATATTTTTCTTTTTGAATCACAGTGGGTATAAACACTTTTTTTCCCCTCTAGTTCTCAGTTGCTGTTTCTTTTATTAAAAAGGACTAGGAAAAAAAGTGCTTTATTTTCATTGAGTGATACTTGATTTTCTTTCTGATGGCAGCAGAGGGAAAAAAAACAACAGTAGTTTTTCAAGTAAACAGTTTGCATGGGACTGCCTTTCATCACACAATTTGTGTTTAAGCAGGAGACAAATTTCCAGTGCTTTGATCCAGTACTGAGTCGAAACTACTCAGCACTGAGAGCCCCCACGTAGGTCGATCAAGTGCTATGTAAGTATAGGAAGGGGAAGCTGGTGGAAGAGTCCTGAAAAATCTGGTTTGCTCGTTCTCTGCTGTGGAGATAGTGGACCCAGAACTGTTGCACCTCCTCCTAAAACCTGTATCTTGTCTACCTTCTCACCCTAGCTTCCCTCTCTAGGGCAGCAGCACTGGGAGTCTTGCAGTGTAGAGATGACACTGGAAGTTCTGAGCAGTTAAGAAATGACTGGTCATACACAGCAGTTATGCATAAACAGCCTCACAACCAACCTGTGTTATGTTTTTATGGAAAATCTCTGGTATTAAAAAATGTAAAATAATATTTTAATGGAAGGAAACAAATTACTTCTAATATTCTGTATGAAAGTCTGCTTCCTGAATACTGAATTGCACATAGATGTGATTGAGACTTTGAAAAAAGGCTGTGATACATAGATAGATGATATTTAAAGGCTTTGAATGGAAGATAAGTTTACACCTTGGAGAATTATGTAAATTTTGTCTAAATTTCATCCTGCTGTGTAGTGTACAAAGCAATATATGTAAAAACACTTTGAAAACCTATTATAAAATACAAAGGTTAAGCAGGTACAATAAATAATATTAACATGATAGTAAAGTAGTTGATGCCAAAACTGCAGGGATATGTGCATGGTATTATAATTGAATTTCTGAGAGTTGCAATGCAGGTGGCAAATGCTGTCACTGGGCTCAGCATGTTACAGAAAACTGCTAAGATTTATAAACACGTATGACTGTTTATAATTAAAAAAATCTGCTCATCTAAAACTAATTGAGTGTTCAAAACTATGGGCAGCAAGCATGTAAATTGGTACTTTTCTGTCATACTTTGAATTCTCAGGCTGTTAAGTGGTAAAACTGAAGTGTTGCTCTAGAAGGTATCTCAGACTTTAATTTCCATTGAACCAGCCCTCTCTGTACCGTGTTGTGTTGGGAATGGGGTTCTAAACGCGCTCAGAGTTCTGGATTCCAGTGGAAGCACTCCTAGTTATATGGATCTATATATCCCTTCACCCTTTTCCTTGTGCCCCATCCCATATTGTACAACAGCAATCCTGTGCAAGAGATTAATTCAATTTAGAAATTGTTTTCAGAGCTAAATTTTAGGATGAAATGAAGTTACTCTTGGTTTCATTTGTGTGAGCTGATCCTGCAATCCCAATGCATGAAGCAACATTTGTGTTCGAACTTGTGTTAGACTTCATTACTAAAATGCTTTTCTTTCCACTTTTGTTCTCTTTCCCTGCACTGTTACAGGGGAAAAAAGAAAATATTTTTCTTCACTGTTTTATCTTGTATTGCTGCTTCTGTATTGTTTTCCTGTTTTTAATAAAGGTAAAATTTTGCCACCAAAATTATTTCAAGAGGGAGGGACTGTTTATACTCAGATTGCAAACTTTTTAAGAATAGCTTTTCTTAGCTGCTTATAAATCTTAATCATCACTAAACTCCAGCAATCAAATAACAACAGTTAAAACAGTTCAAGAAAAAAAAGTCTCTCTAGCAACCTCAGTAGCTTTAACGATCCTGTAAAAGACCAAACAAATAGACATAATTATCATAAAAAACCTATTACATAGCTCATCCCATTTGAATTGTTTATAGGATAAAAATTAAAGTACTTAAAATCATCAGCGGTTTCCTTTGCTTTCAGATGCTCTCCTTTCCCACTGAGCTCATTGCAGCCATTAAGACTCTTATCCTGAGAAGGCCTTGTACAATGAAATCCGTGCTTCTCTCTTACCAGAGCGAAGTGTCTTAGTTTGCTGATTTATTGTCTGCTTCGGTGCCTGGTGACATCAGTTCTTGAGTGCCTGTGTCTGAGTTTCAGGTGTACGTCTCTCCATCTCCAGCTATTCCTCATCCTCCTGGCCAGGTCTCTTTTGTTTAATGTCTGCGATAATAAAGTAGTTTGGACTCTGTGGGAATAATGTGTTCTCTGCCACTTCCCTGTTTACAATGCAAAAAATAGTCCTAGGTGAAAAAACAGTTTGTTGGTCTTTGGCGTTTGTAACGTCTTTTCTGTTTCAGAGGGCCAAATTAGCTCTGGAGTTTTCAGTTGGGCGTGGCGTCTGGGTTAAAGGAGACATCACAGTTACCAAGGCCACTGACACTTGACGACCTCTTCCCAGAAGCGCGAAGCCATTGGGCTGTGGGACCCTGGTAGCCCCTGGACCCGATCCTGTGGTCGCAAGGCCAGCGGGGTGTGTGTCCCTCCTCTGCAGAGGGCTCAGATGTGCACCAGCAGCTGCTGCTGGGACACATTTCCTTCAGTTCAGTGAGGTTTTGCCATTGTAACGTGTGCCATGAAGTGTAGCCTAGTTTAGGCTTTTCCCGAATTGTGCCCTGCAAGTATTTCTGTACTACCAATAGGGAGCAAAATACCTCTTGAGGTACCTACTGGTACATCAGTACGTGCTGCCACCTGATTTCCCTTTCTCCAGTGCTTATCTGCCAAGTACGTAGAAGACTCAACGCATGGGGCAGAGGTGACTTATAATGACTACATATTTATTTCTTTTTTTGAATGGTTTTGGAAAATGTTTTAAGGTTTGTTTCTTTTGTTTGCATGTTGTGGGTTTTTATATATAAATCTTCGGCAAGCTTCTAAAGCAAAGGACTCTGGACTCAATCTTTATTCGTGCTGCACGTATACTGTCACAGACAGATGCTTTCACACAGTTTTAAGGACAGGTTTCTCTCTGCTAGAGTGATTGATTTGCCCTATAAATCAGTTCCCACATAAAATTCACGAGGAACAAGTGATAGGTCATGAAGCAATGAACTGATGCTGATGCTTGTATTTCTTCCTCTCTAATGCCAGCTTTCACCATTTTCATGCCTCCCCTTTAAGGCTGCACTTCATTTAAATCTCTGAGTGTACTTGGACTGGGGGTGTGTGAACCCTAACAAAGCAGAGGTGGAGTAAAGACCAGGCAGGCCTTGTATGCTTGAAGGGCTGGTGATTTTTATTGCCCCTGGGTGCAACCCTGGTATAAATGAAAATACTGTCCTTTGTGTCTCCTGGCGGCAGTCTTTATGCAGAAGAAAACCCTAGGTGGATACACTAATGAAGTAACATTTGCTGCTACTACATTTTGGAAACAAATCAACAATTGCTGCATTGCATCAGTGAATTAGAGTACTCAAGAAATAAGTATGGGTATAAAGCATATACATTTATTTAATATATATTAAAGGATATAAGAAAATATACATGATTGTCAGTTTTTAACACAAATAAAAGTGGATTTTCATATGTTCAGTCTTGCCAAAGGTCAGCTGGGAAGAGGTTTCTGTTTGATAATCTCTCCATTGAAGAATTTACAGTATAAATAGACAAGATAATATCTGATGTTTTCCAGATCACAAGTGGCAGAAGATATTACTGCCATGGTTTGAGGGATTGCAGTCTGTCAGATTTTTTGGGTGAAGAGAGCAGCGTTTCAGCTAGACAGAAGAAAAAGGTAAGAGAGGACACAAATAGCATGGCAGGGTGAAAGGAGAGGGAGAAAAGGCGTTGGATAAGGTGAGGATGTATTTTCTTGCTTCTGGTAGAATGGCTCTGTGTGAGCAGAAATAGGGAGCTGAGACAGATATTCATGTAATCTGTTACCATCACAGTAACGTGAGACTGGGCTGGCAGCAGTAGCCATAGCTACCTGGAAGAAGAGGAAATGTATTTTACTGAAATTTAAGGAAAAAAGAAAAGAAACAAACAATAACATTGGAAAATGCACATTTTCCTTTCTTTGATATCTGAATCTACCAATATCAAGACATTTATCAATACATCATTGTCTTGCATGTGAATTTCACCCCTTGACAAGCACAGTTTAAGATTTTTCTTTGTTTATTTGTTTTAAAGAATTTCAACTTTAAGAACAAATGTTAATTTCAGTTCAAACTGTAGATGACTTGTTTTGGCTCTTATGTTGCAGAGCTGAACCTAACTGAGAGAAAAAAGTGCTGCAGATTGAGATGGAATGTGTCTACCATGGAATATTTTCAGCCTCTCCAAGCTGATAACAGAAGGTATGGTTATGTTGTTTGATTAAATATGGGAAGGAGATATTAACTTCAATTCTTCTTCTGTGATTCGCTCCAATAATGATACCATTTCTTGTATTATTATGTAGGATATGGAACAGACACTACTGAACAGGTAGAACACTAGAACATGCTGCATAAAGAGACAGACCCTGAAAAGCTAGAATTAAACTGGGCCACTTGCATCAGGTTTGGTTGTAGGAGGATTTCCATGTCATAGCCACAAAGCACAAGAACATAGAATATCTCTTCTAATTGCAGACATGCTAAACAAATCTAAAACAATTCCCTATTTTTCCCCTCGTCTTTCTCTTTAAAAGAAGGAATTAAAAGACCTCATTTTGTTAAAAATATTTTGTCTTGTGGTTTGAAATGCTTTGGTCTGTTAGTCTTCAGGGTTATTCACAAAGCAAAGTAATTTATTTGGGCTCAAGATGGAACTCGGTGGTGCAGTTGGTTTTCACGAGATGAGAGTTTTATGTTAGTTGAGATTTACGTGTGTTTGTATTTTGGGGTTTGTTTCTGGCTTGTGTTGGATATACCTAAAGTACCAGGACAGTGAAATCCTAATTGCCTCACAGAACCAAAGAATTAGGTACAACAACCATCATCCTTTGCAGATCACTGAAGGAGCAGGAAAAAAAGAAAGAGTGGACTTGAGATGTTTGAACTGGTAAATATCAAATCAAAACAAAGTCAAGGAGTCACCTAAAACATGAACTGTGCTCCTGGAATCTGGGAAAAAGTCCTAGAAGCCAAGAGCACTGTAACTCGCTCTTCAGAGGTTTATGCTCATGTGCTTAGCTGAGCATCTGAACAACATTTCTTACCAGCAAAACCAGGCTTTTCTTCAAGTTAAGGGATTTTTTGCAGTCATTTTCTATGGGGCTGGGGTTCCATCCTTTCACCTTAGAATTATTAATAGTTTGCATAATGTCTGACTACTTTACTTTCTTCATGCAGAGAAAGAGGGCTGGTGATTATGGAAGACAAATATAGGCAGTAGTGATTAGTGAAAGTGATTGATAAATGGGATGGGGAAACAGGAACAAATTTGAGACACACAAAGGCAGAAACAAATGTTTAAATTTAGAGTTTTGTCCTCAAAAAGTCCCTGCCTGTCAAATATACAGAAATAAATTATTAAAAACTTGGCATTTGATATTTCACAACGACAGCTATGACATTCATGGAATGTGTGCTGCTCAGCCTTTGCCCACGGCAGGGTTGTAGAGCGTGCGCGGCTCCCCCTGCAAGGGGGCAGCACCGTCCCAGGTGTTTCAGAGGCTGCAGATACACCCACGGCCTGCCCTGTCTCCTAGGACGGTCTGAAACCCTGGCTGGTCACATCGTGCAGCGCAGAGGCACCTTTTTGTGACACACGTGGTCCAAGTGCCAATTGTGTCATTTGGGTACAAATGGATAAAATAGTTTTAGTTAGTTTGAATATTTTTCTCAGAAGGACTAAAACTGGATCTGCCTCTCTTGACATTGATGCTGAAAGTACTGTTCCTTTCACTGGATCTGGGTTCCACCCACAGGCTCCTGGAACCTCACGGTTCCCTTCTGTACTTGAGCTGAGTTTTTAGAAAATGCATGATCTGTTGTCTTTTTCCCTTCCTTTAAAGACCTTCTTTCCGTAATTACCATAAACCCAACATGAATACAAGCTGGATACTGCTGGGCTCACACCCCAACTCATAACGCTAAGCATTCTCATTCGGTTTCCTGTATTTATTGGTCCATCTACACCTGCCAGGTAGTTTTTGGGTGGGCTGGAAGCTTTCTTTACTCTGTTTGTACCACACCTGGCACAATTGGTTCCTTTCCCTAGAGAAAAGGTTCTATATACTGCAATAGTTAAAAAAGAAAAAGCTTTGGTCACCTTTTGCAGACGGATGTAAGGAATACCATAGTAAAAAAAAATCCCTTTAACAAGATTAACATTTATATATATACGTGTAGGATTTTTCATTAAGACCTTTGAATTTGGAAATAACTAATGAGCGGAAATAGTGTAATCCTTTATTACAGGGATTCTTTTTCTCTTATTATTTTATAGAAGAAAATAACCAAAAGGTCAGAAAAATTTCAAATGTCCTAAGATGGTATTAGATGGATCCCATATTTATTTTTTGAATTATAATATTTAAATGTCAAGTGTACCCAGGAGAAATAAATTATTCATTATTATTAGAAAATGTTATTTTAAAAAAATAATTTTTTTGGTGACCAAGCAGCATATTCAGTGAGAATGTTTCTTCTTTTGTACAATAGCTGTGTATTTTGAGATAATGTTCTAATTAACCTAATTGCAGCTACTGTATTGAACTGTAGGTTGAGATCCAAAGTGTCATGGCAACTAGCAGTAAAGCTCTGCAAGCCTCTGCTTTTTCAATATAGTCTCAAAAATAGCTCTTTATTATAGGAAATAAGGAGATAAATCTTCTTAACAAGATAAAGCTTGAACTAAGAAAGAATTTTCCCCTTTGCACTTGATGCTAATGCATAAATTAAGCATTTCTGTTTCAATTTAATTAGCATAAGCCGTCATAATAATGTACCCCATAAGTGTTTGCTTTTCCCATCCAGAGCAAACCTCCTGTGCTTGGGAGATTTACAGTAAATCATTGAATATTAATTTCTTGGATTTTATTGAAGAACATTTTAAACAGCTTAGGAGTGAGACAACAATCTTTTTTTTTTCCCCTTATAGGAAAGATTATATTTAATGCTGTGATATTAACTAAAATGAACTCCATGAAATGCTGCTCCAGTTTTATGATCTTGCTAAACTCGGGAGACTGCTGGAAGTGGGAATTTCAGGAAATAGGAAGTGTATATTTTAAGTGTGTCTTACTCAAATGTTTGATCATATTATGTCTCTCTGTTCACTGCACCTTACGTAATATTTCATTAACAATTGTAATGTAATGTAGAAAATTGCTTCTCAATATAATTCATAGAAATACACTGTTCCACACAGGCTGAGTAATGATTGCCAAACTGCCATAAATTCAGGAGGGCTTTGCATGAGTAAAAGTCACAGGATGAGTTTAATAAACTATGTAAGTGTAAAACATAATGGATTGGAGTCTGCTTACACAGTGGTGCTCTTGTAATAACACCAAACAAAGCAAAGATTTGTACTGAATGTGCTGTGTATTCACCATAAACTGGCAATCTTGTCTAATACACAGCTTGTCCTCCAGGTCTTTTTTTTTGTTCTCCTGAGAGGTAAAGTTCATGTGTATTGGATTTCATTTCAACTGACTACTTATTTCTGGAGATCTTAAAATAATATTCCATCAAATCATATACTCTGTCATTAACTGGTTTTGGAAACAAATATTTGAGTTCTATTTAGTTTTCATGTGCTTGCCTTTGGGGAATGGGGCAGCTGGGAGCAGCCTGCTGCTGGGACTGCTTGTGCTGCTTGGGAAGGGTTTCCTCCTGCTCTGCACTGCAGTTCTGAAGGGATGGGGGCCTTGACTTTAACTAATGACTGGAATTTTCTGATTCCAAATATCACTTTCCCATGTATCTCACGTACCAATGTATATTACATTCTTCTTTTCACAGAGAAAAGTCTTCATAAAAATGTCCTTAATCCATGAGTTTGTGTTAAGAAGCTAGAAAAACGTAGACCTGAAAAAGAAATGCCAAAATCTAGAATATCTTCTTCCCTTCCCTAAAGTCTAGCCCAAAGAGCAATTTTTGAGAAGAGGAAAACAGCAGCGTATAACGAACACTGATATGGGCTTTCTAGGAAACACAAGGTGGGAGAAACCATAAGTGGTTTTCCCTTGAATTCTGGAAATATCAGTAGGTCCATAACCAGGAGGAGGTACTCTTTGTTATTGTGGCCCATTTTGGTAAATCAAGGGTCAGATATTTTTCCTGGTTTTCTGGTAGTTATTCACAAAGCACATATTTGCTGTTCTTGGTAATGGCCATTCGTATCCAATCATTTGAGATGCAGAAACAAGGGCTCACATAAATGAATGTCATGAGTTTCCATCTCTGCCACCAGTGCACACAATTTTGTAGCCGTAAACTTTTATAGTGGCAAATTAAAGCTGGTCAGGAAGTAAATCCAGCAAACGTAGAGATACAGAAGTGGTGACCAATGCGACTCAGCTTGGTGGATGGCACTTGATGTCCTTTGTGGGGCTTCAGGCAGTTAAAGCAAATCCCACACCGGGAAGTCACAACTGCTCCCTGGCTGTTGGAAAGCTGGAGCACAAGTTCTGACTTTTATGGGGTGTGGTATAAACCTCAATGAATCTTCCATGGATGGAATGAATTGCAGTCTCTGCAGTTCTTTCATTTTGCTTTAAATTAAACCAGTATGTGTTTCTAAACTTGTTTTTTCTTTTATACCTAAGCAGAAATGTTTCTTCTAAGCAGTTTTAGGTACTTAAATTAATATGTAATTTTATACTTTCTAAACCCCTTTCTATAAGGACAAGAACATAAAAGGTCTGAAGAGATTAGGGACACCATTTAAAAGTAATCAAGTACTCATTTTCCCATGAATGTTTAGGCCAGTGACTTGCTAGAAGTCACACCTGAATCTGACAATATCCCAGGCTTATTTTGCTTCAGCCAAGAATGATAATTTTCTCCTTTATGCACTCCTGCACGGGATTTATAATCTAGAAACACGTCTTCTGCTGCTGCTCTGACTTCTTGTTCTCCATCACTGCAGCTCTCAGAAGCAAACAGGGATTCAGGGAGAGGGATTCACAGAAACAGCATTTTCTATCTAGGAAAAGGCTGTAGAGTTTTGAAACTGAATCATATTGCCAAGCTGATTTTGCAGTTTGTCAAATACAATGCCCTTAGGCTGCATTCAGCTTGCTCCAGTTCGCAACTGCAGACCTTCCTTCTTTTTATCTTGAGACATAGCTTTAAGGAACACCAAATCACACAATGTAACTGGGTGAAATTTTAAATTGATTTATTTTTTAATGCATTATTTCTTTTAAATCCTCACCTTCTTTGCCAATGGGGATTGTTAGATCTTCAGTGTCCGTGATTTCTTACACGTCTGGAAGTACTGCATTGTCTCCAGCTGCTGGGAGCTCTTTTCTTCCTAACAAACGTCGGGAGCTGTTTTGCTAATTCTTCTTCTCCGTGTCATCCTCCCTCATTTATTCTCCCAATGACAATGACATCTTTTCCAGAGACACTTCCCCCAAGCTGTCACCTTGTTTATTTCTTCTTCTGTCTTGCCTTGAGGAACATGATGATCATGAGGACAGTGCAGAGGGTTTCTCACATTTGTTTAGATGTGTTTAATCTGCTTGGAAGATTTGAATTTGGCCAAAGCAAGGTATAAATATCTCATTTAGTTATTGTTGTTGCTTTTGGTGGTTGTCTTTTTTTTTAAATAAACCTATTTTTCTTAAACATCCACGTAAAATTATAATGAGGGAATAGAATTATTTTGTGGCTATGGGGTCCATGTATGACTTTCCATTCTGACCTCTAAATAGCACAGATATAAATTTTAATTGGTTACACCACATCGTGTTGTTGAGCTATAGTTGATCTTTGATGATAGTGCTGACAGGGACTTAGAGAATTCAAGTAATGAAAAACCTTAAACATCCCCATGCAAATTGACAAGTAACAAATGCTGAGGCTGCATAGCTTTAAATTCCCCTCCCCCAAAATATTTACAGCGTCTTGACAAGTTGAATAGGAATATTAGCTTTTGTTAGATTTTTTCCTCCTATTCTTTTTCTACATTTCTTCCTGAAAGAATTTCTGTTGTTGTGAGAGTTTCTGCTGCTGCTGGTTTTAATCTTTTTTATTTCCATGCTCTCTCTCAGGAGGAAACATGCTCCTTCCCTGACCTGTTGCTCCCTTGCACACTCACCTTTCTTTAAATAAACATTTACTTATCACTACTTCTTTCACTGGTGACTGAGATGGTTATAAAACTAATACATAGCCTAAATGTAAGAAAATAAAAATTAATGCACACCCAATTTTCTTCAAAGGTCATGAAGGATCCAATGAAAGTTGATGGGAGATGGACGTATATTTTATCTATCTTGAAAATCCTGGCCACAGGCAATTTTATTATCTATGAAGATGCAGTAACATGAGTCAGATCTTTCCACCACACAGGAAGGTTTCTTTTGCAAGTGAAAGACCACAGTAAAAAAAAGCAACCAGTGAAAGGAAAGAAAAATAACAAAAGAAAGGATCTCAAATCTTATCTTGGTACTTATGAGCTCAGAGACAAAATAAAGCTCTGAAGATATAATGATTTTTGTTCAATAAGAGATAACTCAGGTTAACAAAACATAAAAAAAGGAAGATATGGACTTCACAATATTCAAAGAGATGATACTTTTAAAAGAAATAAATTTTACCTAGTACATGGAAAGGGTATGAATACAATTAGGAGGAGATGGCAGGCTGGAAGAACAGTAAGAGAATGGAAGGGGATTGGCTTTCGCCATTGAAAAAGGAAAAAAGATGAGGATAAATATCTAGATGTGTTCTACACTGGTTTGCACAGATTTATCATAAATTCTTATCTCCCCCATTAGTACTTGAAATACTGTTGAATCTCCAGAAATGTAATTAAATAATTCTTTATTTCTTAAGTATTGTTTTGCATATGCATTTAATTTAGTTTCTATATTGTTGTAAGCAGGCTTTTGTAATTTTTTTTTAAATATTTCACATGCAAAATTATTTTGTAATAGATGTTGGCACTATGTCATGCAATACAGATCATATCAGGTACCAAAGTGTTTCTTTCAGTCCTTGCTGTGTGTTTTGTAGGCAGAGCCAGGGGAGAGGGCTCCACTGCAGCAGTGCCATTGACTGTCTCCGAGCGCCTCTCGGAGAGGAGAGGGGAGAGGGCTGATCTGCACCTCGTTTGTGCTGCTGCCTCAAGAAGCCTCGTGGCAGGAGAATGCTCAAAGATGTACATTGTCAGAACTCGTTCCTCTAAAGCATTAATTGATGTTTCTTACAGAGCTATAAAACAGGTGTATTTTTCATGACACACTATTTATTTTACAGGGCAAATTTATTTTCACACTGCATCGAAAAATTGCCTAAAGTAAAGTGCTACTGCAGGGACTGGGAAGACACTCCAAAGTCTGTCTCACTTGTGGAAGTGTAAGGAAAATCAAACTGCTGAGTGTTACAAATCAACGTTAAGAAGGGAATGTAGGATGTTTCTATTGACAGACCAAGCTGTTCTAAAGAGAGATCCAAGATTCAAAACCTTCCCCAGTATTCCGTCCTACCTACATGTGCTGTCTTGGGTATTAGATGGAGTCCTGGCTTATGGAACAAAAAAAAAATCTAGATGTTTTCTATTTTTTTTGAAAAACATTTTTCATGGTGGCTGTGAAACCCATACATTCCTGGTTACAATAGATTTACATTTTTTACACACAGCTTCTTTAATTTCTCTTATTCAAGGAAGGACAATTTATTTCAGTTCTCAGGAGAGTATAACTGCTTGCACGTGTCTAGCAAAAGCCTGGAAGAGAAGATCAGCATTTTCATCGTGCTCCCCAAAATTGTACCTGACTCTGGTCTAACCAGCCTAGAAGAGAGGTTTCAAAGTCAAGGGTCCTTCAAGGACATCCAGAAACTAACTTCATGTGATTAGAAGTGTTTGCTTACTTTCCCAGCTGATTCACAAATACTGTAATTTAAAGACAGTCGATCCATGAAGGTTCAGCACTAAAAGAATTCCTTTTCTGGGACTTCAAAATATTTTGTTCTGGTATGTTCCAGGAGAGGGGCTCTGTGGCAGTCTCAGCTTTTTCTTGGAAAAAAAGTCCAAACACACACACACACACCCTGCCCTACAAAGCCAAACCACTCTCTTTCTTCTTTCTTTGGTTTTTTTTTTCTTTTATAGCTATGTTGGTAACTTTCAGCCACCTCTGTTCAGTGGCAGAATTCAAGCAGATTCTGGATTCTGCATCTTTTTCACTTATCTGTCCATTTACTGCTGTTTGACAAATGACATCTCTTTTGGGGGTGGGAAATTGGAGTGATCTGAAATGTTGTCTTATCCATGCAGGAATTTCCCCCAAACAGTGGAGGAATTGCCCCAAAACTACATTTGTGGAGAAATTTCCAGACACTGCTGCTGTTTTCCAGCAATGAGTGAGTTTCCCCATCCCTCAGATTCATGGTGAAGGTTTGCATTGAGCAGGTCTGCCACCCTGTGAGTTTGGTGAGTAATTCTCATGTCACGTTTACAAAATAAAGTCAGTACAATCTTCACATTTTGAGATAAGGAGAGAGATTTTACTGCCTTTTAAACAACTGGAGAGGGTGAGAAACAGCAGCAATCGTAGGAATATGAAGTGCTGAAATATACAATTAGAAGAGGTGTCTAAAAACTTAATTGAACAACGATGTGCTGTCACCAGCAGCTTCAATGCAATCCCATAATGACATTTTCTATAAACCATGTCAAAATGAAAAATAGGCGTAAGCTGACATGTGGAGTGTCTGAGATTTCTTTGCTGCTGCCGGATATTCCTACAGAAGCAAAAACACTGACAGGAACATAAACGTCAGCAGTGATTACTCTGTAATTAAATGGAAGCAATAAAGGATCAAGGTAACAGAACGTGGAACAGGACCTATGAAATATGAGCAAATGTTGACTAAGTAATGCTGCTGAAAGGGTCCAAGGTTTAGGACTATGAAGATAGTCATCAGGTTGTCTCTGGTGCCAGGTTTGGGTGTCTCCTGTAAAACAAGGCAGGCAGTTCATGTTTGCCCCACCTGTTCCCCCGCTCTGTGTCACATCACGTGCAGGTTGATGGCTCCTTGGTAATTGTGAAGGACCTTGGTAGTGCTGTTCCTGATGTAACCCAATGGATCTACAACCCCCACTGTACTTTCCTGGTCTTTCTCTGATTTTCACTGGGAGCACATACGTGTGTTTCCCTTGGCTCTCAGACTCCAACCAGATTTTCAGTATAATAGACCACACATTATTTTAGGAAAGCACTCTAGAATTTAGTGCGGTCAACAGAGCCAACCAAGTGAGTTCTCAGCTCAGGAGCCCAGGACGAAAAGTATTTCTCCTCTCCCACACCTTTTATCCTGCATGAGTTTCATTTCAAAGAACTATGAATAGACATATAAAAAGAATTAATGATGAATCCCAAAATCCGCTCCATCTGTTTAAAATGCTTCAAGCTCTGAACAAGAGCTATTGAATGTTTCCTACTGTTTATTAATAGGTAATAGTAAACAGAATTTGTTAAATAACTTCAAGTAATATTCTTAGAAAAAAATAGCCTTTCTTTCATCAAAGACATTTTCTATTATCAACTCATAGAGTTAATTCTAAGAAGCTGAAAGCAAGTGATACTAACAATAAATAATTCACCCTAAATTCTATATTGAATGCAGCAGACCCTCACTAATCCACATTTTGCTAATCCTCACACTTCATAACTGACACAAAAGAGTCTCTCCCTTCACCTCCTGTCTCTTTGCAAGGATTTAATATCATAATGTTTCAGTGACTTCTCAGACTGGTGGAATCTCATTATTTATACAGCATAAATAATTGAACTAGACCCTCTTTTTAAAATTAAATGAGCCATGTGTTTCTGAACTAGTTACCTCAGTTATAAATTGTGCCAAAAGCTGATCAGCTCCTACATGTAATTAAGGTGTTCGCTGTCCTCTTGCCCTGAGGCTTCAAAATCAGGAGGGTCACAGAGGCAAGGATGGGTATGGGATGCAGTGTGGGCAGCTTATAGTGCTTACCATTTTTTCCCACTGATTTCTTGGAAGCCAAAATTCACTGGTTTTGGTGAATACATGTCCAGATGTTTCTGATGCTCTCTTTGTCTTTCACGGTCACACACACTGAGACCATTGTCACGTGCTTCCACCCAGTGAGTTGTGCTTATGGAAACCTCAGATTTATTGGTGAGCAAACACCTTTGCTCCAGTCCATCCCTTGGTGTAGCCAAGGCTGATGTAGGGAGCAGTTCCAAGGAGCTGTGGTGGTGCTTGCAGTGCTCAGGAGATGCAAAACCCTTTTCAAGGTCTGACTCAGAATGACAGCTCTGTCTGTGATTACTCGTGGTTTAAGTCATTTGCTAAGACAAAACTTTCAATTTATCAGTATCATCATTTCCATTCAGGCTTTTAAATTATAAAAAAAAAAAAAGAGGGTACAATATACCAAAGTCCTTTTGACCAAAAGTGCGTGCAAGCAGGGTGCTTTGTTATGCAGGGAAATTTTGATAATTTAGATGCATGACTTGTTTTAAACCTCCGAGAGTAATATTTGTTCTGAGTTACCTGAATAAATCTCTGTTTAATCCCTTGGTGATGACAGTCAGGATTTCTCAACTCTAAGCTTTATGCCTTAACACTTAGCGTCTGGAAACCCTGATGAGCAGCACAGAGAGCTGAAGGCAGAACCACACCACAGAGGAGGCTCCTGGAAAGCTGTTTGTAGCAAAGAAAGCTAAATAAACAAAACATATTTACTTCATGGCTTGTAGTGTAGCCACTTGGGCTGGGTACTTGGTGCTGAAAAATCTTATTAAATAAGAAGATGAGTCTGAAAGGTGTTTAAAGTCTCACAGCCAACACCCATCAGTCCACAGGATTGGGCGTTAAATGTGAGTACTGAAGGTACAAATACATTTTACGTGTGCAGACAAAACTCCAAATGAATTCAGTTTGGGTTATGTGTGTAATTACAATGGCTTGGTCTCTTTATGTATGCGTTAACTGAAAACAAATGAGATCTGTTTGATGTTTCACATTGCACCATGGATAAAAGATCTGTAGCAAATAGTAAACCTATTGTTTTGATCCTGTGTTGAAAACCAGGAATGCAGACTGAGATCCCAATCCAATTCTCAGATGCAAGAAATCATTCCTGATCGTAGGACTGGCTGAAGGAAGGGTATGTATCTTGGTTTTTTAATTTAAAAAAATGAGAAGAATCCATTTTTTCATAAGTAATTATTGTCTTGCATTATGATCAGCAGTGCACAGTCTGCTGTCAAGAAAGCAACTGTGGAAACAATCACACACAAACTCAAACTCAGAAAAACAGAACACAGCAGATGGAACAAAAAGGCTGGAGATGATGTATAGCAATTAATTAATTAAATACAGATACATTTAAAATTCAACAGAACAAAAATACAGATTGAGGTTTTATTCACCCTTTGGATGGAATTGTTGGTCTTTGCAGTAATAACTGCACACCTTAGAAGGCACACACTGTAACAAAACACATTTTATAAAACATGTAGAAACTTCAGCAAAGCAAAAAAGTATTGATAGAAAAAACCCCAATTAAATGCAAAAATCCAGTTACCTTTTCTTAATGAAAACAAGACTAAACTTGAGAGTAGTTAAATTGTTGTTTATTGAAAAGTGAGAAAAATGTATTGTAAAGAGCAAAATGGGCATCAGAAAAAGATTGCTAGACTATATTATAATTTTAGAAATTATATCTATGTTAAATGTATAAAGCAGTTAGAGAATATTTGGGTTTGTTACCTTCAGTTTATTTCAGTTTTCATATAAGATATCCAAGATAGAATAACCCAGTTATTTTATGAGAGCACTGGAAACTTTCTCCATCAGAGTGCTAATTGTTTTAGAAACATTTGCCTTCTGGACAGACAAATTAAGATCAATAAATATGTCACCAAAAAATGTATCTTTGAATTTCAAGATCTCTAGTGAAAGGGAGGAAGTTTTAGAGAAATTAACAAGACTTTTTCTAAGTCTTTAAGTTCAAAGGAGACTCACTCATAAGGTTGGAAAACTGACTGCTGTGAACGTGTGTCATAAATAACTTGTACCAAAATTTCAATTTTTCTTATTTTAGCTTCTCTTTTTCTTCCTCCATTCCTAAGAAAGTATATTTCATAGCATCTGAGAAAGAAAGAGGTATCAATATAGTTAGGTATCTGCCACTTATATATGTGAAAATAAGGCACTTTAACTATTAGAGCAATTTTGATATTCAAGACAGTATCATACAAATTAAGATTACAGTTATTCAAAAGTTTATTTCAAGACTAATGGCAAAGTGTTTATATATGAGCATCACATAATGCTGACCCAAATGCTGAATTTTCTTCAGAAAGGTCTGAGACTGTGGTTGCAAATTCGTACTGAAATGAGCAAACCCTTCAGTTCACTGGGAGGGGACCCATGAAGCTCTTCAGATTCCCTTCTCAGTCTGTACAGTGTTGTCTTCAGAGTCCCACACTGGTACCTGTCTGTCCCACAAATTAAGGAATAAATTCACTTGAGTAAATAGTTCCTGATCTCTCATGAATGAGAGTCATAAGGTACAGAAATGTAAACAATACAGACAAAAAAAATCGCAATAACTTGTGTAAACCCGCTGCAGCACTTCAGGATCTTCAGAACACTGTTTGGCCCTTCCTGGTAGCTCTGTGCAGGGTTTCAAGGGGTCCTTTCTCCAGAGGAAGGGCTGGGTCGTCAGGCAGAGTCAATAAGTATGAATGCTGCTTTTGCTGAAAGGAAAATGCAGCGCACACCGTGTGCAGAAACTGCTCCAGGAGTGAGTGCTTAAGGAGGAGAAACATTTTTTCAGGCTTCTCCAGGAATATTTTATAACAGCAAAGGACCAATGAATTCTTTATGCTTGAAGTTACTCAGCTGTTTCATCTGTCATTTACAGCCATTTTTTTTCAATTATTCAGTCACCAAAAACATAGAAATATTTTCTCTTTGCAGTTCCATGACAATTCCTGTTATTCCTTCTGATATCTTAGTTTTTTTAAAAAGTAAAAATCTGTAATTAGAAAAGTAAAAATGTAATTAAAAAAGTAAAAATGCATGACTAATTACAAATCAAGAGTATTTTGAAAGAAGGAAAGAAAACAAACTACTCTGGTAGAGTAAATAGATGGGATTACAAGTGAAATTGCCATCATTAGCATTATGAGTCCTATAATTAGTAGAATAACAATACGTATCTAATATTAATATGAGATAACACAAGTGTTATGGTAGGAATAGGAAAAGAAATGTTGTAGTTAAGGATACTTGAAGTCTGCTTTCCTGCTACTTTCTAGGCTTGACTTGCAAGACTCCTCTAGGGATAAATTCTGATTTTATGGACACAATTCTGATTTACCAGATTTTAAAGTAGAAACTGAACTCAGTGAAGTCTCTGCCTTAGGAAGAGAATCTGCTACTTCCGTAGTACCTTCCACACAGGGTTAAGAGCATTGCTAACACCAAAGTATTCAGGGCTTGATCTGACTCCCATTGAAAGCAGCAGAAGTGTTACGAGGCTTATTTGCTGATTTTGCTTTAATTAACTGAAATTAATGAGGGTGAATCATCTGTATCTATGACAACTGCTTCCGCATGCTGTTTTCCGCATCCCTGTGCTGGCAGCGCTGCAGAGACCCACAGATGACAGATATCTGACCAGGATCCTGCCACCAAAACCCAGTCCTAACATCAAAGCACCCCGTACTACCAGAAAATCAGTGTACAGTAATCCTCCAGTGAAACTCCGGGTGAATTGAAGCCTTCTAATGCAGCTGCCCTGTGCAGTTTTGGATACCTTGTGGTTTTCTGTGTTCACAGAGTGAGAAATATCTGCTGTCTGGCAACACATGATGATCTGCCTTATTTGATGAGTCTAAACCTGGCTTTCTGGTGGGATCCAGGCTCTACAAACTTATATGGAGAAGAAGATTTTTCAGAATGATGTGTGAAGATTGACATAATAGGCTGTGACTATAAGCAAGGAGAACCTGTTACTATTGAAAAGGTCATTTATTGCCTTAATTTCTAGTAAGTACAATGCAGATGAGGGTGTTCAGATTGTAAATAACAACTGTACGTGAGGTAAATCAGTACCTTTCCACTTCTAATAGACTGTGGTTTATACAGGTATAGGATCTGGAAGCACAGGTGGTAATTAGGACTCAGCAGGTCTAAGTCAAATCAGGAAATTATGATGAGTTGTCAGGTTACATGAAGCAAAACCTAAGACTGAAAAATAAGCATTGATGAATTAATAGAAAACTAAAGTTAGTAATAACATGTGGGGACTTTTTCTCTTTAAGCAGTTTTTCTTGGATTAGAGCATTAGAAAATCTAATTGAAGCAATTGTATGGTTAGTTCCATTTAATGGCTGTTACACAGTCAAATATACATTAAGAAGAAAAATGTTAATTGCTAATGTGCTGAATGTACTGTATGGGTAACATTTAACTGCAAAAAGTTATCATTTTCAATGACTGCTATTTTCCTATCTTCCTAAAATGAATCTACCAACAAAATAATCCACACTGTAAGCAAAACTAGAGTTCAAAGATCTACTTTCTAATTCGGAGAGGCATTAAGCATATGCTTAACTCTGACCAAATGCATAAAGCTATTAACTTCTAGGATCATAAAGAAGTGCTTAAAGTTAAATGGGTGCTTAGATTATTACTCACACAGGATTGCCTTTTTGAATCTTACTCCCTTACCAGTATTATTGCTTCTTTTAGCAGCTGGTGCCATCAAGATCAGAGGGACTGATTGCTGAAAAAATCCAAAAAAACCCTGCTATTGACGATGAAAAGGAGGCAGAACCAGATTCTCATGTGTACATATGGGTTTATTGTTGCAGTGAGTTATATTTTTTTTAGCCACTGTTAAATGTAAGGAGTGAAAACCAGGAGCTGGCTGTCTCTTTACTGTGCCTGATGGTTAAAGGCAGGCAAGTAGCTACCTGAATACTTTTGCCTGCAGTGAACAACAAGCTGCCTTTAAAAATCAGGACTCATGCGTTTTTGTGCCTCCCAGGAAGCAGGTAGCCTGGGCAGCAAACTGATGTAACAGTCCAGAGCAGAAGTGCTTTGTTATCTTCACAAGATTAAACATAAGGGAAATCCAGCCTTTTAATTTTGAGCTCTTAAATCTTCTCTACCAACAAGAGTCAGGGAGAGCACGAGCAAACCTCAGTGTCAAACAGACAATTTACAGCTTTTCATGATGGGTATTTTCACTTATTTTTAGTAATTGAAGAAGGTGGCTTGTTTGTGTTAAGTATGTACTCTCTACAAGTCTCAAAATCAGAGTTTGAATTTTGTGTAATGTCCTTCTTCGTTTTCTCCTACACCACAGACCAAAGTCTTCCCACTGGCTTTCCCTGTATGTTCCACAAGCCCAGGATCAATTTCAGCTTATCAGTAGCAGACAAAACCCTGTCTTGTTGGGGAACTGAAAAATCAAGATAAATTGTAACAATTCTAGTAAGTTTTGATACAGGTACTTATTTTAATCTATTACACTCTGCTGGCATTAAATTATTGTTTAGTGCTTAGGAATTTAAGCTAAAAATGTCCCGTTGAGGTATTAGTTATGTAGGGTTGCCCTTCTTTATTACTAAAGCCAAGCCATACTACAGCAATACAACTTCCTAACACCAAAGTCTCCTCTCTGAATGTGTGCCCTCTCTCTTTTCACGGTCAGGATATTGTCTGGATTTCACGGATTTCATATCCTGTGTAATTGTTTCAGTGATTGCTCCAGTCTGTGCTTGGAGAATAGGTAAACTGTTCAAAAGATGAAAAGAGGGAGTATAAATGTAAAATGCTATCTTTAATTTTGCATTACATTCACCACCCTACTTGGATTTATTGCTACATACTTAAGTAAAAACCACAGAATCTCCAACCCTGTGTTAAAAGCCAGTAGAGGTGTCATTGCCCGGATCCTTTCCTCTCTCAGGCTCAGACTCATTTGCCAGCTGGGCAGCCCTCCCGTCCTCCTCCCTTTTCCAATGAACAAAGTGTTTAAAAACCTCAGCCCAAGCAAATGGAAGAGGCTTTGCCATAAGGATGACAACCCCCGGGATGGCAGCAAGAGCCCTGCTCCGCCGGCTCTCCCGGTCCATCTGCACGGGGAGAGACGTGGTAGAAAGCAAAGCTGCAGAAGTGAGGATTGTGCTGCTGTGTCGGCAGAGGAGAGGCTCCTGGTTTCCCAGTAAAAGTAAATGGGGTTTGTACATCATCACCCAACGAGAGGAGGGCCATTTCCCTTTCAGGTCACTCTTGTGCCATGGAGTATTTTCTAAATACTGCAGGGTGAGCAAACTCCTAGCGAGGACTGAGCTGCCTCACTGTGCCACATACAGTGCACTATAGGTTGCAAGAGTCTGTAGGGTGAAAATCCTTTAAAAAAGAAAAATAGCCCTGACACCTTCAGTAAACCGGACAGATTCCGAAACTGAGCTGTGAGGTGATGGCATCCAAATACTGTTCCCCTGTCCATTGCATTTCCAAACTCCTATGAAATGCAAAGCCAAGGGTGAACCCTGATATAATAAACAACTTTTTTTAAGAATAAATTTTTTCTTGCGAGTCTGGGAAAATCAGCATAATCAAACTCCAGATAATTTGCTTGGACACCTGGCAAAACAGCTTGAATTCAAGTATTGTAACCATTTTGGGGAGGGTTTCTGGAGAGAATTAAAAAAAAAACCCCATGTAACACATTTTACCTCAAACAAATCTTTGCATGGATTGTCTGGTTATCTGGAAATATTCCTGGTGCTTGAACTCTCCTGTGAAGCATTTGGTACTATTTATTTTCACTGAAGTCTTTATTATAGCAGACATTTAAGGTTTTAACAGAATTGACTTTAACTGGAATTTATTGGCCATTCTTCCCCTACACAAACACTTTTTAAATTAAAAGAACCTGTTTTTTACCGTTAGGTTTCAGGCCAGCTGCTTTCACTCTGTGAAAACCCCTTGAAATGCAGTTGTACCACTCACTTAAAGGAGAGTTATTCATGTGAGTAATGGTAGTAGGTCCAAGTCCATAATCCTAAATAAAAGGTTAACTCTTGCAACAAATTATAGACTGGCCGTTAAGTTAGTTTTGCTTTTCTAAAGCAGTTTCCAGAGATATATCGACTTTGAATATGCATTACTCCCCAAGTTATAACTTCCCTTTTATTGGAAGTTTTCTTTATATGAGTAAGATGTGAATGTTTGGCAGAAGGCACAGGTTTCTCTGACATTTCTCTTGCAGGTTGTAGATGACTCAAGAAAATAATTTTTTTGAAGCCTTGCCAGAATACAAAATACTGGGTCCTTACATGGTGCAAAGGAAGAGAGCTCCGTTTTCTTCAGCACGCATTGATAGCAGCAGTCTGGCTTCTGTTTGCTTTGTAGATATCTTTCACCCAACTGTCTTCATTTTGAACAGTCTTCGCTCGAAGAACAAAAATAGCAACTGTAATACCTGACACGGACAGAGAAAACTTTGGAATTATGGAAATGTAGGTAGAAAAAAAGAAAAAAAGTATGATGATGTTTAAGCAAAGCACAAGTGAGGTCTTTATATAAAGTGACCGTATTGTGAATACTTTAGAGATAGCCTTAACCTGATCTGTTTTTCTTCAGTGACATTTACTTTTAATGAACATTTTTCAGAGATAGATATTTTTGTTGGCTTGCATTGTAACAGTTTTGTAATACACATTTTATGTGATCCAGGTGCTGCAATCTTGATTTAAATATTCTACCTGATCAAGTAATCTTAACTCATGAATAAAGTAGCTTGGCTACTGTGGAAACAAGATTCCACCAAAATGATAACTAACTCCTGTGCAATTAGAACTTAAAAACTAGTAGTAATATATGCTATTAAGCATATATATCAGTCCTTACAGAAGGCAAACAAGTATTCTGGCTGCAGATGAGAGGGAAGGCAAGTATGCCTTCAGATATCTGCAGCAATGCATATAATAAACAAAAGCCATGATATATTATAAGACAATGTTATAATAAACAAAAGGGGTTTGTTTCAAAGAATTGAAGATTAAATACAACTGTGAAATAAATAATTTAAGCATCTTATGACTGCTTGCAGGATAACATCTCACCTGTTGTCTGGATAGGATTAACAGCAAGGAATTATTTAGACTTTCAGGGGATAAGAAGAGACAATTATATATTCAAACTGTAAAACTGATTTAGCATTGTATTTTTTTTCAGTCTGACATTTATCACAAAACTTCAGCAAGTACAAAGGAACGTATCTGTAGTTTCATATTTATCTGAAAGGAACATATGTTCAAATGTCTCTGGGTACGTATCTTCCACGTGTGTTTTTAATGTGTTCTCTTCATGGGTGGGTGGTATATGGAGTATTCAGCCTTAACAGCATGTATTTCTCCCAGAAGTGATTCTGTTGAGATCAGGTTCCTCTGATTTCATATTTATCTACGTATTTTCTTATTCAGCATTTTCTGTTTTCCCTTTGTGACTTTTTATCTAAAAGCAATTACTGAATTTTCCCATCAGAAGCGTGTGTGCCCCTCTAAAAGGGAGCAAGTGCCTTTCTGCAGGGTACCAGTGCCACGACTGGTCTTATCTGTAACTTGGAGTTGTTTAGTTTACTTATTTGACACCAATGTCTTGTTTTAAAGACAGAATTTCTCTTTTCAAACAAATTCTCAGGTACAGAGGAAAGACAGGATCCTCCTGTTGCAGATGAAAACAATTGGCTTTTTTTTTTTGAGAACAAATAATCAAATCAGAATTTGCCCTGGATATTAATTAAATTTAGGAACTATGACATATTTATGGTAGTTTGTTGGATTTGGATTCAGACTTGCAAGTTAACATTCAAAGAACAGAACAATGCTCTTTTCTACAGCTTTGATTTTTAAAATTAGACTGGTGTTGTGAGTGATGTGTGACGAGAGCTTTGTCAGGAGTGCACAAGAGAATAAATTTTTGTCATTCTCAGTTATTTTTACATCTCTATTTCTTTAAATAAAGTGTGAAAATAGGCACTTGCACTAATGTTTCTGTATTTAGTGCTCAAATGGGTAAAAGATTAAAAAAAAAAAATCACGATAGTGAGCAGAGTGTTTCACTCCCAACTAAATGCCCATTTCTGTAGAAAGATGAAATTAGGAGATATTTCACAATTTCTGCCAAGTGTGCTGTTGCATTGGCAGTGGTTTGTCTGAGGACCAGGAACTCACCTGACAAGTTCTTTGGAACGACTCAAAGAATCCGTCCTGTTTGCTGGTTTAAAATACAATCAAACCCCAACACAAACGTCCTTGTGTCTTTTGAGTTGTTTTCCTGCCTGTAACCTCATGGCAGCATTAGCATTATCATGGGCTGTCTGTGCTTGTAGCAAATCAGCTTAGATCAGATGTGCCTGGAGATAAAGTTGGTTGTGTGTTGCATAATGCTGTGCTGTGTGGAGGCTGGGGAATAACTGAGGATAAAATCCTCAAGGGGTGAAATACTTTGTGATTCTGCAGGTGCACAGGGAATAATAGTATGGGCTGGAGACACAGTTACAGTGTGGGAAATCAGATGCCACCTGAATTTTGACTGCATACCCGTACCTAGTAAATAATTGTGATTGTTGAAATACTTGATATGCTTTATGAATATATAAATATGCATTAGCATTTGGTGTACAGGAAGGGTCTGTGTCAGTGGAAGGAGGCTTACTCAGAGACGGGCTATATGAATATGCAGCAGCTGAACTTTACTCCTTTGCTGAAGTTTGTAGTTCAGCATTTTTAGTTTTAATTTTACATTTTCTGTGGTGAAGAAGCAGCTGCGTTTCAGAATCAGCAGTTACCTTCAAAGGCTCTTGCCCTAGATTTCACAGCAGGGTGCAGATGAGGCTGGATCTTCTCTGTACGCACCAGGCCAGGGCTGAGGTGCTGGTGCACGCGGTGCCGCACGGGTGATGCTGAGCACCACGGGAGCACCACACGGCTCCTCTGCGAGACAGAATTGAGACTGCAAGGGGAACATTTTATAGTCACTTCTTCTGCTGTCTCTGCTGGCGCAGCCACCTGTACCCTGCTTCGTGCATGAGGGGTGATAAACATTTCGTCCTACACAAAAGAACCACTTGCTACTACTCTCTGTATAAAAAGGATGATTGCAGTACACGGCCACGCGAAAATAAGCAGAAGGAAAAACAGATCAGGAAATGCGACACTCGCTGAGACATCCATAACTATGGATTTCCTTTGGGGACTTCCCTTCAGTGAGTTTTTCAGGGGCTGGAAGCACAAGTGTCGGGAGCCTGACAGCACCATCCAGTTCTGGTGCTGGGACGAGGGCTCCACCAGCACCAGATGGAAACAGGCAGAGCTTTGCTGAGCAGTTACTCCTGGATAAGAGACAGATTCCAGTGGAGAGTCCCAGTATCTTTATTTCTCAGCTGTGAATGAATAAGAAAAGTGGAATCTAAATGACAGAAATTGGTGGAAGAGAAAGATTATGATTCATAAGTTATTGGTTGTTCAAGGTTCGCTGAAAACCAGTTCTTACAATATCTCAGGAGTGAATTTCTACTCCCGGAGGTACAAATCATGCAATCTTTGCAACCCTTCTCCGTCAGCAGGGGCAAGAGAACTTAATTTTCATTGCCTTTGGTGTGACACCTTCACTTAATCTCTCCTGCTAGGCAAGAAAAGACTGTCATCTCAAATGGTCTAAAGAAATCAGCACTAATTTTTTTAAAAAATCCACATGAAGACAGAATTTAAATGCTAAGTAGACACTTAATGACACATAAACAGCATTATTTTATGTTCTAGATGTTACTTTTAATTGATGTACAAATCATCATAGAAGTTAATGCAATATAAATAATACAATTATTTGGTAAGTGGCTGAGGTCAATAAAGTATGAATTAAGCTTTCTATGTATTTTGGATAACAAAAAAGTATGAAACACATTTTGTCTTACATTTTCTTCATGATAACTGTGAAGTCATTGACAATCAGAATTATAAAGTTGAAACTGGTAAATTTTTTATCCTGGCTTTTTTGTGGGATATCCAAACAAACACTCTAAACTCAGAAGGAAAAGCTGATACGTTCAAATAAATACTTCTTTGCCAGGCAGCTGTCATGTCTGGAGTAGACGTCTCATTTTGCCCCACCATTGCATAGGGATGTGTTTAATAAGAGCCAATAAAAATGTGATACAAAATGGATGTTTCCGTCACGTGCTCCATTGTCTGAGAAAAGAACTCAGCAAAATCATTCCAACCTATGCAAGGCTCATCTGAAGTGACTGTTACTGAGAGCTGCTGTTGTTGTGCTATGGACATTCTCATGCTAAGGTATTCTTAAATCACTTTAATTTACAGTTATAATAATTATAAAAGTTATTGGTCATGAACTGAAGTAATTTTAGATATACCAAGGAATGTATAAAATTTTATTCTTTTCTTCTACACAGCAACTTAAAATTTAAAGGTTTTGAATAAGTAGTTATAAAAGGAAAAGCCTATAAAGTATAGCCATATAACTTAATTCCAGAAAAGACAATGAAGTTCAGTCTTGCTCCTTTTCACATGAAACCTGATAGTCTTTAAACCACTCAGGTTTACAATTTAGCTTAATATAAACAAGAGGAAGAATTGCAAAGCCTGGAATTACAGAATTGGCACAGTATTTCCATTTCTCACGTATTTGTGGTCTTTCTGTTCGGTTTGTTGCTGTTCAGGAGACCTCCAAAGACAGCAAGGCACTGCATGAGAGAATAATTCCAGTGCCATCCTGTGCATACTGTTTGGAAGAAGAACTTCCACCATGAGGAAGCCTCTGAGGTGGCTGCAGGCAGCGGCCGTGCTGCCCTGGGGAGGAGCGATGGCTCTCCGGGGCGAACAGCAGGAAAAAGAGCCACCTGGAACAACTGGTGGGCTGAATAAGGACATTAAACTGAGACAATTAGACAAGTCACTTCATCTGAAACCTCTAAACGTAAGTGTGTAAATCTTCGTTTAGATACAGACCTCAAATGATCCCATTTCCAAACCTTTTTCAAGGTGAATTAAGCATTCAGCATTTCTCACAGTTTTGTCCATCTGGAGACAGATATGGATTATCTAATACCCTTACAATGTAACAGCCTTTAATTTACACATAGAGCTAGCTCAAACTTCATTATAGACATTAATTAAATCATATGAAGATTTTTTTTAGAAAGCTTAACTGATTATTTTTAATAACTGCAACTACTATAGAAATAACGTGTAAAATAAATCCTGTGCATCACACTTGTTTAATTTATGTGAAATTGTTGTTTAAACATACCTAAAATAATCAGGATTTAGGGAATGTTGATATTATTTTGATTTAGCTTTTGTATTTGCTTCCTTTTTTTAGCAATATTTCCTCACTTTAACAAGTGTCTCAGCACAGAAAAAGTCTGTTGGTCATCAAAGAGAAAAAAACACTAGGAACCTCGATCTGCTGGAATAAACTGTGGCTATGTGTGACATTTAGATATCTTTATTATTGAACTCACCTCCAAAAATACGTATTGCAGATACCAACACCTGCTGACAAGGATCATGCAGTTTAAATTGCAGCCTTCTTTTTTTTCCTCAGTGAATATTCATTTCCCAGAGAAGCTGTCCTTTTCTTTTGCTGGGGTTTTTTGTGTAAGGAATTACAGGTGATGACTCAGAACTACCTGCTAGAATTAATTCTATTAGGAATATATTCATTGGCTTGTTCTAAAGTAGTAATTTATCACATTTGAGTACAATATATTAATAATTCTCCAAGCTGACAAAACAGCTTTCTGACATATATTTATGCATGTTCGAACAGACCAATTTATATCTCCTGCACATTCTCGGGTTCAGAGAAATGTGCTGTGGCTGAGGTGGGAAGGCAGACACCAAAGTCTGAAAAAGCTCGCTGTATAATTAAATGATAATAGTACTATGGTGCTGCTTTATGAGGCAGTAACACAGCCCCCAAGTGAATAAACTACGGAGCCGAAGGCTGCACCGTTTATTGCAAGGAGGGAGCTGGATCATTGCCAGCACTGTTGCTACAGCAGCACCGTTAAATTAGAATGCTGTAAATGTTTAATTAAATAAAATTTGGTGCAGATTCTTGCACATGGTATGGAAAATAATGTTGTCGTTTGAGAGTTAAGAGAAACTGCAAGCAGTGACATTTGTGGGGTCACTGCTTTTTGGGGCGTAGCTGGTGATGCTGCCGTCGTGAAATGGCTTCGCGTTCAAGACCCCAACCTGCAGAATCAGAGGGGATTTTTGAGGTGCAAAAGGTGCTGAAATGAGAAACACTGCAGGCAGTGTCAGTGCAGTGGGATACTGATCTATCCTCAGTGCCACCATCTCTTCTGGATTTCAGAGCTGGGAGACAAAGGCACAAAACCCCGAAGTGAGTTGTAAAGCCAGAAGCTGATGTTCCGGTCCCTGGTCCAGAGTGGTGGCTGTGGCCACTTCCACACTTCTCTCCGTAAAAGGTAAAAGGACAGTTTTTTGGAAGATGGGCATCCCACATCTTAGAAATATTTGGAAAGTTATCTGTGAAGTCCAGCGAGCCCCAGGTAAGCACTGGCAGGGCACTGGTGTGGTTCTTGAGACAAATCTCCATGACATCCAATCCTGGCAACTCTGCCGCAATTTCCACATAAAGGTACTAATTTAATCTGAGTATTTGGTTGCAGATGACTCCTTGCACTTAGCAACTGATGGGGGGGCACCAATTTAGTTTGTATAAATGACCAAACAGCTGACAAACTGTCAAGTTTTTTGTCAAAAGCCAGCATTCAAACAACGCTCTAGAGACAGAAGTCTGTGAGTGTGTGGTTATTGACCCCCTCTTACCATACCTCACCCCTGGGGAATAAGGGTGGCAGAATGGCAGCAAACAGAGTGCACCTTCTTCTTTGGCAGATTAAATAAGCTAATAAAAATGCTACTCCTGCCACAGACACCAGTCCAGACTTTCATTTCTAATGTAAGTGCCAATAAATACTTGCAGGATGGATGCATCAAATGTGTTGCATCACATAGGCTAGAAATGCTTCAGAAATTAAAGATTATGGCATCAAACAAAATCATTAACATACAATAAATAGTGTGGAAAATAAAATCTAAATAATAATAGAAACATAGATGCTTGAGAATAAAATAAGGATAAACTTCCAGTTCTGTGTTCCTGTAACTGCACTTAGGAAGACCAGGCTACTCTTTCTGCTTTGAAACTCTGAGGCTGTGAAACATCGGCAAGGGGAAAGCAAAATCAGGAATCAACACAGCTGATTAAGGTGATCAGTTGGAATGCTTTAGTAGAAAACCCTGGATTTTTTTAACTGAGAAGTTAATGTGAGGCTATTGTTTTGAGATGTTAATTGAAAACAGAACAAACTGTTTCCTAACTAGTTCTATTAAAAAGTTTTCTCATTGAACTCTAGTAAACTTAAAAAAAAATGCTCTAAACATCATTGTATATGAAGTAGACACTTTTCAGTAAAACTGGTCTGAGTGCCAAATCCACAGAAGTCTAAAATTAAGATCAAGGTTTGGTCAAGGTTTTGCAGTAAAATTGAAACCAGTTACAGGCTTTTCCATGAAGACTGCTTTAATCAACAGGTAAACAGCACCAGAAAGGAGGCAGATTTTGTTATGACAGTATATGCATCTGCTCATAATTTGTATTTTTATGCCTGGATTTTATTCATGGCACACACTGTGACAAAGCATAGTTTGGCTGACCAAAATGTCAGTAAGAAAATAAAAAGTCAAGACAAAAACACACAACAAAAACCAGGTGCAGAGAGGATTCAGCGCTCTCAATGCAGTTGTCTTGGAGTTCTTACACTTATTTTCAAGCAGCACATTTGCATTAAATTCTGTTTCCACAGTAGATAATAGGAATGTAATATCAATGGCACCTGGGTGGGGATCAACTTGAAACACCACTAGCTAATTCCTAACAAAATCTGGGATTGATTGATTGATTGATTGATAGACCCAGATAGACGTTTATTCATTTTGATTTCCCTGTCTCCTTTTAAAGGACTGTTGGGGCTAAAGGAGCATCGAGACCTCATCTTCAGTCACATCATCTCCTCCTGGAGGCCCCGTGCGCAGTAATAACTGCGTCGATGAAGCGACACCCAATGCCGAAACAGATGAGGCTGTTGTAACGCGACAGAACATCCTGGGTGGCTGCTGCCAGGCTGCTTCAGCAAGATACTGGAAGGGATTTGTAGTACAGACCAATTTCCTAATTTACACTGCATTTCAACTTGTGCTTCCGTCACTCTTGGCAGAGTGAATCCGTTGATATAACGAAGGGATAAAAGAAATGTTGGTCCATTTGATAAAATAATTATATAATGTCTCAATAGAGAATATGAAGAGAGATCAAAGGCCAGGTTTTGGGGTGGGTGTGTGGGTTTTTTTCCCCTATAAAGGAACTAAATAATTGACAAGTAAAATGGAACCTCTTGCTGGCAATCTTTCCTAGACTTTGCAATCAAAAAATTTTAAGTAAAATGGCACAATGAAAGCACAAAATAAATATAGCCACCTCTTATTTTATTCCATTTCATTTCCATACATAGGTACAACTTTCTGTTCTGCCCTTATGTAGTTGAGCTTTTTCATCCTGGCCTTTTAGTTGAGTTAATCAGTATCTTTTGTCAATGTTATTTGTCCAGTTTTCTACATTTCTCTTTTGCTTAATTGGAACCAAAATAGCTTGGATTGCTGAACTGAATGGAAGTAATTTTTGTCGATTTAGCATTACAGTGCTGCTGTGCTGCCACATGGAGAGATGTTAGAGTTCAAGTAGCTCATCTTCCCAGTTTTCTCCTTTGGCCAAGAAAATATTTATCATTCTGTAGCTTTCCAAAACATTTTTGCTTACTTGTCCTGAGATGATATGTGCAACCTAGAAGATGGCAGAACAAGCAAAAATGTAAATATTTTCCTGTTGGCAACTGCTGATTCATTGAAATGGAAAAGATTTATGCAAAAGCGTTGCATTTTGACCATTATTTTTGTCATGAACAAGGAGCAAAAGTAATCTAAAAGCAGGTGCTGTATGTTTGTTTTACTATGCCTATCTTTTTCTCATTAGATTTATTTATATTCTGTGTAACATTTCTGATGAACAGCATATAGAACTGTAATACAGCAGATAACACCTCCCCTCCCAGCTTTAAAAATACCAGCTTCACAGAACTAAAATAATCCTTTCCATGAAAGGAAAAGGGGATGGGAATTGAAATTCACTCTTCTAAACCTGTTTAGAACAACAAGAAAAAGTCACTGAGCTATTTCAGGTCTGAAAGTCTAAATATCTAGCAATCTTTGAGTGTAATACCCCAATGGGGTTCCTCCCATGCTATGCATTCACATCTCAGCAGCTGCAGGATCCAGGTGCTACATCCCAGCTGCACCAGGGTTCCTGTGCATCTTCACACCTTGTGTCCCCATAGGGCCTGAACACTTTTGAGTCCACCACCACCTTCTTGTGTGTGTGCCTGGCATTTCCCTACTAGAAAATGGAGCTTGGACAAGCAATGGAGAAACAGGAATATTTTTTTATCTGTATTAGGGATGGTAACAAAAATATACGTTACTATTTTGAAAAGAATATGATGGGTGAAGTTATGAGTATGTGCAGGTAATCTTATCTTTTGGCTGTTAAGATAAAGCACTGAAATGTCAAGCTCAGATTAAAAAAGAAACTGTAAGAAACAGTCCTGTTGTGCTGGTGCGGAGTTACGGCAGCAGAGAGGGTTTTGTGTTCTCGAGTGATCCTTTTGCAGAGGAGTAATCAAACAGCACTACTGCATTTCTCTTTGCTGAGAGCCTGGGTTTGTGCTGCAGTGCTGTGGTGTAGCTTGATCCTTGGCAGAGAAGTATTCAGCTGAACTTGCTACAAATTATTTGAGTGGCTTTTCCAGCACATACACGATAGATGCAGCAGAGAGAGCAAGTGCTGTACAAGGTAACGGAAACTGTGAACCAAAACTGCCTTTCCGTGGGAAGCTGAGCCAAGGCAGCATTTTTATTGGAGATGGGCATGTTTCAGTTGTTGGACTGTGTCAAGTGGAACTTGGACCAAAATAATAATATCTGGAGAGACGTAGGTAGAAGATTGTGTAAAGGACTTAACACTCTCCTCTCAGCACTATCATTTGTTGGAGAACTTCAGGCTGGAACGAGCAGTTTCAGCTCAAAGGGGTCAGACATTAATTCTGTCACTTTTTGATGACATGAATGCAATTTCTCATAATGGTAACATTATTTCAATGTATTACAAAAATGTATAATGTTTATTAAAATTTAGGCATTTCAGTACCATTACACTGCAGGTATCTAAACCAGTCGCATGATTCCTTTTATTTTAGAGAAAATATACATTAAAGTATAGCTATTAATCCAGGCTTCTGGTTTTAAATAAGGAAAGTATATGTACCCTTAAGTTACAGTGATAAAATAAATTCAAGATACTTCTTGCTTTGCAGATTTCAAAGTGAAGTTGTGAAGTAGTAGAAGTTATGCTCCTTCCCAAAGATATTCATAGAGTCTGCACTTTTAATTCCCAGAGCATATCTCTGGCTGTTGCTCTAGCTATATAGAGATGGATGCATAGGAATATCTAACCAGAAGAGACGCTGTGTTTGAGTCGAATTGAGAGAGATGGATAGCAAAGATTAAAAGCCTTTATGTTGCTTTGTCATTACCACATGAGATGCTCAAAATTATGTGCAGGGCAGGTATCAGCTCAGAAATGGCAGATGGCATTTTTGGTACATAAGTGTCATTAGTTAGCAGCAGAGCTTCAAAAGTAAAAAAATATGGGGATGGAGGGTGCTCTGCAAAGTCATCTCTCCTTCAAAATAACTGTGATAGGAACACATTCACTCCACAGGACAGAGAATATGTAAGAAAATTTGGGGTTTAACCTTCTGCAGACACTACTTCGCAAAACTCCTTTTTGAACTCCTCTGACAGTTCACCTTGGCCTGGCTGTTTGCTGAAGCTAATTGGTATGGAGCTGGAACTACCACACTTCAGCTGAAGGTCTGTCAATAGATTGTTGCAGAGCAAGGAATGAGCTCTGCCTTCTCTGTGCTTCTTCCTAAGTAACAAAATAAAGACAGAAATGTTCAGCTGCTTCACTGGAATTGAGAAGAATATCTGCAAAATGCTTTGAATATTAATAATATTATTAATGACTATTGTTGCAGCAGAAGCATATGCTTCAGCACATTCAGAGGAACCTGTGAAGAGGCAGAAGGGCTAATCTCATTTCATATGTTTTTTCTATTAGCGGTGGTTTCGAAAAGCTGTGCTCCAGGTACTTATTTGGTCTCAGTCTCTCAGGTCTCTTTGTTGTAAATGTGATCTCTTTAGACCATGGAGGATAAGATTCAGCTGGAGATGAAAACATATGTACCAGCACGCTGCAAGTTACCCTTTGGCCGTTTTGCTCCTTTGCCCCTCACTCCACACAGCAAAGTAAAGAGAGATCTTAAAAACTGGAAAAAAGCTGATTTTGTTTACATTAAAATTCATGAACGCATGGTTTGGCCTTTAATCTCAAAAAGTCACAATGTTTGCTTGAAAGGATGGCTCCTCACACACAGACCAGGCCAGTTCAAAAAATTCAGCAATTACAAAGGCAACAATGCCCCTTTTTTGGAGCAAGGAAGAGGCACTGGGGAGAGCTGTTTATACAGCTCTGAGTCCCCTATCTTTTCTTTCCTGTCTCCTCAGCCTCTTTTCTTTCTCTCCCCAACACCATAAAGCAGTTTTCTGAAAAAATATTAATAAGAACATATCCAGCAATGATGTTGATGACATTTTCACGTCCATCTTTGTACATTACTGCTATCAGATAGTATCCTCTCAGCTTTGTCTCCAGGCTCATTTATTCCTAATTTATCTTTGAGAACAGAAAAAAAATATAACAGCTAAAATTCAAAAAACACTGGGCTCAAAGATGTTATATTTGTTGGTGGTGCTGATAGAGAGACAAGATAAAATGTCAGATGAACAATGCCATACTTGAAAGGACAACAAGTTATTTGCAGGGGTTGGGAAGAAATGTCCAGTTCTTTCTCATACTTTGTGGGAAAAATATCAGATTTAGTGGGAGTACAGGTGGCATTTTCCCTTGTTGCCGGGAAGGGCGGCACCTGCAGAGGGGGAAGATGAGGTTGGCACAGAGGACACTGCTTCAGGCAGCAATGGGCCCAGGGCAGGCCAGGAAGGCCTTGTTTTAAGGGCAGTAACATCACGCTTTAAGTGTTACAAAGCGAAAAGCTCAGTTGCATCCAGGAGCAGGTGGTCAACTCCTCTCAAAATAGCACCACTTCAGTGTAGAATTTCACATCTGCAACAGCTGGCTTACTGTGTTAATAAACAGATAAACTGGTGTGATTACATGGGCTGCAACCTCAGGACACAGTACAAGGCCAAGGCCTTCTATTCTCATGGCAGTGCCATGGCATTTGAGACACGAGGCCTGATGGGGAATGTTGATCAGCAGTAATGGTAAAACAATATTCCAGGCTGAGCACATGACTTGCAATAACTGAATACCATTCGTGGGACAGCTCTGGGAATCTCCAGCATGAATAGGAGAAGTCCTGCAGTTTTCTCATTTAATTAAATTTAAATCTATGGGGACTGACACTGCCTGTCCTGGGCTTATGCTTTCTTTGACTTGTTCTTTGCAGCTTACTGTCATTGTAAAGTAGTTTTTAATCAACAAACAGTCTTAACTGGAAATGAAGCTAACACCTAGTTACCTTTATATAAGGATTCTTATTAATTGCAATAGTAAGTACAGGAAAAATATCTAAGATGATGTGTAGTAATAAAACACCAGATAGTAGCACAGAGTTCAAAAGCACTTCATCATTTTCTCTTCGGGGTCACTTGTAGTTGAGATTGCCTGGATTTTTTTTTTTAACTGTAAGTATTCATTCTGTCTGGTTTTAATGTTGCAAACCAAATCATTATGGAGTATTTTCTAAGTCAGGCTGAAACTTGGGGGTCAGAGGGAGCATCTGGTTTCTGAAATACTTCAAATATTTCTAAGTTAGAAGGAGAAACTGTATTCAGTTCTGTTTTATGAAGAAATACCACTTCTATGCATTGGAATGAGTTGTAAATATAGATATGGCTACTGAAAACTATATAGATAAAGATACCTGCACCACATGATTCAGTACTTCTTAGAGCCAATTTCAGCTGAACTACGTTCCTGGCCAGAGCCACGTAGCACTATCACACAGGGAACCAAACCAGTCACGTTGCATTGATGCAGCCTTAGTCAGGAATGGTGCTAATTGCTAAATCTAGGATGTTTTAAGTAAGTACTTCCCAGCATGGGAAGCTAACATGGGATTGTTTAATGTAATATGGTCCTTTTTAATGTTGGAAAACCCTCAAAAAAAATCTCCCAAATCCAAATTTGGCTCTGTAATAAGCACACAGACGCTTGACAGAAACATAGACAGGACACTAACACATCTGACAGTTCATTTCCACTCTCCATTCTGTCCCCTTTCTCACCTCCTACACTGCTCATGATCAAAATGAGCACTCTTCTGCAGCACTTGATCAGGAGTTTTCCTGCAATAGTAATTTCTTGTTGGCGGGGGCACAAAACAAAACAAAGGGCTCTTACTGGTCCTCCTGCTCACCTGAAAAGCACAGGAAATTCCTGGTGGGAGTCAAAGAGAGATATAGGAATAGTGAACCTGGGAGGAAGCAAGAATAACGATAGCGAACAGGAACAAAGAATGACAAAAACTGGGAAGAACAGGATGAAAGGAGAGGAGAAAGCGAAATTTGCAGGGCATGAAAGGATGGAGGGGTAGTGGAGGTAAAGACAGAAAGGATAGAGGGAGAAGAGAGGCAGCAGCACTGCTTTGCTGAGATATAATTACCAAAACTTCAAAGACACTTAAAAAACCCCATAGGTAAAATATCTGTATCTCTACAAAGTAAAACAAACCTTTGCAAAATTACAGAAAGGGCTAATCAGAGGCAACTGCAGTAGAGAAGTGAAAGATATTTAGCCACTGCAACATGCAACTCTACAAGAACTAGGCAACTTATTCCTGAGTTTTAGCACTCCTATTTGTTTGGCAAATAGCTGTGATCTGCCTGCCAATCCACGTCACCCTTCCCAGCAGGTTCACAGACAAGATAACAGCTTTCCACTTACATTTTCTGATGTTAAATTGTCAGCAAAGCACGCAACCTTCCCTCTTTCCAGCCTCCTGTCAAGCCACGCATTGCTTTGTTCTTTTTTTCTCCCTTCTAATGTTAGGTTGGTAGAGTATTAAATGGGGAAGCAGGGATCTGGTTATAAATGAGATAAAGAGAGGGATTAAACATTTTTTCCATACCTCAGGTGCTTCTTTAAATTGTAAAGAAGAGACTGGAGTCTCTTTTTATTTCCATGTTGTGCACAGAGTCTCATCCAGTAGAAACTCTGTGACTGCCCCTCAGGTTATGTTGCTTGCCGAGACAGAACCACCCGATTTATAGTTCCTCACATGTCCGGCCACCACAAGCCAGTGGTGTCTGGGCAGCTCTGTACTGCTGAGAAAACAAATCTTCATTTCTTCACAACAAACTGCAAAAATGCCTGTATTGTGGTAAGTGTGGGATGATATAGCACTGCCTAGCCAGTGATTTCTCCTCAAGTGAAGCCTTATGTCTCCGCATTCTGTCTGTTGTATCCACCAAAAGCAGCCAAGATTAGATAACAGCGTGATTGGATACCTGATCATCCCAAAGAGGTGAGGACACTTACCTAGTGAAAGTCCTAACTAAGATACAGCGTCAAAATATAAATACCTTCTTCCCTCTTGTTTCTTCTAGATGAATGGAGTATGTAAACAGTTTGTTATGAATGAATGTATTTCTCTACAGTGCATCCGATATCAAGTAGAAATCACCCTAATTATGTAAAAAAAACCCCCAAACTAAAACAAGAAAAAAACCAACACACACCTGCCCAAACCTCCTTAACTCAAAAAAGGCATAAGGTAGCAACATTTGCATTTCTACTCTGACTGTTTTGGGAAAGATTAATCTACTAATGGTGCTGTCCATAACTCATGTATTTTTGAAAGCATTAGGAATGAATCAACTGTGTATGGAGTTTTAGGTCTTACAAAAATATAGTTTTGTCAGACTTCTTTGGAGGTCTAGGTAAGTTATTTTATAAAGAACATCATAAATACACTCCAATATAGAGAAGAATAACTTGATGAGACCTTTTTCTTTCTTTAGCTTAAGTTTTTTTAAAAGATGCTTTAAATAGAGGCCAATTTGTATGTATCTCATCTCCTCACCCTCTCTCTCCTGTATGCCCCTATCTTTTGTGAGGATGACAAAAGCTGCACCGACCACAACCACCACCTCTTAAGACCCAGTCTTGGGGTTCAAAGATTTGCAGGCCTAGTTGGGAAACTCCTCCTCCATCTCTTCCAAGAGAGAGTCGAAGAGATGCTCCAATTATTAACAGTATGTACTGACTGCACGCTGATATCTAAAGACTTTCAGTCTGGCTGGAATTTTTTTTTTTTTAAAACTATTACTATGAGGGACAACCAAGTTTCCTCTACAGAGTAAAATATGATTCTAAAGATGCAGGTTAAGGAATATTAGGTCCTTTGTAGAAGACAGATGATTGCATTTAGACAAACACCTGGATTACATTCTCATTTTCATCTTACAGGCCAGTTAGGAAAATGGTAAAATGACCAAAAAAAAGGAAAAAGGTTAATACCCAAGAATCATTGGAGATGGCTTGGAAAGCAAGCAAAATTATACATAATATTATAAATAATGTACATGCCTAATTCCACCCACTGGGCTGAAATTGCAGTACATTTCAAAGGACTCAAAAAGTGCAGTTGTTTAAAATCCAGACACTAGTCTGAACATTTTACTGTAATTTTAACATTTACTTTTAGACTAGCTACTAGACTGGAGATATGGAAACTATGTTTGCTACTTCAAAAAACATAATGAGTTTCTACTGCATCCTGCACACATATTTTGTTGTGTCTTATGAACTGAACAGGATGATAGACATGTTTGTCAGGTTTTTTCTAAGGCAAGAAAACAGCAATAAAGAAAACTGTCATTTTTCCTATTGTGACAAATTCAAGGTTTCATAACATCAGTTTGAAATAATAAAAAAAGAAATCGAGTACCCAAAGCACCAAATCCAAATAAGAACATACTATATTACTTTCAAAATTATCCTCCTTATAAACTGTTGCCAATTAAACCTCAATAAATTTGCTAACTTCAGAAACAAGAAAAAAAACATTTCAGCATTGCTTATTTGTGCATTTACACATTTTTTGTCTAAAAAGTTAATTTGTAATTATTGTGAGTTTCATAGCAACTTGGAGGTAAAACACAGAGGCAGCTTTGTACCTCTTTGTAAATACCCTTTTCCAGACACAGCATCTGTTGCTGTAGCTAAGCCCTAAATACATATGTATTTTCAGGTAATGTTTTCTCATCCATAGCAAGGCTTAATGTGTTTTCATGTTTCCAATCTCTCATATTATTTAAAATACCAGATGATTGCATTACTAATCTTGCAGTTAACAACTGGTCTTCCTACCCTTTGTGAACACAAAAGCTACGTGTCTATTCTTGCAAATAGCCTCCTGCTAATCTCATCCAAACTTCTCACAGATGGTGCTGCTCATTTTGCTCTCTCATTGAATATCTTAAAATAAATAAATAAAACAGTAATAGGAACTTGCAATGTGATTATTAGCACTTAATAGCCTTAAAATGTATTTTCCTTCCTACAGAGAATGTAAAAGTCTGTTCTGTAATGAACAACAAAGGAAGTGTAATGAAGGTACGAGCAAGGAAGGAGTTTCCAGAGGCACTTGGTACCTACAACAGATATCCACTCGATTCAACACCCATTTGCTCAGTCTCACATTAAGCACTTCTCGGCACAATACAGGAGTCAGTTCAGACGGCTTTCGCGAGGGCTTCTTCTCGGCCCTGTTCCCTGGGTCCCAGCCATCTCTCTAAATGTAATTATTCCCGATGCCACCTGGAATACTGAACAGACATGAGCAGCCTCCTACCACCTGCAAATGTTCAGTTGCTTTCCGAGCCATCCCGGGACCTTTTTCCAGACACTGACTCTGCTCCCACTGGGTGACCCTGAGGGCACCGCATCACCTGGCCAGCACGCCAAACACATCAACCTGTTATTACCTGTCCAAGACCACATGAGGCAAGGCCACCCTTTAGTCCCTCCTCTGTGGGGTATGGAGAGTACATCACCTGCACAACAAGGTGAGTGACCACTGTCACTCCCAAATGGAAGTTTAGTAAGTACTATTTTCTCTCCATTATTGTGGGTAGAACATTATGTCCTCATAAAAAATGGCAGTGCAAAATTCAAGTTCACACTGGTCAGCCAATTTATATTATAAATTAGTTATGCTAAAATGTTTTAAAACTTCAAGACAGCTCAGATAGTTTTGGGTCTGTTTCAAGGAGAATTATGCAACCTCCTACAAGGAGAAAACAGTTTCAAGGTCTGCATTATACTTTCCAAACATTAGAAGGCATTTAAAAGGAGCACAAACTATAAGCACTGCAGGTAAAGCACAGCAAAAAAAATGTTCACAATTTGCTGAGCATCAGTATGTTTAGATATATCTGGTAGTCTCTGTGTAGCAATTTATGCTACAGCAGCCGCAGCATAGAAACTGCTTTTGTATCCAATTTAAAAACATGAATGTTCCATCCCTACCCTAGAGCTTAAAGACAATTTACAGAAGTAGGGCAGTATGAAGTATTGCTACAATAAATTGTTGTTTTACTTCCCTTTTATAGCAAAAATTAGGGGAACACTGCAACTGTTGTCAAGTCTTAAAATATGTTTGCAATAAAATAAAAGCCATTGGGTTTCTTTAATTTCAATGGTTTTCTTCATTATTCAAAGGCTTCTTTAAATCTTTCATAGATTCAGATGTGATTTTTTAAAAGAAACATATAATCCTTCAGAAATTAATCGAAGTCTCTGGCTACTGCAGAAGTGGGCACTGGTGATCCTTCTGTGTTTTCCTCATGGAAGGAGAAGGTATTTTAATCCTTAGAATATTGCTTATTTCTTCAATTACATCAGCAGAAGTTTGAATGGATTATGAAATGTTTTCATGCTATTATTCTCCTAAAATCCCATTTGTAAGTAGACACCATGAATTAATTTGGAATCCATCCTGGTTGCTGGAGATTTGCGTTTACTCTTCACTTAGACAAGAATGATGTGTCTGGTTCCTAGAAAGCTGTGATGTCTCTCATCACATGAGGCTTTCTTGGTGATGAGCAAGGAACCAAGATACACTGAGCCAAGAACAATTGCTTTCGTGACTGTTTCCAGTGAATGAAAGGAATTAAATAAATGTTAAATAATACGTAAATATGTTGGGCTAAATCTTTTCCTGACCTCCTTACTATCCTCTGCTTAATAAGAAAAACACAGAGTGGGTCTAAAACGTCCAGGCTAGACTTTTTAAGCAATAAGCAGCTTTTCATTGCATGATCAGTCCCTCTGAAAGCAATAGAAATACCAGAATACAGGAATGAGGTTGCCAAAGTTCAAACTCAGACTCTCTAGGGAACAGCACCCTGGATTTAAGCAGCCTGCCTTTGCTGCCTTGGGCATTCCACAGACACCAGGTGATTGCTGTAGAAAGGAAGGAATTTCCCCCTTTGGCATGAAAATATGTACATGCAATTACAAATTCATCTGCTGCTTTTTGTATGATGATAAGGAATAGACAGAAGATATTTTCAAGCTGTGTAAAGTAAAATAATGGAGGGACTTAGGAGTCTGAGAGTGGATTTAATTACCCTATAACAACCCTATAACTCCTTCAGCTTACACCCAGAATCACTCCACAAAGAGCCAAGGAGAGAGATGTCTCTTCCATGGTCTGCAAACTCCAAGCCAAACGGTCCTTATCTAAACAGGAAATTCAAGTCTACATGGGGGCAAGCATAACTTTAAAAAATTCCACATCACGGAGCTGTTGATGTCCTTGTGTGAAGCACTTGAAGGTATGAGTTTTAAATGGAAGGAAAGGAAGAAAAAAGGAAAGAAAATAAAAAATGAGTATAGGAGCCGAGAGATATTTGGATTTTAGTGAAGCATTTGACACTGTCTCATGAAATCTTAATTGAAAAATTAATTCAAGTCAGCTTGGCTGGAGACAATTGTGTGTGGATTGAATACTGGCTAAAAGACAAGTGAAAAAATACGATAAACAGCTGTGCAACAAGATGGTTGGAAATGTCCAGTGGGGTAACACACACTGATTGTTGGTCTGGGTTTACTTTGTGCTACATCATTAATGAAGATACAAAGACATAAATAAAATCTTAATGGAATGCACAGATTATGCTCATTGCAGAGGATTTGAGATGTAAATAAGGAGACTGATAGGGACTGATAAGGGACTGATAAGAAACATGGGTGAAACACAGACAAAAATATTCACCACGTGAAGAAAAATAGTTTACTGCAAACAAGAAAACCATAAAACATAGAGCAAATCAGAAGAGGAACCACTGGAATAAACACTGCAGGAGACAAAACAGTGCTGATAGATAAGCAAGTTAGAGAATGTTAGATTTGTTAGAAATACTAGAAATGCTGTCTATATGTGATGTGAGACTGCTTTCAGACGTGTTTCTTCTCTGGCTGTATTCTTTTCCCAGGTCTTTCATTGATAAAATTATTGAAAATACTGAAGACCATTAGTAAATTCATTTGCATGTGCCCACTCATTCACATAGCAAAGAAGTCAATTCAAAAATATTAAGTAAGAAGCAAATGTAAAAAGCTGACCTGTGTGGGCTAACACAGGTCATGATAGTGGAGGTGGCGATTTCTGTTCATCAGTTTCTGCCATTTCCCACACCCTCTCTATTCTGGTTCCCAGTTCACTACTGAATATAGGAAACAGACAAATATTAGACAAGAAATAAGGAAGTAATTTCTCTTTCAGTGTAAAAGAGACAATTTAAAATACAGATAAGTATTTGTAAACTTACAAAACACCAATTCTTACTTGGTATAGATGATCACAAGATCATGCATTTTGATTTTAGATTGACTATTTACACTAGTGGAGGATTTGTACCCATCAGGTTTCACTATGTGTTCAATTATAGGACTTCACTCATAGTACCATTTTCAGTGATCAGCAGCAGACTTAGGTGACATTAAGCCACTATTTTTAAGTTTTACCCACTACTACAGTCTGTGGTAAAACACACTGACAAATAGTTTCTGACCTTTTCTCTCAGGAGTCTATTTTGATTTGATAATAATGTAAAATAAATTGTGGGTTAAAGAATCCTGGCTTGCCCTGTCTAAGTGTAAATCACATATATTTTAATATAATCAAACATGTTTTGTACATCTGCGATGTCATATATCTATGTTTAGAAAATCAACATATCCTGCACTGCAGAAACAAGGATCATCAATAACTGCTGAATATAAAGCGTTAGAGCAATGCTGCAAGAAAGAGCAAGGAGACCACACCTCAAGGAACAGGCAGGACGGGAAGGGGAAAAAGCAGGGAAGGGGTGGCCTGTGTCCCTGCAGCAATTACTGGAATGATCTGCTCAATTATGCAGCCTAGTTTCCAAACACATAATGAAAATTGGAATTGTTCTGAAAAAGAATGGTAGGATGTCTGGAAAGCCTATTTTTTAGAAAGTAAGTTTCAAAACGGAATGTACTTTCTTTATTTAGATGACATTCTTGACTTGAAATCAAGGAAGCACTGTTGTGAAAAATCACCAAATAGTAAGTTATTAAAACCAATGAATGTTCTGATGCCTACGCAAACTATGACACTATCATTGACATCAAGGGACTCTTGCTAGGTTAGTTGTGCTTGTAGTTTATCCTCAGGTAATTTCAGTCAGTGACTGCTCGGATTTGTGCTTGTCTAAAAATACATTCAGAATCAGACCCAATTCACACTCAAATGAAATTCAGGCTTGGATACATGCACAAATTATAAATACCTGAAATGAAGCAGATTAATGAAGAATTAACTCAAAATGAAAGGGAAAAATACATAAACCATAGACTGTAAAATGTTCTGACATTCTTCAAAAGTGAAATTTTGTATTTCTGCACACTTTTATTACGCACTTAAAACGATGAATATGTTTTATCCCTTGCCAGGTTTGTTCTTCTTCTTGGAAAACATTTATTCTATTTCTCGTTTACCCTGAATTTACAACTAATGTGACTGTTTTTGTTGAGCAAAAACAACCTTGACTCGTAATAGGCAATGTGTTGGCATGCCAAAATATCTTGTGTAAAAACATAACGTGAACACAGTTCTCAGAATTAAGCTAGTTAATAATTACTATATAAACAGGTCAAGGATCAAAAATACCAGCAAAATCTGTTGAAGTACACATAGATTATATTTCCAAGTTACAATACTGAAAGCCAGAGCTACCTTAATGTCTACAGAATAAGCCCAATAAGCATAGGTGAAATATCATTGTCTCAGTGAACATTTTTCCCAGAGTAATAATCAGGATAAGTAACACCAGCTTCTATACAGTAACACACTGTTGGCACTAGTGAAGTATTTCTTGTGTGCAATAAAGTTTATAAATTACATAAACCAAGCCATGTTCTCTTAAACACTGTAGAAATAAACAGAATCCCCAACTCAGAAACTCCAGTCTGCATTTCTAGTGACTTTCTCAGCCTAAACCCCATTCTCCTGGTCCAGCTTCCCTCTGAGAGCTCAGCAATCACACCCACGCACCAACCTCACTCAGGACTCTGCTCCTGAGACTCCTTTGGTGCCCCCTGGCTCTTTTCAGCACATCACTGAAAGCTCAAAAGATATTTTTACACCCAAAACATACATACCTTTAAATAGAAATCCCTGACGGGATGTGCTGGTAGCGAACAGGATCATCCCTGAGCAGGAAATGTCACGGGTGGGCACGGCCAGAGTCTGCGCAGCAGAACCCTGCGCGCAGGATGCAGCTCTTGCTACAGCCAAGCACGAGCTCACAGGGCAAGGGCAGGAGCCGTCTGCTTCAGCTGGGCTGCACGAAGGGTCCCGGAACATCTGGAGCCAAACGAGACCTGGCAGCACAGCTCTGAAACCGGAAAACAAGCTGGTAGCACCTAGGTCGAAGCATCCCTCTCCTTCTAAAAGCTCATAGTCTGGGTCACACCACCTGTTAGCACCAACATTTCTGGTGTTACCAGTTCACCATTAGCATTACCCTAATTGGCTAATTGGTGTGGCTGTGCTTGCTTCTGCTGCAAACACCCATTTGTAGTTTGCCACTGAATAAAGAGTGGCCCCAGTCTCTTCAGTTTAGGACATGATCGTATTTCATAGAAACATCTGGTTGGAAACGACCTCTGAGATCACTGAGTCAAACCGTACCTGTCCACTACTAAAGCATAAGGCATTTAATGTTTCCCTTTGTGGATTCAAGAGCATAATAACATGCTCTTTAACTTGGGAATGTTTGTGAGAGCAGCTGGAGCAGGGCAAATGCTATCTGCAGCTTAACTTCCCTTACGCTGTTTTAAATGGCCAAAACTCAGGACACAAATGGTTCAGATTAAAGAGTTTATAATGCAGATGGCAAATCCATGCAGGACTAAGGATAAAGGAAGTTACAATGTGAGACTGACCATGTTGCAGGTTCCCTGAGGTCTGAACAGTGAAGTCTCTGCTACTTGAATTATTTTTTAGATGCTTTATTTTGGAGTAAAAATGGGAGGGGGTTTATTCAATTGAAATAGTCATAGAAAATACTACTTTAAACCAAAACAAAATTGAAACTACCAACAACAGTTTTCTTTTTCATAGGAAAATTTCAAGTGGAAAAGAAAGCAGCTCAATGTCACAGCTGCCAGCTGACCAGAAGGCAGAGCCCTTTCTCAGTCCCAAGCACTGAATTAACATCCCAAGCCCATACAGCCAAGTGACACCAGACACAAAAATTGAATAAGTTGGATAGCTACCCTAATGTTATACTAGATTTTAATGCTTGATTTCTAATAAAAGCAATGTGGAATCTATACCATTGCACTCAAATGACAAATCAACCCTGTGAGTTAAAATTGCAAAATGTTAAAGAAAAAAAATTAAATCTAAGTGTAGTTGTTCTAAATTTTGACAGATTTTCAAAACAAACAAAAACCTCTAGTCCTATCAGCACCTATAAAAATACACTGTAATAGGCAAAGGTCGCAGCAAAGTGGGAAATGCACAGATGTGTAAACAAAGCCAAGCAGAAATGTATGTGTTTCCTTCAGCTGTTTGCCAAAGTGTCATTACTTCAGCACATTATTTATATCATAAGTGGTGTATCTTCTGAGTCATGTGATGCTCTTGGCTCCTTAATCTGATGTTTATCTGACAGCAGGTAAACCAGCAATTGTGGATATAAGTAGTTTGCCTACTTGGTAGTCATTTCTTGGCCTGAGAAAGCTCTTTTATTCAAAGAAAGAAGCAGCAAGACGGGAAAATCAGCTTTTCAGGTTGGTCTTTTCTGCTTCCTTTTCAGGAAAAATAATGTTAAAAGCGGGAGAGGTGGAAGTGTTGATTTGATCAGATATTTGAGTAGATAAACAAATCCGTGCTGCTTCCCCCCACCCCCCCCCAATTTCTCTATTAACTTATTACCAGTGCCATGGGTCTGTTTTAATGGGTAAATGTTGAGAGTGGCATCAGCTGCACCCATCGGCTCTGGGAGCCTTGGTGTCCTTTAGCCCTCATCTCCTGACCATCCCCTCTGTGGCTGCTGGTCACGTAGGAATTGCCGCTGGCACCAGACTGAAACAGCTGCAGGGAGTTCAAAACTGCAGCCAGCCCTGGAAATCCCAAAGTCTGGTTCTGGGAAAGTGAACTGAATTGCACCCAAATCCTGGATGAGACTCCCAGTCCTACCTCGCCCTGCATGCAGGGGATGGGTGAAAAATGTTAAGCAGGAAACTGGGTGTCCTCCATTATGGTAATTCCTGAAAGGAATTAACTAATTGCTGATGGCTAAAAGTGGCATATTGTTGGTCCTTTCTATACTCTTTATTGCTGAAAATGTAAAATATGCTGTAGGAGAATTAATAAGCAGTTAAACGTATTGCATTACTATTACTTTTGTGGAAACACCCTTGTGCAAAGGGGACTGGTGTTCGGGAGGGGGAAAAAACATCACCTAAATCTATCATGGCCAAAGAAATAAAGATCAGCCTTAAAATTGCACAGTAATATTGGAGTGAAGATTAGTGCTGGATTGAGCAAACTGAATGAGATAAAATTATGCATCAGTGTGGAACGAAACTGCATGTAGTCTTTTCTCTTTAAAGTGCTAGCAGGACATCAAGGTGGAATTAAAATCTTTTAAATGTCAGTTGCTTGCATCTCCTCCATTCCCATGGGAATTTTCCAATCATCAAAAATCCAGCCATAATAAATGCACTTAAAATTACACCACAGTTTGTAGCTATTTCTCTCTAACTGATAATGCTGTCGGACGTCTTTTGCTTTTGTGCAAAGCATGTTATAAACAGAAGAAACAGAGCAAACTCTTCTCAGTTAATTTCCTGCTACTCCACTGGCACAGAACTGTTGGCAATAAGGTTGATACTTCAAATGTATTTTTCTTTGCACTGCAGTTTAGATTAGCAAAACTCAGTCACTGAAGTTTACCATCACTTGGTGGTGCCTTTGCAAAGGTCTGTTTGCTTCTGCTGGGCAGGCTGGGGGTACTTGCTGGGCTGGGGAAGCTCCTCCTGCGTGAGGAAGCTGGTTGCAGCAAATTCTTGGTCACAGCTCATCAAGGCACTGCTGATATCCTGGAGCTTTCACAGTTACAAATTACAGTTATTAATGTAACATGCCTGACAGCTCGCTGCTGGAAGCTGAGCACTGAGGAGTGGCTACTCGTTCTTCTTCAGCTTCCTCACCATACACGAGTCGTGCTCCCCTTCTTTTTCTCTCCCAGCTGACCCCAAGGCCACCTGCAGGGAGGAGAGGGCTGTGGCTTGACTGAGGGTAATCATTAGCTGATAGAGTGGTGAGGTCAGCGCTGTGGGTAACTCAGCTGATTAACACGTGTGATCTTGCAGCAGTGCTTAGTTAAATCTTTGCATTCTTCCTCCTGAGATTAATCTCATTTTATACATTTTCTTCTGGACAATCAGGGTGTGTGTGTTCTGGCCTTTGGATGCTGGAGGAGTCAGACTGGTCTGCCAGACTGCCCCAGGATCCCTGGGCTCTACAGACTCTGCATAAACACCTCTGCACTTCTACCATAACTAACATACTTGTTTTAGTGAGCAGTAACAGTAAATTATTACATTTCTCTGAAAAATCAGCTCCCTAGGCTTTCCCAGTTGTAAAACCTTTGAGAAAGGCTTTTCTTCCCTTTCTAGCTCTGTTTTTCTCTGCCAGAAGTGTGACTGTTACACAGCAATTTTCCTTCTATGTTTTTAAAGTGACTGATATGAATTTGGATATCTTTTCCCCTGAAAATCCTCTCAGTCAATATGGAATTACACAAAGCAGCTTTCCAAAGAGAAAAATTACCTGGAGAAGTTTCCACTGCGAGGTGTAAGTGTGTGCTGCAGAGAGGGAACAGAGTGCAGTCAGAAGGAAAGCAGAAAGAAGAGCCTGGTCCCCAGTTCCTCCTGTCTCAGTGCCATGCAGAGAAGCTGCGTTTTTAGACCAGCTCGTGCTGGTGCTGAATTCCCATGCCACTTACAAATAATGGACAAAATAGGTTTTGGTACTCCCTCCAGGGCATCCCAGCCCTATTTTGCACTCCCCCACCCTGATCTCATTCCCTTTGCTTCTTTATCCATGTTCCCAGAGTTTCGCTGATTCAAGAAAAGGTGTTCCCTCATTTCTCTCAACCAAAACAGAACAGGGTTGATAAGCCCAGAGGGAAGAACAGGCACTGGGGCTCCTGAAACCAAGCAAGAAACACAGAAGGAACGACTCTGGACAGTCCCATGGCCCTTCATTTCTGTATAGAAGAAATACTTCCCAGAAAGGATTTGAAAAACTGTGTCACTTTTGATGGACTGGTCTCTACCAGCCCAACTTCAGAGAAACAAGAGGAATTTTTAGAATGGCGATGGGGCTGCAGAAGAAAAAGTCCAGATCTGTTTTCAAATAAGTACATGGTTCTGCAAAGCTGAAAACATTGTGGGTTCAGTTTTTCAAATAAGGCTGCACCAACAGTTGCCAGCACAGTTGCCAGCTTAGTGCTGCTCTTGATGGCTTCTCGACCCAAGGCAGCGAGCTGAGCCCTCTGCAGTTCAGGGCAGCCAAGGAGACGTGGCAGAGCAGTCAGAAACAGAAAGCAGAACTTACATCCTATGGAACTTCCCAGTGTTCCTGCTTTTGTGTTCGTCTCAAATGATCATGCAAGCTTATCCGGTCTTGTAATGTCAAATCAAACCTAGTCGTGCACTCAGGGACAAGCAGGAGAATGTGGCTGCTCTGGTTTATCCAGGGTATCTTCATTGGAATAAGACACAAAATATGAAAAATTTATGTACTTTCCAATAACGATGCCTATATTTCTGATTCCTCTCTTCAAGAGTGATGCTTTCAAATAGTGACAGGGTGGACAAGGTTTACTTGGGATGATGAGGGGAAAGTAAATTCTTTCCTATTCCCCAAAATCCTGATAGACTGAAACAGGTTGGCTCACCTTAGAAAAATGGTGCAGCTGATGCAGGTGCTTCCTTCTCATAAATTTAACCACAAGGAAATACCCAAGAGGAGTAAATGTAATAGGAAATTGTAACATTCATAATAAAATTAAGTTTGTACACATTTATGCTGGAAATGGGAGTAGGATTTCTAAAAACAACTAATTGAGATTGTTAAATGTTCTTCCAGTAGGAATAAAGTGGGCAAGAAACTACAAGATTATGCTTAATTAAGAAATAAGTGAAATAATATGTAATTATTATAACAGTAGAGGTCTGGACATGATAAGAAGAATTTTGCTGGGAAAAAAAAAGGGAACATGTTCAGAAGGAAAGAACATGGGCAGAAGCTATCAGCCTGCTCCAGAAAACAGATACTTTGGGGATTATTGCGGTTAGCAGACCTTCTAGCTTAATTAAACTGTGTTCTTATCGGCTAAGTAACACTGAGGAATGTATAGAAACTGAGATGCTACATTTCAAACAAAATAAACCACTATCCTCAGCCTTACTTTAATCGATATATTTGAGAAAAAGAGAAAGAAAAAGGAGATAGTGAAAAATTCATATTTAAAAATATTGTGAACATAAATTTTTTACTTTTTGCAGATATCCTTGCCAATGCAGATCAGGGGCAATTTCTGAGTTCCTTTCTAGGTGGATACCAACTGTTGAGTTCCATCAGTTCCCCTACAGGGAGCACCAAGATTCCACGACTGCTAATCTTGCATTGTGAATAGAAGGTGGATGCTTTGCATGTGCTACACACAACCTGAAATGAAATACAATTATTGACTTCAGTTCTACATTATTCTCAAAAGGGTAAATGTACTGTGTAAGCTGGGAAGGCTTCCAATCACATTTTTAGAGAAATGAGATATTTTAGGTGGCCTACACTAGGCAGCATTATTCATAATGCAAATGAAAATATTACATAGTCACATATATCAATAAAGCATTGGCATAAGGCAGCTGATTTTCTGAGATCAGTGCTTCATCAGCTGACAGTGGAAATTAAATGTTCAGCTTTGTTTTCTTCCAATTCCTCCTGCTGTAATGCCTAACTACGAAATATACCATGAAGACATCTTTTTGGCTGAAGGGACTGTTAATCAATTTATGTTCTGAATTATGGGTATTCATTGTACTTAATATTTTTGTCTTGATATATGTGCAGAGGATAATTGAGTCAGATTTCTCTAATCAGTGTGACCATGGCAGCTTTTCAACTTTTGAGATGTTGCATAGTTGAAAGACTTTTGCTAATTTTGCTGGTCAGAAGAGGAGTAGAACCATGTGTGAAACTGCTCTTACACTTTTCAAAGTTCTTGTTGCCTAGAAGACATTTCTGCTGTGCTTCTGAATGTTTTCCGTGTTTTCTACGGTGTGATTGAAACTGAATTAAAAAACAAGAGGATGTGAAATAAACCCAAGTTTTTAATTGGACTTTATCTTTTTGCTAGCAGTTGCTCACAACACATTAACCATTTTTGGCTTCTCACCTACTGGAAAGTGAGTTGTATACCCTGTACTTCACGCTGAACTTCCACTTACATCCGTGGTGTCTTAAACCTTTGAGATGGATTTAAAGAATGTTTTTGATGCTGAATGCCATTCGCTCAGATATAATAGCAGTGTTTTTCAGAGCATCAGCATCGTTCCCACTTTTTTTTCCAATGTACAAGGGGAAAAGTATGTTTTATCTGGCTTGCAGAGCTTCAGAGTCACTGAATGTTTTAAAAGAAAAGTTGTCTTTTTTCTGATTTATGAGCAATCACAAGTAACACTGCTTCTGCCCTCGGTACATTTCTACTGAAGCGTAACCGCACCGAGGTCAAGGTTCCTCTCTGTGTGCCCTGATAGCCTTGTGGGTGCTGTTACAACTTAAGACGTACGAACTCTGGAGCCTGATCTAAACCAAGTACAGGTTTTTATTGCAATAGAGAAGGGCAGATTATTTGCTGAGTAAGCTACTACTTTTTTGCATTATGCTTGGCATTTAAAGCGACAAAAATCCATCTCAGCAGCAAGTCTTGGGGCACTCCATATAACCTCTCTATATGTCAGGAATTAGTTCTTTTTTTTCTTCTCTTTCGTTTTCTCTATCTCATGTATAGTTTTTAATCCATTGCAGAAAGTTCCATCTTAATCTATGGTTTTCAAATTTCAATAATGGGCTTTGGTGATGGATTGTGTTATAAGCCTTCTAAAAATACAGCTGAATGATCTCTTCAGGTTTACTTTTATTCTTTGTTACTCTTTTTTGCTGGCATTGAACAGATCCACAGGCAAGATTGTCAGCTTTTCCAAACAGTGAGTGCATGTGGGGAGTGAGGGTGGTAGGTGAATATTCTGGTGTTCACTCCACCTAAAACACTGGACTTGACACACGAGTAGTTGCTCCTCAATAATTTAGACAGAAGGAAATCTGAAAATGTCCAGCTTCTTTCTGAAGGGACAGATTCACATCTTAGCTGAATGGACTTACAGAAGTAGGCTGTGAGAGTCCTGCTGGGATTGTCAGTTGCTAAAAATCTGGTTGCATTCTTTGGGAGAGTATTTAGGGAAAGAGAGTAGCTGTGCAGTGTGTCATCTGCAATAAACGGGTGATCCACAACTTGAGCTGTGTTTCCTGTGTTACAGCAAGTCCTGATCTGTGTATTCCCTCTGAGGTGCGTGAAAGAAGAAGAGCTTTTCCCCCTCTTCTTTTTAAGCAGAACTAAAAGATGTTTTTCTTGGGGTACTTTAGAGGAAGATACAAGACAGCATGTGTTGCATCAGTGGAGGAGGAATATACACAGGGCAGGAAGGCTACTCCAGCACCAAGTAAAAGCTGAAGGGTAAATGCAGAACTGTCTTAAAAGGTTTAGAATATTAAGAAGAGAATACACAGTCAAAATTTTAGTGATGTAGAAGCTAAAATTCAATTAAATCATCTCCAGATGTGGCTCTGAGTTATCTTGTCTAGGTTAAAAGTTTGGGATCCTCGTGCAGTTTTTTTGTTGTGTCATGGTCTTGTCCCTCGTGTCACAAACCCCTAAAACTGGTCTTATCTAAAAATCAGGTTTTATGAGGGAAAGTAGGAGGAACCAGCCCTGAATCTTACCCCAGTTTTCTTCATGCTGTCCTGCGTACGACGAGCAGGCAGTGGGTTCTAAAGTGAACGGAAAGGAACCGTTTTTCACAGCTCATGTACTACACAATGAATCTTGTCTCCAGAGCTTCGGAATGCCAAATGTTTACAGGGCTGCAAAAAGTGCTTGGAAAAAACTCAAGGAAGGAAAACCTCTATATGGTAATAAGATACAAAGACATGATCTCTTCTTGAGACTCAGTTTTTTGCTGGCTGGGGAGTTTTACATGTATCATTACATGTTTAGCCCACTCTTCTGCTTGACTTTTGGCAAATTTCCCCGCACTTGTTGATTTTCCTCTGGTCAGACTCAGCGTGGGCGTTCTCACACATTCTTCTTATGTAAAATTTCTGTTATTTATTGGAAGATGTTACTACTTTCCTGCAGCTAACATTTCTTTAGTCATACATTGTGGAGAAGTAATTTTGAGTCCCACCACTGTCTGAGGTGATCAGTTCTGTAGGAAAAAAATCTACTCAGTTTAGTGGTGATTTACTTAGAAGCTGTGTAATGGGGAATCTGAAAGAATTAAATGTATTTAGAAAACAGCAAGAAAAGGAAAAGCTTAGGTATAAACTATCAAAAACTGGAATCGGAAAGATATTCTGAAAAAATAATAGATTAGTCCAGCATAGCAGAGACACTCATAATATTTAAAGGGTCAGTCTGGTGCAAGCAGCATTGAGGTTCCAACTGCAAATGGACTTACTCATAGTGTCCTCTAAGCTCTCTGCACAGTGCACTTCTGGTTTTTGAAACAGCTTATAGTTTTGAGAAACTGAAACAGTCTGTGCTGGGGTGAAGAATACAAAGATGAAAGCAAGCTGCAGTGATGAACATTAATGCACGGTTCATTGGAAACTGCTCTGAGTGTAACATCAGTTCTCAGATCAGCTTTGCAGTGTTTGAATCCTGAACCTGTGCAGATGAATTATTTATTTTTGCACACTGCCAGTGTTTAAGCCAAAGTCCTATGAAAAATACTGAGCTGCATAATCAAGGGGAAAATGAATCCGGGAGACTTGTTTTCTTTCTAGTTTTCTAGGATTTTAGAGTCTTCCCAGACAAACAACAGCTCCCAGACGAGCAGGGTGGCACAGCAGCGCAGCTCTGCGATGATGAACATTGCTTAAGGGCAACAGCACAGCCTGGTGGTTTATGGTTATTCTGATGCATCAGATCAGGTATCTGCACAAGAAAACACAGGACTTTCCTGTCTCCAGAAACCAACTCACTGTCTGTACAGAACTGAAGCTGGTTTTCATTAATTCATTTGTAAGATATCATTTTACCAGAGGTTTTCAGAATAAATAGAAAAACATAGACTGCAAGGGCATATGCAAAAAGATAAATTAATAGGTCTCTTCCTTCCCAGCATCTATGAAACCTTGAGGCACCGTTGGGATGAGCTATTTCATGTGGTTTTGTGCTGTATATGTCTGAATTTTTGTTCCAAGATAGCTAGAGGCGTGTAACTAAAAAGAAGAGCTTGCACTATGCACTGTGCAAAAACTGAGAAAAAAACCCAAGGAAACTGTGTGCAGAAAAAAATACCAGTTTGTCTTGCTTGCTTTTTCTATTATGACAAAGCCAAGCAAAGTATACAATACATTTACATAGACTGAATATTCAAACACCAATAATAATATTTGCTGACTTCCTTCCGTGTCTTCAGGATATGTGGAGTTGGTCAGAGTGTATCTTCAGATGTGGCAGGGAAATAAAGTGGGTGCCAAATGTGCTCTGACAGAATTTTTAAAAAAAAATAATTACGTTTTCTATTTTGCTTGATTCTGAAGAACGGGTTATGTTATTACTAGCAATGCAGCTGGCACTGGTGTCGATGCTGAACAAAATCCTTGCAAACTACACAATCAGTTTATTTACTAGTTTACTGCCTGTCCAGTGTTGGGCTTGGTCCTGAGACTGCACACCTTTTTCATCTTCAGGCTGTGTCCAAAACCCAGACTCCTCAGTCTTGTTTAACTGGATAGAAAGAACTTTTTTTCAATCTGTGTGGGTCTGGACCTGTGGGAAAACGTATCTTAAGAGACATTGCAAAGGCATCGAAAGACTGAAGTTCTTTGAGCACAATTTTTATGCGGTAAAGATTGCTATAGGATTGTCATCACAAGTAACTGTTAAGACTTCTTGTTACTTCATATTTGTACTTTAGTTCTTTTGATGGCTGAAGTATGACTGACTATCTTGGTTCAAGAAAGGACTTTAGTCCACGTGGAATTATGATTAAAGCATTTAAACTTACATTTAAGTTTTATTTATTGTATTGAGATTGAATATATATGAAATATATAGTGTGCTGAAATTTATAAAAACGTGTATATTCTACTTTAGTTTATTATAGATGAATATCATAGAGAATTTTGTTACATAAACAGAATTAAATACTCTGCAAACCAGTGAAGGTATTTTTGAGAAACTCTGCAAAGAATTTTGGAGAAAGGTGCAATGGAAAAATAATGAAAGAAGATAAATAAGTATTTGCTGTTCCTTGAGTGCTGAATTGGAGGACAACATGGTCAAAGACCTTTGTTCACAACATGTCCCCAAAGGCCACTGAAGTACAGGGAGGGGATGTGCTTCTCACATCCTTGCATCCTGCCGGAACAGATGCTGGAAGCATGTTCAGTTCTGCCCCAGCTGGCCATAACCACGAAGAGAAGACAAATGCATCTGCAATGAAAAGCCTTTGTACCAGCATCCCACACATCCTGCTTCACAGTGGAGAAGGACCAGAATATTCTTCATCTTGCTAAAAATTATTGGTGAGCACAGTGATATCAGATGTACCTCCTTAATATGTTTTCTTTTCATCACCCACTAATTCTGATATATTTTTGCTTTGCTTACAGAGTAAGTGAGAATATTGGTCACTGGATGGAGAGCCCCAAAGCAATTGAGTTGAGATGACTTGTGTCCATCAGCCCCTGCTGCTGTGACTGCTTTGTGTGTCTGGGGCACAGTGGGCACTCATGGCACTGCTGACACAAACAGAACTCCACTTGCTTCTCCCACTGTTTGTTAAAGTTGTTTCATATTTTCAAGTTAGCAAAAAGAATTTGTCAGCAACAACTTAAAGTACATCTTGGGGAACACCTGCCAATCAAGCAGGTACTTAGAGGATAAGCAAGTACACAGTCTTCATGCTTGGGTGAGAGAAAGCTCTTCTTTTCCCATGTTCAAAGGAGGGAACACAGAGAAAGCCTGCATTGTTTCCACAGTGTCATTCATGCCACCAAAGTGAATATTGTATCAGCATTTAGAGTACATTTAGAGGGTGAATCATCTTTTACCCAGAGGAGTATGAATTCCGTAGCACAAATTCAATGTGTTCCCATATGTGTCCACCAAGTTGTGTTCTCATTGCTACAAATTTTGTATTAAATTATATAGGTCAGATTAATATTGGAAAGCAAGAAGATAAACACAATTTTTGGCTCATGTACATGTCCGTGTTTACTGTAAAATGGCTTGCTTCCTAAATTAAACTGACGCGAGCAGTCTGCCAGTAAAATGAGTGGCAATATTTTTTGCTATATTTTTTAAACTCTGGATGTAACGCTCAGTCGCCAAACCAAGAATGGGTGGACGCCTGGAAAATGAAAATTCAGTTTAGTCTTAGCATAAACTGGATCTGCGGAGGCTCAGGTTTGAAATTTTGTAATTTTCCTTTGAATTAAATAATATTTTGAGTCTTTGCCTAATGTTTTTACAATAGACTGTTGCATATATGGGTAACCCTCTTTGGCACTGTTACACATTTAGAGCTGCTTGGGCTGGTGTATCGATACCCATGATCCGGTGATTAAAGACCACCTAATAGCACGCGTTGTCAGGATATGAAGTATAGCATGAAAAGTCATTAATAGCTTTATCCTGTGCAGTGATAGGATGTAATACAGCAGCTGTCCTGTACAGAAACCCTTAAGGCATCCTGTCAGAGGTAGGCAGGCTGATAAATGCAGTAGGCATTGGCACATTGCCTGGCGATGGAGCCAGTCCTTCCTACTGACAGCACTGCAGTAACGCCAGGGGCATCGTACACACTGCTAGAATCCCATGCATTAACAGCTCCCTTCCTACTGACATTCTTGTGTGTGCCAAGATTTATAGTAAATAGTTAAAGTAAGCCAAGATCAGCCTTATTTCATGCAACTTTGTTGCACCACGAGGACAAGAAGGACTTGTCCTCACTGCCTGCCCTCACCCTAATGCTTATCTTATTGCTGTTGGGATGCCAGGTCCTGCCAAAGCCCCCAGACTGCATCTCTGGCTGACCTGAGCTCAGACAAAGACCCCTCTGCTCTTAGTGGTACGGGGATATTTGCTGTTCATGCTGACAAATGTGTTTGATTGTTTTCAGTGTCCGTCCCATCTTTCTGCTCCCACCACCTCCCACTTATCTTAAACTGAAAGGGTCGGAGGTTCTTTCCACTCAGGCTGCTCTCAAAGCTGATCTCTTGGCAGATCCCATTGCATGACAAGTCCTACCAATAACTGAAACTCCAGCCATGGAGTGAAGACCCAGTACAGCTTTCAGAGTGAAAGGTTGCTCTCTATAAATGTTCAACAACATCTCAATACAACAAATCCAAAGAGGTCTTGGAAAAAAATCTTTAGGCCAGCAATGAGGCAGAGGAACACAGGTTTCTGAAGTGCCAAAAATCAGTAAATGAAAGTTGTTCTTTGGATGTTTGCTATGTCAATGCTGGTTATCATCCCTGGATTGGGCTTTCTCTGTCGTGTCACATCCCAAGCAGATATTTGGGGTTATGCTGTACCAGGATAACCTCATACCTATTATTCAAATGAGGTGGTTGGCTTTAGCAGATAGTATTTTACACCCTCGGGATCTTTGGGTGAAGAAGAGGAGGCAACGTGTCTGTCTTTCAGTAATTTTATTGGATAAATAAATATCTGTTGAGGCAGAGGAAGCACTTCTGTAACCTCTGCTGCTGAATCTGTGTGTGCAACGGAAATGGCTAAGCTGGAAAATCTCCACTTAATACCCACACACCCTCGAGCTCCTGGCTCATATTTTGCCTGACGTGTAGCACACTAGATGGACAGTAACACCCTTTGATAGCTCATTCCATAGCTCTCTCTTATCCAAAGGAAGAGCTTGAAAATCACAGGGGCTCTGCTCATGCTTAACCTGGATTCCTCGGGGGTTAAAAGCTCTCAGTCCACAGAATAGACACCAAAGCCCATGTAGCCAGAGCTTGGAGCAGCTTATATATATTGATCCTATTGACTCTTTATTTGATTGTCCAAAATAAATGCTCATTTATATTTACCCTGGCTCAGTTCTGAGGGCTGTTAGGCACTGGCTGTGCACGGTCCCATTTTCTCCTTGCCAGCCAGATGATCCTGGGGTTTATTAGAGATGAGTAGAACACGTCTGGGTGCACATATTGGGATAGGGAGGTACCCACGGACACACTGTGACTGCAATAGCAGGTAAGGCAGCTTGGGGAGAGCAGCACAAGAGCCAGTTCTGAGGATCTCCTGGTGCTCACACTGTAGGGCTTATTAATTCTATTTTTTCTTTTTCCCTCCCCACCCCCCCAAGTTGCAGAAGCTGTAGATCAACCTGATAAACTCAAATCCCCATTGTCCATGCATCAGTTGCTTAGCTTAACTAAATTCCTACTGTTCAGGCACCCATCACCGAGACACCTCTCTCAGCATCAGCTTAAAAACATTTGCATGGTGACACACTGGGATCGCTTAAGCCCAAAAAGATGGTGACTTGGCAAGGACAGAGCAGAGATGGATCCATTCATTTATATTCCCTTTGGTCAAATGTCTTGTTTCCTGAGTGCTCTGGTAAAATTATCCCAGCAGCAATTGATAAATTTTGCTCCTTGCCCATCTTCTCTCAAAATAGCTTCCAGGTTTCTCTATAAAGCACTCTGATTCAGCTCCTCTTCCTATTTCATTCACCAATACTTAATTCTTGTACAGATTTTTATTGATTTTTTTTTAGTATTATATTATCTTGCTGTTTTATGGCTGCTCTTAACATTTACTAGAAAAACTACTTTTTATACTCTGCATGTGAGAACATTGCTGTGCACTTTGACAGCGCTGAGAACAGCTGACTAAAAACTGGGGGGTGGGATAAAAGGAGGAGGAGAGAAAAGGCAGCATAGGAGAGTTAGCAAATTGCTTTTCACTTTTCACATGGTTAAATCCTAAACACTGGTAAATGCCCTTTCTCTGGGGAGGACAGTTCATATTTGAGTACAAGTGTGCTTAATCAGAAAAGCAGTACCACAGGCACTTGCATTTCTTTATTCGACATTCCAAGTCTTCGATGTTTTCATCGACTGGTGATGGGATTTTTTTGCATGAACATGAAAATTAAAATCACTTGAATGTTTTCACTGAGAAAGTCTTACCCATTGCACTTTATTCCTCCAGCAGCACTGGGAAATAGGCTGACATTTTATTAAAGCTGTTTTCCTGCAGGATAGGCAATGAAAAAGGCAAACCATGTAAAACTCACTCAGCAGCGCGGGCACTGACCTCTGGGTTTCCTTCAATGCACAGGAGTTGCTGATTGGCAAAATGACAGCACGTGGTGTCACAGTTTGTTACTTTTCACCTTTATGATAGTGTTATCTATTTGATATATAGACACATAGCAAGATGTGAGTGAGTTTACTGTACTTTACCACTAAGCCACCTGTTCTGACAACTCTATAACAAGCAGATGGCTCTGTGATAAATTACCTGATATTCACCAATCACAGCATCTTCCTAAAAAATTTGCACAGATGTTTAAAATAAGATTTTTCATGATTACACAACATTCACACATCCACAGAATGAAGGGACCTTCTGTTAAAAAGGAATTCAGCCTGAGAAATTTCTGACAGGACCACAGCAGTGCTCAGCAGTGCCTGAGCTTCCACGAGCCTCGTGGTCGCTGGGCACTACCTGATGGCAGAGGTTGGCACGTGCTTACGTGTGCTGTGCTGCAGTAATAAAATAAGCACAACTCTTCCAGGGTCATCTCTTCTTCCCAAATTTATGTTTCTTTTCATAAAATACAAAGAGATCAAATCAGCTGTGAATTATAGAAAATAATGGAAAAATGACTCTGCAATATTTTTCAGGTTTACCCTAATGCAGTCACAACAAGGAAAACCAAAACATCCTAATGTTGACTGACATGGATATTGCTTTCCTCCTTGAACAGAGATACCGGGCACTCGCAGCCTGCCTGTCTTTGTTGCACATGGACTGCAGCAACCTCTCAAACCTTACAGGTTCAGAGCCACGCAGACCACTGGCAGAGCACGAGTGGATCTGAAGTTTTACGTCATGACAACCACCTAATTATTTCCACTAAAATCCACAGCCGTGACACGCTCAGGTGCTGTGACCCATTTATTGGAGCCCACTCAACTTGTTTCCTCTATAACTTCCTACCCAGAATTCCCAGCAGGTCTTGGTCTAAGGCTCAATATTTTCACTCCTGTTTTCAAGGTGCTGGATGAAACTGGAATCTGAAAACTACAGTGGCTTAAGGTAAACCCCTGAGTCCTCCCATGGCATTTGTCATTAGAGAGCTGTGTCTGCTGTGGGCTCAGACACCGAGAGCTGGAGGATGATATTAGTGCAGGCCTGTACTAGAAAGGCAGAACTGGGAATTGGGAAGAGTTCCTTCCTTCCAGATATAAATTCTACTTAGCAGATTCAAATGAGATTGTTTATCCATCAAACAACGTAATTATTCATAGAGTCTGGGTATAAGAGGACACATTAGCGTTGCGAAATTCACATTGCTGTTGGGAGGTGATTACCAGCAGCCAAGCTTAATTATTCAGATATCTTTAAACAATTTTAAACAATTAGAGTTTTACTATCTTTAGAAAGAAAAAAGAAACAGAAAGGGAAAAAAGTTATCTTGTGAATTAATTAATCTTCTGCAGAAATCTGTGAAAACTAACTTATAATTTAATGTTTTATCATACTCACACAAGATTTCAGCACTTTGCTGACACTTGAGTTTTGTCTGTTTTCTTACAAGCTAAACACTAGGTTATGATAATGTCATGCAAGACAGGTTGTGTATACATTAATAATTTTTTATTTTCTTTATCTGATCTCATCCGTATGTGAGAAAAAATAATGAGTTACATAAGAGCACCGTAAGGAATTAAGAGTGAGTGAACATTCAAAAGAAATAATAATAATAATAGCTTTGTCTTTTAACTGGCTGTATTTTCTCACTGACTCTGATTTCTCTGAGAATTTTATAAAAGTACAGATGATAATGGTGCTAATAAAGAGGAAATTACACCAAGCTGTAATCAGAGTAATAAGAAAAAAGGTACAGCAGATCATAATTGAACCAATAAGAGGAAATATAATCATGTTTAATGGCTTCTATGAGCGTTGTGGCTTCTGCACATTTAATAAATTGGTACCCATTTTCACGGTGTGTATCTAAGACACTTGCCCTAATATTACCAGAGTACCCTTCAGATCTATTACTGGGAACTTCTGTTAGTCCTGGAAGCTCCTTCGGATTGAACTTTCTTTGAAAAAACAGAATAACCACTGAATTTCAGGCAGATCTGACCACCAGCAACAACTGCCTGTGGCAATACCTGAGCTCCCTCCAGTTTGTCTGGGCTGCCCCTGCTTAACATCACTGGGCATAGAGAGGTGAGCACTGCCAAGCGTGAGGTTTGCAAAAGAACTACATGAAAAGGAGAAAAGTGTGACTTCTCGGGGTCCCTGTATTTGGGCAACTCTGGGAAGATGCTCTGCAAGCAGGTTACACTTGACGAAAAGTCAAGGCAGTGGTTTAATTTCCTAATAGGCAGAGCAAAACAAGGTGCCGACAGGCCCCAACGCTGAGCATCAGCCGCTCCTCGCTGCTGCCAAGCTCCTCTCTGCTCTGGTTTTCACCTGAAGATTTCACAGCTCATGGCTTTGGAGTGTCTCCCTGTGAGCCCTTCTCAGCAATCTGACCCCTTGCTGCAGTTTCACCTTTCCTATCTCGTACACCTTGAGTCTGCTTCTTTGCCTCACAGCTTTTTCTCACAACGTAGCGGTTTTCTCAGAGGTTTGAGCCAAGGTCACACAGATGCCCAACGTGAAAACTCAGCTGGGGATCAGAGACGACTGAGCCCTCCCGACCCGAGGGAGCTTACCTGGGCTGGATTTTAAATTCACCTAGGCTTGATTTTAAATAAAGCCTCTCCGCATTTTTATACAAATAATATTTCATATAGCTCAGCTGTGATTTTTCTTTTGATTTTCCTCTCAGCAATTAAAAAACCAAGAATATTTCTTACTTTTATACACTATTAGCATGTAAATATTTCCTCACACATGCACACCCTTCATATGTAACATTCTTTAATTTAAAGGGGTATTTGCAAAATTTTTCAGCTAGTTGTCCTTACAAGAGCTTTTCTGAGGCTGAAGAGGGCTTGGAAGGGAAGGATGGAATCTGGTGAATGGGCCTCTTCACGTGCAAGTAAACGCTGAAAACTCAGAGGACATCATGGGACAGAGGCACGTGTTTTCCACTAGAAATGCCTGAGAGATGTCTTTTACCAAACAGTACAGTTCTATTCTAAGTCTTGAATATAACCCAGAATTTAGGATATTCTTAAAAGTGAGCATCTGCATTTGCTTAGGTAATATCCTGAAAGTCAGTTTAATAATGAACTAAATCATAACAAAAATATTTGATATTTCTATAACACATATTGTTTAAATTCTCTAAGGTTTTTAGCCTACTAAATGTCAGTCTTCCTAGAGCTGGACTTTGCTTTCATTTCTTAAGAGACTTGGACATCTCTCCTATCAAAATTTCTATACAGTGTGACATGTGTTTCCATACACATATTAAATAACAAAAAGATACTTTTATTTTTGGTTATTTTTAAAAGCCTTGCCTTAAATAAAAATTTAGGTAGAGATATTCAGAAGTACCAGTATATGTACATATGTAAGTATGTATGTACATATGCATAACAACGCTTACATATACACACAAACACATATATATATGGTGTTCCATCTGATGGTTTGTTCCTCCTTTCCTTTCAAGCTCCCAAAGGTAAACTGAGAAAATGACCACTCTACACAGAATTACTAAAGGCATTAAATATACTTAATCTCTAATTTTCTCACAGGTATTTTTAGTAAGCAGTTGTTAAACTTTCATTTATATGTTAATTTTTTAATTAAAGGAAAAAATACAGAAGAGAGCTTAGTTTTCTTAAAAGTACAGCATAATAGTCTAACATTAGACTGAAGTATAACAGTCAAGAGAGTTTGTCCTAATGCTCTGCTTCCCTGAAGATACCCTAGTAACCTCAAGGCCAAACTCAGTGTTTCCTACTGCCTGAGACAGCCTGACGGAGCTGATTCACTGATGCTGCTGTTTCTCTACCTCTGAAGGCAGAGATGAGAATTGAGAATACAATGGTTTGTCATAAGCATCGGAAATACTTTATCTGAAAATGGCCTCTAATGAGATTTGGGGCTTATGATTCATTCCTCTGATGTTACATTTCCAAAGGGGCTGAAGGAGCTTTATAGAAGGAGCAAATGTGCGCATCAAAGAACATTGAAAAGTGCCTTAATTTGAAGAACTTGACTTAGCATTTCTTGCAGGAAACTGCACTTGGAAAGGTTTGATCAGCAACAGTTGCCACTAGAATTGATTCCAAATCAATCCTGTTTGTTATTAAATATTTCCATTTACATTAGTGTGATAAGCGTAGAATCTTCCGGTTGGAAAAGACCTTTGAGATCATTGAGTCCAACTGTACCCGTCTTCTGCTAAATCTTAGCTAAGAATTTTGAATTCCCAGCTAGCAACTATATTGGACATCCATGGTGAATGCTGAGGGTTTTATAACCTGGTTTAGATTTATCCTGGACATCTTCTCCCCAATGGACATGTCCCTGCAATGTACCTATCGAATGTCTGAACCTAAAGGTACACTGTAAAGTTACCAGGAGAATCTAAGCGACCATGCTTTCTTGAGTTTTCCTCTATCAAAACACTATTTCACATACCAGCTTCTAAAAATCATTTGCAGTCTCCATATTAAGGTCTATAAACTTCATAGTTAACTTTTTATTCCTGCTTTATTCCTGTTCTATGCATTGCCAAATATTGCTTTTGTGTAATTGAAACAGAGCTGTAGTTTGATTATTAAGCAGAGGGTAAATAACTGTCTTCAGCTCTAACACGGAAAGCAAAGTCGCTCAGTCAAAAGAAAACTTTAAATTGTAGAAAAGTTCTTTTGTTCAGAGCAGAGGTAAAGAGGAGGTGCTGCTAGGGGCTGGCAGCCCTACATCAAAGGGGTGGCCTGGTTTTAGGCAGTGACTCAGGGGTGTGGATTTGACATTTTGTAAAGGGGGATATACATAATTTATCTTCACCACTGTTTTCTGCCTTCATTTGTACCTTGAAATATTTGCAATTTAAATATCCACCCTCATATTGGAAATGTCCCCAGTTGTGCTGTGCCTTGACAACTCTGACCTACGATTTAGCCTAGCTTTGCTCCTGCAGTGTTGAATTCTGGTGGAAAAAAATGCCTTAGAGGTTCAGGCAAAAGCAGGTTATCAGATGCACTAAGCAGCACGGGTGATTTCCTATTTAGAGCCTAAGAAGGGGGAGAAAACAGTGAGTGACACCATATGGGCACCATTTTTAACCTTAAAACTAGGAGAGGACAACACAGATTTCTATAGAAGCCTGTAGATGGCCCAGAGACAGCTGAACAACTGATGCTGTTAATATCTCTGTGCAAAGGACACTTCTTTATCTGCCGCGGTTACCTAAAACCAAAAATCACTATCTAACAGTGAAAAGTTTTAGGTACTTTAAAATTGTTGTAATCAATAGAAAAGAAGTACAGGTGACATCAGTGCTCTGAGCAATGTGGAGGAAAGAGAAGCAGGATTTTATTCCATTTATAATTCCGTTTACCTTTCTAGATTGTACAATTGTTGCCCCGTGCTAAGAACAAGCCCCTGAATCTTCTTTCCTATAAAAAGCTCTCACTGGATCTCTCCTAATGGGGTTTCTCTGCAGCTTTTCTGCCACTGTGCCGTCGGGCTCTGAGCACAAGTCAGGCAGCGAGGACCGGCTGCTGCCACAGCGAGGAGGTGCCTGCTGCCGCTGCCCTTGCCGCTGCCGCTGCCGCTGCCGCTGCCGCTGCCCCTGCCCCTGCCCCTGCCCCTGCCCCTGCCCCTGCCCCTGCCCCTGCCCCTGCCCCTGCCCCTGCCCCTGCCGCCGTCGCCAACTCTCGCGAGCGTTGGGCGCGCAGCAGCCGGTGGCGATGTCAGCGCTGCCCGGTTTGCGGCGCGGAGCAGCGGCTGCACGGTGCGTTTTCCCTGAAGTATTCAAAGATCCCGACTCTTAAAAACTTTGTAGTTCTTGTAATAGAAGTGGGGTAAGTGATGCTCTATTTACATGTCTCTGTCTGCCAGGATAATTTGCAGCTCAGCTTGATTTGCACGGGGATTGGGATCTTTTAGAGTGTTCCGCTCTGCCCATTTGTTGCTCTCTTGGGAAAACTCCCTCTGCTCTGGAAATGGAACGAGTAAGCAGGCGTGTGTATCAGACCTTGGTATTATTCAAGGGATCCTGGGCTAAGTAAATTAAGCTGAACTAGAAATCGCTTATTAATTCAACCATCTTTTCTATTTAAATAGCGATTATATAGTCTTGTGTATAGATTTTTTGGCTGGGTAAAGATTTGCAAGGAGAAGCAGCAGTCATTGAAATAAATTGTGTTCCCTTGCTGAATAAGAATACAAAAGTACAGTCTATTTAACTTTTGCTGGAGGAAACTACTACAGAAGCAGCTTTTTAAAGTATGCAAATGTATTATATGATGTATCTCTGCTTGGTTAAGGTTGATGAGCTGAAGCAATGTTCTGACTCTTTTACTCTCACAGTAATAAACAAGTAATGTTTGTTTTGCTCAGTGTGCTTCACATTGTTGAGTTTGGTTTAATCCAGCATTAAAAACCTTCTTTAAATTAATATTTGCCATACGTTCAAGGTGTAATAATCATCATCTGTTACTTGCTGCTTTTGTTAATATTGGTAGAGTAACTTGAGACTAGGCAAGTCCTCCCATTCAAATAGCACACCTAGTACACTTAGTACAAAACTTAGGTTTTTCAAACTCAACTTATTTCAGACTTTTTATTTAAAATGCCACCTGTTCTTTGCATAGCTAATTATAAAGGTACAGGACTGAAGTTTTTGCTGTTTTTTTTTTCCCTTGGTAAAATTCTTGTCTAAAACTTCTTACAGTCAAAAGTTATGCCTCTGTGTTTTGCAGTGCTGCAGTGTTTTCTTCCCATCCTTTTTAATTAACAGGAAAGTGCATAGGGGAATTAATTTTAATTACTCTTTAGATACTAAAAACTTTAAGGAACTTTAACATCTCTTGCTTTCGTTACCATCATTTTCGCTTCTTCATAATGATGATGTTTGAAATCTCTTATTGTTTCCAGCTAGTTGTTGTGACTTGGTCCTAGGTGGTGTGCTAGAAGTGAGTATGTGAAGAAAGACAGTGCCATTGGAAAATCAGACTTACAGAGCTCAGTTGGTCCCTCTCCTGTGCACTGGGTGCACAGGTACTCTGCTAGGTCCCTGCTGTTAACTGTTCTCACAGCCACCCCAGTTGCCTCGGTTGACTGTGAGATGGGGTGAAAGAGTTTAGTGCTATGCTAATCTTTACATACCTTCTCTCACCCAGGCCTTAAAAGATTTTATTACAGGAATGAGTGGGGAAGAAAATAACCCACTATGGTACTGGAATGAGCCTCTTCTTACCCAGACTCCTTGGGAGTTGCTAGACCACATGTCATCCAAACTGACTACACACGTCTCTAAAATATAGTATACATAGGATTTGTGTAAGTTGAGCTGAAGACTGCGTAGAGTGTTAGACCAACTCTGAAGTCTCTTGTCCTCATTCACCACATTATTATTTTTATAAATAAAAAGACAGGAACGTAAACGTTCATGTTTTCTAAAATGTATGTTTTCTGTCTGTTTACATGAATGCTTCCTGCTCCTTCTTCCCTGCTCAAATGCTATCTCAAATTTAAGAACCTCTTTGCGCAAAAGTGTCCTTCTCCCCTCCCTGCATTTTCTTAGCTGATTTCCAAGAATACACAAAAAAGCAGGAGGAGTTCAGATTAGGCCACAGCTGGACTTTCCATAGAAATTGCCCTCATTCCTTTTAAAGACACAAGTGCTTCTCATTAACAAAGAATGGCCTGTTTAAAGTGGCAGAGTAGGCTGTGTAGACAGGGCTACAAGTGAAAAACAGAAGGAGGCTTTGTTATGCGTTTTCAAATATTTAAGCCATAGAAATGGGTTTATGCTAATAGCCTTTTTTCTGACTTTTCACTTTCAAGGGAAAGATACCAAGTTATTTATAACATTTGAAAAGTTGGGGACTGTTACTATGCTTAAATGTGGTAAATAATTAGATTTAAGATAATTTTAATTATCAGTTTGAAAAGTTGTCAGGAAGGCAAAGACCAGGCCATACTGGTTTTTGCATCATGTACAGATATTAAAAATCCTTGACTTTTTAGCATTTTAATGTTCATTTTAAGCAGTGGAACTTCCTTTCGTGACTGTGTTGGTTGCTGACTTTGTTACATTGCTTTTGAGAAAAAAGATCTTGGAGGAAATATTTCATTTTGGTTTTTGTGTACCTGTATGCAGTAATTCACAGGAGCTGATCAGTTCAGAGCTACTTCATGTACTTCATTTGTTAGAACACCTTTGGGTCTTAAGTCATATGAGTAGAACAGAGAACTCACCCAGTGCTTTGGATTTCTGTCAGTGCCACCTCACTGGTTTGGTTCAACCCCTGAAATACAAGCATAGAGTTCAAAACTTACGTGGTCCTGGAAAACTTTGGATAAAACTTGGCTTCAGGCTTCTTTCCAATGTTCATAGGATGCTTGTTTATGTCTGGAAAAATCTGTGTCAGTGACGTTTGCTACCACTCTTTATTGATTTGAGGATACGAGTTGCCATCATAACCTCTAGCAGAATGATGGCTGGTTGGGAACGGCATTTTCCATCGCAGATTATAAAATGTCCTGTTCACTGTGCCAGTGGAAATGCAAGTGGTTAAGTCATCTGCTAACTGAAGTAGCCACAGTCTGCTTATATGACTTTATCTTCCCTCATCTGGTTTGTTCAGTTCTATGTTTTTAGCAACAGTGTTTTTATGAAGCTCTGTACCAAATACTTAAGCAGAGTCTTCGCAACAAAACTGGTGAACAAGAACCTGTGGTCAGAGGCTGTTGAGCTTTGTGCGGCAGCACTGCTGTGTTTTTCATGCCCTTGGGAAGATCTTCACCCTTTTTTAATAAACTGCTTTGTCTCTGGTACTAATACATTGTGATTTCTTCTTTTTTAGGCATCATGATTTGGACAAGTGGTACAAGTCTCTATACCAGATATCTTATGTGGCTTCTTCTCTTGTGTTTGCTCATCAGAAAGGTAATGCCTGAAGATAACATCATTACAACCAAGAATGGCAGAGTCAGAGGGACGAACCTGCAGGTACTTGGAGGAACGGTGACAGCCTTCCTTGGAATACCTTATGGAGAGCCACCCATCGGGAGACTGAGATTTCAAAAACCAGAACCTCGTGAGAGGTGGTCAGATGTTTGGGATGCCACAACGCATGCAAACTCTTGTTACCAGCTCATAGATACAACTTTCCCAGGATTCCCTGGATCAGAGATGTGGAATCCAAAAACTAACCTAAGTGAAGACTGCCTATACCTTAATGTATGGGTTCCTTCTCCCAAACCTAAGAATGCAACTGTCATGGTGTGGATATATGGTGGTGGCTTTGAGACTGGGTCGACTTCCTTACCCGTCTATGACGGCAAGTTTCTGGCCAGGGTAGAAAGGGTCATTGTAGTGTCCATGAACTACAGGACAGGTGCGTTAGGATTTTTGGCTTTGCCTGGAAACCAGGAAGCTCCTGGAAATGCAGGTTTATTTGATCAAAGATTGGCACTTCAGTGGATCCAGGAGAACATTGCAGCATTTGGAGGCAATCCGAAAAGTGTGACCATCTTTGGAGAGAGCGCTGGCTCGGCTTCTGTCAGCTACCATATCCTTTCTCCTGAAAGTCATCCTTTATTCACGAGAGCCATCATGCAAAGTGGATCTGCAAATGCCCCTTGGGCTGCCATAACAGCAGCTGAAGCCAGAAACAGAACAGTGGCTTTAGCTAAACAGCTCCAGTGTCCCACCAGCAATGAGACAGAGCTGGTTCTCTGCCTCCGGGACAAGGACCCAAAGGATATACTAGAGAATGAAGTTTCTGTTGTAACATATGACTCTCTTCTGCAAATATATTTTTGTCCAACTGTAGATGGTGACTTTCTCTCAGACATGCCAGGAACCTTGATTCAGAATGGTCTTTTCAAACAAACACAGATCTTAGTTGGTGTTAACAAAGACGAGGGATCAGCATTTCTAGCATATGGAGTCCCTGGTTTCAGTAAAGACACTGATAGCTTGATAAATAAAACACAATTTGAAGCAGCTTTAACCCTGTCCTTCCCAGGAGCAAGCCAACTTGCAATAGAATCAATTATTTTTCAGTACACAGATTGGGAAAATGAGCAAAAGCCAGAACATTACCGCGATGCCATGGATGATGTTCTTGGTGACTACCATATAATATGTCCTGCAATGGAATTCACAAAAAAATTTACACAACTAGGACATAAAGCATTTTTTTACTTCTTTGAACATCGATCCTCAAAGCTCCCTTGGCCAGAGTGGATGGGAGTAATGCATGGTTACGAGATCGAGTTTGTGTTTGGATTGCCCCTAGAAAGAAGAGTGAACTACACCAAAGCCGAAGAAATCTTAAGCCGGTCCATGTTGAGATACTGGGCAACTTTTGCAAAAACTGGGTAAGTTCACTGTGGAAGTTTGATTGGTCAGGTGCTTGTTGTGTCACAGCTGGAAAAATCTGGACTGTTTTGATGGCGATTTGCAGCCTGATTTGAATGATGAGGAAGGGTTAATTGTTCAGCTATCCAGGACACTCTTCTAGTTCTGATAAAAACAACGCCTTAGTTAAACAAACTCTTTATGTGGAGCTCATTGTACTGGATGATTTTAAGAAAAAATGTGTATTTACCGTAAAAACAAACACAAAACATTTTTTTGCCATGGCAGCAGTTGTTTCAAAGGAAGGGAATATTTCCAAGTTTTGGAAACAAAATATTTCAAATTCTGCGGAAGACTTCCCCGCTTCAGTAGAAGTAGGAGCAAAAAGCCCAATTCCCTTTAAGGTGTGATTTGCTCGGAACATGCATGTGTGTAATATGGAGGTATATTATGTTCACCTGATAAGTGATGGGATTTGCAGGATATTCTTTTCAGAAAGCCTGTCTTCCCCTGTATGTGGAAGTGTAGTCTTGGATTTCACTGAAGGCAATGACAAATCACTTGCCGTTTCCATTAGACTCGTCTTTAAGTGAAGTATGTCCTAGGCTGTATAAGAAGGAAATAAGCATATTTCGTTTGGAGGTTTGAAATGCATTAAATTCAACTCCTCATTCAGTCTATTTACCTGGAATCCAGGAGAACTGAGGCAGGTTTCTGCGCAGCAGGCTTGTGGGGCTCTCAGTGCAATATACAGTTTGAAATGAAAACATTCCAGTGTGGTAGGAAAAACAGTTGCTACTACAATTATGTATGGTAAATTTCAAGGCTGCAAGTCTGATAGGATAGGGTGGTATCTGTTTGTGCTCCCTCCTGAGAAAATTATAGATACAAAAACCTGTACCTGTGAAAATATACAACCAAACACTTAACTCACTTTAAAAATCTTTAATTGACTTAAATTTTTAAATCATGCATTAATTTTAATTCTGTGGTGGACTTTTCCTTTGATTTGTGAAGGACATACAGATTTGTAAAAGCTGAAATCAACATTTGAACAGATCTAATAATTTTTCTTAATTGATCAGAAATCAGAGGAGTCCACTGTGAGTATTTAGTCCATATAACCTGGTACAAAGCACAAAGCACAGGCAGGATGTAAATGTTCCCATGATGAAAAATACAGAACAAATGTTGGTAGGTTGTTCTAAAGCTTAATCCACTTAAGAGGGTTACAGTTATAAAAGGAAGTCTTATGTCTGGTCTGAATTTGTCTGCCCTTCTATGTTTTCCAGGCCCTGTACTTTGTTTGACAATTTCTGAGCTTTACATTATGATTTGTGTTCCATATAGAAACAATTCTAGGCTCTGTTCCAATAACCCTTGATTCTTTTTTCTTTTTCTTAATTAGGCTATAACCCTGAGTCTTTCACTATAATGCATTTTCCAAGTCCTTAAATAACACCTTCTCTAAAACTGTGGTTCATCAACACCTTGTTAGAACTTTCCATGTTGGAATTAAACCCTGTCATCCCTGAAGAATCCTGATCACAGTTGTTATCCATGCTCTCGAGTTCAGCCTGACATTCCCAGTTTACCCACTCAAGGAAAGCTCCGTGGCCCAGGCCGTGGGGTGACACCAGGAGCTGCCCCTGCCTGCGTGTGGTGGCTCTGCCCCAGTCCTGTGTTATCAATAGGTGTGATCAAATTTTTGTCTTGATATGTAAAATAGTAATTACATTAACAAGTTCAAACCCCTTTACATATTGGAGCCTGTTTTTTCTTTTTACCATAAGTGAAGAGCATATTAAAACTCATAAAACAACTGTTCAGATAGCAATAGTCACCAATGCATAATATTTTAATAGGGAGTTTATTCTTGTAAAATTTAATGTAGAATTTAATCTAACATTTAATGTGTGAGCTCTTCTGTTTCGCTCTTCATTCAGAGCCTGATGGCACCACTCCATATGTATTTGGTACGAAAGACCGTGGTACAGACAAAAGCTTTCAGCGGGGTTCTGTGTTCTGGAATTGAGCTGTGCAGTTGATTTATCAATGCCAAAAATGCATCTGATAGATTCCCAAGATGAAGTCTATACAGTGAGGTCAGGTGAAACTTGGTAACTATTCCTGCGTCATGAGGACATGGTATGAAAATATTGCTTTGCAGCTGGAGTTATTGGGCCCTTATCGGAGAGTAAACTGAGTGCAGGCTCTTTATTATGTACTGCAGCTTTACAACCTGCCCTGCAGTGGTTTGCAGTCAGGATCTGATACCAAAGATAGTGCATCTCTCCATTAAACAGAACTATTTCTTAGTAGGAAAGGAGAAATCCAGGTTCTATATTAGATTTTACAGAACAATATATACATTTTTCTGTTTCCTCTGCTTTACACATGTACATGATACATATTTCTGATACATAGATATATAATCTCAATAACCTACTATGCAAAATAAAATACTGTCCCTGTCACTGTAGCTACCTAAAATTAGGCAACATAAGGTATATTCACATTTAAATTTATAGAAGATTGTCCTGTCTCTAGTCTGATTATCATTTGCACTATAATTAGATTAGCCTACAGATCGAATTTCAGGTGGTTTCCACAGCAAACAGCAAATAATCCCTTCCTCTCCTTTCACCACAATTATCAAAACCATCACTATTACAGTAGACTATACAATCATGCAATTTGCGTACCAGTAAAAGATCAGATCAGTATTAACCCATTATGTTACACTTTCCTCATCATCCAGAACACAGACCTTTGAGGCTCTGTAACGTGTTATTCATAGTGAGAAAACAACAAAAACTGTCAATAATTCCAACAATAATAGATGTTCCCTATTTTCCCGGCATTTTTGAGCACACAGTAAACATTTATAAAGAACTGGGGGAACCCCATTTGGCATAATCTTTGCAGTAAAATCTGGCATGATCAAAGTGCAAACATCTGAGGGGAAAATTACCATTGGTGTCTTCAGTAAATGAAGAGAAAATCAAGCAAAGGATGAAAATCAGAGACATTGCGCAACACAGTTTTTAGTGAGGGTGTTTGACCTAATATTCTAATGTACAAAAGCACATGGGAGGGAAGAGCAGCCTGCAGAGCAAAGGAGATGAGGTAGACTTCACAAAAGCTGAAAGAAATCATTTTTTCCGTGGTACTTTCTGGTTAGAAGGGACTGAGAGGCAGCTCAGCTCACTGCATGCAGACCTGTTTCTCACAAGATGTCTTCAAGCCCATACTTTGACCCTACCGATCTCTGGGTTTAATTCTCGCATGAGCATGGAGATTAAAAACCAGTAACACAAGAAGTCCAAGGTATGGCCTGTAGGAGCATTTTCTGTTTCTTAGACGTAGCTGATGTCATGTAAAGAAAAGATATTAGGGAAAAAAAGATAAGTGACTTCTTCAAAGAATCTCAGGAGTCCATCTGAAATCCTTGATTTCTACATTTTTCAGTAAAGAAGAGCAGACTGGCAGCCAGCCCAAGAGCTTCCCACTTGACCCCCCCCCCCCATCAATAGCTGATGTAATTCTGCAAGTCTCTAGGCACTTCTTATTTCCATCCTCGCTACAAAGAAATATCAGTGATAAATGACCATTTTTTCTGGAAAATCAACAGGAATAAAGATTTTCTGGTTTTGGATATGAATGGGGAATAGGGGATTAGATGATTCAGTAGGAGATGGGAACAGACGTTTCTCCTGTGAGGCTTGAAGCTAGATGCTGGCATTATACACCAATATCTCTTCTCATTACCCAAGGGAATAGTGTCATTTTTAGGAATCTGCCATATATTTTCATGGTCTGTAGCAGCTGTGAGGACCCTGTTGAAATAGTCTTCTTTGACAATAAGCCATGAGATTCCCTGCACATTCATTATCCAGAACAGGATTGGACAGCTTGGGAAAGGAGCCCCTGGGCCCTGTAGATACTGTAACGAGCTCTGTAACTGCAGGGAGGGACAGGCTGCTAATCAGTGCCTGCACCATTTACCCATATAAATAATGGTACTTAATATCACGTAGTCTGAGAATGGGGGGAGAAATAGCAAATTACCTCACAGGTCTGACTGTTCAAGCAGTTAATGCAGAATAGTTTGAAGAAAGGACAGACTGGGAGGCCCATGAGATTCCTGTTAGTGAGGTTTAGATCATCCCTTTGGATTATTTCTAGCTAACGTTAACCCTGATGTTCAGAGTGGACCAGAATACATGGGCAAACCCCCACTATGAGCTGTGGCTGAGCAGACTGGCAATGTGGAGAACTTATCTTCAACTTAAAGACTTCCAGCATCTCTTCCCCCCAAATTACGCTTATGATGTATTTCATAAGCAGATCTAAGTACTTGGTGGTACAGATTATCTGTTAGGCTCTTGCAAGGATGTACCACACGTGGACAAAAATACTGTGCTCTGAGCCAGTGTTTAGAGGAGCATCACTACAATGATTGGTCTCTTATTCTCTGAGATGTGCAACCAGTTACTGCTCCTCCCGTGTGGCTGAAGGGCTTCTGCCCTCCAGTCCTCAGCATTTCCAGTCTCCCTAGCCTGCTGGTGTCTGAGGTCTGCTGGCAGCTTCCAGTGACCTTTTCACTTCAAAATTAGATCTAGTGTACTGAGACAGAAAACGGGAAGGTGAGGAAACACTGCCTGAACAGTTGGGTGGGTACTGATGTCTGTTAAGGTGCAGAGAAAAGTAACCGTTTCTAAACTGCCAATAAATTCCTGGGATGGGAAGGAAAAAAACTTCCAGGTGTAGTAATTCCTTTTCCATCATTTGAACTCTTTTGCTGTTTCATTATCACTACATTTTTTGTGACTGAACTTTTGGTAACAAGTAAAGTTGACCAAGTATCCCAACTGTTCCCAGTGCTATTATCGTATTTTCATAAAATAGTTCTCTTGTGTGTATTTGAACTTTGAAATAACAATGTTTTCATCACACCCTCAAAAAAATCTCTGTTGTACCAGCGAGGGAAGAAAGAGGGTTATTATTGATTCTGTCTGAATAAATCAAGTATAATAAAATATTTGGGTTATAGGAAAGAACAGATTCCAGAATCGATGTTCTTGATTTACACGTTGATTTAAAGTTCCTCCATTTACCTCGACCTAGGGTCTCCTCAGCTAATTCTTGTATTTAAGAACATTGGCGGCTGAATATCAATTGTTACCCTTAAAATGAATTGAAAAAAATTTTGAGACATCATCAAAATTAGACAGGCAAACAGATATAGCCAAACTGTGTTCAGCAGGAGACCATAGCGTGATATCATACATTTGCATATAAGTAACATTCATTTTAAAAATATTGTTAGTTTTCAGTGGCCTTCTTCTGAATGCTTTCCAGCACACTGCACTTTAAGTGACACCCACGGTGAAAGAACTTATATTTCTCTTTTTAAACACTTTCAATATTCATTTCTCTGCTGCATTTTTGTTATTCTTCAGAAGGCTTTTGAAATTAAGCAAGTGGCACTAACTGGTACCATCAGTCCTAAGCAGCAGAATGCTCTACTAACTCTAGTAAGAGGAAGTTTTATTTATCATGAAAAAATATATGGCATCCCAAATCAGTGGTTGCAAGATTATGCATTTTGCATTACTTTATTCATTAGATTTGGTAACTGTGTTCTTTAGACATGAGTGGCATAAAGTGACAGGGAGACAGACAATCATGAGATGAACATGCAAGTAAGAATGAGGGGAACATACAAAGATAATATTTTTAAGGCTTTGTGAAAAATGTTTCAGATAAAAGGAAACTGGCAAAACTTGTCTCACTGCCAGTTTTACAACTGCTGAAACAAATCTTTGCAGCTTTTTCTATAAAGTCAAGCCTTTGAAATATTTCCTCCTATGTTTTAGGGGAATTTGTGAGGCTTTGATTGTCCCAATAAAGCTCTGAAGCACTTTGCCTGGTTGTTATTGGCTTTCCCTGATGTTCCACGGGCAGACATATAATAAATGTCAGTGCTTTTGTTACCAACTTATCACAACATGTTTATAGAGAGTAGTTTCAGAGCAGTGAGAATAAAACCAACAGCCTTGCAAAGAGTCCAGACAGGAGATTGAACTGGGGATGATTTGCTCTGTGTATGGAAAGGAATGAATATACTGGGGGAAAAAGAAAATTAAAAACACCAACCACTTTTAATTTTCTAGTGCTTCAGAAACCAGGAAGCTTTATGTTCCACTCAGCCACTTCATGGTCAGAAATTCACTGTAGGTTGTGTTTCTTTCTGAGATCACACCATGATCACAGAGACAGAGGCACCTGGGCTCGATCTGCTCTCCTGAGACCTGGTGCTGGTCCTCACAGGGTCCTCAAATGCACCAGGACTGCAGCTCAGAGGAGGCTTTCTCTGAGGTCGCTGCTTCTGCTCCCTCATTTTTATCACATATAAGGTTTTTGTCATCTTAACTTGTGATTTGAATGGATCCGGTCAAGAATCCAGAACGGAAGATTTTTGGGTGTGAAGTTAAAAACACAGAAGTATAAATGGGGCATGAGAGAGATTTCTAAAAATACAAAGAGATATATGGAAAGGAAACTTCCTTTCCTATGATAGGGAAAAGCAAGGCTTTACTCTTGACCACAAAGGGCACATGCATTTTCACACTTACTCTCTTTCACAGGAATGATTTCTGAGCAGTGAAAAAGAAAATGTGGAAACTATAGACAATAACAAAAAAGGTCAAATTTTAGGAAACTTACTCCTATTTCTCCATTTTCATTTTCGGTTATTGGGTTCTTAAAAGTGACTCATCATCTTTCCAAGGTCCATATGTATTGTTATATTCAGAAGCAGTAATGGAAACATCTTCTTAGCAATCTGTTTGGAAATAGTACATCATGGAAAAAATCAGTAACTAGAGACTTGCATTTGGCAGTCACCTCTCTCTGGCTTGCAAGCTGACAAGCTGTCATTGAATTTCAAAATTGAAAACAGGAGTATTTGATTCGGTCATCTTTTGAAAATAGGTCTGGGATACAAATTGTTTAGATTGGCTTAATATTATTGTAAATATTGCAAAATTACAAGAAGATGTCTTGTTATTTTCCATACGTTCAGCAAATACAATTCCTTCCATACAGATTTTGTTCACTACAACAGATGAGTCAAACTATGGTTTTTAAACATGAAATGAGAACATCTATTAAGGAAGTGTCCAAATATTGTAGGAGTAATTGAATGAGATGTGAAACTTAAAACTATAATGCAAAGGTTTGCCTTGAATACAACACTGATAATGCTTTATTGAAAAAGGTGAGCTCTAATACAAATTGTCAAAGGCTGCAGGATCAAAACTGCCAAGGTGAACTCCCTGTGTCCAAGCAGAGGCAGTGACGCAACACATGTGCAAGGGCACAAGAAAAGAAATGATAAAGAGAATCTGTTTGAGGTGGGTTTTGGAACACTCTTTTGCTTTTGGCTAATGCTTTAAAAGAAGAGACAGAAATGTCTTGGATGTGGCTTTTTGTCTTCTTAAAACAGAGATAATGTAGAAGAGCTTGTGCTGGACGTGGTTCCCTGCTGTGCCCGGGAACTGGCAGAGACCCTACATGGCGATGTTTTGTGGAAATGGGAGGAAAGAAGAGATACAACTGTTGAAATAGAATCATGGTGTGATTTCTACCTGAAATTTGGGAATGGGAATAATAAGCCTGGATGGAAATAATTTAGTGTTTGATGGAAATGTCATGAGCAAGAAAGGCAGGAAAACCAGAGAAGGAAACGGTAGCAGATGCAAGAGGCCAGGTGAGCAAGGAGACATAAAGAGAGAAAGAACAAAAAGAGATGGAAAGATAAAAGAATAAAATGCCTGAGACAGTTACCAACCATTCTGGAGGGTGAAAGACTCTGAGAACAGTGAAATGAAGGATGTGCAGGCATGAAGATATTCTGAGTTAGGTGTAAGGCAGGGACACGTGGAAGAGTAAAACCTTCAGAGATCACCTAGGGTTAGGTGTTACTTTCCCTATGCCATAACTCCTACAGCCACGCAAACACATGGTTGAAAAAGTAACAGAGAAATCCACAGAGAAACTGTTCACCCACAGTTAATCCGCTTTTTAGGGGCACTCTTCCATGTGGCTTTTCTGCAGCTTAGTCCTTGATTCATCATCAAAAAAACCCAGAAATTGAAGTTTTAAAGGTCGTCAAACCCCCCTTTTTTACATGGTTCTGTAACAATAATCTGAAATCCTACTGAGAAATTTCACCTGAAGAATGGAAACCTTTTAGTATACATTTTAATTTACTCCCCAAAGCAAGAGATTGGCTTGTTTCAGGGAAGTGGCAAAGGGGAGAAAAGAGGAAATGAGGAGCAACAGAGGTTACCCAACAACATATTTTTGAAGGTAGCTCAATATGGAGTTTAATTTTTTTTCCAATCATCTGTAACAGAATTCAGTTGTGGTTAAATGTAGTCAGCAATTTAGTCACAGGGTTTATGAGATTCTGTCCCCACAAATCTAGAAGGTGTGTAAGTAAAAATCAGGTATTTCATGCTTACAGTTACTCAATTATATGCCAGCATTTAAAATTAAAAGTTGCCATAATCTGCTGTCCCAGACATCTCTGGCCACCGTCTGTGAGGGAACCTAAGACAACTTGCTAATTTCGTACTATACAGACACTAAAGAGTTGCCTCAAATTTACACCAGAAAGACACTGGAGCTGCTGTTCAAGTACCATGGTTTTAATTTTAACTAATTAAGTGTTAAATATCTGCCTCTCATGAATGTTATTCACTGTGATGTTCTCAAGGACTAGACTCCAAATGATTTTTCTATATAACTGGAAATGCTTAGAGGTTTAAGCAATGTTTTTTTCTAGGTATGAAATAGTCTGCACGCTATAATTTCCACAAAAGCCCCCTCAATTTTGAAAGAGAAGGACTTGGAAGGCTCAGATGTCCTCCCCTGTTTACATATTATTTCTTCTTGAGACCATGCCTTTCATGGCATTCAGTCCAGATGTTTATATTTGGAGATCTCCCTCTTGGGGCCAGAATGTAGTTCAAATCAAATTCATGGGTTATTGTAACGGTGGGACATAATTTGGATGTGCTTATCTTAGAAAGATATGTGATCTCCACTTGTAGATGTGAAATCTACAATGAATTTATAACAGACATAGGAAAATAACTTAATCATATTTTTTAAAATTATCTCCTTTGGGGGTTTATGAACATTGTAGCTTCTTATTTATATTTCCCATCATGAAGTGTCAGTGGTTCTGTTTCAGATGAAGCAATAACACACATGCAAATGACTGAAAGCTACCAAGTGGTTTTATTTGTAGGATTGCTTAGATTATGTGGTGGTTGAAGTTTGTGACTCATGCTCTTCCTACCATTCACAGAAATAAACCAGTGGCAGTAGGGGAAGATACCAAGAAAAACGCTACTTTGATGAAGTCCATCAGGACACAATGAAACCAGATTATTTTCTTTGGTGCAGGGCTATGTGGAACATCTGTCTTGAAAAGAAATCATGATTGGGACATTTACAATTGAAAACAAATCTCAAATATTTTATCCTGATATAGTATCTATTACACTGTCTGTATTGGAAATGTGGTCCTAGAGATAAGGAAAACATTGAATCCATTTATCTAACAATTTTTGAGTGTCTGAGGTGAACTCTATTGATGGGAGAGAAAGCAAGCGATGGAAACAACAATCATATACATATGAGTACAATATTTACTCTTCCTCTGACAAATTTTACCAAAGCCATCAGGAATTTAAAACAAAGTATTAATACTTCCATGGCTATACAAACATTTTTCTCTCCCTTTACACACTCTCTCTAGGTTGGTCCTAGGGAGCAATTCTGGTTAAAAGGCTACGTAAGCATATATTTTTCCAGGTCATGGGAACGAGAAGTGAGGTTGTAGAGGAGATAAGAGAGTTTCACAGGATGAGTAACAGGGCAAGTGCCATGTGTCTTTCTGTCTACTTATTCTTTTACTCACCTTTTACAGAAGTAAGTTCCTCCTTCAGGGGCTCAGCAGGGTTCAGCACCTTATTTCATTTCCAAATAGCCCTCTTAAACCTCTACAGGTAGGACTAAAACCTATAGTTTCATCTAATTTCTTGTGGCAGCCAAGAATGAAAAAAATCACAGCTTTGAAAAGCAGCCTTTTAAAGCTAAAATTGATACCACATGAAAGGGCAGAGATATCTTACAAGAAACTTTACAGGAACATTATAAAAAATAAGGCAAAAAATAAACCAAGACCACGCAATCCATAGACTGAGCCATGGAGTTGCCTCTCTCATGTCTGTTCAAAAGTGATGGAAATACCAATTATGAATATTCACACCAGAACCTGGAGTCCTCGAGAAGATGTGAGGTCACCATTGTGAATTCTGTCCAGGAGGACAGAAGCTTCTTTTGCAAACAGCTACAGGTATTTTTCCATCTCGAACCTGATCCAGAGCTTTGTGAAGTCGATCAATCTGTTCCATTCATTCAGATTTGGATCAGTCCCTAAATAGCAAGTTGAGTCACCTCAGAAAATACCGGACTGCTCTTCAAACACAATGCCAAGGAATGCATCAGATGCAAAGCATGTTAAACAAGAATAAAATACTTCTGGAAGTTCTTTACTGTTTTATCCCAATAATCTAAATGTAAATGAGTACAACTGTATGTTTTAGGTATATTATATCTGACACGTGTTGCATTCAGCTTGGCGTGACTGTAAATATCACACTGACTGAGTGATAAGTATTTCTTAACACAAGACAGAATAAAACACATTTTTTGTGATTTAAAATTATCTCGGCATTTATGTCAAAATTTTATCCATTTCCCCAAAATCAATTTAACTTCAAATTTTTTGTCTTCTTGAAGTTATACGATTAGGTTGAAGATGATTTGTTGGGTTTGGACTGATTTTGATTTGTTTCCTCTTGCCAATCACTCTTCTGGCTGTGGCAGGCTCCAGCATCTCAGGCTCTTTCCATATCCAGACCTTGCTTCTTTTTCTTTGGCCAGAAACAACACTCTGTGATAAGAATGCTGTGAGATTCAGCATGGCCTCACTCTCTTTATACCCTCTTCTAAACTGTGCAGAAAATGCATTTGGGCTGCTCTGATATACGGAGAGATGGCTGAACTGTAGTGTAGACTTACTGAGAGGACAGGGGGCACAGGTCTGAGAGTCCTCACTTAGAGGGAACCAGAAGATACTGGGACAATGTTTTCTCATTTAAATTGATGTGGATCTTCATTATTAATTGGAGCTAAATTTAGAGAAAGGTCTAGTCACATTTAACTTTACCAGGAAAGGCCATTTTAAGTCATTTTCCAATTTCTAGTGCTAGGGACTCTCAGAACGATGAGGCTGCTATTCCAGACCTTGATAATCGCATCCCATCCTGTGCAATAAAGACAGAGGAGTTCGGGGCAGCGGTTCCTGAAATAGTGCCAAGCTCTGCTGCAGCGTTTTCACAGAGGAAGGGACCCACATGCAGAAGTGCCAGAGTGGGCCCAGGAGGTCAGAAATACATAGCCAGGGTCTGAAGGGCTCAAGAGCCCTGGCTCGGCTGAGCTGGCTCACTGTTACTCCTGCTGAGCAGACTCCGCTCCAGCAGCCAGGGGGATGGGGCACTGAGTTCCTAAATGCACTGCGAGCAAGCCCGGAGAGCTAAGGCAGAACATCCTGGCCATAAATTTCTCAAATACTCCATTATTGATGGCCAATACCTTAAGACCAACCCTTATATATATCAGGAATTCAGAAACAAGTACTAAGAAAGGCACAAGCAAGAATCTTTTCAGCTTGGCAGGTGCTTCATGAGGCCATTTTGAGCAGAACACAATAAGACAAAAAAAAAGAAGCAACAACTTGTTGCTTCATTTCCTGAAACTGATATCAGTTGTAACAGAGCATACCGTGATAATTTATAGTTTAAGTCATTTAAGCACACAACTGCTGTCACCAAGCTGGAATCTGGAAGGAATATCCTGTGCTTTATTTAGCCTGTGAAGGTGCAAGAAAGCCTGGCTGCAAAAGTCCTTCTCCAGTTTCTGTCAGTTGCCAGCTGGATCCTACAGGGTTCTTCAAGGATAAGTACAAAAAATAATATTTACCTACGATATAATTTGCGAGGCAGTGTCCTTTTGCTGTCCCTAGATTATGAACTCATGTATGATCTGTGAGTAAGAACTGAGCGAAACAGCTGCTTAAGAAAAATTAATTTGAAGGATTCAAATCTGCAACCTTTCTCAGATTTTTAGTACTCATATGAGTCCTTGCATTCATTGCAATGGGAATCTGAGTGAGGCGCAAATGTTGCAGAATCGGGACCATCGTTTTTGCATCTTATTACGTTAAGGAACAAGGAGATAAGTTTTAATTACTAGAGATTTTCAGAAACTGGTTACTATTTTCCCACAAGAATTAAATTCTGATAAATAAAACACTGTTTATAAACAAGACCAATTTAATTTGTTTTTCTAAGTTCCCCAGTTCCTCATCGTGCACAGGAGCACAGGCCTGATACCTTGAGGATGCTGTGTATGAATCAGATAATCACCCCTTTCCAATCACCCTGTGTTGCATAGGCTGGCAGTGCTCCTGCCGCAGTTGTCACCTTTCAGTATGGTAATTTTTAGAGCTTGGTTATTATAAATGGCACCACTCACCCTTTTCAGCTGATAGATTAGATAGGTTCTGTCTTTCCCACTAGTCTAAGGGGATAAAGACCTTGAGAGAATATTTTAAAATAAAATATTGTGTGACAATGCATTTGTACCAAGGGTCCATCAGTTCCACGGAGAGGATAGTTAGTGATTAGCTAATGTTAAGGAACACTCTGTAAACTGTCTCAATTAAATAAAAACTAGGAAGATAAGTTCTTACGCAGTATCGTGTAAAAAGAGCACCAACTGGTAGCAGTAGTGGTATCAAAAGTAATATATGTGTTTGTGAAGCAATAGTGCGTCAGCTTACCCATTCACTTACTCAGGGGAGACACTTTGCCTTGTTATTCTTAAATAATAAATTCATAAACTTTGGATAATGGACAAGAAAAGTGCCCCCATCATCTTATCTTTGCTTTTGCAGTTTCTAATAACAAAAAGCCTTTAAGTGTATGATTTAATGTAAAATATTTTGGCACAATGTAAAGATTTTATCCAGGGAGTCTATCAAATCATTTTAGTAGGTAATAGACAGTTAGATGATTTAGGAGAATGTTCTGGATAACTATCTGAATTTAAAAAATATCTGAGAATAATTTCATTGTACAAAATCATACACAGGTGGACCCAATTGACATCGGTACTGCATCAGATTCCAGCCATATATTCGTGCAGTGAGAGTCTTTCAGTGTTACACAGGTCTCAGTCTCCGAACAGAAAGCTTAAAGAGTAATTAGTGCTTCTGAGGATGTTTGTACAGCGAACAGGCTTTCTTACAGGCGTTACAGATCTTTCTTCCCTCAGTAACGTTTCCAAGGAAAGTTTCCAGAACAGGTTAGTTTCTTCTATTCTAGTTGCTAGGACTGTTCCTCAGGTTAAGGACTTTGAGTCTTCCAACTTCACGATCCTCTCCGGTGCCTACTTCACCGTGAGTGATCCGAAACCGATGGCCTGGTACGAGGCAACCGGCGTTAGGCCAAATTGTTTGAAGGTTTGAGAAGATTCAACCAGTACTTAGCAGTAAAATCTGCTCTTCTTTTTAATAGGGCTGGCCTGGAAAGTATCTGTTAAGCTCCCAGTTGTACCATCTGAGCAATTCCGTGCACAAACACGCGCTGTCGCTACTCCATCGTCCCCCTGAGAACCACACCACAGCCTAGAACTGCTGTTAACCTGGCAGTTGTGTTGCAATGAGAAAATGAATGCAGGTACAAATAACACGCATTGTGGCCTTTAGAAATTATGTGAGACATCTGGATTCATTTGCCTGACTAATGCCACAAACACTTCCCGCCTCTCTGCGGCGAGCGGCTCCTGGAGGGCTGAGGCAGTGCGGGCGTGCCTGGTGCTCCTTGCCAGCTCTCTGGTTGATTAGCAGTGCCCTTCTCTCCAAGCAGAGAAGAGGGAAATGTTTTCTTCCAGGTTAGGGGAACAAAACCCCCACATTGGACCCATTTAGATTAGGTAAATAAAGATATTTTGATTCAGAATGTTGTTTGGTGCCAACATGATTAATGGAGGTGTTCTACACAGCACAATTGCTAAAAAACAATTGTAAAACTGAGATAAATGTTTAGGATACACATCTGGTGGCCCTCCCTCACAGTATATGATATCCCATTGGGAATCCTCTGAAGCCAATGGGGTCGCTTCTTGATTGGAGGCATCAGCAGGAGGGACTTGAGCTTTGGCCATTCTGCAGAAAGAAGCACAGAGGGCTGGCATAGCCAGTCCCTTAGAGGAGCAGAGTTGGAGGCCACAGCTTTGATGGGGACCTGTCACGTGTTATCCAGGAGCCCTTATTATCCTATCGTTCTTTTTTAATTTACCTGTATTTTCATTAAATTTCATTTCATGCATGTTTACCAGTGGCACAGTGACAGCTTAATCTGTGGTACCCCTTGTTAGTTTGGCTTCTTTGCTTCTGCTGTAAACCACATGGCTCTGCTTCCAGCACCTTCCTCACTGGGATCAGCTCTTGGTTCTAAAGCCCATTTGATGTTTTCTCATCTTTTTGTTTATTTTTCCTGAATCTTAGATTTCTCTGCCCTGTGCATTCCTACTCCCTTTCACTTGGAAGACAATGTATGTAGTAGAAAACACAACCAAAATTTACAATGCTACAGAAAAAGCAGTTCACTCTATTTCTACAAGAACAAAGACACTATTAATTACATTCATTCCTATCAGGTTTCATACCTGCACTGGGATGCTGCACAAGTGTTTGCAGGTGCTGTTGGTAGCCTTCGTGTGTCTGCTCTGAAGCCACCTCAGGTACAACTCTGAGTTTCAGCAGCTCCTCTTGATTGCATCACTGTCGTGTGCAGAACTGTCCCTCAGTCCCAGAGCTACCCCTGGAGTGGAGCGTTGACAGCATGCCTCTTGTTTGATGCTGAGCTGACTATTTCCAGAATTCTTACAGGCCTTGCAACGTAACTGTAGAAAATGTGCAAGAGACGGTGTTATTGTTGCTTTAAGGTCATTCCCTCTCCCTGCTATCTCGTGCCCATGGTAACACACTGTAAAATGCCATCCCATGAAAATCAGCTGATTGCCAGTACTGTCTGAGAGCTACAAGGAGTCAGGAAAGCCAAGAAAAATTATTCACGTTCACTCTCTCCTCCCTTTAAACCAGGTGTTAAAAAGGGGGCCAAATTGAAACTGAGCAGCAGTTGTGAGGTCAATGAAGCTGCACCTGGGAGGAGCAGCTCTCCCTTTGATTTCAGTGCTCGCAGCACGGGGGAAGCAGAGGGTTCAGCAGCGTTACCATAACTGTTCATCACTCTCGTAGGCAGCTCCCTCTGCCCGTGCCAGCAGAGAGCCAGTCTGTGGGTAACCTGCAGGAGGCATCGAGGAGAACATTGCGTCGCTAAATGTCCAGGACTGATGGGGCAGCTGCAACCCTGATGGGAGCAGGAGGGAGCCAGGCTGTGCATGAAGAGGCTGCTCTGCACCAGGAGAGGAAGGGGAAACCCTCTGTGCAGTGAGCTAGAGGCAACAGAGCTGGCTGAGCTCTTCCCAGGGTGGGTGGGAGGTGAGCCAGCTGCAGCTGAAGAGACAATTAAGAGCAATAACACACTGCTCAGGTGAAATTAGTGCATGCTTGCTCTCAGAGAGCAATAACTCTTGTAAACTGCTTCAGCCAGGCAGAACAAATGTTTGTCTACCTGAAGGAAGGGGCTACCAGGGACCAGAGGTAAAATTATGTTTCAGCCTCTGAATCTTTCAGTGAGTTGAGGTTGGTATAATTCATCTATGTTAGACAGCTGAAATGATGTGGGTTTTGTTTTTTTCTTTCCTCTAGAGAAGCACACAACATGTTAACCTGCTCCATTTACAAACAGAGGAGCTAAATAGGAATACAGTAAAAGCTTGGGACAATCTAAGCCAGCATGTGGTGCAGTTAGTGTTTACAGTGCTTGTTAGGAAGGGAAGCGATGCCTAAAGCTGTTTTCAAGAGACATATGAGAGAAAAAATTTCCTTGTGGACTGTATCAAAATATGACTTAACAGCACGAAAGAACCTCTCTTAAACAGTGATACCACAGCACAGTGAAAACTATTCAGAGTTCACTCACAAAAATAAAGTGAATGTCTTATAGGTACTTTATTTCATGACAGATTATTAAAAAAATTTAGATGATGAATAATCTTTGTGTATGTGTTTGTAAACCATCTGTAAAAGTGATACTATGTAGCAGTGAATAAATGTGCAGTGAACCAGTACTGTATTTCAGGTTATATTTATCATATTAATGTATGTTTATTGTGATTAACAGAACTGTGTTCAAGTTGTTGCATTTTCCATCTGAAACAAATTAACTTTCCCTTTCTAAAGTTGTTGAAGATGAACATAAAATAGAAAAAATTATTCGTGACCCTCTTATGTCCAATCTAGCACATTTACAGTAATATAGTAATAGTAAGTAATGCCGAGCAACTCCCACTGAGCACAAGAGGAGGAGCAGGCGCTGGTCTCTTCTCTCTGGTGCCCAGTGACAGGAGCCGGGGGAACAGCAGGAAGATGTGCTGGGTGAGGATGGATATTAGGAAAGGTTCTTCACGCAGAGGGTGGTGGAGCACTGGAACAGCTCCCCAGGGAAGCAGTAAATAGGCCTGACTTTATCCAAGACACACTTGGAAAACGCCCTCAGACACACGATGTGAATTTTGCGGTTGTCTTATGCAGGGGCAGGAGTTGGACTTGATGATCCTTGTGGTTCCTTTCAGGACATTCTGTGATAAGATTAGAAGAGGTTTGTAAACTTCGCTGGTAGCACATGTCTATGAAGGTAAAACAGGAGAGCAGCTTTACTGGAGTCTGAGCTCAAAAAGATACCCTGCTTTTCAAGTTAATGAGAAAGTAAGTTTGGGTTAAAGACAAATCTTAACAAAATCGACTTCCAATGAGCTGCTGTACCTAAAGAGCAGAAAGCATGCAGTTTACAACTTCACAGCATATGCAAAGAAAAAGAATAGCTGAAATAATGAAGCAAATTCTGTTTGCACCAAAGTTTAAACATAAGTGGTTTGCTTTTTTTGGATATTTTTCTCTCTTTAATTTCTTCTCCGGGAGCAATTAAAATAATTGTATTTTTAATTGACATAAGACTTGCTCCAGAAAACATTAAAATACATAGGAAAGGAGCCTTCTTCTTTCTAACATATTCAGTGAAGAAACTCACGTTTTCTCTGAACAAAATGAAGGACTCCCTTGTCTAAATCTTATAGATATGGACAGAGGTCTAAGAAGGTGATGCACAAGTTTGTCCTGAAGATGCATTGTCCAAGCCCTCTCAGGACACAACTTCAGGTCCCATTGAGGGTATTGAGGTGGCCAAAAATGGAACATACTGAAGAGGAGATGATTGAGTGGTACCAGGTGATGAAAGAGGAGAGGTTTGAGGAATTGATAAGATGGTAGGATGAAGATTTCCGTGGGAACTTTGAGCTTTTTTTTTTTCAGTAGAAGCAAATTCCTATAATCTATAAGCAAAGATTGCCCATCCCAACAGAGATGAACAGAGACAAAGTTGTGACCTCTACTCTGGATTCCTTTCTGTTCAGTAAGGATATTTTCACAATACTTTTAATTTTCTGTATGAATATTATTAAACTTTGAGTTTGGTGCAAAGAACAGGGAATTTCACAGCTTATTCCAGGCACTGTAATTCTCATTGTGAAGTTATTAGCGAGAAGGAACGAAGAGTAATTGTGATAGGACAACGATGTTATAATAATGACTTGTTCTTGCCAGTTAAAAATTATAGTCCTGTGATCTCTCTGCTTTGCTGCAACTGGAAGCTGCTTTTTAACTCAAAATTTTTTTATGATGGAGCTAAGAAGGAAATTGCTGGACATTTCCTTGAACAGTATTGCTTCCCAGAAAGGCAGAGAGAATGCCTTAATTAGCAGGTTCACGTATTTCAAAATGCTATGTTCATCTGACAGTTCTTTCAGTCATTTTTAGAAACATACATCTGTAGCCATTTTGTAATCCCCCTCACCTGTAAATTATAATGTGGAATGTCATGATTTATTTCATAGCATAAAAGCTGTTAAATGAATACTGACAGCACCATTAGCGTGCTGATCTTGAACTGAAGTGCAAGTCAGCTCTGCTTAAATCATTGTTCTCCTGATCCACAAACAAATGTGCAGTTAAAAAGGAAGCCATAGGTTAATCAGACCTGAATTAGTCAAGAAAAATTAGTGAAGAAGTGAGCAATTCAGGAGATGAAATGCCGAACCCCTCACTCTAACCTTGTTTCTGTAAGCAGCCCCTGCCAGAGTCCGGAATACTGAAACATGGCCTGAAAACTTGACTCATTCCAAATTAACTAAGTGGGCTCCACACACCCTGGATTCCTCTCTGAACATTGCCTGAAGAGTCCTGGTGAAAAGGAAAGCAGAGATACCAAAATATCTGAAAGTGTTCTTAATTTATGCTACCGACAATCACCAAATACTGTTGTTCTGCCCTAAACCCCAGATTCCAGCTTCTAGAAAAGAAAATGTCTTCTGCTTACACTGCCATGAGATGTGTAATTTTTATTCTTAAAATATTCTGAGCTAATGCTAATGCTAATCTGTGCCTGTTTAAAGCATAAATCTACTTATTTTTTTGAAAACCGTATTCTGTCTCATTTGTTCCATAATGCAATTCTTCTCCATTTTGTTGTCCTTCTACACCCTTAAATCAAATATGTATTTTTTTTCTCTAGTTGTTTAGACACTACATATTGTCCTTTATGGAGGTGAATAACTGGATCCTTGTCCCTAGAACCTTAAGAATTGTGTTCCATTATAAGTTTTTATCACAGCTATTTAATACTAGCAAGTGTGATGCTTTAACACGCAGCGCTTGTTTTACAAAGATCCAAGCACTCTGTAGGTCTTCCCAGTTTCCAAAAGCTTTGAGAGTGTTCTTGTTTGGCATTCTGCTAATAGGACTCAATATACTTCAAGGAGGAAAGGTTCCTTCCTAATGAGGAATAATCATTTTCTCTCCCAATACAGCTCTAGCCCCAAATTTACACATTATTTATACCTTCCCTTGCATTTTAATCTGAGCTGTTTAGTCCAATCCAGTTGTCTGTCTGAAGGAATTGGCAACATTCAAACTAAAACCACACAACCTCCCTTGGTTGGTTTGTTTGTAAGTAATCCATAGTAATTTACTCCAAATTCAACAAGTATAGTTTGTGTGTCGGTTATTAACTTTTTCCCCTTAAATGAATCCAGAACACCCAAAGAAGAATATAAATATTTTTTTTTTTTTCTTAAATGAAGGTAAATCAAATTAATCTTCCCCTTTGCCCCTGTTATTTACAAAATTATACTCCACTAGTTCCAAACTAACATACTTAAGCTGAAATAAATTAAAGAAACAAATAATGTTTTATTGATGTACTGAGATGATTTCTCATTCCAGATGAAATGTTTCTTTTCTCATTTAGAACTCCAAATGGGACCTTGATTAATGGAACAATGTGGCCAGTCTTCACTAGTGCTGAACAAAAATATTTGACATTAAATACCAACTCTTCAGAGGTACTGACAAAGCTACGAGCTCAGCAGTGTCGATTCTGGAATAGTTTTTTTCCCAAAGTCCTGGAAATGACAGGTAAAAATGCTTTTGTAGATGCTTTTATATAACTTTTGTACAACGCTCATTTGCTTGATATGATACTTGAGTTTAGTTTTTTACATTCTTAGTTGTAATTGAATTTCCACTATGTGTTCAGATGTTGGACAGACTGTCCGTGCTGTGGTGAGCGTGTAGCCCGTAATGCTCCTGGCTGTGGGCTCTCTGCCCTGTTCTGCACTGGGATGAGACCTGGGGACAGGCCAAGGCTCAGGACTCGTCTGTCCCAAAGCGCAGATGCAGCCCCAGAGATCTGAGTGTGCTGCAAACCTCTGTTCTGAAGCGGCCCCGGGTCACTACCTGGTGCTGGGGAGAGCAGGGAAGGCACTGCTGAATGGAGGGCTTGGCTGGGATTTCTGGAGAGTTCAGGTTCTGTATAAACCTCACGTATCTAAGGTATGTTGTGGGATGTTATATTGGGATTATCTTATCTATGATTTATTGGATTGTATCCACAGAGGATATTAAGAGTTTTGCTGCTGTCAGAAGTGGGTTCTGTTCTACATCTCACACTCACATGCCTTTCCTTTCTCGTGTGTCAGTCATTGACAACAACCAAGAGGCTTCAGGATTTCCCTATGCAAAATAGAACAGATTTGTGCCTGACTGTGTATGCGATGGATTTATGGAATTTACCTACCCAGACAAACGTAATAGGCAGTTTGAAACTTAAAGCTCAGTTGAACACAAGGGACTCAGATTTTCTTTGGAATCTCTAATGCCACTGTTTTTGCAAAGCCCACCAAATAGACCAAGGCTCTGTGCTTCTCGGCTTCGAAAGGAATGGATTTTATGAAGTGATTTTGCAGCTCTGGAGTTGCACGCTGCAGTTTGACTGGAGAAATAATAATAAAAACCCTTATTTCAAAAGTAAGATACACTTGTAAATTAATAATTAACATTTTAAATGGTTTCTGAAAGATTCAGTTTGAATATTAGTCTTAAAAATAGATAAAACTCTCTTGGTGCACAGGTGATCCTTTCTGAAATAATGTATTCCTTCCTCATTTGAGCATATAACTGCATAATGGTTCAACTTTTATCCCCTCTTAATTCAATAGATGTTTTTCAATTAAATCAAGAGAAGCAAAATCTGTAGGTAAAATGAATAATTTACAAAGCATACTCTGTGATTTTAAAATCACAGTATATCAAATTATGGATGAATTTTAGGGAGGTTTCTCAAATCCCGACAGGCACTTTATGCTGAGCCAGGAGAAGTGAACTGTTTTAAACATTTCTTTAACCTGGCTGTGAACCTCTTTTGACCAATATGTGTCTTGCAAATGGACTGTGTGTAACCAAATCCTCTGTGGGGAGCAGAGAAGAGCACAACTCCAGACAGAGTTCAACACATCCTGTGGGACAGCAGAGTTGCTTTGCGTCCTGTGGTGTGAGGGATGACAAAGCAACAGCCTGGATCTGCCAGGGGACGTAAATACATCACTTTGCCATATTTAGTAATCTACAACATAAATTTACATAATTTAATCCAAAGATATTCCTGAGTATATTCTTAGCAAAAAGGAAAGAATCATCGTGTCTGGATCCTAAACCAGAATTGAGACAGCAATACTGTAAACAAGTAGTGCTACTCTGTCATATATCTGTATCTATCAGTCCTTTAAATATTGTAATGGAAATATTATGGGTTTGTATTTATGTTCCCTATACAATCTTATACAATTCTGACAAAGAAACATTTAAGATTCTGCTTACAAACATGATAGAATACTTTATTGTAATAATTCTCTCGACTGAAGTATTATTTTGCATTTCCTGTCTCCTTTTATGCCCAAAGGACAGTGCATGCTATAAATACACGTATTTCCACATTTTATGAGGGTCTACCTTCTACACTTCTTTCATTGAAATATTCTTAGAAAAAGAAGGTTGCTTTATTATGATACAAGATGACAGAGAACAAGAACTAAGGAAATTTTATGTTATCATTATTGCAAGTTATAGTTGAAGTAGCGTTCAGAGTCAGAATGGAATTGCATCCTTTAGAATCTGAAGAGGACAATCAAACTGACTTATTCTGCAGAAACTGCAAGAAGATTTCTCATTCTGCCAAGTGGTCAGAATTTGATAGGGGTGTGCTTGATAATGAACCACTTTAGTTACTGATCCACTCCTGGCACAAGCCTTGCTACCCCCTTCAGTTCCTCTCAGCAACAAACGTGTTTGGCATCTGAGCAATGCTGTTCCCATAACAGGCTGGGTGAGACAGGTTCCTTGAGGCAGTTAAATTTGTGAGAGGAAAGAATTCAATCCGTGCCATCTTCATGGTTAGATATTTTCCATTTTCCTCAAGCAACCAAATCAGATATGTTGCAAAAAAAAACCTGTTGTGGTTACGGACTGAGAAAGCTAATAAGAAAAAAATAAGCTTCACGCATCGACACGACAGCAACAGCCAGACATAAAATACTGCCCTTCCTAACTGTAGAGTAGTTTGAATGACTGGGAATATTTCTCAATGTCTTCCTCTTCAATTTCAGTATAAAATTATAATGGAAGACATGAGTCAAAGCGTGTCGTTTCGCGCGTAGCTTGGTAATAATCCCTGGCCAGGTAAGATTGATGTTAGGTGTGCTTTACCTGGGCTCTCCATCCCAACTACATACAATTCCTGCACAGATTTCAACCCTATTGCAAAGGCACTGCGAATAACCCCCCCATTCCCACTCTCCCTAAGGCAAGCTGGGAGCATTTAGCATTCAATATTTCATTCAAGGGTGTGAGCACTTGGCCAGTCACCAGAACTTTCTCTGATGACTGCTTCTAAAAGAAACACACTAGAGGGATAGAAACCAGTAAGTGACTCTTAAGTAGCTTTTAGAGCAATCATATGTTAATTATAAAAGCATCTATGATAGACTCTACCTCCTTAACACAATCTTTAATGCGTCTGGAGCCCTAACTGTTTATATATGCCTGTTTTCTCTTGATTATATTAAGCTGCAAGCAGCCAAGATTTCCATTTGTGTTCCTTTATTATTTTAGTGTGCCTAATACACGTAATACATATTTTTCTATTTTATTTGATATTACTGCATCATATGTCATCTATAGACAAATCAAAGTAGCTAATATAAACACATTTTAAAACAACCATAACAAGATTTTGAATGTGGAGACAGAGAAAAGTTCAGCCTCTTGATCAACGAATAAACAAAATAATTGTATTTGCTATGATCCTCCAAATAGTACCTGGATTCTGTAGAGCTAAATGCTCATAGTAGTAAGAATATTAAAAATGTGAGTAATTAGAAAATACACCCATCAGAATTTGTTTTCAGTTTCCAGAGCTAGATGCTGCACTCACCATGCATGCAGAGAAGTGTAACCTCACCAATACTGCTGTACCTGCCAACGGAGTCAGATTACAGTCACTGCACCTATGGGCAATAAACTAAATACCTCAACAGTCTGATTTCTTTCTGTCTCCAGTCTCTTGCATCCCAGGCCATAGGAGAGAAAACGGCCTTTAGAGTATTTCAAGTCCCGGAGAACTCTATGGATGTTTTGAAGAAGAAAATTAAAAAAATCTGTAGTCTTTAAAATACATATGAAGAAAAATATACTGTTGTGGTTAAAAAAGGTTTGATATTCAGATTTTGATTAAAGAACACCGAATAGAAGTATACATAGTATTTATTTTCTCCTTTCTGAATATTTGTGTAGAAGCTATCACCATGAGAATCTACAGCACAGATGAACTTGTAGCATTTATGATACTAATGAATCAAGAAGTTTGCAGGTACCTGCATTTATGAGCTATTGAGGAGAGAAAAGTTAATTCTAACTTGCCATCCCTTATAATGACACTGTATGGTAACAGCTACACGGCCTTTGTCCCAACTTTCATACCACAGAAATACATTTGAGATTAGCACGTTATTGACACACCTCTCAGCTCAACAGACGATGGCATGGAGATCAATTTAACTTTGCTCCAATGCTGTCGGAGTAAGGGCTGTGTGAGCAGGAAAGAAACACCAGCTCTCTGCACCGGCACTGCCAACGAATCAAAATAAACCTTTAATGTTCTTGGTCCGTCACAGCGGGGCCTTTCTGAGCACTGAGGTGTAAATCCTTGCCTGCTGACACCTCCCCTTTACTCCCTGTAAAGCTCACCTTGCCTTGCCTTGGGTGGATTGTTACTGCTGTGGAGTCTGGGGTTGTCGATGTGCCTGTGCGTAGCAAACCCCGGCTGCAGGAAGGGCTGCCTTGCACAGAGCTGCCGTGCGTCGCCGTCACCCCGAGCTCTGGGCTCTAATTATTGGTCAAGTTGGATTCTTTCATCTTTTTGCCTTCTAGCTGTCAGCCCATCTAAGTCATGGGTGGTTGCTTCAGAGAGATTGATGATGTTGGTGATAATGGGATGCATTGACTTGTGACTTTAATTTGGATCTTATCACTGAAAAAAAGCAAACAAATGGGAATCCAAGTTCTTATTTCAGTATTTTCCTTCCCCCCTTTGTCTTTAGATTCAAAATGATGGCTACTCTAAATTTCTAGCTGTCTTTTCTCTAGCTGACTCACTTCTTCACTGTGATCTTTAAGAAGTACTGAAATGCCTCATGATTTATAACCTAGAACAGTGACTTTTAGTTGAAGATGTCTCTGTGGTAGAAGTATTCCATTTTCTAACATTCTGGGCAGAATTCAAGCCTATCTAAACCAGGATAGTTAAAGAAGGAACAGTTATTTTAAATCCATGAGTGGAGACTTTGCCTGAATAAATAAAACTAGACACCTGTAGTCAAGAATAAGACGAGAAATACAATTGAGGCGTTTTTCTCCAAATAACACTACTACTGGCTCATATGCTAAATTATCAATCCGTTTGATGTATGTGGGAAATTTGGCTTTACCTGAGACCCTGGCTACATATTTTAATTTTGAAATGTGCAAAGGTGAGTTTTTAGAGTCAGGAAAATAAGATGTTGTGCATGTCTTCTCCCCACAGTTCTGCGAGTCATATCTGCATAGCTTAGTAATCAAAACATGGATTTATTGTTGTGCACATGTAAAATCCTCTTTTGAGTTAATGCCAATTGCAGCCTGCAGGAAAATTTAAAAAATTATCTGAACTTTTCTTTGATCTCCAATGTACCCAAGCTTCTTTACATCCTTGAACCGAGGGAGAGGAGTGTGGTATTTTTTCCCATATTTGTTCTTCACAATTTCCCTTTTGACTGCAAGCAGAAGTACAGAACCTCCCAAAGAAAAAGTTTCTTTGTTTTATTTCTGGTCTCACTGAAACCAAGAAGTAATGTAAATCTCATTTCAAAGTCTCATTAAATTGCCATCTGGATTTCCAGACCAAAAAGGTTTGGAAACATTGAGCTAAACTGCAGATAAGCAACCAAATTACTGGATGCTTCTCCAGACTAGACCTCTGAATCTGTTAACTCTCTTTCCACAATATTTTCTCTGCTGATGTGTAAACCACGAAAGTCTTTAATTTTCACATAATCAGTTAAACAATGCTGGCAAACCATATAAAAGGGGAAAGGGTGTCCTTATGGAGGAAAGGGGCCTAAGCTCTGTTGCAGCAGAAGAACATAAAGTCAAAAAGCATAAAGAAACCATGGAACTGTTCTCTCATGAACATAATCACCAGGTTTTTTTGGAACCAAGCTATGTCAATATGGGACTGTGAGATAACTGATTCAGAAAGAATAAAGGCACTCATAGATGATAAATGGTTTCTAAACGTTAAGAAGAACTGATCCAAAGTAATAAACCCCAGTATGTGACGCAGCCTGTGTGCATTATCTTTCCTTTAGTTGCGTGGCTTGTTCCTGAAGGTCACTGCATTTCTCCTTAGCTTTAACTGCCTTTTAGGACTTGAGGAAGTGACCCTGTCTGTAAAATACATTGGGAACCTTGTAAAGTTTTATATTTTTATTACTCTTCTCATCCTTGCCCTCTGCTCTGATGCCTCTAGGAAATTTGGCCATAAATATTGCCTTGGGACACAGGATTAGTCAGCAAATGCTTTATAGACTAGAATGAAAGTAAGAGAGGAGATGGTTTCATATTGACATAGTGCACATTTTGCAGTATCTTTCTCCAAACTTGTTCCTGTAACACATTAAAGTTGTGGATTTATTCCACAATAGGGTAAAATCATGGCCATCCACTGAAATCCATTGAAACGAAGGGCAGTAGTGGTTTTGCCTTGAGCAGAGCTGTGATTTCACTCTATCTTTGCATACAACTCTCAGTTTGCATGTCCTGTCCTGCAGTGCGAGTGAGTTTCACCGTAAACGGAACCAAAGTAATATTCTGAGGATTTTTTTAAAGGTGGCTTTAAAGTGGCAAACTGATGGACAGAAGTACTATCCAAAAGCAAAGCCCCATACTTAAGTATATTTATTACTCTACAGTGTGCCAAGTATCTTGCAGTCCTTCCTTCCTGATTTGAAAATAAAGTATTAAGCACTGAATTTTCAGTCATTCCAGGTTTAAGAAAAGAGACAAAAGACCGTCCTATAATGTATTTGGAGCAAATTACATTGATAATCAAAACTATTTTTCAATTAGCATATAAAGAGATTCAAATTTAGATTAATGTAACCCATTTCATGTTTTACAGGAAATATTGATGAAGCAGAACGAGAGTGGAAAGCAGGATTCCATCGCTGGAACAATTACATGTCAGACTGGAAAAATCAATTTAATGATTACACTAGCAAGAAGGAGAGATGTGCAAACTCTAATTAATATGTTTACCCTTTCCAGTATGTCTGTATTACTGTTCATCAAGGCAAATACACAGGTAGCTTTCTAACATGTCTAGCATTAAATATGTTACGCAGATTAAGAAAATGTTATGGATATAATTTTGATTCTACAGATCTTTCATTTATATTTTACTTCGTACCTAAATAAACAATATGAGGCATCTGTACCCTTTGAAGCTTCACTGTGTTAAATAGGACTATAGAGATTAAAGTCTGAAGATTAATGATGTACATATTTTTATAAACACTAGCTGCTTAAATTCACACTTCAAAGAAACAATGTAATCTGTTATAAAAAATGGATTTTTTTAAAGTAGAAATAGCAGTGTTTTACAGTATTGCCACGCAGAACACAATTGGTTTTGATCTCTAACTGCAATGGGAGTGCACTTAAGCTTTGCTTCAGACATAATTTGACATAAACATAAAGAGGTAATAACTTTGCTGGACATACCAAATGATATTTGCTTGTTAGACCAAAAAAAGTTTTAAGACTGCCATTAAAGCCCAGATCATTGCTTTTTTTAAATCCAAATCTGTAGGACAAAGCCATAGTAGGAGAATATTCAAACTATGTATTGGAGGCCTAAACCATTGTCACTCTGTCTGCAATTGCAATAGGGAAACGTGCCGGAAAAGCTGCTGCCTCTGCCTCTGCTGTCCTCACTTTTCAAAGAGTAAAGATCTACAGATTCACAAAGTAATGAACTCGCAGCATTCCTTGCTCAGGCCCCCACTGTCTTCAACAGGTCAAAGTCTCTGCTATAGAAGCAAGCTCCAGTTATGATATTGTGTCCACTAAGTTGCCTCCTGGCCAAGGGACAGCCCCTCATTCACTAGAAACAGATGGACAGGGTTTGGTACCTGCAGAGGAGCCTCAGCTTGCACGTCAGCAGGTTCATCAGAAATCAGCCACATGAGCCAGGCTCAGCTCGCCAGCTCTCCACAGGAGGGACCTGGCCAGAAAGCTCTTGCTTCTCCTGGGCAAGACTGGGAAGGCTGTCACTGCAGAGGAGCATCGTGTTCGTGGGGAGAAGGACCCAACTCTTTGACGTGGTCAAGTGACTCTGGTTGCCCTGCAAGCAGGCATCTCCTGGGTCCCTTTCTACCTGCTTGAGTTAAATCCATTAGAAGCCTCTAAAAAACCCTTGGATAATTTATCTTCTTACTGGTCTTCTGGATGGGGTTGGAAGTTTCATGACTGAACTTAATTGGCTGCTTTTCACCAGCCCAACTGGGAAAAATAAATGCCAAAGATTTGATAAACATAAGTAGCTAAAATCAACAGTCCATCTCATAAATAAATTATGCTGAAGCTTTCTGTAAATGTGAGAGTAATAGCACTGCAATGCATCTATTTTCTGTTCTAGTGATTGTGAGCACTTGTCAAATTCCTTCTTGAACTGAATAGACTGAAGAGATCCTGATAATGAACAGTGTTCTCTTTCTGGCAATCAGTTTGACCACACAAGATCTTTACACTGAAAGGACTTATTTTTGCAGAAAGGCCAAATTCTGCAAGAGATGATGCTTATCATCTTTTCAGTTATTTCTAAGAGAATACAATTATTTCCTGATTAAGTTATGGGAACTCCCATTTAGCACAGTATTTCCAAAGACTACAATCAAACCTGCACAATCAAAAAGCCTCATCATTTTTGAATAAGCTGATTAAAATCTGAAACTATCTGGGATCAAAAAGCCCTCTTTATGCACTACTTCATGTCTATACTGCAGGTAGTTAGCTCACTACATACATTAGCACAGTTACTGCTATTATTTATTGCAGGGAGAGCTTTGTCAGTCCACAGTGTATTGGGTATTTATCGGATATTCCTCATGCTAGTCATGAGCTACAGAAAAAGCCCCAGAACCTTCTGTCTGTTGTTGACCATTCCCTATTTTATTTCTGTGGGCTGTGTTGGGTGCTGATCAGCCACAGCGAGCCTTGACAGCACCAGTGATGCCCAAGCAAGTTTGGAAGCAGGATTTGTCCGGTTTGATACCTTTCTTAGTTATATTTCACTGTCTTTCGCTCTAACCAGTCCAATCAATGGGGGTGAAAAAAAAACCCAGCTAATTAAAATGCACAAATTACCTTCGGGCAGGGCAGACTGCAGAGTGGTTTATAAAACATTTTGCTGGGAAGGTATCCTTTGTCTGCGTCTGCTCTGAGTATGGCTGGATAAGGTCTATTTGAAAACTAATGTACTTTCCACAGTACACATACCATACCCGTGACGTTCTTAAGAAGGAATAAGGATGGAGGGAAGAGGAAAGAAAAGCAGAATAAAATAAAGGTTAAATCACTTTTCAAAGTGTGATTTTACTGATTTTCTTGGCATGAAAAAATTGCCATCTTTTTTGATATGCTGGGAAATAATATCTCCATTTATCATTCATATCAAATCAATATATCGTGCACTCACATATTCATATCCCACACATGCAAAGATAGGAAAGTCTTAAGTATTTGGATGTAGGTGACAAAGGTAATGAAGAAGGAAAAAAGACTCTCCCTATTGTGGGTAGTTTTAAACTAAAGGTCAAACAAATATGCTGGAAATTGTTTGAGGATACCATGTCATTGCTTAAAATGATGATTACATATTAGAGGGATATCTCGCCCCGATCTCACTGAAGAGGTAATATGTTGTTAATGAGTGGGTTTTGGCTCAAAAGAGGCAAGAAACCAAGGTTTCTCTGTGAAACCAGAGAAAATGTTTCGATTTTTTATACCATTCTTGCTATCCAAAGCAAGAATTCTGAATTTAGTCCCAGAGTTTCTCAAAGAAGATAATAAAATGAACTGCAACTAGTTGTCATTAGGTTTATAAGCTAACAGCATGCTGATTGAATTACAGACATTTCACATAATCTGGAGATTGTCATAAGAGGACTGAAGTCAGAAATATCCCAGCAAAATTCTGTTTAATTAAAACCACCAGGGTTTGCATTTTAAATGTTTGTCTAAAGGGCTTTGGGTTAGGCAAGCTTTAAGTAAAGTCAAGATTATTTGAGTGAAATCCCATTTGTGCTTCTGCTGGAGTATCAAAAATTGAAAGAGCTGGGACATTCAGGGTGCCTGGTCTAGGTTAAGATGTGTCTGTATAGCTGGACTCACCAAGGCTGAAGCTTTCTGGTGTTGAACAGTGGCCTCCAGACCCCAGAAGCTGTCTCTAGCCGAACTAACCACCACCACCCCCCCCCCTCAAGTTTTCCAGGCTTCCTCCCAACTGCAGATTTTACACTCATAGCTTGAATTTTTTGAATGGGTGCTCAGGCCTTGCTCTCCTAAGCCCTGGCCATCGTTCTAGGTTTATCATCATGATAAAGATGTATTTCTGCTTAAGTGAAAGCCTGGCTTTTTGGCCCTTTTTGGTCACTAGAGGCTCAGACTATTTATAGAGGTGAGATTACTGCTCTATAAAGGCATAGATACATGTGCCCAATTTAGATCTTCATGAATGGACAACTCATACGCATCTCTGAATAGCAAGGAGCAGAGGAAAATCTATCAGCTCATAGCTGGGAAGCTCTCTTTTCAATACCAGGAATGTAAGTGCTTTTTTAATTATTATTCTAAGTAGACTGTTGGAGATAAAATTATATTATATTAATTATATTTAAAACTGATTGGACTGTCAGAAAAATATATTTATTTCATAATGTATCAGCTTAATATGACCTTTGTAGGCCTCTGATGTTCTTAACACAACAGAGGATCAGCAAGTGATTTGGCCGGTTGTCATATGCAGATATCACGTAGATCAATCTGAGTGGGACACTGACAGTGGAGACACATATATTTGTGTCTGGCACCTCATAACGTCTTCTCAGGCCTCGTTATGGTTCATGCATTTCTACTGGCTCAGCACCAGTTCTGCAGCATCAGCAGCAGCTCTTTAGGGGGACACAACAAATGTCCTCATACTTCAGTGCCTCCTGCGGCGTGTCCAGCCAGCAAGGAGCAGCTCGCGCGGCCGCTGCCAGGGGTCGGCTTGTCCACAGCGGGCTCTTGCCCTTCCTTCCGCTCCAGCTGCGAGTGGCAGGGAAAACCCCAACACCAAGGGGGAGAAAACCCCAAACACCAAGGCAGTGAGGGGGAACCCAAGGGGAAAAACAACAAAAGAGGACCATAAATCCCACACCCCCTTGCCAAACACTTTTGCCTCAGAATGATCAACAATCAAAGGACTGACTACTGTAACAGAGGGACGAAGCATTCTAAGAGCTCCAGCCAAAAATCCTCCCACTGAATTGCAAAATAAGTTTAGGAATTTGACAGCGATTCAGAATATGGGGTGAGGAACGAGACCAGCAGCTTTGGCTCAGGCTTGGGGGCTGCTATGGGAAGCATGAGTGCCAGCTGACTCCTTTATCACTGTCTTTTCCAATCCATGGAACTGAGGATCTGCCAGAAACTCTGTCTGCTGGTGGCCAGCCAGCGGATATAAACCCAAGCACCTGTGTGGCAGATACGTGCAGGTGTGTATATTTACTGCAGCAGATAGACCTGTATTTGTGCCACATGCCTGCAGATTTACTCTGGGTGGGTTGGGAGCAACAATCCATTAGGAAAAAAACGAAAGGTTTCTGGCTGAATTAGTGGCATTTCATTGCTCTGTTTTTATTTGTCCTCGTCTAAGGTTTTGGGTGGGTTTTCCATTGTTGCTGTGTGAGGGTGAAGAAACTCCTTCTTTAAGAAAAAACTCTAGCAAATCAGAAAAATTTAGACTACTGAATACTGTATCTCTGGGACCTACAAGAGGCATTTGGAAACTACATGCACATGGTTCATATTTAACAACCTGACTGTATTCTGTGAGCTGAGAGGAGCATTGCTTAGAGAATCCATGCACACATACATATAAATATAGGTTCATCAGCAATTCCCTTTCCGCAGAATGTTTCCAACCTCTGCAAGCAACATGGAGATGGAGGCTTAAATGTTACTGGTTTTGTATTTTCAAAGTGTTATCTTTTTGGTCTTTACTGAAGAATAAGATTATCACAGGATTTTCTGATATAAATCAACATCTTGGCCAAATTAGTCATTCACAGTTAAAAGTTCAAAAGCTTTTACTTTTATTTCAATTGTTTTAGGACCAAATTTTATGAGCAAACATAATTAGCCATTTTGAAATGCTTCATAAGACAGGATAATTCTTTCCTGACCCCTGCTGAAATCTTGAAGCATGAATACTGATTATCTTGTTTTAGCACGTAAACCTTCCAGCATTTTGTTGATAAACTAGATTAGTTACACTCATAAAAACTAACTCATAGACTTAATGACTACAAGGCAGTGATGTGAATCTACAATTAGCACAGGTGTGAATTTTTGAGAGGCTTTTAATTGGGTTGCAGGTGAGATTAAATAAGGCTTCTAGGCATATTGCAAGCAGAAGTGCTGGGATAGTGGGTAAGGAGGGGTTTAGTTGCATAATGATTTCAGTGAGTTTGGGGAGAATTAGGAGGAAAAATGAAGCTAATTCCAGCACAGGGGCTGTACCACAAAAGTGAACACTGAAAATGTTTCTTTCCTGATAGCATCTCAGCAACTTGAGATCAGGTACAGGGTCTGTGGGGCCTGTCTTTTGGGATTTACTAATCTAGTCATTACATGTGTGATTGTCTTTTTAAAAATACTGTCATTCTGGTCAAGGATTTGGAGACAGCCAAGAAGTTATTGTTGTTTTAAAACCAAAAAGTAACCAGTCCCTCCTAATCTGTGTATTTGCCAGGAAAAGAACACCAGCTTCTGAGCTTTTAAATTCTGCTCCATTTCAATGTATGCTATGGTAGCAGGAGCTCATACTTTAGCCACTATTAATAGAACAATGTACAAATGGTGTGGGTGGTTCTCACAGTTTGGGAGCGCTGTGGTTAATTTCTTTAATTTATAAAGTATTTATAAGTCTTCAGTTACACTGAATAGTGGTAAAAGTGTGTAGGCAGAAAGCAGTTATCTCCACACCTCTCAATCTTCCAAATTAAATTCACCCCTGCAGCATGTCTAATCGCTTCAGGGTACCTCATCATCCTCTCCCCATTACAGGCTATGCAGCACCATTTCTTACAAAATAGATGTATTTTCACTGAGTTTTTAGATTGATCTTATTTTATTATCTTGCATGTGAGACAATTCAGGGTATTAGCCCAGAAAAACCACAAAGAGATGTGCTTGATCGCTTCTTAAGAATTGTTAGAAAGTAATTCACATGAACCTTATTTAAGGACTGTGAGAACCAGCTGGAATTACACATCCAAAGTGATACTTCTGAAATATTAAACTTTTCCCACTTACTAATTACAGAGCTTCACATTTTATAGATACTGTTAGCTGAAGTTACATCAGTTATTAAATAACATTAACCATGCCTCATTTTTCCTGACTTAAAGCAAATATACTTAACTTTTTTTCCTAATTAGGAGTTAGAATTATAGAAAAATATAGCTTACTTCTCTTTCAGCATGTTTTTTATCTAGGCACTCATCCCATTTTGTATTTAATTTTCAGTGCTGCAGTGACTTAGATAGTTACAGTCTTCCACATCTCTGCTCTCTAAAAAAGCTTGACCTTGTAGCTTTCCCTACAGCCATTATTCCGGTCCCAGGAATTATTATTACAAACCAAAACTGGAAGTATATTCAATACACTCTGTTCAGTAAGACTTTTATGTTGCATCTCTCTTTGGCAATGATGTCCACACTCCCAGTTTTAGACCATTGGATGACTTTCAGTTGATTGAAGTTTTGTCATTGCCTTCAGCAGAAGCACAAGAGCACTTTTGACTGACATTTTCAATATTCTCTATCACTGAGTAATCTGGGAGGTGTTCATTATTTAAGAAAAACTTTCCACACCTCAGAACACTTTTTCATAGATTTCGTAACAAGCTAAACAGGAGAATAAAGCTGTGGAAAAACTGTGTTTATGTACTCCTCTATGAAAAGAAAATCCATTAGATGCTAACTAAAACCACCACCAATTCATTTACATTACATTTTACATATTTCTATTATTTTGCTAATGAAAAACTCTGAAAAAATGGAAGCAGAAACCAAAATTGTCCTCTGCATCAAGGCTCTCTACCATAAATCTAATCCACTGTAGCAATTCCCATCCTTATTGACACTCAGATAGTGCATGTATTGCTAAAAATATTCAAACCAGTATATCCAACAACTCCTTTCCAGCGGTGACTGACAGCCAACCACTACAGGAGCTCCCAAGCCTGACCATCTCCTGTGTACAGAACTGCAAAGAGGGAACTTAGTCAAGACTCAGCCTACAGGTCTCTATTCTTACTCCAAGAAATAGCTGATTTTGGTCTGAGCAACAAAATTTGACAACACTTCAGAGCAAGGAAAGCAATAAAGAAACACTGAATTTTCTTTCCTATCCCTGGGCACCCATGGTGTAGCATGAAAACAGAAGGTCTTCTGCTGGCAGACTTCTGGTCTATTTGAATAATGGAGGGAATAAAACTCATTTAGAGCAAGGGAGAGGATTCACAGAGGCTTTAGCTCAGGATGTCACGCACTCCAAAATAAACTATGCAATTTATGTTGAAATAAGAACAAGCCTTATACCAAAAATTACACTCTATGTAATTTTATATATTCAGAGGAAGCTCCCTTGTCCACGTAAGCAGCTACCGCAGCCTGAATTTCTTCTGTTTCCCCTTGGTATTACTGTTACAAACTCCTTAAAACTAGGTTACTGTTGATGCGCTCTGGTTCTACAATGAATTTGACATTCATAACTCCACGTTTAGAAAAATAGAGCAGCCCATCAAAACCCTTGTTAATAATGGTTCTAGAACAGCATACATTCCCTACAGCAATACAATTATTGGTCAATAATTCCTCTTTAGCTGTCTGTATTACTACCACTTTATTTCAACACTTGGCTTCTTACCCTTTGATCTGTTAATTATCCTTTTACCCTCTGACCCTCTTTGCAGTTCCTTGGCAATTTGATCCATTAATTACAGTACCCATATTTCCTATTTTTTTGTAGAATGTGCATTTTTTATGACCTCTTCACCTTTTCTCATACAAATACTTGCCATCTTTCTGTAGGGTATATCTGCTTCTGCAAATATATATACTGATAGAAAAAGCTATAATTAAAAGTATCTTTATACTTTCCTTGCAATCCTTTGGACTTCATGAAAATGCGTTAATAGTTTGTCACTGACTGAAATGTTGATGGAAATCAGCACGTGTCTCCGGTTCACACTCAACTTGCATCAGTTTGGGACACAAAGCAGTGCTGCCGGCTCTTGATGGGAATTCGTGGTGGATGACCTCCCTTTGGGCAAGTCAGGCAGTTGGGCCAACCTGGGAGCAAAGAGGAATGGAGTCACATCAGAATCTTCCCTCCCGCTCCTGGCTGACCCAGACCCACTGGAACCTGGTGTGGGTCAGCTCAGAAGGTGCTCGCTCACATGCACCTTGTTCAGCACCGCGTTGCGGTTTTGCGGTGAACTTGCTTGATCCCCTGCCCTGCTTCGAATAATTCATTTTTCCAGCTTTGCAGATAAAACCTTGGGTCCCAACAAAGTTCATGCAAAAGAATCTCATTTAGGTCTCCTGTGCCTCAGTTTGCCTATTGGTGTTTTGGGAGCTCATCCATTAATATTTACCTACCTTTCCAACCTCAGAATGAGCAGATTTAGTTCAGTACTGCAGGACTGGGAAATGTCAGTCGATAAAGCACACCAAAACAGAGACTCCACAATTCTGTTTTATCCAGTTTTTATGTGGCACTTCGTTGCAATCGATCACTTAGTTCTTTGGCCAAAGCTGCCACCCATTAAAGTAATGGGTCTGTGGGGCGTCCACTCAAATGAACTCAACAACTTCTCATTCCAGAGACACCTCTGCAAAGTTGCCAAATAGCTATCATTAATGGCACATTCTTCTTTCTGACCTTGTTTCTGCTTTAAAAATGATTTTTTGAACACCTGTTTTCTTGTGTAAAAACCTCAAAGATTTTAATATAGAAGATTCATTTTAGTTTCTCCAGTTCAAAAAAAATTCTCATATCTGTGCATCCAATTCTTTTCAATGAGATTACTCTTACGAACTACAGGGATTGCAACAGCAAAAGATGTGTTACAGAGTAGAGATATCTTCCTCTGTAATCCAAAGAAAATTCTGCTAAGGAATAGCATTCTTTTACGATTTCAAAACAAAAGTGTGCTTATTCAATACAGTCTTGTCTAATCATATTGATATATTCTTTCTTTTTTCCATTTTAGACCAACGCGATAGCATGAGTTGCCATTTTTCACATTAGTCCTTAAATAGCTCACAATTCCTTGCATCACAAGGCACTTAACAGCTTTTCTGTAATCTGATTGTTCAATTGTCTGAATATTTCTTGACATAGAAAAGTGAAGTACAAGATCTGCTTGAAATATCTCGAAATACAGTAGGCCATTTCGCTGTAACTGAAGCAAATAATGGAGAATTTGTAAAATAAAATGTAAAAAAATGAATTGTGGTTTGCAATAAATACGTGTACTGCTTCAAGGGTATTTCTGTTTGAATTATGGAACTTCTCATTCATTGTCTGGGAATCAGGCCTTATCTGCTTGACTTCACTTTATAGTTCCCCAGCCAGATATCTTAGCTGCTTCTGAGACACACTATAATTCAATACTATATGGAGAAGCTCAGTTCTTTGATTGATTATAGATCTCAGATCTGCCAAACATAACCAGAAAGATGGTCAGAACTGCTGACAATGTTGTTTTTCTTCACTGCCACCTGCATGATGAAGGAAAATTTTTGCTTCCTTTGGTGGAACTCAGTCCTGTCAAGTCTTCCAACCAGAGGAGCAATATCAGCAGCATCTACTGAATTCTAGGCCTGGATTGTGGCTAACCTGAAGCGTAAAACAAAGAGGAGAAATATCATGTCCCCTAGTCAAAGAGTCTTTCTTTTTCTGTGTGTATGTAAAACTTATCCCAGTCAATATTTAGGATATTAAAATCAAGCAAGCTACATAATGTGAACACGTAATTTTTTTTCTACAGCACACTTCAGAGTTCACCTGATTATGATACTTTTTAATCTCCATTGTCAATCCAAATTCATGTAACCAAAACACTTGGGTCATTTTCCTTTGTCATTAACTAATATCTCTCACTAATAACGAAGTAATGTCTCTATTTTCCTTTATATCCCTTTAACAAATTGCATCAGGTAGATTTCAGTTACTCGTGTATTTTTTTCCTGTTTCCTTTTTATTTCTTGCTTTTCCTCTCCATGTTGCCTGGGCTGTTGTTCAGTGTTATGGAACCTTAAGAAATCTGCAGGATTCCTCTGTACTGTTTTGCTTTATCATTAAAAAAAAAATAAATTGTGATTTTCCATAACAATTTCCAACCTGAGTGTTCCCATATGCAGAATTCTTTTCTCACTTATCAAGCCTCTTGTCTTATTATTCTTTGTTCTCCTTCTAAAATAAGAAATAAACATACCTTTGCCTGGCCAATTTCTTTGAACTTGGGACATACTTGGAAATGTTTACAGATACTCAGTAACCCCGTGAAGACTCTCATGTCCCTTTGAATTTAATGGAAGTTGACACTGAATTCAGTGAAGTGCGAATTTCCCTCTCAATTTCACTAGCAGTCTCTGGATTTATTATGCTCGTTATTTCACACAGTGTCTGTAAATAGTGTTCTAATACAGCCACCAGCTCGGCTGTAATATTTCAATTGAGAAGTTAGAGATCAAAGTCTTTTGCCATTAGCGGCCTTCAGCTCACAGCTGCGATGGATAATCTGCATTCGACGCTCTCGAGGTCTGTCCTTTATTACTAACTGGTTTCATTTATTTGCCAGAAGCTCCTCATAATTAGAAAGGGTAAATCCCCCTCCTTTGGGGAAAGGCCTTACAATGGAGAGAGGCCTCGGCAGTTTGCTCCATGGGGCCTGGTTGGGCGGTGGCTGCTCCCGGCCTCCTCCCGCCCATCAGCAGCGACGTGTGGCCCCGCAAATGCCAGCGTGTTGGCTGGTTATCCTCTGGGTGTCGCCTGCTTCAGTGCTGCGATGAATACCAAGGCGGTGAATCACAGTTGTGTATCAGTGTTCTTAAGAATATGGATGTTTTTCTCCTTTATTTACTTTTGTGTGTGTGCAAGTAAATCGCCACCAGCAGGATTACTGCAGCCCTGGATCATAGGTGGTACAGAAGTTTTGCACTTTAAATCCCTTTAGTTCCTTCATAACCAGCCTTGCAGATGTGGCAGAGCATGGTTTTAGCTTGTTATCCCTCTAATCCTGTCTCAGTACTTGCTGCCCTTGATAGTTCTCAAGCAAGCAAGTGCCTGGAAGGAAATGGAGTCAGGTATCTGATCGCTGTCTTTGCCACGTTCCGAGGAGCGATGAGAAGAGTTGTGCCGGGGTAGATGCAGGAGGGAAACGGGGGGGAATAGCAGAAATGCCATTGCTCTGGGTCACACTCCAGCACGAAGCTGTTCTGGTGGAAGCCTCTCCTCCCCAGCCTAGCTGACAGACCTGTCCCTTAGCCAGCAAATGAGCTGAGGACTCAGAGAAAGACAAGGGTGCTGTGCTGGCAGGGAGCAAAATCTCATCTCTGCTTCAACATCTCAGGAGAGGGGAGCTGATGTAAGAGTTAAAGGCTCCTGGCCTCTGTCAGGAAGACTGGATGGCCATCGCTAAACTGTTTTTCTGTTTTTAGTTTCAACAAGCTGTGTCTATGCAGCAAAGCCCTATTAAGCTCAACTGACTTATGTTGGTGCTTAAAGCTACCCACAAAAATAAGTGCTTTGCTGATAAAAGATGGACTTGAACTGAAGCACTTTGCTGCATAAAGTTCTGAGTCAATATTTTAACTGGGCTGTGTAATTTCCTATCGTTTAATGTGAGGCATCTCCTTTTGCCTTCAGTTCAGAATAGTCTTGTACATATCATCAGGAAGAGTGTGCTCATCCTATGCCTCACTACATCTTATTATAAAGTTATAATGCTACTCTATAACCTTGCTGGAGGGAGACTTCCAAGCTAGTGCAAGAAAGCTGGCCTCCCATACTGATGAACAAATATTTTAAAGTAGGTATCTCTGCATATTCATCCAGTAGCTCACTGCAGCCAGCCTTGGTGGATTTCTGTCGTTCGTCTTAAGAGAGCTGGAGTTTGTTCGTTTAACTATTACCACCCAGCCACAAAGTCTGCTCAAAATTTTAGAAACTTAGTTCTTGGAATTTTATCTTATATGGCAATTGCCTTAGGATCATAGAATAGTTTGGATTGGAAGGGACTATAAAGATCATCCAGTCCAACCCCCCTGAAGAGAGCAGGGACATCTTCAACCAGATCAGGTTGCTCAGAGCCCCATCCAGCCTGATCTTGAATGTTTCCAGGGATGGGGCATCATCTGCCACCTCTTTGGGCAATCTGTGCCAGTGTTTCACCACCCTCAGAAAAAAAAATATCGTCCTAACATCTAGTCTAAACCTCTCCTCCTTTAGCTTAAAACCAGTACTCCTTGTCCTATTGCGAGAGGCCCTGGTAAAAAGTTTTTCCCCATCTTTCTTATCAGCCCCCTTCAAGTATTGAAAAGCCTCAGTATAGTCCTCAGAGTCTTCTCTTTTCCAGGCTGAGTGACCCCAACACTCTCAGACTCTCTTCACAGGGGAGGTGCTCCAGGCCTTTGATCATTTTTGTGGCCTCCTCTGGACCCGCTCCAACAGGTCTTCTCTGTACTGAGGGCTCCAGAGCCAGACACAATATTACAGGTGTAGTTTCACCAGAGAAGAGGGAAAGAATCACAGCCCTCTTGTCCAGCTCCTCACCCACTAGGACCCCCAGGTCCTTCTCCGCAGGGCTGCTCTTCACCCCCAGTCTGTATCAATAATGAGGGTTGCCCCGACCCAGGTGCATGACCTTGCACTTCACCTTGCTGAACCTTGTAACATTTTCACAAGTCCACTTCTTTAGCTTGTCAAAGTCCTTCTGGATGGCATCCTGTCCCTCAGGGGTTCAACCTCACCACTCAGTTTGGTGTCATCTGCAAACTTGCTGAGAGTGCGCTCTACCCCATCATTTGTCATGTTGCCTAATCATGTTGTTTATACATTTCCAACCTGAAATTATACAAGTTTATGGATTATATAGCAATATCTGGGAAATTTTTTCATGTCTGTTTCTGATAAAAATTTGCAAAAGCCTTCAGACCCACTCCTAGTCAAAAAGCTTTTTTTAAAAGCCTAATCTGTTCTGAGCTCTTCAAAGCAGGATAACTTTACCAGTGCAATAAACGGTCAGACATTCCCTCTGAGCCTGATAAAACCCACTGACATCTGCAGGGAACTCTGCTACAGTAGGAATATTGTACCTACTCCATCACTGCTAGCATTGCATAGTCCTAGAGCCAGCCTGAAAATGTTCAAGCAAGATTTTACCAGTCTCTCTGACATTAACCACTTGTCTCATGTAAAATATCTACATAGACTGTACTTTGTGCTCATAATAGATGGAGGCACAGCAGTTTCTTTACCTACATTGTGATAGCATGTCTGAATGACTACCAAATATGTGCAAGCACAGGGAGAAGGAAAATCTATGGAAATTCGTAAAAACATCATGCGCAGTCTCTGAGGTAACTGAAATAATTCTGTGAAAGTTATTTTAACTTTCCTCATGCAGTCCCAATCTTTGTATTTCAGTACCAAAAAGGTATATCTGGAAAGCAGTCTGGCGTAATTATACTTCAGAGAAACCTATAAGAAACAGCAGAATGGCAATAAATAGTTAACTACCAGAAATAACACAAGCAAAGCAGAAAAGAAAATAATGTTATTTGTACAAAGAAGTGGTTTTGTGTAACAAATGCAGAAAGGAGAACTGCTAATTCAATCCACAGCAGAGTTGTTCTGCTGACCTGTGCTCTATATTAGGAGGAGTTTAGCCAGGCCACTCTCAATACGATCCCAATGCTGGCTCTCTAACTGCTTTCTGGGTAGCCAGGATTTATGAAAGACTTCAGAATTTGCTTAGAGTTTTGCTAAATATTCTGCACTACTTTGAAGAATGAGCATCCTGACAATGTAAGGTTTAGATTTGCAGAGATCATTTGAAAGGTGCTCTGCAGAGCAAGTGAAGATAAGCAAACGAGCTTTTAAAACGCAGAAACATCCTTGGAGTTCGTGTAACTGACTCTTACTCCATGCTTCCTCTTATTTATGCAACAGGAAACATTACAGAAGAGAATAAGAAACATTTCCTGAGAAAAGCCCCCGGCGTTGATAACGTGTGCACCACGGTAACGGACAGCACGTTTTCCAGGGTGCGGATGTGGAGCTGAGGGCAGCTCCCAGCTCTCTGTCACCCACCGAGCCCGGTAACCCGAGCAGCTGCTGTTCCCTCAAAGCCCTTTCAAGTGCGGATCAGTTATCCCCACACTCCATTTCCGGAGTCGTTTCTGCTCCTTTCACGTGCCGGTGGAAGCCAGCTGCAGCATTCCTGCTCTTCTCCGCCTCTCCTGGGGACTCCGCCAGTGCCTTTCCTCCAACCCGGGAGATTTTAGGAGGGATACCAAGACACAGGAATGGCACTTCTCAAAATGCAGGAGGAAATCCGGGGATCCTGAGGTTCCTGTCACACCGTCCCCCCGACACTACCCCTGTTTCAGGGAGAGGGAGAGGGAGAGGGAGAGGGAGAGGGAGAGGGAGAGGGAGAGGGAGAGGGAGAGGGAGGGGAGAGGGAGAGGGAGGGGAGAGGGAGGGGAGGGGAGGGGAGGGGAGGGGAGGGGAGGGGAGGGGAGGGGAGGGGAGGGGAGGGGAGGGGAGGGGAGGGGAGGGGAGGGGAGGGGAGGGGAGGGGAGGGGAGGGGAGGAATAAAAATGTTATTTAGCGCCGCTGCAGGAGGAGCCCTGAGCACACATCCCAAACACAGCAGGGTCACCTCAGCCTGAACCTCCTGAACATTAAAATCAGAGAGAACAAGTAGCCGAACAAGTTCATTATTTGTTGTAAGCTGGGCTTTTCAGTTAATTTCCTTTTTCTCTTGCTCGAGCCCCGTCTTGCACGACCTGTGTTACATTGCCCACTTTCTGACCCAAACACCACAGAGAGGCTTCTCGCCAGCAGTGGCCTTGGTTATCTGGGTCTGTTTGAGAACAGAAACGTGCTATCAGGATCTGAAAAAGGGTCTGCCTAATGTCAGGCTGTGTGCCAAGCTATGTCATGAGAAAAGGAGAAAATCTCTTCGTAAGATTTTCCTTTCTGAGTAAGCTAAAGCAGAAGAGATAAAAAGCTGTTCATCAAAGACAAATATAAAAATAAAATTTTCCTTGCCATGAGGTGTATCACCACGTGCAGAACAGGCAGACTGTTCTCAGAATTTTTAATTTAGTTAACTTTTCTGTGGTCTACAGTTACCATCAGCTCTGCCTCTCTCCTGTCGGTAGAACAGGACCATAAACATCCTGGGGCCCAGAGCCAGAGCCTCTTTTTTTTGGTTTTATGCTACGTGCAAAGTTATTTTAAGAGGGGAAATATTTATCAAGAAGCAGACAGAGAATAACAGAAGCAAGGAGAGCTTTGCCTCTCAGAGAATGCATCGAATTGAACTTTTCATTAAATTTTCCAGATGGGCAGAATCTTCATCGTTCACAAATTATCTGGGTGCATTCTGAGCCTGGTTCCCCTGATGAATTCCTGTTCCTATGCATCTTGATACATTTGTTTCTGTCTACCTATCACACATTTCAATTTCTATAACATTTTTACATTATATATGAGATATCCATAGTCTGCAAAGGGATAGCTGGATCAAGAAAAGATGAGATTATTCTCTTTGCCCATCAAAAGAAACAGAAACAGCATTTCTTTTTTTCTTTTTTTTTTGCTTGTGGACTGACAATGTGTGATAGAAACAGAAACAGAGCAATGTATTCATTTTTCTGTCTCTTAAAGCTAGATATGGTTCTTAGGAAAACCTTTTAGGGTCTACTCACAGGTAGAACAGTGTTGTCTAAAATATGTTACAGACAACTTGTAACTGTTAAAAGGAAAAAAAAGAAAAAGCAATGACAGCAATAAAAATGCTGACCAAAACAGTGTGTTATTCCACTGAGATTTGGCAATAATCAATGATTGTGTCCTCTCTAAATATACTTTGACTTCTGGAAGCTTTAAAAATTTTACTTCCCATAGGTATAGTTTGTCTAAGTTTTAGGAAAGTTGAAAAACTCAGAAAAACTTAGAAAAATGACTGAAAGAACAATAAATATTTAAATTTCAGAAATTCAGAGAACACCTCCAGCTGGGTAGGAGCAGACAATATTCCAGATCTGCAATAGCATAGAAAATCAATAGCATGGAGGCCATGGTTATTCCTGCTGCACATCTAATTCTGATTGCTTTATCCTCAGGCAAGAAACTTTATTGCCAACACTGTGGACCTTCTTTTTTCACTGCTATATGAATAAAGAGTGTCTCCACTGAGACCTAGGGAGTTATCTCAGTTAGTGGAAAATCAGCTCCTGTTTTAGTAGAAGTGTCTAAAATGTATGTGTTAAACTCCAGTAACTATTGAAGCAGAGCATTGCAACACTTTTGTTTTGTCTTTTGTACAAAGGGTCAGAGAACATCATCATCGATGTCTGATGTCCTCTATAAGGGAAACTAACCATGAAGAGAAATCAAACAGTACTGGTTTTAATTGCTTACTATAATTTAATCATTGTTTGTAAAACCAGGATGTGTGAAGCATTTAGACTAATTTACCAGTTCTGGAACAAACACTTCTCTTTTGAGCCTCACATAATCTTCATTTTTTGAAAACTAGAACCTTTTCCTCATGATATTTTCCCATGGTTCTTCGCTTCAGACTTACAGTTGGGACCAGAAATAGAAATTACCAACTATCACAAGGAGAACTGTCTGCACAGGAGTCCCAAATCCTATAACCCAGGGTGGAGCACAAGCTGAAGTCCAAGTTGGGGGTCAATTTCTTCAGAAATTATGTCCCCAAAATAACGTGGCCATTTATGCCTATATCTGACAAACTACAGACACAAGGTCACGCTGCCCCTTTAACCATCTCATAGGAAACACCAAACTTTGGGATCCTTCTTCCTTTAAAGAACACTTAATGTGTATTTTTGTGAGTTCCCCCTACAGCTTTAAATTACTCCCGTGTAGATGTGAGGAGGAGGATACTGGTTTTTGTAGGAGAGTTGCAAAGTGTTTATGAGAATATTGTGCTACAAAGCCTCAACAGGACTTCAGGTGAACTCAGGAATAGCCCAAAAATAGTTTGCTGAAGGGACCACAAGTTGACAGATGGCTTCTGGTCTCCCTGTGTGTCAGTGTCAAATATCATGTATATGTACATGATAGTGATAAACATTTATCTGACAAATGCAGAGAAGGAAATTTAGATGACTATTCCTTAGTGTGAAAGTGGATTTCAAATTCCAAAAAGAGGAATATAGGAAGAGGGACATGATTGTTTGATCCTCTAAACCATATAATTCTTTTTCATATTTAGATGAAGCAGCTGAAGTTTTTAATATTCAGCAATTCACTTGATGGCTGTAGAGCATTCATGACAAATCAAAATTCCTAAATGAAGCATTTGTGTACAGTTCTTTAGTGCATGGTTAGTCACAAAGATAAAAATATGACAGAAAACCAGGGTATGTAAGCAATAACTGCAATATATTTGATGTGAATAATTCAATTGTGTGCCAGACTACCAATACTTTTGCTTCCTATCATGTTGGTTTACATTTACAGCAAGTATTTGTTTTCATCAGTTAAATGTGAGTAACATAATCAGGAGGCAATGAAAGCAGTAGATTGGTAGTTTCCATATTTTTTAATGCAGCTGGTTTTTACCCTTTTTTGCTGTCTAAGAGAATCCACTTGGGAATTATGCCTGTGAAGGATTGGTTTTTTTGTCTCCTGACTACTCGTATTAGTGGTTAATAAAGTGAAGATCTGAAAAGCTTTTTAATGATGCATTTTTATTTTATCGCCTAGCTTTTCTTAATTTTTTCACATTCATATAAAAGAAAGCAAAGAGGAAAAAAGCAACCAAAATGTACAAACACACAAATAACCTGTAATGTTTTAAGTTGTCGAAGTAATAGAGATAAGACTTTTAGATTGTATGGACGAGATGTGAAGAAACATAAAGCCTTTGGGAAAGAAAAGTTCCCTTTAAACCTCTTCCCACAGTGATCTTCTTTTGGTTGTAACATTATTTAGCTGTAACATAACTTATTCTGGCAGTAACGCCAGTTCAGTTTTCTCAAGGGCCAAATACTTCCTAAGATACTGCATAGAACAAATATTTTGGTTTGGGTATGGGTTATAACAAGCACAGAAAAGCTACCATACATATACATTGCAATCACCTCTAGCTGGTAGGGGTCTAGGAAAATAGGTCCTTGTTCCTGTTGTGGTATGTAGACCTGACAATAGGAAATAAAACAAAAGCTAGAGGATTAAACACAGTACATTAAAGGCAATATAACTGAACTTCCCTTTCAAACATGAGCACTTTGCAAGAATTCATCTTCATGGCTTAATCCCACTGCATTCAGGAGAAAATTCTTATTTTGACTCTCTCTGCCTATCTCACAAAATCCAAACTAAATTTCTGGTGTTTGGGCTACCTCTAGGGCTGAAAACTGCTTCATTACCTACTAAGTGTTAAACTCCTAATAAAAATATTTCCGTATTATATATATTATTTTCAGAAAACATTTCCACACACTTTTTCCTTTGAAAAAGATGCAGAAACAGAACTTCAGAATTTCAGCACTGTTTGTATTACATAAATCACGGTGTAACTCCAGCACAGTCAATGAGTAAACCTGGGAAAGATCCTGATACTGGGTGCTCAGATTTTAAATGGTAACATCTGAGATGCTGTTCAGTGAAGAAGAGTAAAAAAATGTATAATGATTGACTCCTAAAGAAGGATGGCCTTATAAAATCTGCAAAAATATTAGTAGGACTGATTGACTTTGCCGTATCAAAATGTCTGTGAGCTTTGCAGAAGATACACTAGCACCAAGTGCTACTCTAATGCATGGAAGCTGTTTTCCAAGACAGAAGTATAATTCATCACTATTAGCATAAAGAAGCTGCTTATATTGTACGTTAATAATATGATGTTAATGTTAACAAAACAATCACTGCAACATTGATCTATTGAGGTCAATGTGGTGAATATATTATGCCTTGTGTAAGCAATGAATATGATTTACCAATTCATGTGTACAGCACACTGTTTGGGGATAAAAACTAACATGATTAGAGAATGAAAACTGTTTTCCTGAGATGAGATTTCTAAGCATTATCTTTTACCTTCTTTCAGAAAAATAAGAGATGAGGTCTGTGTACAAGGAACAGACAAAGATTCAGCTTTGGTAGAAGTATTAATGGATGATTATCTATAAATACAGTGCAAATGTATCATGTGTCTTTACTGTAAAATAATGGAATATTTCTCATAACAGCTTTAATAATTTCTCTAGGACTGTTTATAAGGAAGATCCTGAATAAAGTTACTATTTCATTTTTTTTACCTTTATCTTTGCCTATCTCTAGCAGCTCTATCCTTCCCCCTGATTAGCAGGAGTATGAAAATACCTCTGGTCCCTGGACAATCACTCTCTTTAACTGCAAACAGGTTTCCTGATCATTTCAAAATTGCTTCCAATAACATTTGTCTTAGTAAAATTCTACTCAAACACCAGCAGCCTCAGTCCTACGCAACGAGTGCTGAGGATAAGCAACGCTAACAACACAACACTTAGTAGAACCTCTGCAGTTCCCTGTTTTCAGGGGTCTTGGCTCCAGGACACTACTGTGTCTCATTGTTACTGTATGTGTGATTTAATGATATAAATTACGTAGAAGCTTTAGTGGGCCCTTAATCAAATACACAGATTCAAGAAGGAACACAGATGGGGCTGAAAAGACGGAAGGAGGAAGGGACCTAAGGTAGAAATAGAAGAGACTCTGAGCTTTATACTTAGCCCGTTCTAAGAGATTGGGGTTTGTTCACTGAGTATTTTCTCTAAGCCTCAAATTTAATATTGCTTCTTTCTCTTTTCCTGCCCATTCATGTTTATGATTTCTTTTCAGGCAAATATAAATAAAATACAGAGTCCAAAACCTCAGAGTGACAGTGAAAAAAAAACAACCAAAAAAGGGGTTATGTTTTGTTTTAACAGTTCATCCTTTAGTAATAAGGTCAAGAAATAGGATTTATCAGATAAGCTCTTGTAGGCTCGTATGTGATTGCTGAGTTGCACGTGACATGGAAAGACTTGACAGATTTTAGTAATCAGGTTTGTCAGAATTTTGTGGAAGGATTTGGAGTCTCCGGCTGAGATGCTGATGAGTGCTAGAGATGCCAAAGGGCCCTGGCTTTGCATCTATTACACACAGAGACAATGGCTGGTTTTGAAATAATTTCTGTGCTTCATGCATAATCTCATGACATGGAGAGGATTGGAAGTTCAAAAGCCATCATTTCATCACTTTCATTACAGGCCAGAAATTTTGTTTAGCCAAAAGATCCCTTAAAGCATAGGAGAGTCCATGGATAAAAAAAACCACAACAAATTCTTCAATATTCTCCAAAGTTTTGTAACATACATCTTGGGCAAGAAGATCAGGAATGCCAAATAAATACGTCTGTTTAAATCTCAGTACTTGGACAGCAGTGTTCGCTGCTGAGAAATACAATAATATGTCATGCAGTGACATTTTGAAAAGTGCTGGATGGAAAGCAGTCTCTGCTTTTGCCACACTTTATTTTATGTAGGCCTATTTCTGATTTTGCTGACTATATATTAAGCAGCATTGACAGATAAATACTGATGTTTTATTTTTGTGGAGATTATAGAACGGCACGTTGTAACGTCTGGTGAAGTAGATTACTTAAACCACTATTACTTATAGTGGATTTTGATTATTATTTGGATTTTACAGAATCATCATCTTGCGTCTGCTGTCCTTTCCCTTCTGTCAACTCTGGCAAAAACTGATAGCCAGGTGCCTTGTCTGAATAAAACAGGTTTTTCACTTCCTAGGCTACCACTTCACTCTAACTTCATGCTTATGAAAAGTGGGGAGGTTTGGGTCACGCCTTTGGGCCGCTGATGCTGCTCTGTGACCACTACACAGCAATGCAACAGAGATTATTTCCTGCTGTAATTTTATAAACTGAATGGAATTGCATCATGATTTGACTCCCAGTCTTTATCAAGTCATCCTGGATATACAAAAAATAATTAGTTATTCCAAACTAATGTTATTTACCCTTTTAGAAGCAGGTCAGATATGATAATCCATTCATCCACAGACATTTGAAACCTATGCGCCGAGGCAGAGACAGGCACCCTTAGAGAAAGTGAGATTTGCAAGTAGCTTCATTTTGTTTTTTCCTTTTTGATTCCACCCAAGAAGAGAAGCAATCATGCCAAAATACTGTGATAAAATTTTCCCTATCTTCTCTTTTGTGGAACTGTTAGTATTCTGATTAAATCCTGTGGCTGAAAGAGCTTTGAACCAAATGGATAAACATTTGAAATGCTTTTATCTGGTCAAGGGACATTTGACATAAATTTCAATAAGGAAAAGATAAAGCTCGAAATCTGTGCTTGTGTCTTTGTTGTCATCACAAAAAACAATTTCCCCCCCAAGTCCCTGGTAACCAAGATTGTGCTGCTGCCTTCTCTGTCTGTAACAGGCCCACGATCTCATGGGTGGCTCTGAAGGTATTTTGTTATTGTAATGGCACTTTTTCTGTGCTCAGTTGAATTGATGGCTATGACCATATTGTCCCTTCCATCAAAGACCTGGTATTCAAGGACTATGCTGAAGGACTTGCCTCCGAACCAGAGAGTTATATGGAGCCAAAACAAAAGGCTAAATACAATAGCAGATGGTTTATATCAGCTTGACAGCACCAATTTTGGCCAGCACCCAAAATGACAAACTTCCGAGCTGGAATTTTGAGCTGTTGTTTTTTGAAGTTGGGAGCTGAGGCTCGGGAAGCTGTAATGCTCTGTAGCCCATCCATGTGCGCATGGCAGGGACATCCAACATGAGGTCAGAGCAGTGCTCCAGGCAGGCCGGTGTCAAAGAGAGGGGAAGAATGATCAAAGAACGTAGCATGTATTCAGCTAAGGAGACAGGAATGGTGTTTTAAAAGAAATCCCAATATGCAAAACAAGAGGAGCAGGCTGGTCGTGTAGAAATACTATTCTTTGATAAAGGCATTCTCCAAGTATACCTTGATTTCTTACTGCCTGAAGGAGGATTGGTTTTGAGGATCCTTGTGCGGGACACAGCTAGAGCTCACCCTCTGAAGAGAAGGGAATTTCCATCCCTGACAGATTTGATCTTTATCCTTGGCAAGGGCATGGTACCAGAAAGGAGAAATATCTTCCACTTATGTTCTTCACCAGAGCCATTTTACCTGTCTAGAAAATAAAACCAATGGACCATAAACACAGGTTCAAGGGGATATATACAGGAATGGAATGGGTAGTCTCAAATTTCTGAGCAAAGCGGCCTTTTCAGTGGAAAATTAGGACTTATTCTTCAGCTGTGAGACAATCCTTTGCTCAGTTGCCTCATTCACTCCTCATCACCATACCAGCAATTACCAAAAATTAGGTCTACACTGAAACCTCCCTGAAGACAAAGGGACTGACAAATACTTGAACTGTAATTTTGAAGCAACATCTCTGCATCCTTGAATCGGTGTTTAGATTCTGATTACAAAAGGACAGTTTTTTATATTTTTGTGGAAAGTCTAAGTTTCCAAAAAACTTTTCTGCTGCTGTTTGGATTTCACCTACTTTTAATTTTGTGAAAGTGCCTTGTGGCATAAATAAGTAACAAGCTACATGGCATTTTAAAATTTTCATATCTTCCATTTCGGGTATTGTTGTTTTGCTCCAGGACTTTAGTGCAGAACACAGTCAAACACAATTCTCTTGTTTTTCCTTTCTTTCTTTTTCTAATTTATCATACATGCAGCTAACCATGAATTGAGCCCTGTTCCACCCTCCCAGGTCTGGAGCAGCACACGCTCCTCACGGCGCTGAAATCAATTGCTTTCTCAGGGAAGCAAAGTTCTATTAAAGCTTCTAACTGGGCACAAGATCACCTTTCAGCAAGATAACCTCCAGCCTTTCTCTAAAGTCCATTCCATGACGTGATTTGTTCTTTACCTCTCTCTCGTGAACTCTGAGCTAATCCTGATTGGATCTGGCTTTTGGTTTCTAGTTCTGGCACTAAGCAGGTTACAGCACCCCTTCTGCTCTGCCTGCTCTGGCTGCTGGCTCTTCAATGGGTCTGCACAGCCCCCAGCACAACAGGACCCTGGTCCCGAATGCAGCCACAGCCACCAGGGTGACAAAGAATTAAAAAGGAATTGGGCTTATCCAAGCAATAATTGTTTCTTGGGTGAAGCAGAAGTCAAACTTATCTTCTCCTGTTCAGTAAGAGATGCCCTAAAACTGAGAGACACAAATCAATAAAGCCAACATTTAGAGTTCCACAGCACAAATGTGACATTATTGCTTTCAATTGCATATGCAGACAAAGAATAAATTGGCACTTTCTGTTTGAAATAGGAAGGTGCCTGGTATTGTTGTCATTACCAGAGTTTATTGTCCTGTATTCTGGAATTGGAGTGGGAAATGGCAATTTGTTAAGTCCGGTAGAATATGTGCTACACTGTTGGATTTGTGAAGCCACTGTGTTACAAATAATTTCATCTCTTTAAAAGCCCCTTTTCTTGTTTGCTTTATTCCTTTTTTTTTTTTTAATAGTTAGCCAGCAATTAATTTTTTAATCAAGATTCAGATACAGTGTCATTACTGGTTCAGGTGCAATAATGAGCATTATATGACTACCAGGGAAAGTAGATGTTGGCATGCCTTTTTATTCTTTCCCATTCATATTTGCCAGGTTAATATTTTGTATGCAAATTTTCATTTAGACCGTATTAGTGTGCAATCTTAAAGTTAAAAAGCCAGAATATTTTGAATTCCACTAAGCCTCAACTGCACCAAATACAATAGGTATTCTCCTTATACACTAACTAATTATCTCTGTGCAGCACTCCAGGTGAATTTCAACATAAGCACTCTAATAATGTAATTAAAAATGTATAAAGGAATTAAAAATGAATTAAAAGGAGATCACACAAAAACTTTCAAATTTAGACTAAATTGAATTACTAGATTTAAGCCTCTCAGTTTTAAAGGACCTGCAGTCACTAGAATAAGAATGTTGGGATGCCAGTAAGACCTCATGCAAAATAACATAAGCTTTAAATCAAGTGGGAAAAAAAATCTCTGAATATCCTGGGGTCTTATTCCCTTTAAAGGCCCCCCCCCCTTACCTTGCAAATGGAAATACTGTGCAAATGAATTTTGCCACCAATGGTGACCATCCCTATTTAACAGGCACGTAAAGGTGGCAAAGAGAAGTTGAGTTGAATTTCTCGACACTGAGTTTGAGTCCTGGGGCAGGAGAGGACCCTGCTGTTGATTTGCCCTGGTTCTGGGTGTCAGCACTCACCGAGGAGCTGTTGGCTCTGACTCTCACTCACGCAGCATCCAGCAGAGCTGGCCCTGTCCAGCGCTCCCATTGTTTCCAGCTTTACGCCAAACAAGCCTCAGCTCAGACACGCCCCAAGCTTGCACAAAACCACGACATTATAGTTCATCCTGCTATTGATACAAAGTTCTGCTCCTGCTCCGAGCAGTTTTCAGCACCGCACGGAGCAGGGGCAGCCCTGGCACATCTCATCCTGGGGGCAGCGATGGGGAGTGCAAGCAGAGCGTCCCAGGCTGTCCCCCCCTGCCTGCATATCCGTGGCAGCAGGTGTGGATGGAGCCACAGAGGTCACTTCGACCTGGAGGCACATTTAATGCCAGGGGAGGCCATCAGGAGAGTGATAGCTGCCTGCCTTGACATTGATTGCCAAGGACACCTGGCTGCATAGGAAAGGCTCTGGAAAGCAAGAATAATTAAATTAGGACAGGCCAACTAAACTGAAGTATCTATTTTTATAATCAGAACATTACCAAATGCATTTCTCAAGTAAACACAGCAACCAACTTCCATTAAGGCTCCCTTTGTAATCTGCAATGGGTCAGGCACGCCTGTTTTGGCAAAATCCCTAACAAGCTATTTTTCAGTTCTGCCAGACTTTCTGTCTCAGGGCTATGTGCTCCCCTTCAGCGATGTGTGTGACTGTTTTCTGAATTGAGGACAGTAAATGACCTAAGCCAGCAGCATCACAGTGTGCAGACAGTGGAATTTACTGAGAACCTGGCAATAATAGCAAACTAATATTTGTAATAAAGCATCAAAGCCAGAATGCATGCTAAGAGATGTGTGCATGAAGAACAACCTGGATAATACAGAACATTATTTATTACACAGGACATCTGCCATTTTCTATTGGTGTGCCCTTCCTTCAAGTATCTCTATGGATCCAGCTGGATATTTGGGGGTTTTTTGTTTTGGTTGCTGTTTTCAGGCTTTTGTTTTGGAGCAAGATAAGAAAGTGTTTACTCCTCCTTCTGAGAATTTTCATACATGAAATATTTCTCAGTATAAATCATATTCCTCATAGGAATAGGCCCGGCAGGGTAAATAATCCCAATCATCATGCAGACAGGAGGGACTTAAAGTATCCTCAGTCCAGAAATGCCTTCTCAAGCCACTCAGACTGGATCACTGTATGCAATCCCATATTATACAGGTTCAAAGTCTTCCTTTAAACCAGTTCTCCCAGTTTGCTGGGAGAGCCTCCTCTTCTCCCTGGTCTCCTCAGCTACTCCCCATAACATTTGTTCTCCAGCCCCTTCCCCAGCTCCGTTCCCTCTCTACACGCACTCCAGCCCCTCAAGGTCCTTCTTGGAGTGAGAGGCCCAAAACTGAACCCAGGATTCCAGGTGCTGAGTCCAGGGGGACGATCCCTGCTCTGCTCCTGCTGCCACCCCAGGGCTGATCCAAGCCAGCATGGTGGTGGCCTTCTTGGTCACCTGGGCCACTGCTGGCTCATGTTCAGCTGCTGTCGACCAGCACCCCCAGAGCCCTTTCTGCGGGGCAGATTCCCAGCCATTCGTCCCCCATCCTGTAGGGATGCAGGGACCCTGCTCTCTTCTTTAGTTTCTGCTCTCGTGTCTGACATACCTGGTGTATGCAGGCTGAAAGATCCTCACAGACCCAGCCTCTGGTCTGGCGTCGGGATGCACCTTAGTTGGATTGGGAACAACGCAATACAATTAATTAGTAATCTCTCTTTGAAGAAAAAAGCATTAAGAAAAAGATACAGACATCAGCTCCAAAATATTGAAGGTCAATCTCTCCCTTGCAGATCTGTCTCATGTAGAGTGACTCCAGAGTGGACTCAGCAGCAGCTCTCCCTCAGCAGTGTTTCTGACATGGCCATTGCTAACCTACCCATCATGCACAGCTTTTCCTGCTTGTATTCCCTTTGTAAACTCCATGACTTCTTTTATACTTCTTTTTCCTACTCAGACAGACCCTTGAGTACACAAAATGCAAGTAATTTAATAGACAGCAGATAAGCTCCTAACCTTAGAGAACCTATCCCAGCCATACAAGAAGATACATTCCTCGTGTTAAACTCACCCAGAGGGAAGAAGACCCACAAGTACTACCAGGCTGCTCCCTAATCTGATAAGATGAGCCTGTCTCAGACTTGATTTTGCATTTTAGCCAGTAAGGAGAGCTCCAGATGGGAAAGCATTGCTAAATTGCCTTACTTAGAATAATGATAGCGATAATGAGACTTTGCTTCACCTGAAGGAGAAAGCCCCACTGCAAAGATATCAGAGCAACAAGCAGTGAGACCTTGGAGCAATTTTATGTTATATACACACATACGATGACCTTTAAAGACTTTGCCCACCAGGGAGAAGTTACGTAGCTAAGCAAGCAGGGGAAGCATATGAACCTGAAGAATTATTTCCCCTAGAAATAGCTAATACATTATTGGCAAAATAGACCCACCACATTTCAGAACATTATTCTGACCATGTTCACAGTTTCAAGCTAAGTTAAAAATCAGCCTGCCATACATTAAACCAAAATGTGAGACAGACCTCTGTTAGGAAAAGGGTGGTGTTCTTGTGCAGGCAAAACTGAACCTGCTTTGAAGCTGGTAAAATTGACTGGAGAGCAGAGTTGTTTGCCAAGCCTTGCATACCCCTCTGTCCAAGTGTAAGACCCAGGGAAAAAACCTGAAAGAAGTAAAAAAAAGGTCACACGGAAAGGTTTTTTTCCTGCAAAGTCTTTGTGGTATCCCACTACACTTACAATCTCTATTCCTATTTGGGTGTAGAAATAGCAATCTTTGTCTTGATAAGGATTTCTACCTTAAAGCAGAGGACATTTATTAGCATAAACTCAGTGAATGAGCTGAAAAGAAGCAAAAGCTCCTAAGAGCAGAATCCTGCTAAGTAAGGCTCTGCCTCACCAAACGTTACACATTGACAGTGCAGACATGAACACTGAATTAATCACTGAAATTAATGACTAGTAAGCAGTGTCACGCTAATAATTCTTTGACCTATTTTGCATGTCTGGTTTAGGATGACTGGACTGATCCCAAAAATTACATTTCTTTCTGTCGACTCCGAAAGTGCTCATAGCAGTACATGCTGTGATACTGCACAAAGGGAAGCTTTACAGCATCGCTGCAACACCTCTCAATCACAAACTGTTCAAGGTCAGGATTTTACCACCTTTCAGTAGGATTTTTTAATCTTCTTGGTTTGAATGCACGTGTTCTTCACTAACACACATTTACATTCTGCATCTGGGTGCTAGAGATTATTTTGCTGCCGTAAAAATCTAATCTGCCCAAACACTGCTCTGTATGTTAAGTACAAAAATAGGTTATTATAAAGTTGTGAGGAATATTTATGCACCTAAAAAGTAATTATATCTCTAAAAAGATGTAAGTGGTGTAAGAATAGTCAGTAAAATGCTAAAGTAAGAAAAGATATGTTTGGATGTTCTGGAGAAGATGAGAAAAGAATAGATTCTTGTACTACCAGAAAAGAAAACAATTCCAAGCATGAAATATCAGAGAGGCACATGTGGATGCCAGACTGTGGAGACATGAAAAGGTGATGTGGATAGCAGGGGACAAGGGAGAGACCAGAAGGGGGACAGAGTGGGGAAGTGGGATCTCCATTATTAGCAGTGATCAAATCCAGGCAATGTGTGTGGGCAAAGGAGCACAGAAGAGAAGGTAAATCTGCAGGAGCAAGCTCAGCCAGACAAAGGAAAAGGGAAAAGAGAAAAAAACCCAAACCACACAACCAGAGATGGAAGAAACCAGACCAAATTAGAATGATTTCTAGGAAAAAATCAGTGGAAAGGAGCTCTTTAGGACAGTTGCAAGTAGTGGTAACGTTTTCCCCCAATATGCATTTTGATTTTGAGGACGTACTTGATGGGTGACATTACATGCTGAGCACCCCGCCTTGTCCATGGGGGGACTCTCTGTTTCCCCCTGATGCTCAGCTGTAAACCACAGGAGGCTGTACAGGTGTGCTCCCAGGGCGGGGATCTTCTTCCTTTCTCTCGTGAAATGACATTTCAGGATTTCCCATACCGAGCTGCAAGATAACTCAACCAGATGAGTCACGATTATGCAAAGATATTGAACCTGCTGCTTACAACTTTTATTTGTACACGAGGCATCATTTCAACTTTATTGCTCCCATTTGCTTTCTGTCTCTAATAACAGACCTGCCTACAAAACCCACAGAATGCTTTAAAACACACACTTCATTAGTTCTGTTTTGAAAAGCATTGTAAACACTGAAAATACATCTCAGGCAGAGATGTCTGGAATTGATAATGAAATTATGGTTCATTCTAGGGCAGGGGGAATCATAAAACAGATATTAATGTGGAGTTTTGGTCCCTGGATCCTGCAATATTAAGAAAATTCTCAGCTAAAGTGCCATTAATTAGGTGTGGCTTCCATTTTATGTTCTCTGTAGAAGACTCTCAGAAGAGATACTGTTTATCCTGGTATTAATATATTTTTTCTCCTTTTAGCTTTAAAAGCAATGCAGTTTGTATTGGAATATAACCCTAGAAGAGCAGTAATCCTTCAGTGTAATATAAGGAATTAATTTCTACTGCTTGCTATGGGTTTCTGCAGACAGCTGTGTACTTGATACCTGTGCTTTTGGCTTGGGATACAGGAGAGATATACAATTAATTTAGGTCATCCTGAGTTAACAAACCTAGAGGGAATTAATTCATTGCTTAAACATGTAATTTCCAAACTGTTGGTAGCTCATCTGTATAGAATGCAGTCTTTGTGCTTTGTCATTTTGGAGAATGAGCCCAAGATGAAATGAGCTTTACCTGTATTTGCTGCTGGCAAGGTTTTTTCTCTCTAATATTACCGGAGAAGTAGAAGTTACAGACATAAGTGGCTGGTGTTCACCTGTGGCATTGAGCAAGTCATCAATGTGTCTTACACCAGTCTCAAACCAGCCAGACTGGATGTGTCTGTCTTTCTGGGATGAGCAAGAAGGATCCATGGGTCTGGATTCACATTAACTTCCCAGGATTGCTCAAAGTTTCCCGCAGAGTAACCAGAGTTGCTAAATGAGGAAGCAATTGTCATTGTTTGATCATCTGGTTGTTATCTCACTAACCATCTGTACACACTAATTGATTGTTAGGGATGGTGCAAATAAATACATCTCACCAGGCCTTCTGGAAAAAAAGTATCATTAGAAAAATTACTTTGATGATTGTCTCAGCTCATGTGGTATTGATCAAACTCTTCTTAGTAAAATAAATACAACTTGATAAAAGTTGTTATCAATCTGTGCTTAGAAAAAGCAAATGAATAGTTGGCAGGGAGAGCAAATTGCAACAACATTTAAGTAATAAGACACAGCAGGACACACTATTGTTAGGGCAGACACCCTGAAGTTTCTTAATGTGATTATAATGTGACTTCCTGAAACAAAATAATTACAACTATCTTAGATAAAATATTATTATCAATATTCTGCAGGGTTAACTGAAAGCCAAGCAATTACATTTTTATTTTTTCAATCTATACCTACAGTTTTAAAAGGCATTTCCAAAGACAGTTTTCCATAATCATAGTTGCTCTTGGTAGCAATATTCAATGTGTAACAGGCCCTTAAGTCCTTAGGTTTAATACAGACACAGAGGCCAACACAACTAAGATTTAATTTCAAAACACAGTGTTAAAAATTTATCTGTAAATTCTTTTTCGCTTACTTACTTGTCTAACAAATTGAATGCTCCTTCATGATACAATCCCAAAGTTTAAAAAGAGATTGAATGCATAATGAAAGATACTTAGAGCTTGTTTTCAGCATGCAGAAAACCTTATGTGGATATATTAATTTCATTCCCCTAGGTGCACTTCTATTCCATTCTGCACTGCTAGTGAAGGGGAAATGGTAAAAAATTTACGCAGTATTTCCATCCAGTGAGCTTTTATCTTATGTAGAAATCCGATTTATCGCTGTTGAGGGTGCGGCCTGCGCATCCCTTGGGACAGACACTGCTTGACCTCCTGCCTCACACCTCAGAGGGGACAGGGCACGGAACTGGGAGGAGTGGTGGGCGCTGCAGGTAGGGGTGCTGCCACCAGAAGGGTTGGGCACGCTGCAGAAAGGGGCTGAGGTTCAGCATGCAAAGACCTGCACTGGGGAGAAACCACGCACCAGTATATACTGGGACCAACCAGCCGGAAAGCTGCTGGGCAGGGAAGGCCTCGAGGGTCCTCGTGGACAGCCAGCAATGAGCCTTTGCAGCAAAGGGGGACAGTGGTACCCTGGGCTGAGTTATGCAGGCTGTTTCCTCCAGCTGGAGAGAGCTGATCCCTCCCTCCGCTGGGCACTCAGGAGACACGGCCTGAGCGCTGAGTCCAGCGCTGGCCTCCTCAGCACAGGAAAGACAGGGACATGCTGAAGGAGTCCAGCAAAGGGTCATGAAGGTCATTAAGGGATCGGAGCAGGAGGCCGAGCGAGCTAGGATTGTTCAGACAGAAGCTCCTCTCAGTGGTGCCCAGTGAATGGTCAAGAGTCAATAAGCACAAAGTGAAATACAGGAGATCCTGTTTGAACGTAAGAGAAGGTGATCAAACACAGGGTCAGGTTCCCCAGAGGGGTTGTGGAGTCACCATCCTTGGAGATATCCAAAGCCCACTCTGCTCTGGTTGCCCTGACTCAAGCAGGGTTTGGCCTAGATCATCTCCAGAGGTGCCTCCACCCTCAGCCCCTCTGTCACCCTTACGGGACAAAGAAAACGAATCCCTTGAATGTCCTGATTTGCAGATGAGTGGCTGGAGACACGTTCTGAGGTCTGCTCTGGGGCGTGTTGTTCCCATATTTTACTGGTGTGTCGACGGCTTTGCTCACAGCCCTTGCAGTGAACCAACGGCACTGTGACTTAAGTGCTGTCTGTTTCTTCTGGAGTATGTGTGGCTTTGCCTCTTCTTTCCTCCAGATTAATTTGGCCTACTTGAGATATCTTCTATTTCGCAAGATTTCTGTATAGGTGGATCTCTGTTATTGAACATAAATGTTCTTAAAGGAACTACAAAGCCAGGAATTCAATACCCACAACCTTTATTCTGGTAATTTTGTTTAGACTTTATATTAAACTCTGCCACAGAAGCTTTAAAAATGCATCTGTGTATCATTTTTAGTTGAATATTTACTTTATATTTTTAAATATATAAATATATTTTCATTAAAGAAACTCAAGATAACTAAACTTCCTGGATCATTATTTATTAATAATTTTTTAAAGCCTACATTCCATGAAACTGCTGGGAGCCTTAACTCCTCCATTACCACCAAAGGTGACTAACTGAGCATTCATTTTCAAAACCTTACCAGAGAAATTCAATTCACGTGTGGTATTTCAGGTATTAATATCTGCACAAGGATGTTCTTGAAATTGGCAGGCACACAGCAGCAAAATGAAGCTGACATCAGCTCAGAATTACCAATGATTTAAAATTTAGAGAAAATAGTAAGACAACTTATTTGCAGAGACCATCTATGCTACTGTTTAGATTTTTCACAGCAGGTTACTTATCAACCTAATAAAACTGCTGACATGCACAACCCTAACTCCTGTATCACCCAGCCACTGCTCTAATCCAATTGATTTGTGGCTGTTTCCTTGGATGAAGACATAAAGTGGCTGTGCTTTCCAAAATACCTTCAGTTCTTCTTTAGGACAAAGAGGCTGTCCCAGAGGTACCTGTGATTACACAATTCAAACGGATCTCTATGATTTTGTGGGTCTGTTACATGACAGTGCCTCATATTTTACACCAGCTGAGCCACAGCCCTATGAATAAGGATTGTGTTCTCTGCTGGCAGCACCCTTCCCTGATCTCTGTGGGTAAGAAGGTATTTCTGCATTTACTCACTTTTTAAGTTAGCACTGCAGTAGGAGCAATTTTATGAACTATATCAGATAATGACAGTCAGTCTTGCATTTTTCAACTATCTAAATTAGCAGTGATGGGCACATCACACTGTGTTTTCTCCATAAGTTCTTGTTTTTCTTACTTTTCATTCAACTTCATTAAGTTGAGAATAATAATACATTATAGTGAAGGAAGAAAGGAAGTACAAACAGAACAAAAGAGTAAATCTAACGATGAATAATTTTACTAAAATGTGTTTGTGTTTGCCGTGGCTAAGATTTGTTCATCAGTGTAAATACAGTTCTGGTCATGATCTGTCAGTCTTTCCTTTGTTCAGCCTCTTCATTCACTTGGGGTCTGGGGAGGCAGCTCTCTCTGTGCTGGAGGAGCAGAGAGGTAGCACTGCATTGCCATTCCAGTCACCTGGACAGATTTCAGCTGTAGGACGTGGCCTTACAGACCCCTTTCTAGCCCATATTGATAAAACACAGATCTATCTTTTCATTAGGAGCTCCTCCAACTTTGCCAACCTGGACTGTATTACCTGGGACTGTGCTGGGGCAGCCCTCAGCACTGCTTCTGCACTGCTAATCCTACATGACCACAGAAGGATTCTCTTTCTTCTTCTCTACACAGGACGAGTGGATTGGGGAGTCACCAGCAAACCTTCAGGGGTCACTGTGGCAGACACTGGCACTCACAAGCTGCTGTTGTTGATACTCTGTTGGTCCAGGTCCTAGAAGGATATATAATGTCAAGGTCTGAAAAATACACACATTGGAATAGACAGATTTAGCAATCGCTGCGTAAATGTGGACACAGCAGCAAAGGTCACATCATGAATGCTGTTTAGTGATGGGGAATTACCACCAGAGTAATGTCTTCCTCATGCATTTGGTTCATTTGGTTATTTCAGGTTTCCTGAGTTAAATGTATAATTTGAAGCCAAAAAGACATTTTATATTCAGTGCTACTTTCTGTAGCAAAAAGATATTTTATAGTCAGTGTTACTTTTTGTAGCAAACATTTATGAAAGTCTGAAACTTGATACACAAATATTTGAACATTTCTCCATATCCATATGGTGAATCACTTATATAAATACATTCTGCAGTCTTAGCAAGTAAGGATCCGTTTCAATAAATCCCCATTTTAGAAAATCTCTGTGATTCTCTAATCAACTCCCTCTTTTTAGTTTTCATCCATATGTACATTACAAAGTTCAGTAAACAATGATTTCAGGAATGTAACTAGAAAAGTAGTTTCCAAAATAATTTTAAAACATTCTTAATCAAACCAAGCAAGAATCATAATCAATTTGTCTTATGGAATTTTTCATTAAACTGATATTTATTTGTAAAATATGTTCTTGTTTGCTTTCCCTTTGAAAATATTTGAAATGAGATGCTTAAGGGCAATCAATAATTTAAGCCACAAAAAATGGTTCCACTCATCACTTTGCTAGGAATAAGGTTATTAATTTTTTTTTGCAAGTGAAGGTTGTTAAAATTGATAGGCTTGAACTGCATATGGCTGAGAGACGTTTCTATTTGACAGTATCTGTGCTGAGGAAAGGAATCACATTTCAAAAGTTTGGGGATCAAAGGAAGCGAATGCAATCACGTAAGCTCCAAATTGGATTGTTATGGCTTGTTTTATTTATGTAAACATTGGTAAAGAAATCAAATCACTGCAATTGAAATACCTTATTCAAAGGGCTATCTTGCAGAAATAACAGCAGATTATAGGGATGGCAAAGCATAAAACTTTGCCCTTGCTAGTGCAGTGCTTAGTGGCAGCGAAGGAAGGAAACAAGTAATAATCGAGGGTGAAAAGCAATGCTACAAAGAGAGAAGTCATCAGTCTAAAGAAACACAGCTCTCAATTATAATGATCAAGTGTGATTTGCTCTGGGAGAGTGCAGAGGTTCAATATGATCCCCTTGTCAAAATAATCACAATTTACCACGGCCACTGCTCTTTCACAGTTCCTTAATAACAAGGTGAAGAGATCCAGCCTCTAATTCAGACCTACAGTACTTGTAGAAATGACAGCAAATGGCAGTAGATCTGATTGAAGAGATTGGCAGCTGAAGCCCAAGGATACTGCACAATTCTGCGACTCAACAGCATGAGAATGCTCCATGGTGCTTCTCCTCCTGCAACCAGCGTGTAATTCCTGCTGCGTGCTTTCAGCAGCTTCTCATCAAGGCAGATGGAAGTGACCATAAACAGGTTAAAAATATAAACTTCAGGATTGTCTTATTTTGTGATAAACTCAAATCCTTCCAAAAAAATGATACTTCCCCCCTGCCCTTGAGAGCAATTTTTTCTCAGCAGTCCCTTTTTAGGCTTCTGTGAGTACTGTGGAGCACAGGTAGCCTGAAAGTAGATGCTCTCCATGTGAAGTGATGGGACAGCTGGTGTCAGAGAAGCCCCTATCTCGGGATCATCTCAGTTCCTCCTGCATTCACTTTTAGGTTTTTTTTGTTTATTGGTTTGCGGCAGTGAAGTTGAATAGCATGAAAAACTACATCTAAGTACAGCAACCATCAGTGCTGTCTGATCTATAGAAATAAAGGTAACAATCTAATTTTACTGTTGTAACTTGACAATAGCACATATTGCATTCTCATTGATGGCAGATTTATTTTTTAAGCAGAGACAAGCAGGTAACTCTGTCCTAGGTACAGCCAATACCTTCACTTAGTCCGTGAATTTCCAGATGCCTTCTTTAATCTCTGATGCTTTTCAGGACAAAGTCTGGAAGATTTCTGGAGGTAGCCAATTCATTACTCACAGTGGTAACAGAGAGTTGGGTACAAGCTTGCACCACTTGAAAGAACCCCTCGGGCAGGGGCTGAGCAGGCAGATCTACCCTAGAAGAACACACCACAAAAGCAAACTTTCCAATAATGCACTCTATTCCTCACTGTATCACAAATTACCCATTAACCTTTAAGAGCTAAATGTCTTTAGATTCCAGTTTGCCAGTGAATTTATTGCAAGGCTGGACATCCTCAGTGGATTTGCTTTTCAACAGGATGGCCTCTCTGCCACTTTGGGTCTTGTGGAGTTAAGAAAATATATCTATTTCCCTTTTTATTGGTCTCAGCCTGTGGTATAACAAATATCTGGTGTGGACAGGACAAACAACTCCATGTGTGATGGGATTCTTCTTTACTTTTTTTCCTATCTACCACTTATGTGGAAAGCACAAAATGTTTATGAGAGAGGACTGGGACAACAGTTCAGCATCACAATAGTCTTTGCTGCTTGGGCAGGGGCAGGAGTGAAGCGCTGCCCTGTGCTGTGAGACAGCAGCAGGTAGAGGGTAGCAAGGCACTGCCAGAGAGATCAGGCTCTGGCTCTGCCCCCTGTTGATAATGCTGTCCTCTGCTGGGGAATTTTCCCCTGGAACCTAAGCATCAATTTGTTTTAAAATCTATCACTGTCACTAAGAAATTGCAAAGCAGCAACAGCCACCATTACTGCCTGACCTTGCAGTATTTTCTTCTTACTGCTGGTGGAGGCAGATGTCTGAGGCACAAAACACACAGCATCTAGCAAACAACAGCCTCGTTGGCCTGATATTTTAAAAAAATTTAAATTAATGTGTCAAAGCCACACCCCTACCAACCAAAAGACAGTAAAAAATGAGATAACAATAGGTTCCTTAGTCTTCTACACTTAATTTCTAAATATTTGGGGTGAGAAACCATATACTTAGATATACGTGCAGTGTTTTTAACTCTTAGAGTACCTTTGACTTCAAAACGTGACAGCACTACATCTCCCAGGGGACCTCAGAAACACTGTTTTGAATAGCTGCCATCTATACAGTGTTGCTTTATTTATATTCATATTCAAAAACCTCCACAGACTTTCAGGTCCTTTTGAAGGCTTTGCTATGAAGCCAAAGACAAGCATTGCAGGTGGCCATGATTGTGTCCCTGGCTGGGGGTTTACAAGCGCCTTCAGGACAGGAGGGCCAGGGCCAGGGCCAGCTCTGTAGAAATCCCAGGGGAAAAAAAGCACAGAAACCCACCAAAAAACCCTAATAAACCCTATCTGGAGGTTTTCCTGTCATAATGAAATGCAAGGAGTACAATGATTGTTTTTGTGAACAATAAATTCTGTTTCTCAAGAGATTTTGGGCTATTTCTGCAGACTCAAGTATCTGATAGTTCAAATAATCTTTTAACAAAAACCAAGGAGGTGTTTTCCAGAAGATACTATGACCAGGCTGGCTTTGCTCTGCCCAAGTCAATAAGAGCGTCTGCCATTGAATTTCAGGACATCCCTGCCAGGCTGAACGTAGGCTTTAAAAAACTCTCTTCCTTGTTTTTCTGTTGACTGTCAAAATCCTACCTGCCTATCCACACTCCTGACAGTTATTGATGTCAAAGAAAAGCAGTCTTAAAAAAACCCATTTAAAATTATATCTGGGAGCTCTGAATGTACATGAAAGACAACTGATATTTACAAAAGTGAAATATGTGCATTTTTATGGCTCCAGGACCAGTTCAAGACTTCTGATTTGGTTTAGGACATGCTTAACTAGAAAATCTAATTTTATTTCACCTTTATCAAGTACCAATTGCCCTTCACACTCAAATCAGTTACTTAACTTAAATAGTCTAGATTAACTTCATAAAATGCTTTTGAATATCTGTAACTTTCCTGGACTTTAGATATAAGCTTGCAATACGATCAGTATTTTTTTTCATACCATGGTAAAAAATATATCACTTAATCCATTATCTATTAATTCATATCCTTTTTTACTCTACATTCGTTACCAGTGCCTAAGAGAAATAAAATTTCCAGACATTATCAACTATTTCAGGAAAGGTGGTCAGCACATCTGAAAGACAGTTGCCATCTGGTGACTTTTTTCCTGTTAAAAAGATAACAGGGGAGGTAATCTGAAACAACCCTATTTAATTCTTGGAATTAAGAAAAAGCCATAATCTTTTTTTGCCACAGGAGTTAAAGTAAGAATGTTGACTTGGGAACAAAGCTCTGGTATGAATCTTATTATGGGCCATTCTATAGTTTACACTGAGGGTGGATTCTGACAGTCTTGTGGTTTGTGTGCACCTGCAAGGTGTAAAACAGTGGACACAGGAAAATTACAGTAGAGCAAATGTTGTGTTATGGTTAATTTCCTCCCAGGTGTCCGAGGCTGGCGTTAGCTGTGCAGTGTAGCACCAGATCCCGTCTCCAGGCTCCCAGGCACATGCTGACCTCCACAAAGTCACCTACTCTTTGTTCTTGCCCAAATTCGCGGTCACTCCGCTCGCTGCTGAGTAACAAAAGCAGCCAACAAAACCCCCTCAATATGGATCTGTGGATGATGGGAGTTGGGACAAGGAAATCCAAAGGACTTTCCCACCTAACTGCACCAAAGCAGGAGCTCCACGTGCATCAGTCTGGGACAGAAACATAAAGTCTAGCTCCAGGTCCTTGGGGTTTTATTGGGTCTGTTTAAGAAATGCAGAATCCCTTCTTTCTTTCTCCTGCTCAGACCTTCCTTCCTCCAAAGGGCAAGGAGGGCTGGCCCTTTGGAGATCATACTTCCTGTGTTAGGTGGCCTCAAGTCCTCCACCTTCAGCCCTCAGGGCCTGAGACCCAGCGAGCTCCTAGCCCCGTGCTGAACATCCTTCCACTTGTTCCCATGCCTTGTCTCCATCTGCATTCATCCATTTTGTTTCATAATACATAAAAGAGACCCAATCTTTCTCATCCTTGTAATGCAATACTGCATTTCTCATTCTGAAAGATTTGCCCTTAAACCCAGGATTTACAGGATTTTTTAAATTAAGCAGGAAGGAGGCAACTGTACATTTTCTCTGAAGTTGAATTTTTTAAGAATCATTTTCCATATGTCAAAAAGATTCCAGAAAATTCTAGCTTAATGCAACCATTTCTAATTAATGTGTGGTGGGTTAACTTAAAGTAATTCCTGATCTAATAGTGCCTATGGGCACTGTTGAGAAATTACCGTAGGCTCTCTTTCAGTAGAAATGTGAAGTAATATCTGCTCTATAAAACCCCCTCATATCAACAACTTCTCACCTCATTTGTTTAAAATCTGGTAGTTTTACAGCTTGTCTTGTCTGCATCTTTCCTGAAATGGGACTAATAAGAGGAAATTCTATTACTTGTCCACTATTTCAGCATAAAAGAACTCTTATCTCTGGTGCAACCATCTACAACAAACACACACCTTTAAAAGAGACAACAACAAATTAATCAAGAGCAAACACAAGTTGCTTCTGCCTAGGGGTTCTGCGTAAAAGGGTAAATAATCAAAAAGAATGCTACAGCTGATTTATATTTCTTTATGATGATCAAAGGCAAATGGACTCCAATTCAGCAAGGAATAAAAATGCTGTGTGAAAACTCACTTTTTCTGCTGCAGATAGAATTGAAAACCCTTCTCCACTGAGCTGTATCTAGCTGAAAATCCATTAGGCAATACTGCATTCCCAGTGATGGGCTATGTTAAAAAAGGACCAAAATCCCAATATTTCAGATAGGTTTTTATGCACCGCTCATGTTTCATGTACATTTCTTGCTTCCTTGCTGGAGATTTTGAGGTGTCTGACTTATTTAAATAATTGTTGTTGCAAAGTTTCTCATACATAATCAACTAACGAGGTGTGTTTATTAACAATAAAAATAAAAATCAGCATCCAAAAAAGCCCTTGAAAATCACCAACCCCTACCCCAAAATGTGTGATTGCTTTGGCCTCTTTAGAGTGGTGGGAGAGAAGCCAGAAGCCCTTCACTTCCCCAGAGCCTCAGCTGAGCTCCCCGCTGCAGCAGCGAGGGGTCCTTGTCCCAGCGGGGCGCTCACTGCACCGGGTGAGAGGCTGCACGGAACGCAGGAGGGAGAGCTGAAACCAAACCGCCAGACAGCACAGATCCAGAGAAGCCGATCTGCTCTGGAGCTCTGCTTTGGAACTCACTGATTTTTATGTTTTTTTACATTTTGGGGGCAGTGAAAGGATGCTACTAAACCTGATGATTAGAGGGAAATAAAACTGCTGAAATGGAAAGGTAGATACTCCTCCAGTGCTGGGGGTTGGTTTTAAAACTTTTATTACGAGGAAAACAAGGTCATTCCATAAAAGTTTCTACAACTGTTTCAAAAAGTAAACCAGCATGCCCCATCTGTCACTCTCTTACACTGCTAGGCTGTGTGCTGTTAAATTCATTGCTACTTTCTCTATTCTTTTCTGGTCTATTTAACCTTAAGCATCCAGAACCCAAAATTTTGTATCAACCTTCTGGGATCTCAAAGTCCTCTCTTTCCTTGCAAGCTCTACATCCTGCAGTACCCTGCAGCATTGTGCAAGGCAATGTTTTACCCTACAATCTTTTTACAGGTTTTGAATAGCATTATTTTTAAATAGCATACAACCATTTGAAGAAAGATATAAAACATAAGAATACTTGTATTTAGCTTTTAAGCTCATTTTGAAGGAATTGCTTTTCTCTGATTTTGTTTTACCACCAATAAAGTGACTGTTTTAGTTCAGAAAGAGAAGATTGTGAGCTTGTATGAACCAGCCTGGCTGGTATATGATTCAAATCTTGACAATTTTCAGCTATACACGGAATTAACATGGGAAGAAAAAAATACTGTAATTCTGGAAAAAGAAAACAATCTTGCCTTGATTTCCAAATGGCCACAAACAGGGCACTTTACTAAAAATGCATGAATGTTCACATAAGGTAAATGGAAAGAATCACACTGATGAAAGTGGTGAAGAAAAATAAAGCTGTATGTTCTGTGTGAAAAAAGATACAGCATGGTGTGCAGATTGCCTCCACCTGCAAAACCAAGCTAGGGGGTCTTCTGCATAAAGTGCTTAATTAGTTGTTTGATGACTAAAATCCCACTATGTTCACAGGGAAAGAAATGATCCTGAATAAGGTCAAGAGACCTTCAAAATTAGGGCTTCGTGTTCTAAGATGTAATTTTTTGCCATATTACCCTCCCCACCGCACAGCTCCGCTGTCAGTCCACTCTTCTTTAAGACAGTGACATTTTCAGAAGACACTTCATTGCTTTGGTTCTGCTCCTACCAAAACCAACAGGCAGTTCCTTTGGAATGGAAGGAGAGCAAGGCAAAGGCTGGGTGTTCCTGAAAACTCTCATCTGTAATGTGTATAGAGGTTTACAAGAATTTATCAGTGGATCAGAGACTTAAATTGGTCTGAAACCTTCCAGCAAAGCATTTTGCAAGTGAAATTTATGAGCATAAATGCATTACAAGTTTAAAATTCCTGCATGCATGGGAAAGTACGTAAGCCATCCATGTTGGGCTACCAGGGTTTGTAGGTCTAGTGCTCAGCTGCCAATTGCTCTGTGCATATTTAATCAAGTGCTATTGTTTAAAGAGCTTCATATAAATTCTTTGATTAAAGAAATCATGAAAAACTCCTGTAGAATTATTTTGCCTTTGCCAAGAATAATTAAAACAATTTATCTGAATTAACCTACTAAGTTTCAATGTTCAGTATTCTTAATTCACCATAAAGTTGTACATGTCTATACGAAGCAAATCACTGATACACGAACTTTATTTTACTTTTCGGTGGAAAAAATATAATCTCTGATCTTTCTGGGCTTTTCTCTCATGCTTACTCTTCCTCTGCTTCTTAAGTAGAGTACTATCCAATTAAAGACCTCATTGTGTTCAACTTATATTTTTTAACAGATTGATTTCTCCATCAGATGTTAATTGGTTTACCTTTTCTCTTTCATTTTTGCTACTTTATAAACAATAAAAATAGGAACAGTGATTGCATGTGGAAAAATGCATCCTTTCAGACAATGTGTTACCTTAGCAAATAAAAATATACATAAAAGGTAGCTCTTTCATATTTATGGTCTCACTTTCAAACTGCAAGATGCATTCTGATTTCTAGTGGGAGCTCTGCAATGCAGATCTGTGTCTGATTGGGATACACCAAGGGCTGAAGGTGGTACCTGGTAACACCTTGAAGGAGCAACATCTGCAGAAACGGTGACCGAGGTTCAAGGGAAGAGAGTTTCCCATAAGGGAGGTGTTACTTCACCTTGCTCTTAGTCTGTGCCTTCTCCAATGATTCCTGACGTGTTCGCAACTGTATCTTTACATAACACATAAACTACCTGAAAACAATATCAAGACTCCTATTGTTTGCAAGGACCCCGTGTCTAACCCTCATCGTGCCTTCTTTCAAATCCTTTTCCAAAAAAGTCTCCTGCGGCAAACCTCAGGAGCATGGGCTCCAGGCAACAGGGCTGTCACACCTTTCACTAAAAAAGGGAAAAATATCATAGACCTAATCATCCTCTGAGCTTTTTGGACATCTTACCTGAAGGCAAAGCTATTTTCATTGGCAATAATTCTAGAATCAGAAAATAAAACTTAGAAATAATAAGCATATAAAACACGTTTTGAAAGTACATAGGACCTTGTCTCTGTAAAAGCTCTTGTTGCTCATACACAACTATTTATTGGATACCTAAGATTTTTTTTATTATTATTATAATTTTATTTCTAAACTGTTATATCTCTTTTTAGTCAGACATCTTAGCCTTAGCAGATTTTATCAGTTCAATCTTTCAGAGAGTGCAATAGGGTCCCTTAGCAAAATGATAAGAAAAAAACCAACTCATTATTTTGTACCTAGTCAAATTTTTCTTAAAAAACATTTTTTTTCTTTCTTTAGTGCCTGGTTCTTTTTGAAGAGAGTGGATATTCCTGCCTACAAACCTTTCAGCTTCCGTCAGGTAATTTGGCATCGTGTATTAAAACTGGAAGACAGAAAAAAGAAAATGGGTTCAAGGGCATCATTTAAGAAAATGTCATGCAATCAAGAATCATCTAGTCCATCCCCCTTCCCTAAGACTTGATCAATGAAACTTCTTCCTTGTTTATCTAGTTTTTTCATAAAATGCTGAAGACCTACAGCCTCCTCCTACTTAAAAATAATTCTGTTATGCCTGAGCAGAATCCCCCTCCCTATAATTTAAGTTTCTTACTTCTTGTCCTACTCTCTGTGGACAGAGCAAACAGTTCTCCCCTTTCTTTTCAAGAGCATTTAAAAAAATAGTAATTCTGCATGGTTGTGCAATTGTTTTAAACACTTTCTTGACCACTTTAAGAAAAGGTAATGCAGATAATAAATAGGAAAAGTCAGTGGTAGAAAATAAATGATTTGCAGTTTGTCTTTTAAATGTGCACTATAAAAACACACACAAATATTTATCTGATATATAAAACACTGAGCAAGTGTTGTTGCCTTAACCTATGTCAAACATCCTCTATATTTTGTATTACTTGTGAAGCATTGCAAAAAAGTTTCTGTGCATTAAAATCACCTTTGTTTGAAATCCTGCATTGAGAAATAATTAATTTAGGGAAAAAAAATCTTTTGAGTTTATTCCCATATATGTCATCTCATGTTGAGAATAATGCAGTTTTGAGGAGCCTTAAGTTACTTATTTATTTTTTAATTTTAAAGTCCTTCCTAAAGGCTAAACAAAGCTTTAACCTTGACCTGATTGTTCTACACAAGGCTTTGGATCAGGCCTGTGGATGTAAATAAGCTGCACACTCAGCAAAATAGGGACAGTGTGCATCTTTTTCTAGAGAAACCACCTACCAAACAGCAGCCATTACAAAGTAACCTAAGGCAGATTTTATGGAGGTATGTTATGAGTGGGAAACATATTTAGAGACTGAGTGCATGTGTGTTATCATTGTGCTTGGGAAAATCTAATGATCCTGAAGACTGTTTCCTCTGGCTGCAGGCAAACACTTTTAGCCCTTGCCACAATACCCCGGGCATTAATCCTTTAATTTAGTCACTGCTAAAATATAACCAGCTCATCCCCTTCCATTACAAATCCCTCCCTGTCTCAGTATATATCAAGGTGCCATGAAATTTCTTGTGGCATTTATTTTTTATTTATGTAGCTTTCGGTAATATCATTTATTGCATGTGTGTGAGAAACAGCCACCTGCTCCCACTGGGGAATAGGCTGATACGTGGACGACAGATCCAGGAGAAAATCTAGCAGAAGATAAAAGTAGGAATAGCTTCCAGTGTATTGCCTGCTACTTCTTGTTCTTAATAAGATGCTGTACCCTGTGACTCTGGGGCCAGGATTCAGAAATTCACAGATAGGAAGTGTAAGCTTTTAGCATACAAAACATCAAGTTGTTAAACAGAAAAATTCTGGTTACAAATATTTACATGCTGGGAAAGATGAGTTTGCTGTTAATATATTGAGGCTAGGAGACTGGGATTTAATTCTCCTTGCTGTAGACTTGCAGTATAGTTTTAGGTAAATCATTTCACTCCCTATGTATAAATTTTACACCTGCAGCATAGGTGATAGTAGCAATTCCTTATCCACACACTTTGTGTCCTCTTGCCTCTGTTTCTGAACATTTATAGATGCTCTCTTTCACTATGCGTTCGTATACTGACACTCCAAATATTAATTTCTAGGTGCAACCAACAATATGGAGAAATTTCTAGCTGTTTTCAAAGAAAACACAGAAATTATGAGGCCCATTCTCATTAAGATCATTATATGGTAAGACTGAATAAAAGTAAATAACATTAAAAATGACCAAAGGGAGGGGAAGATTGTTGAGTATATTCATATCAATTATCTTATGATGAGTAGCTTACGTGTCTGAGGAGATTGCAATGTCACCTGGAGGTGTTGCTGGAGCACAGGGAGGACATTCAGACATTCCGAGGGCCAGAGCTTGGCTCCAGCAGCGTTTTTAAGTGCTTAGAAGAAGCTAGAAAGTGAGGGGTGCTGTTCAGCCAAGGCTGTCTGTAATCTACATAATATTAAAAGTAATATACCAGAATTGCAAAATTTCAGCCCGTCAGCATCTTCTACAGAAATTAAACTGTAGTAGGACAACCGAGATTTCTCTTCAGGGAAACAAACAACATGTGATCCAAATGCTTTCCCAGTATGGAATCTTGACATGCAGCACCCTCACTGATTGCTCCAAAAGCAACCCCTTTCCAGCAAAGTCATTTCCAACTAATTTGTGGGATTCAGGGGACTATCGTGACATTGCAGCACAGCCAAAACTGAGTGTAGCTCTGGCACGGCAGGAAACATTTGCAGGGGCTGCAAAGGCTGACTTTTCTTGTGTTTGTTGTGTCTCAAACACTCTCCGAAACATTGCTGGAGCGCAGGTGTGTGTGCGTCAGGGGCGGGCGTGTCAGGGCGGGCGTGTCAGGGGCGGGCGTGTGGGAAAGGCCCCTTTTCCCAGCGGAGCTCCCGTGCCCCGTTGGGGCGGTGACTGTTCTCTCCTGCTCCCTCTCGCCGTGTCGGGCGGCTCGCGCTGCGCTCCCGCGAGGCTCCGGGCTGTGCCCCATCCAGCCCCGCAGGGTCCGTGCTTTGTGTGGCGGCCTCGGCCGTGTTTGGGGAGTCAGAGGGGTCTGGACAGACTGAGAGCTGTTTGAGGAGCTGTGAGTGGGAGTGCCCCCGGGTATCTGATCTGGCGTTTGCCTGAGCCCAGAATAATCCCTGCATTTGAATTTAGGCCCGGGAGGTTTGTTGGCCTCAGGTTTGTGGTGCAGATACCAAAAGGGCCTCCCTTTTCACCTGCGCAGGTGTGAGGGGGGGGGACAGGCACTGCTGGGGTGGGGAGCGGGGCCTGCCGGGGCACTTCGGGAAGGAGGGAAGGAGAGGGTTATCCCCAGGGACTCTGGTCACTCTGGCACAGTTGGGCAGGTTGAATCCAGCAGGTGCCTGAAGGCTGTTACAACCACTGAGCAGCAATCGTAGTGGCCTTGGTGATCTCCAAGCCGTCCCTGAGGCCACGTTCCTGCCACTGGTCGCCCAGTGCCAGGAGCCCCTGCTCTGCTGGGCTGTCAGGACAGCGGTACTGGCTGGGGTCAAATAGAGGGAGAATGGAGTGTGAAGGGTTACAGTAAACTTGGACAGTCGCAGCCCAGCATTCCAGCTCAGACCTGGCAGTGCTGTGGTACAGTGACTTTGCTCTGGATGTTTGTCCTCGCGTGGTTCATTTACTCACGGCCTGTGCCCTGGTGATCACTGGGGAGCCCAGAGCACTCATGGCCACAGGCTATTGGCACCTCAAATGTTGGAGAGAAGCGGGAATATCAACACGTTCCCCCAAGACACAGCCCTGCTTGTCAGGTCTTTCTCCAAAACCCTAATCTGGATTTGCTGGAGGGCTTTAGCAGAATAGATTCACCTGGGAGAACGTTGTAGAGGGAGGATTTAATCCCTTAGCCTTCAAACAAGGCTGCCTTTGTGTTTGGAGTGGGAGATGTGTATCTGCATGCAGATAACACTGCAGGATTCTCGGAGAGATGTCATCATTATTCTTAACGGGAGAGCAGGCACTGTATATAAAAAAAACAGTTTTGTCTGTGGATCAGCTTCACCATCAACTAGGTGAATTTTTTCTAGCTCTACTTGTTATGTTAAATTCCCGAAATGCCTAAAAAAGTTTTTTCTTCTTTTTTTCCTTTTTTTCTTCTTATTTGCAGATGGGCCTCTAATACTGGCAAATTCTTGAACATTTATGGATAAACTTATGAATCTGCAAGCACTTGCAGATTTCCCATGAGAGCTTGAATCCCTGTATTAAACCTCATCTGGTATCTGCAAGTGTCGAAATTGTTTCTACTCTGCTGAATCAGCCTAAACTTGTCATTGCATCCAGGAGAAGTGGAAAATTAAAGTGAATTTCATTGCTTCATAGCTTGCTACATGAAAGAGCATGTAGAAATGAACAGCACATGCAAAATTAAAATTTTAAGTTAGATTAATAAGTGTCCTCTGGAGAGTTGCCTGTTCCACCAGGCAGGCTTATACAGTCTTTCTCAGTAACCACTACTGTTTATTGGGATTTTTAAAAAAAAACAAAAACCACACACAAAAAATCCCTTTTTCTCATGTTGGGATGGCATTTTCAGGACTCCAACTTAATGTTTTCCAAATGTTTTTAATGATAAACTGTCACATTCAGCAAGGATGGGAAAGGGGAGATGGTATACCTGGTGCCACAGTGAAAATAGGAACATAATACCTGCAGGTACGATGCGATCTGGCAGAGAAACTTCCATCTCACCTAAATTTTTGTTAGGTGAATTAGACCTTTTATCTGTGCACTGCTGTTTTCCAGAAATAGGTGAATATCAGAACAAGAGTGTAAGATAGGGAAGCTCCTTTTCACGCTATCCCCTCCTCCAAGTTGCTAAAATGCCTTAAGCTCATACATAAAGAAAAGGAAAAATAGTAATGTAAATTTAATTAATTTGGGGGAACCACAAAGCTTTAAAGAGTCAAAGTAGCAAATATATAATTATTTGGGCTTCAGTCATTTTGTGTATGTGTTAATATTTTAATCCTCATACTATTTTCTCTCCTCTTCTGTCTTTTTTTTCAAGTCTCTCTGATGAATTTGGGTGGAAAAAATTGTATTTTAAACTATTGTGAAGTTTTCACAATGATCTCTGGTCCCTTGGGAAGCTTTTTTTGGTGTGTTCAGAGGTAGAGATAGGAAAGGAAAAAACATTTTTCAGTATTATTTTGGAGCTTCTTTTCCCTTCCCTGCTCCCTTGAGCCAGCTTGTACTTCGCCCTTTCTTTCATTTCTCGCTTGGCCTGATTCTCCTGTCATTTGTGTTGGTTTTACATCAGTGCAAGGAGACTGATTTTGATGTGTTACTCTGATTTCAGCATATTTGCATTATATCTGTAGATGTAGGAAAAGCTCTGCTCTGTAAATCAAGGCTTGATTAGATTTAAGTGGATTATTTATGTCAGTCCATGTTCTTCTGATGTAGAAAAAATATTAGTCTCTTGTACTAGGAGTACTCTTGTACTTTCAGAAGAAAAAAAGTCTTCAATCCTTGTTTTTTTTATCTTTTATTGTCTGGATATTTGTACAAAAAAATGGTTTGGGGGAGGCTCTGATCGTTCTGTCTTTTCTCTGTGTGTCTCACCTAATAATCTCCATTCTTACCATGTTGAACCCAGGTCTCAGAGAGACACTGAAGGACTGACTGAAGCATCCCGGGTTCCTCTGGGGCAGGTTCCTTCTCCACAGCATTTCCAATAAGGAGTATTTCTGAAGCACCAAGCAGCACTGAAGCACTTGCTCTCCTCGGGTAAGCTGTGCAGGAGTTGCTCCTGCTAGGAAAGAATTGTGGTTTGGTTTCTCCTCACAATGCCATCGTTAGCTTTGACTTGATAATATGCTCCTACGTATTGTTCCTACAGCTTAATAACGAGTAAAGCTTACAGAGAGGTCTGGTTCCACTAAGCAATCAAAGCTTTTGAACAAACTTTTTGAAAAATGATTGCATTAATTTGTACTTCTCAGCTACAGTGAGGCATCCCATTGAATGGTCTCATTAAGTCCAAAAGAGGACCTTGGTTACTCAGCATGACACTAAATTAGACCTTTTATTTAGATATTTGAATGTAGACACAAAGTTCTGACTGAGTGAATCACTTTTCTAAACCCCTGCTTTTGCTGGTCCTGGGGATCTAGCAATTTGAAAACAAAATTTCTGAAGAATACCTTTTGCAGTCCTGCTGCACTCATAATTCCAGGACTCACTAGTTGAAGGGACTCTTGATTTCCAGCCTGACTTTTTACTCCAGGAAATAAACATTTTTCTAGTATTATGAAAGAAAATGGAGAGTAAAAAGACAACAGAAACATGTTTTAGAAGACCATTTCATCCTGCTCTATAACTTCTCTCATTTTAGTGCATGCACACAGAGAAGATATTTTTACCCATCTGGTTGATAGCCTCTTTCCTTTAAATTGGGGTTTTTTTTTGCTTGTCTTAACTGGAAGTTTAGAAGAGAAGACTATGTTTGCTTGAAAATGCTATTTAAATATGTAAGAGTTTTATCAGCAGAAAGCTTTCATTATTGGAAACACATGAGTACGAGCTACTAAAGAGACTCAGAGAAAATGCAAGAGACAGAAGGTGAAGATTGCTGTTTGACTGACTATCAGTGATGCTTAAAGGATGGGGAGGCTAGAGGAAATTTAAATAATGTTCTATCTTTGGAAGCATACATGCTGTGTAGGGGTAGAACAAAGGTGTGCAACTTAACAGCTCTGCAAACTTGTGCAGAAATGAAACCACCTTTCCTACTTAGTGTTTTATGGCTGCTTCTTTCCACTCCTTTTTATAGCACGGTGAGGTAGAGAATTCATTGGATCTTCTCTGTCATCTCATACAAACATTTTCTTTTTGTTTAAACCTATACTCTCATAATACTGCTTACTCTCATTTTCTTGCCTTAGAAGTTTACAGTTGTTTAGCTTTTATTGTCCTCCTTTTGTAATCAAAAGCATAATCACGTCTTATATCACGGTATGTGTTTTGACATACATGCACATATATACGAATTAGTTTATAGCATAGCAAAGAGAAAGGTGAGATTTACAGCAAAGGGACAGGGATGAGCAGCAGACAGACTTTCTGACTCCTTATTCTGTGAGAGGTAAGGCTGCTGATCTCAAACAATTCACTTAGCATCTGCAACTGATTTTCCCCTTATGCAAAATAATAAAGGCAAAACAATGATGCCTGCAGACTATGAAGGCTCTGTATTTTATTATTATCAATATTTATATGTGGCATTAAACTTTACAAGTATCAAATGAGATTTTTTTCATAAAGTATAAATAATTACTAGCTTTATTTCAACTGCGACATCTGTTAGTTCTCTTAAGCTAGTATTTTATTCCGACTTTTTATGCTGCAGAGTCAGAGAAGAGAGCAATTAAGTGACATAACATGCTTAATTTCGTAACCTGGGGTAATTTAATGAAAAGAAAAGGGAAAATGAGGGTTGAACATCAGGACAGCAGGTAAATAAGTATCATAAAAAAAAATCCCCCAAGTCTCTTCACTTGGTAGTCTTAAAACTAGTCAGGAAAATTGACGTCAGTTTCTATTCTTGGAATCAGCCCTGCTAGCATGCACAGGATGAGCTGGAAAAACCTCTTCACTTTCACTTTGTTTTCCTGTTGTTTGCTGTGGTGTTCTCTGAGACACGACCATGCAAGTTCTTTCTGTTTGCAACTGAGGTCTACATAAGCGCCATGGAAAATATCTTTTCTTTTCTACAACCATTATTTCCAGCTCTTATCAAGCCTGTACAGACCCCAAGCCATGAGGAAGCTCAAGGGGTAGCTTAGAGCCAGTGGAGAGCTTCAAGTGAAGAAATCCCTCCCTGTCTCTGTAATGGAGAGAATATATTTCCTGTCTTATGAGAGCTGCTGACTTCCAGAAATACTAGAATCTGTCTTGACAATATTTATGACAAAAAACTTTGTAACCACGTCCCTGTCTTGGTCATGGTAAATGATACAACGAGAGCTGTTTCCTCCCAATTAGCTGCATTTAATGGTGCCCAGAATGGGATGCAGAGGCAGTTCCTTAAAATGGAGATGTCAGAACTAATGGACTGAACTCTAGCAAGGTGTGATTAATTCCTTGGCAAACATTTTTCTTCGTTAGGGTGCTAATTGGATTACTTTCTGAATTCTCAGTTAATGAAAATATTAATATTTGATATTTATCTACTGCTAGATACTAATAGGTGGCATGTTAAATAGAACTTTCCCAGAACTGTGTATTTTATCTGTTTCTATTAGCTCTGAGCTTTGTCACAGCCAGAGTAGACTCAGACAGGCTTTATGCTGATTTCATCGTTACACTGTATAGCAGTCATAACACTCCATAGTAGTACACCAGGGTGCCAAGAAAATCAGAGCCCTATTATGCTAGGTAGGCTCTTACAGAGAATTATAGAGCCTTGAAGAACGAGGATCTGAATTAAAGCCAGGCAAAAATAATGAGAGAATATATAAAGGTCACACTTTCTATAGTTAATGCAACAAAGAAAGTAAGGCAGCAGTAAAGGTAGGAATCAAAATATGTATAGCAAGGCTTTGAGTTCAGTTCGGCTGTCCTGTGTCCTAGACTGATATCTGGAGGAAAATTGTAACACAGTAGTTTACTCAGAGAATGCACATTCAATGAACTTTCTGATATTATTTGATGATGGAGAATTGCCTGGGAGAAATAGAAATATGTAAACAAACTCCAGGCAATTGGAGGACGTCAGCTGGACATCAGTGTGAGCGCTGAGATGCTGTACGAGTGAAGTGGGCTTGCACTAGAGCAGATTCAGGTTCTTAAATCTGGTTTCAGTAGTAATAGTAGTAAAAAATACTAATTATCGAGGAAAAAAGAAAGGTAGAAAGATGAACAAAAACCACTTGCTTTTTTTACTTGTAAAATTCAATTGTAAAATTCTTAAATCCTTAGCTGAAAAGCTTCTGCCTGAAAGCTGCCATGTAGTAGTTCCTTGTCCTCTATGCCACAAGTTATCATCAAGAAAACATTTTCAAAAAATCTTCATTCCAGTGTTGTCATGACTGCAGAACCCGAGTCCACGAAGTTGTCAGCAGAAAGTGCACGCTTGTGTTTGATCTCCTACAGGCTTACTGCGAGCACACACAACACTGGAATGATCTGTTCTGTTGCTCCCATAATATACTTTGCTGTCTGTGTGGTATGTGGCACATTCCTTACAGCACCTGGGTAATGTGTTTAGAACCATCACCACACAGGAATAGACTGAGCTTGACATTTACACTGTAACTGCTGCCAAAGCTCATGCCAGTATGATTGATTTATTATTTTTTTAAAAGGCAAGTATTCTGACACAGTTTGGAAACTGCTAGGAACACTGAGCGAGAGCTGTTGTGTGTCTTCCTGATGAACAAGCTGAAAAAATTGTGGTGCTTCCCGTAATTCCTGGGAACACCCTCATTAAATACACACACAAGAGCTGAACAGCAAAAGTGAAATAGAGGAGAACAGCAACATTGGGAGGCAAGAAGTGCTAACAGTGTTTTACAGTTACCACTGGCCTATTAAAATCTTGTCTGGTATGATTTTAACCTAAAAAAATAGTCTATAAACTGTCGCTAGAGGGAATATTTTGTGTTGCTCATGAACTTGAGAAGTAGTGATGAACTCTCCAGTGTCAGCAGCTAATAAACACTGAATTACAGTGTAACATTAATCTCTGTGTAACATTAATATTTATTTTTTTGAGAAAAGTCCATTTTGGATGGAAACTTCTGGTCACATGGGTCTTTTTCACAATCACTAATCCATAGCTTGCGTAGATCACCATAGCTTAATTTTCTTTTACTTATTGATGATTAGATTTAGCTGTGAACTTCAAACACAATACATGTAATTAAATATAATTATTCACATTGATAAGAATGTTGAGGAGATATTAATTCATTCATCATTATTGTTGTAGTACTAATTATTTTAATACCACCAGCTATACCTGAGCACATTTATTTTTTATCTAGACAGAAGAGAATCTGGGTGAGAATTTTCCTGTTACAAGGAGTGGAAATATAAATATTTTTTAAAAACATCACTTATTTTCACAAAGATTTGCCATGTTTCATCTAAACGAAGCTCTCCCCTTGCATTCTCTGGTGTCAGTGGAAGTATGCAAATATATCCTAGGCAAAGAAAAAGCTCATTATTGCTGAGAAAAAGAAAGGGAAAGGTGTTTATTAATTTCAGGTCAAGTCAAGCCAAGGCTGAGAATGCCTGTAGGTCACCTGATGGTCCTGTGGGACATATTAAAGTGCTGCTTTGTGAGAAATGGAAAAGTCCTGCATATATCTTAAATTATTGATTCCCAAAATGGAGTGACCATTTCAAAACACACGGGGAAGCTGCAGCAATGACAGAAAATGCAAGTGGAATTTACCATTGTGGCTGGGAGTTAAATGCCATTACTGTGTTGTTACTAAATGGAAGAGGACTGAAATACACAAAGTCCAAAGTACATGTCAGTCCAGAACAATTAGGAGGATAAAAGCTGATGCCTTGCTTCAGGAAGAAATGAAAATCAGGTTTTACTTGTCAGATGACAGACAATGAAAATATTTCTGAGAACAATTCAATGATAAACATTTAGGCCAGAAAATATGTGGTTGATTGCTGGCTTTTCCAACTGACTCTGCTCATACACCACTGAAAGCATCAATTAATTACAGTGGGGCTTAAGGAGAAAATGAAGGCCTTTCTCAGGAAAAATATAAGAGGATTTCAGGTAGTTTATTTTTGTTGAGCATTGAGAGAGTAACTAAAACAGAATATTCACAAGCAGACATGTTGTTTCAGATATAAATAGTCCGGGTTCCTGAAAAACTTGCTTTGTTTAAACAGTACCTAATATGAGGAGATAAAAGTTCCAACCATGTTTCTGGTTAATGCTGTCACTGTGTGAATAGTAGGGAAAGAAACAAATAACAGAAACAAAAAAATCAGCTATGCTCTTGAATACAAAACCTTATTAATTTTTACTACTAAATAATACCAAGGTAAAATGGTGTTACTGAATTTCAATGAATTTTGGAATTCCTCTTTGGAAGAAAATTTCTAATGCTGTTTTCTTTTTTAGTCCAAGCAAAACAGATAATTTTTTTAAAAAAAGAGACCATAATATTGAAATATTAAAAAGATCAATTTCTTTTGAGGAGCTTTTAGTCTGTTATAACATCTGTACCAGCTTACACAGTAGTGTCCACTGCCATGAGCCATCCCTCTGTCTGTTACCAAGCATGGTAATCTTTGTTCTATTATTAAATTCACTGACATGTGCAGCTTAGCATTTTTAAACATCATGTTTTTTGTATCAGATTATTTCTGGCTGTTGTAATGAAATGGTTTAGCACGGTGACACTGTCATTAAGGAAAAAAATAATCTTCCAGTGTACTAATTAGGGCAACAGCTGCATTATGGTGAAATAATTTTTTCCTTGATATTGAAAACATCTGCCCCTGCTCAGCCCTTGCATCGTGTCATAACGTGGCATGTTATGTCTTGCTGTGCCTGTCTCTGAGGCTTAAACCAACGCTTTTCATGGCACATTTATGGCAGATGACTGCACACGGTCGTTCACAGCAGTTCTGTTGTTAAACTGTGGTAACTTGCTGACATTTGAGCTCTGATTTATACAGTTGAGGATTTGGCCTTTTCTTTATGTACACGATAACCTCATTATTACTCTTTTAAATGACCCAGAGAAAAAGGTAATACAAGGAATAGGTTTGCAGATATAGCAATTATCTTTATTTTGGTATTTAAAACAATTTGATTTTGCACAAAGCTATATTCTCTTTGCACATATCCATAATTAATGAAAGTCTGTTGGTCTTTTTTTTATACCAAGGTTATTTTGAACAGCACTTTGGCTCAAAAAGTTTCAGCAGAGAACTTCTATAAACACTCTGGGGTCACCGGTGACACGATCACTGTATAATTCTAATACATTATCTTACAAGCTGTCCCTTGATGTCTGCACTATAGTCTAAACACTGTCTGCTTTGATTGCTTCTATTTACAAATGGTCTCTGCTGTTCCAAAGTTTAAATACATTCTACATGCTTGGATTTAATTTATTCCAATTAATGAAACTTTTCAATAAAAGCTGCCCTTTGTGTTATAAACATACCAGGATAATACAAAGTCAAAGTTTTCTACGCATGTTTCTGAGCACAGGATGTCATCCATCAAACACAACGTGAGCTTGTAGGCCCACAGTGTGGGGGATCATGGTCCCTGGGAGATAGAGGGCTTGCCAGAGTAATTAGGATGGTGCAAAGTCCCTTCCTGCACAGGGTCTGCAGACACCCAGGAGAGTTTGGAGTGGTTTGATGGTTCAGTGACTGATACCCAGCCTCGAGTCCTGAGGCTGCACTGCCGAACCCGCTCGTGTTCCACTTCCCCAGCCTAAGTGCCCTTTCCCCCAGCTTTTATTATTCCTGTGCTGCAGGAGCCCTAATTTCCCAGTCCAAAGATGGGTGGCATTTTCTTAAACATTGCTGCTTGGACAGAATAGAAATTTGAATGACCAAGCTAATTTTTTCTTTAGTGCATGCCCAGCAGGTTGGATCTGGCCAGGTCCAGCCCAAGCCTTTTCCAGGGTGGGCCTAGAGAAATTGCATTAGGTTTAAAATGGTTTGAGGATAATATTCTGAGTGTTTTGTGTTGTCTGGATAAAATAATCCAAAAGGGAGCTTATTAGGACAATCTTTCAGTTTTCTAACAGTAAGAGTGGTTAAAAGCTAGAGTAGACTCTAGAAAATATAGATTTTCTGTGAAGTAAAAGCTTTTAAATATGATCAAGTAAATATCTACCAGTAATGCTTTCAGGACAGGTGGCCCTGGCTTGTGTTAGTGATGGACTGAATAAGTGTGTCATGTCTTTTATTATTTTTATTTATTCTTTGACAGTTTTTTCCCCTTTTTTAAATACCAATTTTGACACTCAAGTGAATTCCAGTGGATTGGTTTTCTTGAAACTTTTCAGTAAGATGGAAAAAAATACACTTGAGTTTTCCTGGCTGTGCTATAGTTTCTCGAAGCTGACTTGCAGGACTTTAGCACAACGGTATCTTTGCAATAGAAGGAGCAAAATTTTCCAGGTTTTCAGCATTTTTAAAAAGTGTGTCAACAAATGTAGCCAGTATTATTAGATTTTCAATAGGAACAATTAGGAACTTGCCTATGCGGTAGAAAAAATGCAAGAGCTAGAATTTCTTGATGGTTTATAAGGAAGTGATGATCTTTGGGTTGAGACGCTTCCATGTGTGTGCTGTGATTCGTGAGTGTAGGTGGGGATGGCACACAAAGCTGTGCATTAAACCAGAGGGGTTCAGGAGGTGCCAGGAACAGCATCATCAGCATTTTTCCATAACTCTTGTTCTTCTCCAGGTAAGAAATGATTTCACCTTCGTGAAATCATTAGAGTTGCCTCCTGAGCTGACTGCTTCATCTGAGAGTTGTGCTCTCTGCTCCTTAGTGTACCCCTATAAAGATAAGAGGATATTGCACAGTCCTCTTCCAGCTCTTTCAGCCGAAGACATTGTTTTTCCTGGTGCGCACAGAGGTGCTTTCCAGGGACCACATAATCAAACATATGTTGTTCATTGTTGTCGCTGGATAAGGGAGAGGCTTAATAGCTTCTAACAATAAACAAGGTGGCTTTTTTCTCTTGTGCATACTGTTGTTGCTTTTCTGGTCTGCAAATCAGAATTGTCCTTAGGAAATTCTTTTGCCTATAGCTTTTCCAGAAATACAGAGACGAGTCCTTTCATATTGCTAATATTATCCTTTGCCAGATCCATTCATTTTTTTTAATCAGAAAAAAGGGGGGAAAAATAACAAGCTAATAATTTCAAAGTTTTACTAGATGAAATGCATTCGTCTTTTTTAAAATTTAATTTAAGCTCTCTCAAACTTGTACTTATAAGTCCAGAACACGTGTAGGTTTTAATTTCACAGGAAAACCTTTAGCTTTACTTTTTAGTTCAAAAGGTTTTAAAATGCTTTTGCTAACGGCTATCCAAAAGTATTTACCCTGTTTTTTCAGAACAGGTAGCTAACCAAAAAATCAGTTCATAGTATTCATAGGTTATTTGAGGATTTCTTTGTTGTAGCTCTTATGCTTCCAGTTTCATTCTCCTGTTTTGAGTAGCAGTTAATTATTTTATCAAAAATCGAAACAGACCTTAGCAACGTGAAAGTAATAAAGAAATTCAATGGACTGCATTCACCCAACAGGGTAAAATTTCTGAAGCTTGAAAAGTTCCTGTACTGGAGAGTGAAAGGCCACTAATAACCTATTGTCCTTGAGAGCAACACTGAAAATAAAGAGGAGAAAAAACACTTTCTTTGCTGCAAAATGGTCTTTCATTTTCTCTCTCCTGTGCATACTTCAGCAGACACGTGAAAAAAACCACTAAGAAGTGCTCCTTAAGTTAACAAGATCTTTGAAGAAGAAAGCATACATCCTTCATTATGATCCTGTTGTGATAACTTTTAGTCTATTCTTTTTCAAGGGCTTGCAAGTGATACTTGGAATTCCAGTAAAAGTGAAGACTTGCTGATGCAGTTGGAGTTTAAAAGGAAAAGCAGGAGCTGGTGTCTGTTTTATCACCTTTATCCTTTTCTGTAAATATTTTAATGCTTACCCAAAGTCTGGTCACGTGGGAGTTTCTCTTACATAAATCTAGTGTTTAAAGATTATCTTTACTTTGTAAAATTTGTAATTCATTCTTAACAAAGTTGGTGCTTTGCTTGGCACACAGCCAGGACAAGGACGAGGAGGTGACTTTGAACCTTCATGACATTCCACATTTCACAAACCTGTTACATCGTCTTGATCTATTGCCTTTGTCATCTGGAGTCTCATCTGAAGCACTTACCAAGACAAAATTCCCTCTGACTTCAAAGCTAAGCAATTCCTTTATGAATAAATCACCTGAGCTTTTAGTGTCATTGATGACTGAATCAAACTTCCTAATCATTGCAGATCTTTTGGAAAAAGGAGCGTGGTACCAGACTCTACATCTTGGCATTATTTCCCCTGCATTTTCCAAGCCCTGTCCCTGTCATTTTTTCTGTGTCTTTGCTAATTCCCTGTACCATTTCACTGCTGGGCTTTTGCAGATTAAGTAAATTTACAGCAACTCATTTAATCTCTCTGTATTTAAATATTTAAACCATTTGCACCACCCAGGATTTTCCTTTTGTTAAAAAAATTACAATTGGAAAGAAGGAATGTTGGAAGCTAAAGAGAAAATAAAATAATTTTAGGGGTATTTCACTTATATTGAACCAGCTTAAAGGAATGTAGCACCTTGCTGTTACTGACATAAATGGTTTATATTTTTTAAAATAGGAACAAGATTCTTGTGAGTGTAACTGAGGGTCTGTGAACCAAGACAATTTTCCCATTCTAAGCAGCTGAGAAAGGGATCCTCAATTTTTAGATAATATGAAATACTTCTGGTGTCTGATGGAGATAATGGGGGGGATAATCAGATGTTGGATCGTAGAAATGGGTGTAAGTGTCCAATAAGCTTTCATGAAAGCTGTGCTGAGATTTGTTTAGATGTATTAATAGCAAAACCAAATAATTTCCTAAGTGTCATTATTGCAGGAGCTATCACACATCCTTCTTTAGCTGTTACATTACAATTATTTGAAGGCAAAAGTGAAGAGCTGCAAATTAGCCAACTTTAATTATTATTTTTAAACCTCAAGACTGTTTCCTTTCTTGTCTGAGAGACACAGCAAATTTTAGAGAAGCTGACAGATAAAGTTCTCTATGCTCTAAAATCAAAGCATCTTTCACATTGAATATTTAAAAAATGCAAGTGATAAACACCACTTTTTGTAATGTTTCTCCTATTTACAGTAACTTTCAGACTTAGGGTTTAACAGATTATTGTTCTCTGTCCTTGATTCCTGCTAACTTCTCCCAAAAGATTTGTCCTTATCTCTCTGAGGATGATGAGTCTGTACCTGGTGTTGAGATGAAGAACCCGACATCAAAGTTCAGCACCTGACAATGCCACAACCTATTTTATATGAACTTGATCAAGTCTTGCTGCACCTCAGCTCTGGGATAGTTTTTCTTCCATATGTTTCATCTCTTTCATTCAGCCCACAAGATCAAGTGTCAGTGTGTGTCCCATTAAGAGTCAGAGCACCTAGCACAGGAGCACCTAAACTGCCATTCACTCTTTCAAAAGCCGTAATGCAAAGAGATTCAGCATTAGATTAATAAATGTAATGTGTCCCAAAATGAGGGAAATAATTTCCATAGTAAGCATCTTTATTTTCCTTGGGAAACTTTACAGGGACATTCAGAGTCACTGATGAGCAATAGAAGCAATGTTAAAAGACCAATAAAATACATGAAAGTCAACACAGACAGATGCCAGCAAGTCAGCTTAGATGGCTTTGTTTAAATTAAAAAGAAATATGAAACAATTTAAAACTGGCCTTTCTGCTAGATAATTCTTTAGAAAATTGATTAGTAATCTCACAGGCCACCCTTTTCTTTCCCTTAATAATTTACAACTGGTTTCATCCATCTACCACCAAAGCACATAAGATCAGCAGCTACCACAAATCAGTAGCTGGATAAGATCACCGAAATTTGAAAATTAGCTCATTTGAAAAAAAAAATGCACAAAAGTGGACTAATTCGAGGTTCTGGGGCACTGCTGGGGCTGAGGACAGACAGCACAGCGACTGAGATTCTTTTCAAAGGTACAGCATCCTTGCACAGTGATGTCCTGGGATCTGAGAATCTCTGTACAGACAACTTACACTTTAAAAATTACTCAGTTCCAGTTCCAAGGAAAAAATAAAATAAAATGTAATACAGACAATTCCCACTGTGAGATGTGAGTAAGCGGGTGGGAACAGTTACAGAAGTGCAGGGGTCGGTTTCTCTGAAATGAGATTCCTGAGGGCTTAATCCTGACCTTTACATATAGTATCTGACCATGTTTATAAATGTGTTTCTGTCATACACATTCTTACTGTTTATGTACTCAGCGGATGATCCTCCCATCTCAGAGACTGTTCATCTGGCAGTGCTGTCATCCTTCTTCCTGGCCAAAAATTACCAACGGAGTTGTCAGAGAACATGAGTTAGCAGTTAGAGAAGATCAATACTCTTTTATAACACTAATTGCTAATAAAAATTTAGATGCATCCAGTGCCTGACATATACTTTAAATATTCTCTATCCCTGAGTGTGCAGAGTGATGGACTGTTCAGCTCGTTGTGACATAAAGCCCTGTTCTGCAGTGCTGCCTACCCAGCATTTGCAGCAGATGGAGCTGAGACGAAGCTGCATGCTGACGTGTTCTCAGCTAAGTCCTAATCTTAAGTTTTGCTGAACAACCTCCTGCAGCCTTCAATTACCACTGCAGAACTTTGAAATTGGATTGGTGATGGCCTTTTTGACGAGGAGAACATGATGTGATTTTTATTGTACACAGCCAGCTATAGAGTGCCAGGTTCCACTGTAACCAGTTTTAATACTTATTTTTAATTATAACCTTGCAGTAAGGAGTGTAGATCGATACAGTAGCCTCTTTTGTCTAGGTTCCACAAGAGACAATGACCATCATTTCTCTAGGGAGCACTTGGCTAAAAAAAAAAGAAAAAAAGGAAAAAAAATGTGGAAACCTATGATTCCTCCTTGAAAATAGAGTGCACAGTATTTCCTCATGCTCAGCAAATTTGCTTGATTTTTTAGGGAATGTAAGTCCTATCATCATCTTTTATTTTCTATCAAGAGCAGACTTTTCAAAACAACCCTGTTCCTTTTTGTTTGTGATGTGTCTGTGTATGTGTCTTGATTTCTATCTGCATGTGCCATTTGTCACCTTCATTTGATGGAAGTTCCTCCTTGCCTCAATTCAGGCCATTGTAGCAACTAATCTTTGTAGTGACTGATTCCACATAAACACCTCAGAGTTTCCTTTTTGTACCCAATTGAACATTTTCCACATTATTGTAAGTGTTTTACGAATTCAGCCAATTACAGACTCCAGAAGAAGGTGGGCAGCAGAGTCACAAAGCGTGGGTGGTGGGAGATGCTTCTTCCCTAGCTGTGCTCTCTTTCTCAAGTGTCTGAAAATGCACTTGCCATTACCCTATAATTATCCATACCTGCTCTTTCACAGGGAAGGCAGATGCTGCTACTAATCTGTGGAGAAAAATCCCTTTATTTCTAAAGGAGCTCTTAACTGATTTGCTACATTGCAACCTGTAATGCCAGAGATCTCCAAGGGGGGAAAGGCAACCCAGGCTCCTATGGGTTTCACTTCTCTGGAATGACTATACACTTAAAATAGGAAACACTTCAAAAATCAGTAGTGCCCATTTTTTTCCTAGTTATTAATCACCTGATTTATATTTTAAGGTATTTGAATGAGTGACTGGAACATAGGAAGGAAGAATGCTGCAGGGGAAATTTGTTTAAAATAAAGAGGAAAGAAACAAAAGCCTCTGTACTGCATTGCCATCACACAGTGGTATTTGTCCACTGTGTCTTTAGTCCTTAGTAAGAAATATTAACATACTACAAAAAGTAATGTGAGGCCAAAACTGCATTTTCCCTTAAAGATCTGCTAAGGCTTGGGATCTCAGAGGACCTTTATCCGGGGACATTGCTCGACAGTCAGCTTTTCCTCACCTTGCCAGCTTAAGCCAAAACTCTGCATGGATTTCATCCTCTTTGCATGGCCAGTGTGGAGCTTTAGGACTTAATGTCGTATTAACCATGAGGCAGAGTTTACCTGAGACATATTTAATATGACTACAGTATGATTATAAAGCTATCATACTGCTGTATACAGTTACCAAACTGTGAAAGACCTCTTTCAGAATGAATTCATGTATTAATAGTGCATATGAATGTTGTAATTTCAATATTATTTTTTCAAAGGATTCCCAGGCATCTCTCTTATTCTTTTCTGTAAGCATTGTTCTAAATGCACAAAATGTTGTTCATTAAAGTAGGAGGCTTTTCTTCTCCAAACTGAATCATAACGTTCAGCTTATCAGGATTTTCACCTGCATTTCTGGAACAGGAATATCTATATTCTAAATGTTGTGTGCCCTGTAGGGACAACCGAAAGAGCTTAAATAGTCAGTGATTTCTTGGTTCATGCCCGCAGCTGTGTTTGTTATCATCCCTTGAAGTGACGGTTGTTCATCATGCGTTCTTTGTCTCTTGTTTGACAGATTTAACTCCAAACTGTCTTCTGCCTCCATTAAATGGATAGTTAGAAAATCAATGTTATAAAAAAATCTGTCTCTGATAAGATTATCTCAAGAACAGGCCACTGAAATGAGCAGGTCCTTTGTCAGCAAACCAGCAGAACTGTAGGCAGTGCAGAAATGTCCAGAAAAACTGCTTTGGATCCATATTGCCATCAGTCAAGTACAAAGAAACTAAGGGATAATTATAGTTTAAAATAACCTATTGGAATACAAATGCTATTGGAATACAAATGTTGATTAGGATTGCTAAAGAAAATATATTTTCTGAAGAAAATAACGTTACTGTTACAATGCCCTAGGTTTAGGGACTGTGAGTTTTTTATTGTGAACATCGCTCATTGCATTCAAAATACTTTTTCTTAGGACAAGGTAGTACTGGAAGCTCCAACTCAACAGCACAAGGCTGAAAAGAATGTGCTTTTGCTAGAATAAACAAGGTTTCTTTTTATTATTTTTTTTCTTTTTCCATTTTCAGATGAGAAAGACTAGAAAATGAAAGTTTCATGTTTCATGTAAGACTACATCAGACATCAGCTTTCCCAAAGGTTAATAAATCAAGGGCTACTTAAAATAAAAGCAGGCAAACAAACAAAGAAAAACTCTGTTGGACAAGCTTACTTTACAGAAAATATAATAAACACCTGAAATTTGATATACCACAAGCAAAATAAAGATTCATATTTTATTCATGGATTCATCAATGGCTTCAAGAGACTACAAGGGTAGACAGATTTTTTTATGCCACATTAATATTTTATTGGCTTTTATGGAAAGGAAAAAATGAGCAGCAAGGATAAAATGGTACAAATAACATTTAAAAGTCAAATCAAGAACAGGGACTTTGAATTAATAAGATTGAACAGAAATGAGAGGGAAATGGCCAGACAGTATTGGGTAGGTCTTGGTGTCACACACACCCAGAGTCTTCACACAGAGTTCCCAAGGCTTCACTCTCCTTGATTCCATCTCCAAGAAACTCATCAGGCTTGTCCCTGACAGCAGTGGAGTGTGTGCAGAGAAGTGGCTTGAGAAAAATCAATGGTCAGAGTAAAAATGAAGAGCATATCTGAAGTTAATTAAACTTTTTTCAAGAGAAATACCAAGTGAGCTCACAGAGCAGTGTCCCAAAGCCTGCCTTCGGTGCTTCCCCTCTCCCTGCACCATTTCAGACTGTAGTTTTGCTGCAAAGTGGGGCTTCTCCCTCAAAGGTGCTCCCATGGGTGGAACTCCGTGACCCCATCTTCATAAGGCCATGCCTGTCCTGCTCTCACTACCCTGCGGCTGCTGCAGTTTTAGCTCAACTGGTGAGAGTGGTGCATTTGGGGAGTTTTAATATAAGGTCATTTGGATGGAGGCCATTTTTGCCATGCAAAGCACTTTAATCGTGTGTGTCACCGATGACCAACCACTACAGCAACAAGATAAGAGGAATAATGGGTGTGTGAGTTCCCCTTTCCTTCTGTCTCCTCTGTCTGCTCTTCTGTTGTTTCCTCTGTCACTGTACCCTGCTCAAGCAAAGGATTAATGCTGGTAACGTCAGGTCCTCTGACACTGTGATGCTGCCTCAGAGACTGACCTCCAGGGTCGATGGCACTCAAGAAACAATATGAATAATATCAATAAACGTGGTTGCTGTCTGTGCTGCAGTTATAATGTGCTCAGTATAGTTCAGTACCTGACTGTAAAGACTTCCCTTCTCTAATATAGTTTTACATAGTCTGCATGCACGGTCTGTGTGTATATAATTGTGTAATTGCAGTGCCAGGAGTGGAACAGGTCATTTGATTTGAAGATCTTGCAATGGATTATGGTTTTATCAGTGTTGGCTCTGGGTGTTTTCAGCTCACTGAACCAGAACTTCTCTAGTCAATGCGTTCATAGATCTTGTCATGTCTCTCATGAGTTTTTTGTCCTACTGGGTCCCAGATAACCTGAGCCAAAATATTTTTGCCTCATTTCCATTATATTTTAAGATTGCAATTATTGGTCCTTGATCCTAGTAGTTTTTTTGAAAATGGAAATCAAAAATATGATCTGTTTCAATGTGGAATCCACTTTCAAAACAAAACAGCGTTGGTGAATGCCCAAAGTTGACCCCTTACTTTTTTTTCCCCTTTTTTCTTCTTTTCTTTTCTTTCCACAGAATTATATCATAGTAGAAGTGTTGACTTGCATGTGATCACATCAGCAGTGGCTTTTATCTAGGTAAATCTTGAAATACCCCAGGTCTGGAAATGTCACAATTACTGTGGGTGACCTGATCCAGTGCTCCCTATTGAGGAACTCTCTGTGATGTCCGGCCACTTCTTAGCTGCCAGAGCCAAGAAAAGTTTGGCTCCACAGTCTTTATAATTTCCTTTCAAGACAACTTCACAGGTAAGGTTGGGCCCATCTAAGGGGATGAAGGTCCAGACCAGCATCCTTGGCTTATAAAGAAGGAGCCTGGTGAAGCTCCATACAGGCTCTTCTGTCCCCACAGAGGGCAATCAGGGTAGCCAAGTGCAGACTGCTCTTGGTAGACCTTTGCTGGCTGAAGGGGTTCTCATCATACCTGTGTTAAACAACAGATTAAATGAGGATGTGTTCTAGGACCTTTCCAGGACTGCAAGGAAGAAGGCCATCCTCCACCAGCTCTGCCACAGCTGGATAACACCGCTGAATAGATATCAGAAAAGACATCAAGAGCAATGGATCTCTTTCTTTGGGTTCTTTGAGATATCATAACCATCTCATACATCACTGAACTACTTTGCTAATTATAACAGCAGCTTTATGCCTTTTTCCTCTTGTGGGAGTTTCTAAACAAGTTCATAGCTTCCCAGCCAAAGCTTTGCAGTTCAATTTCTCCTGGAGCACTAGAAGAAAAAAAGAGCAGTCATTTGCTGGAATCATGAGCAGCTAATTTGCTGAGTTTAGTGGCAGGAAGCCTGAAGATAATCAATGCAGTTCTCCCTACATATATAAATGCAATACAGCGTGCTGAGTATAGTAAATTGTGCTGTTCAAAACAAGATGAAAAATCTTATCAAGTGACACTGTAGATAAATCTTTGCTGGCAGAACATTGTGCTTCAGATTATCTCCAGGTTCTTGGAAGACATTTGAGTGTCTCACATAGTCGAAATACAGGCACAATTGGACAATTCTGCTGAATTAGGATATGTTTATGTTTTTATCTAGAATAGTAGCTATATTTGCAGCGCAGCCTTCCAAATTGCTACCATTTTTCCTCCTCCAAGTACAAACAGTAATTTGGACATAACTAAGTTCACATGGAAGTAATTAACCTTTACAAAATTCCTAGCTCTTTACTGATTCTTTGTTTCCTCCATGTACTTTTTTTTAACGTTATCTAGTTCTTGCTTACATTTAAATATATTATAGCAAAATTTGTCTTCTATCAGATAGCATCTCTCTCTTTTGTTTCATCCAGCCATATCCTGACCAGATGGCTCAGATGCATCAGTCAGGAGAGGTACTTTTCGCAATCAAGTACATAGTTCAGCTCATTTCAGGCAGTGGGACGGATGATATAAATGTGAGCTGAGCTGGGCAATATAAAACTCTCTGAAATCCTTCTGAGGCTGTATAACTTCATAATTCTCCTGAGGTTCACTGAACAGTCATTTCTCTCTTTCTTTTTCCTTCTTTTAGGTGGGTTTAACTGACGTGACCAAAACTCATTGCCTGGAAGCAAAAAGGAAAAAACCCTACCGTATATTTTACAGCCAGATTGTAATTGGAGAACTGCACTTTACTAGACCTGCCATAAAATCCCTTCATTGACTTCTGAGCAGTGGAATATATACCAACTGCAGGTGGAAAAAAAAGGAAAACCAAACCCAAATAGAGGAACCATTTCCACACAGTTGACATTTAGGGCTCTGCTGGGTCTTTAAAGTGAAATCCTGAGTAGGCAATTGATTCACAACGTCCCTCAACATGCCAAGGAGTTATGACTCATCAAGGTCTGGAAGAGGAAGATTTGGGGCAGTTTGTGCCCTCTCTGGTATTAATAGCTTGCTTCACGATAAGACTTCTTCATAGTTTTCCAGAAACCTTTTGAGAAGCCAGAAATGCTCCATATTTTGTTCTCTGCAAGTTCGGGTTTTATATTCTTCTATGAATAGCTGTTCTTATGAAAACAAACAGACAAAGCAACAAGCAGTCTCCTTTCCAAATTTAAAATCTCTTGGTCAGGTCTTAGGCTTCATTTTTCAGTCCTTGGTGGTAGCTCCGTGTCACAAAAGTGTAAAGTAAGTTCTCGAGTTCAAGTTCTTGAGTTTGAACAATTTTGCATACATCAACCTTGGTTACTTTTTTCACTTAATGGGTGTACGTACTTTTAGAAATAAAAACTGAAGTAAGCATTGGTTGTGAAGTTTCAGATAAGCTCTTTTAAATAGAAAAACAAATGAACAGATTGTTCAGCCTCATAATTTCTTTTCAAGTGCATATGTAAGGCCACAGGATTACAGTGAACTCAAATTACAATATTGTGACCCACTGGCCTCTGTACAGGAAAAAACAAAAAAGAAAGAGGAGTAATATTCAGCCTTATTGCACTAATACAGCTTCTCCTCGCATCTGTACTGCCAGTGCACATCTAGATCGAAGAGTAACAACCACCATAACAATGTTTTGCTCTCTAATTAGAGAATTGTGAATAATGCTGATAATAAAAATAGTGTCATAAAAGAGTAAGAAAATTTCTTACCCATAATAAAAAATGTCTCCAATGGCGTCACATTTAGTTTTTATAGACTGACAAGGAAATCAGTGTCAGTAATATATTGTTAACTGACTGTTCCTCTGATCCTGAAATGTCTTCTCCTCTCACATACATATTTCCAGCTTGTTAGGGTGGCAGCGTGACAGTACAAAGGGCTGGGATGTGTGTCTGTGCTTGTAAGGATAACTTTGAGATGCTCTGAGTCAGGATTTTATAATCAGGTAGCAGAGCCAAGTAAATGGTTGTGTTCTACATCTTTCCAAAAAGTAATAAAAGGAAAGTCTGAAGCAACTCTGGATACGGGGAGACTCTGAAAAGCTCTTTAGAGGTTTTAAAATGTATCATTGGAAATATCTGCTGCTTTTTTGTCTTGTGTTCCTCAAAATCTGATCAGATGTTAAAGATGATCTGAATTTACATGGGGGGAAAAAAGCACACGCTTCCACCATTATCTCCTTTTCTGCTTCCTTATAAATCCAAACTGGATGGCATCCAATTTCTCATCGCAAGTGCCTCTGGAAATGAAAGAGCGCCTGAATAGAGGAGGAGATGAGCTGCTCTAAATGCTTTTTCATAGTTCTTCTCACTGCTATGAAAGCTTCATTAAAAGCTGCAGCTTGCTTGTTTTCTAACTCTACCAAAGTAATAAGCATATAATTGTGCTGAAAACTTGGGAGGAGTGTGGGACTGTAAGCCATTATGGCACTGTTTTATTTCAGGGTCCTTTTGCATTTTCTTGGGAATCAGAAACCTCTGTCATTCACATCTGAAGAAAATTCAGAAGAAATAGTGTCTTTTAAAGAGGACACTGAAATTTGCAATGTTGATATGTCTACATAAATTACTTCTTCATGGACTGTTGACTGTGAGTACGTGTTCTGTAGCATAACAATTATTTCTCCTTCTTTTGTCTTCTTAACCTACACTCAAAGTACGTCAGATACAGTGCTCACTGCTAACATACTGTGAGCCCTTTTGCATTTATTTTGATTTGTTGAGTAATGATGAAGAAAATTTGTGATGCCAGAATTTATTACAGCCTATTCTAAAAAATTCAGCTGCAGCGCTGAGATCCACACATGCTATAAATGATTACACAGGCTTCCTTCTAATATCTGCTGTGGTGCAAAACTATCTTGCCTGCAGATGATAATAACTGCTCCTTTGAAACAGCTGGGAGGGATCTCGGGCAGCACAGCTAGATGCATGCATTTCATAACACTGAGGGCTACAGCAATAATCGAAGCTCTTAAATCACCCTCCACAATGACAGTGCTTCAGTATTGAAAATCCACTCCATGGATTCACCAAATTCAATCCAATCTCTCATTTACTTATGAAATGTCACTTTTGAAGTCCTGGGAAATGCTCTGTGTGCGTGATGGAAGAACACAGAGACTTTTGCGTCGTTTGAGGCTGAAGCTCTGTGTTGTCTCTTTTCCGATTTTCACCACAAATGACAGCTGCGAGTGTCCCAGTGTGCAACATCATGTGGAAGGAACACACTATTTACAGGGTATTAGATAGCTCCCTCCTAAAATACAGGGGTAATTTTGGGGGTGAACTTGTATTAGCTACGTAAGCTTAATGGGAACACTGAGAAAGATATTTAAGTGAGATGTGGATTCTGTTAAAATGAATGTACATTTCTGTAGACTATATTTTCTGTGGCCTATATTTCCTGGCCATGTTTCTTGGTCTTCTTTCACTCTGCAGCATTAAATATCCTATGTAATGATCACAGCTCTCAGATAATGATTCTGAATCTCTGATCTATCTTCTTGTTCCCAGTTTGCTTCTGGGATCCCAGTGAAAAACCCCTTCTAGTTTATAATGAAACAGAATGTATTCATATCTCATAAAACCCCCCCAAAACTATGAATTTTAAATGGTTGGGGTTTTCCACAGAATTTTGATAGCATCAGTTTTCAAACTTTCCCCAAGCCAACTCCACAGCAGCATTCAGATACAAGAAAGTATATTTACATCTGTTAATTTTTTCACCAGTGGAGAAAAATAAATGGATATTCCAGAATAATGAAAATAAAACCCAGAGTGAGGCCAAACATATCTCCTGCTTCCACTGAACCAGTGGGAATATCCTCACCCATTAGATAAAAGATGGGTAAAATTAGTGAAAGTCTATTGTTTTACTTAATCCTTCTCTTTTTTGTCGATAAAAATCTTGCTACACAAAAAATGGCTTTAGGATTTTATTGTCTGACTGAAGATCTTTCCTGATAGAAAGAAATGAATATTCACAGCAAGTGAAACAATAACTTTTACACCACAGGCTTTATCTTAACTCATAGAAAAATGCTCACAGAAACCAAATCTCATTGTAGAACTGAGGATGGAGGGTGTTCCTAGAAGAAAATATTGAGCTACTTTACCCCCCCTCTTTTTTTCTTCTTAATTCCAAATTTTGAAGAAAGAAATGCCCCAAGAGGTGTAAGCACTTAAGGTTCTAGAAGGAAAACCCAGATTTATGACCTACTCTACTCAATCAAAAGCCTGTCCAGCCATGAAAGCCCACACAGCTGGACAGGGAGTTTTGAAATGGGCTCCTGGGCACAGGAGGAAAAAATACAGGCTGCACTTTTCTTTCTGTTGTGCTTAATTTCAAAATCCAGAGAGGAAATGAGTTAAATGTTTGCTTTTCTGTCTGTGTGCCACAATATATGAGTTTTCATCAAAAACTTCAAATATTCTCAGGTCAAATAATCTCTGGGTACTCCGGGAAGCAATTAACATCACCTGGGTTTGTAACAGCGTTCTGCCCAAGCCTGTTTCTCATGTGAACTATGCAAATATTATTTTCAGGGTTTACGGTAAAGCTGCAATTGCTTGTCCCAGAGCCACGGAGCTGACTAGGCAAGGGGAGTTTAGGAAATGGTTTGGCATCACTGTTTTTAGCCAGGACATTTTGCTAACGAGCATTATTTGGGCTGAACTGGGTACGTCTCTCTCTTGACCAAATGGGGAAGAGGGGAGAAAGATGACCCAACCCTGAATGGACGATGTATTTTACTTTCCCTTCCCAGACAAGATTTCATTAAGAACCTTGAAATATAGCCTGTGGGCAATTTTTTTTCTGTATTCTGTCATGGTTGACTTGTAAGTAGAGGGACAAAGTTGGCTACTAGAAATAAAAGAAGTAAAATGCTTGTGGTATTTTACTGAGAACCCAAAATCAATTTAAAATATGACCCATTATCATAAGCTTATCAACATCCTTTTTTTAATATATATTTTCCATTATGGATAGCAATTTGCAAGTTGTTTTTTTGCCAGTTGCAACAGGGGAGGATATGATGCTGAAGTACTTAGGCTTTACCTTTAAATATTTATTAGTACAAGATGCAACGTACCACAATGTTCTTGCTTTGTGTCACATTCGATTCACTTATATAGGTACAACTTGTAGGCAGCTGTTACACCTAAGAAACAAATCAGTCAGAGGACTGCGAGGCACCGGTGCGAACCAGCCCTTCCCAGTGAGATGCACAGATTTCTGAAGAGGCTGGTACATTTTTGCTTTGTGCTTTGCATTTTTTCCACGTTCCATAGCCTTAGCAGCTTGCAGTGCAGGGACTGAACGTGGCTACACGTCATTTCAGGTGTTTGAGATGCTTCTTTGGTTTATACGTATTTTTTGTAATGTTAGTGTTTCCAAGGTATGTGAGCAGAAGCTTTTTCATTCAATTCATTGCCTTGCAAATCTATATGAATTAGGCAATTATATAAGTTAGTATTTCAAAAAGAGGGAGAAAGAAATCTGATAGGATAGAGAAGTAGACAAGACCAGAGCTTATAGGTATCCTCCAGCCCAGCTAAGGTCTTACCCCTTTTAATGTTCTCATAACCCTTCCTACAATGGCAGTGGCATCCACTGTTTCAATATGAAATACTCTGAAAAAAGAAAATCAAGTGCTTCAGACTCCTCTGCCTCAGACTTGTCAGTTGTGGCCCATTTTCAGGATTATTGGAAGAAAAATTAAAATATTCTGTCCAGTATTTTTTCTCTTGCAAAGCTGCTGCATTCTGGGATTTGTAGGAGCCCTTCCAGAAGGCAGAACCAAAACCTGACGTTAAGACTAATTATGGTGAAATCATTGTCTGTGGATAAAGAAAAGCCATGTGGTACCTCCACCAGTGAGGCTTTAATACTCAGTGATTCAAAATCTAAAATATATTTTTTAAAATGTATTAAAAAAATAAATGGAGTTGATTAAGCTGAGCCAGAGGCAGCTCAGCCATCAGCTCCTCTAGAGCCAAGCAAGGAGAGGATAATGCAGCAGAAGGAGGGCAGTGCTCCTTCGTTAGCAGTGAACTCCTGCAAGCTCAGAAACAGCTGCCACGGTGGTAATGAGGAGACCCATAACTACAAGGCACTTTCTGAGCAGTGCCTTGTCCACAGGTCCAGCTTCCAGATGGTGTGTCTCAGCCTCAGGACCTGAAAGCAGGGAAAGTCAGACAGTCCTCCAAGCTGTCAAGTAGAGGAAGTGTCCCCAGGAGGTGACTGGCAGTTCAGCAGAGCAGACGAGATGGGATAAACGTAGAAATGGAGAAAGAGCAAGCAGATGCAGGGAAGCCAACTCATCATTTTTCTCTATGCTCTAGTTCCAATTAGCTCAGAGAGGCACAAATTGTCATTTCAATTCAGACTTCCAGGTTTGGGGAAAGAGCTGTGCCAGAGATTAAGGAAGATGTCTTACAAAGGATACAAAAACCGAGAAGAGCGTTGTTATGGCACAGCTGCAGGTGATATAAATTACCCTGGGAGTGCCTACCAATGCTTTCAGTCAAAGATAACAAATTGCTAGTTGTGTCTGCATAGTTTCCACAGTTTCCAGTTAGCCTTTAGCGTTTCCATTTGGTCCAGGGCTTCAGCTGACTGCAGGCTATCTGGGCAACAACATCAGATGTGTTTGGAGACCCATGTGTCCTGCTCTTGCCCGAGCCTGGGGAGTTCCTGTTTGCACTTGGCTTGGTGGCCAACCTGCCCAGCACTGACACTGCCCAAGGTTAGGCTGAACATGCAAGTTAGCGACTGAAGTGCTACCTGCCCTCTGGTGCCTCTCCAGGATTGCTCCAGGAATACTGATATATGAGAATGCTTGGCCAGTGATGTCAATTTTAGAGGTTACTTTTCTGAGAGAAGTACTGCCACCAGTTACCCTTATACCTGAATACCTGCTAAAATGTTCATGGGCTCCAAAACTCCAGCTCTGGCCACCCAGAAGTGTCCAAAGCCAATCTTAACCACTGAGCTCTAAATTATCCCTTCTATTTGCAAACACACAGTGCTTGAGGAAGGTCTCTGGATGCACGTAACCAGTAAAACAACACCCTCAGGACACCTCTTCACTAATCCTCCATGTCTCAGTCCAATACAATCCAATCTACCAGCTGCTTTTCTGCACAAAGGAAGCCCTTTTTATCTGTAATTCTCTTCACATTCTAGATAATATTAGCTGAGCACTTCTTTTCTTCCTTTGTTCAGAGGCTAGAGCCTGTGTCCAAGATTTTGTCATTAGATGTAGGAGGTTTGATTCCAGTGTGTGATTCCCAGTCTCTCTTATGTGCCCTGTCTGGGATGATTTCCAAGCTGCAGTGATTCCAGAATTTACCATGTGCAATGGCAAAAGAAATCTGTGCTCAGAAACCAGGCAACTCCAGGATCTCACTGCTGTGGGGCTGGCTGTGTGCTGGCATTTGTGTGTGCAGCCATATACCCTGATGTGGTAAAAGTATGTGAAACAAAGGACAGAGTAAAGCAAGCTGGGACTGAATGGTTTTCTGTCTGTTCCGTAACCAGGCAGAGGTCATTGCACAGAGGCTTGTGGTGGTTATAAATGGGGAGGAATGGAAATGTGTTGAAAGCACCAGAAGAAACAGTGAAACGGTTTAAAAGAATGACATCTTTTAATTGCTACAGAAGATGGGGACCAAATGATATAAAGATAAGTTGACAGGAAGATGAAGAACAGAACTGAAACCATAAAATAATGAGGCAAAATATCCTGGCCAACATCTATTTCTAACACATCCAGAATTAGTTTACTGTCTTCACTCAAGAAGAGCCCAGAGGATAAAGTGAGGATGTCAGCAATGTCCCTTGTCCTCTGTCACACACAAGTGGTTCTGATCAGGCCACTCGGGCACACACACATCTCCGAGCTTAGGAGTACATGAGGATAAGACTGAGCAGGTCAAACCAACCATTTGAGGAATCTGCCCAAACCCTTCCCCTTTTTGAGGTTTTACATCTTTGTACTGAATTTATTACACTGATTTCCTACAGCTGTGCTACTTCTAGCTGGGTCTGCTTATAGCATATTGCAGCTTGGTTAGGAAACATGCTTTACTTTGTGACTGGTTCATTAGAAAGGTTTCCATCAAAACCAAATCTTTAAAAGAAAAAATACCTTGGCACATTTGAACTTCTTCACCAGGGAGAGGAGGAGACGTAAAGCTCAAAGCAGTGCTGATCACAGTCCTCCCCAGAAAAAGCAGGATATAAGCAAAAGCAATGACTGTAACAGAGATCACAAAAGCAGTTTTAATTTAATAAGATAGGATATTTTTGGTATCATAGGTGTTTGTTATCATTTGCAATCTATGATTTTTCCTTGGACTGACAGGGCCACATTAAATGAATTGTCTGTGTTTTTATATGCTTTTAGAAAATTACAGAAGCAGTTTATGGATTAGTTTAAAATAAAAACCATATGCTGTATGAGTTCAGAAGTTCATCATCTCCATACGTTCAGTTATAATGCCCACTGTTACTTCTGCTTTCTGATTTCACTAATACATCAGAATTGTTTTATTTCGCTTAGTTTTCAGATCTGATTTTTAGTCTGACCCTTCTGCAATGAGCAGGGACATCTTCAACCAAGTCAGGTTGCTCAGAGGCCAGTCCAGTCTGACCATGACTATTTCAAGGGATGGGTCATCTACCACCTCTCTGGGCAACCTGTGCCAAAATTTCACCATCCTTATTGTAAAAAATTTCTTCCTTATATCTAATCTAAATCTCCCTTCTTTTAGTTGAAAATCATTACCTTTTGTCCTATCGCAGTAGGTCCTACAGGATCTTGAGCAGAATTTTAGAGGATGGGTCACTGTTTTAAAAAATGATGATTACATCCAAATTCCATTGGTTGGGTCTGTAGATGTGCTAGTTTCTGGGTAACTCTGTCTTTCTGTCTCAGCAGTATTAATCTCTCTCGAAAGCGGAGAAAGAAGCCATGTAACTTTTCAGATGTTGATGATATATATATTCATTTATTACCTTGATAAAGCAGCGGTGATATCAGAGCCTCTGATAAATTTCTCACTCATCTTACAGTGCTTTAATGTTTTTTCCCTCCAGCTTCTTACATGCAGGTCTTGAGAGGTTATTAAATAGTTTTTCAGGAAACTGCACTATTCTTTACGGTCGTCATGTTCATACACACAGATAAACTGGCTGGCTAATCCACTCTTTGTAAATTACGCTGAGTGGAAGGGGTGGGGATGGGAAGAGGATCACCAGTAACCTGAAAAGAGAATTTAAATAAGAGTAGGTCATTTTGATAGAGCTTTTTGTATGGGAGCTTGGCTACCCAAGAGTTTCCCTACGCTGAGCTGCATTTAAAATGAAAATCTCACTTTAGTTGAACATGAATTATCTGCTGAGCAATGGGAAGACTCAGTCTCTTGGGTGAGTTTGATTACATATTTCGGGTAGTGTATGCATGTGCACCAGCAGTTGGTGGTCTTGACCTTATAGAACATACTAATTATTAGAGATATCTCTTTCCCTGTAGTCTTTGGCAAATAAATTGCTATCATCAGTTTCACAGTTTATGAAAAAACCCTGCAAATAGAACATCTGCTTTTGATTAAACACATGCAGAGATATTTCAACACATACCCATTAATTAAACTTAAACTTTGTTTTTCACCTCTTTTAGTCAAAAAACTGCTATAAAGATCTGCTTTTTTTTCTGTATAGCAGTAGCTAAAAATTGGGGATGGCAGAGGGCAGTGCTATATATTCCCTCATTTGTACAATTCATTTTGGTCTGATTTTCAAAAGGAGAGACCAGGTGTTTGAGATAACACAACTAGGGCCAAATGCCTCTAAAACTGACTCTTCTAGAAGGTTGTCACTGCCAGCATCATGAAGTTCATCACTGAGAAAAGAACGATATGCTCCCTGCAGAGGCAACTGTGAAGCTGAACTGGGAGCCTTGGGAAGAATCACATGAAGGAAGAGCTGAAGGAACCTTTTCTGCTTTGAGTTCTGCCAGAATTAGCTGAAGAGTCAAAGTCGACAGTGCCTTAAATATGAAAGTGGTAGAACATCCTAAAATATAAGGTCAAAAGGTGTTAATTGGGTAACAATTAATTTTGAGTGACCTCTAGTGGTGCTTTCCTACAATTTGCCTTCAAACAGTTAACTGGGATCCCTAATGTTGGTTGAAGTTCAGGCTCTACATACAACAGCACTCCTGCAGCAACACAGTGAATAGTCTGTAGCTAAATGGGGAGGCCACATCATAGGTTTGTCTTTCTAAGAGTTCTGATAATTTGGTAAAGAAAATCCAAGTGCCTTTCTGCTAACATCACTGGTTATTACCCAGACAGAGGAGAGCACCGGAACCCAGCCCGCAGTGCAGGCTTTCGTTGCGTGGTTACGGGCACAAATAGGGAGACATGTTTTTTAACACATGCAAGCACACTGTTATTAGTTTTAACCAAATCTGTATGTGCAATAACATCCGTGATGATGATTAAATCCATCTTTCATGATGTTTCTACGTGTACCTGACATAGTAAAGCTGAAGTGGGACTGCAGTTGTGGCTGTAGACATGGCTTGTAGACACACGTGGGATGCAGCCCTGCAGGCTGCACGTTGAGGATCAGAAGACTAGAACTGTGCCTAGCAAAAAGGAAGGGGTTTGCCATCTTTGAATGAGGCTTTACAGCTCTAACAGATGTTTGTGGGTTTCAGGTGATATAAGACTATTTTTCATTACCCTAACATTTGAGAATGCACCATCTATCCATGGGTCAGCTGTGAGTGCTTTGCAGTGGTTGCATTTACCACATTCCCTATCCAATGGGAAAGTAAGACAGTTATTAATTAATTGGCTATATCAGGTGCACGGAGATCTGTGTGACTATCAGTGGCTCTGTTCCTTTTCTGAGTCTCTATCTCAGCACTCTCACACACCTGCGGTTCTTCCGTTGGCACTTGTGCAATCCAGATATCTCATTCCAAAAACATAGCTGCTATCCAGAGAAGTGCCAAAGGGTCACCTGGAGGTCACCTCTTCTGATGAGAGATTAGTCCAGGTCCCTGACTACTTATGATTGCAAAAAAAATCCCATAAGGTGGTTTATAAACGTGGCAGAATGAGTCCAGGAATCCAGATTAAAAGGGTCAATCTCACTCTCCAAATGGGGTGCGCGTGTGCATATTAATGGTTGTGCAGCAGCAAGTGGTGCCGAGAGAGGCTGCAGACAGACACTCCACTGCTGTGCCCGCCCTTGCTCTCCCATGAGACTGCCTGGAATTGCTCCACAGGCCAGCCACTTCCCTGCAGACAGCTCTGTTCTGTAAAGAAGAAATGAATAGATATTAAACCACAGAGGGTCCAAGTATTTGCTCAAGATCATACTGCGCAATGACAGCGGTGAGGGGAGCGCGCTGGTGCTCCAGCTCCTGTGTGCCAGGACCTAATCACACGAGGTCAGACTGTGTAACAGCTGCCAGGGTCAGTTAAATGAGGCAAATCCAATTTTTTCAAATGCTGCAGAACAGCAGTCAGGTAATAAATTAATGCCCTTAACTTTTTGTAAGTTCGTACCTTGGGGAGAATTTTCAAGCACATCCCAAGCAGAAACGCTCAGTGTTTGTTCAGTAAAAGTGAGGGGTAGTAAAACACATCTCATGTGGGCCGAGGACTTCAAAATCAACAAGCAAGTAATCATAGACTGTAAAGATTTACTGTCCTAACAATTACAATCCCACAACCCCATGAAAAGTCACAGTAAAATATATGAGTTTGTTCTGCTGCACAGATTCGCAGACTTTAAATTTGCAGAGGTACTGATGCTGAGTTCCAAATACATAAATAAATATTTAAATGCCTTCCCCAAAATGCACCAGACCTGCACGACGACAGGTGACCTGTCATTTAGGTATTGATTTTTATGAATGGTCTTGAATTATCATGGTACATAGAAAAGTCACTTTTTATTTGCATTCCCTGTATGCAGCAGCTTTTGATCAAGATTTTCGATTATAACTGATTGATAGTTCCTTTCACCATAAAAATTTAGGTCTGAAGATACTGTTAGAATATATGACATAATTATTTTACCTAATGGAAAAACATTCATTTTGATAGCAGTCTTAAATTACTGCTGCCTTAAAGGCAAATGCTTTAGTGTATTAAGGATGTGAAAGCTGACTGATCAGTGGTGTAAATCTTGAGCAGGGAAGGCAAGAAAAGCTTGTATTTAGTCCATTATTTAATTAATCGTTGAGCAACTTGCAAGTATTTAATCCTCTCTTTATTTATTGTTTTTTTTCCATACAAACATGTTCTGCTTGTCTTATAGGCGGAATTTATTTATTTCTCCCTTCATTAAAAATCCTTTAGCGCTTTTATTTCATGACCAACAGAGATATCCAATAGTACTCTGTTGATGATGTAGTTAAGTTTAATTAAATTTTTTAAAAAAACGTATTTTTAATGTTTTTAAGGTGAAAGTATTTCTATAAATGTGACTCTGTAAGGTGAAAGGCCACAGTAATTTATTTTAAAACTATACTTATTAATTCTCATACTAATAGTCATGTTGGTTTTCATATCAGTGGGAGATTGCTATTATTAGCTGACTTGGCCCTAGGATAAAGTTGTGATCCTTTCAAAACACACAAGAGAAAATAAATGTCTCCATGGCTTTATGGCAATGTAAAACTAAGTGATTTGATCTCTTCCTCTAGAATCTTACCACTCCAAAAAGACTTTTAAATCTATTTGACTCTCAGCCCATGGTTAACTTTGGTGTGACACGTGAGTTTGATCAGTTTTTTGGCAATATCTACTCCTTTTTTGCCCTTTGTGTCAGAGAGGGAGAAGCACAGTCGAACACGGGAGCTGATGGAAACTCTTCAAATAAAATTTCCTTTTTCAGAGCAAGGCAGGGCAGCTCCGAGGGCTGGGTTTGACTGTCAGAGGAGAGCAAGGTGGTATTTGGTGGAACTGACTCCAGGCAGAAACAGGCGTGAGGAACAAAGGCAATGGTTTAGCTTTGGAAAACCCACAGGAAATAAGCACGGAAGAACTGTTCTGTCTTAGAGGCTGCAGGAAACTTCTACAAACCCAGGGAAATAGAGGAAACTTAATTCGCACGGCTCCTCGGGGCCAGCACTGCCTCTGCAGTGGGATGGACCTGAGTTCAGGGGAAAAATGAGATCTCTAGAAGATTGTGTCCGGAGGCAAAACTCCCACGGGCTCTGCAGGCAATCGGGTGGCACTGCCGAGCACAGCCCCGGGGCAGCGGGCACCGGGGGCTGGGGGAGCCGCCTGGCAGGTCCCTGCCTCACAAAGCAGCCTCTGCGGACACAGCCGATTAAAGGCAGCTCTGCTTTCTGGGCATCCCTCGAAACAACTCTTCCTTATCAGTGTGAATCAGGAGTGACTGCAGAGGAGGCACAGTAAAGGTTGCATTGGAGCACAATGAAAATGTTGGAATTTTTAGTGTCTCTGTCCTAATCTCCTGCTCCTTGGGTAATACAGAGGTGAAAAGGGAAACCCAGCAACATATTGAGGGGCCGGAAACCTGTTCCAACTCATAAGTGGGCTTAGTTACTGGTTTTAGGGGAAGTACATAACCTGAATCTCTTCATTTTCCTTGGGTTGTGATTTAAGTTTGCAGTGGAGTCATGGGTTCAGCTGAAACTCTGTTTTTTATTAGGATCCAAGATGATAGCTTTCCAGCAAGTGAAGTGCAGCTTTGAAGCCACTTCTTCACAAAGATTGCTACAGTCTTCTCTATCTGTTTTGTGAAGACTTTATTTTAATTCAGCAGAAAAATAGCAATGAAAGAAGGCTTTTAAAAAACGAAAGTTCATATATAAAAAGCCATATGTGACAGACTTTCCAGATAAATGAAAAGAAAGATTTCAAAACCTTCTTATTCTTCAAGAGTGTTTTATGCACATGCTGTAGGAAATACAACTATGCAAAGTTATCTTTGCTTACCGGTAAACCTACAGTTTAAAGATTTATGCTGCAGTCGCAATGCTCAGAGACTCAGTCTTTCTGCAAGATGAATTCTGAAGTCCTTATAAAGCCTCTGCAAAGCATCATTTTTCTGCCACAAATTCCTGAATAGAACAATTTAAGACACATCTCAGAAGCCAGCTAGAAACTCTGAATTTTTGGCATGCTTTAAATGACTGAGCTTGTTGTTATGGTAATTCTATGAAAAAGACTCTTAGAAATCAATTTGTTGTTTGCGTATCATTCCCAAACTGAGCAAGAAGCTGCTCGCTGTTGGATGGATGAAGGAGCTGCCACCAGAGAAGCTGTGGAGCTAAATTTAATCCTACAAAATGTGCCAGCCCTTAAAAATCCATGGGCTTGATGGCACCAGAAGGTGGGACGGAGTGAAGTTTGTGATGGCACAGTTGGATGATCTCAAAGGTTATCTCACAGCATTTCTGCCGTGCATTGAGCCCGGTGAGGGCAGAGCCACTGCAGTTACTGCAGGATGTGTGCAGACAGGGCTCTCAGTGCCTGCAGACAGGAGCTGTTAAACTACAGAAATTAGACAAAACTTTGAGCTCAGTTGGAAAGTACCTTTTTAATGCCCATGGAAAAGGAGGAGTTGAAATTGAATTTACCAAGCCAAAAACTGTGCAGAGGAAAAAGTAGTAGGAACATTTATATTTGTTAAATTGTGTGGTTGTACTGAACAGAGGCAAAGAAACTGTGGAAAAGCAATAGCAGGGGTTGGAAGGGGGGGGAATGATCATACACAGGAAAGTTAAGGCACTGAGTTGCACTCAGTGTGCCCATTAAAAATCCAGAACCACAGGATTTACTTATAAAACTGACAGAGAGTTTTCCAAACCATGCTTGTCCAAAGCCTAGCAGCAACACAGGAATCAGAATTTTAAAAAAACCACTAATTCAGACTGCACTCACACATGGCTATTGAAGGATGAAAGATTACCCTGGGGGGGAGCCGGGTACCTGCAGGATTTCAAAGAAGAATGGATTGAATCCTGTGGAGAGTAAATAGTATTTTCTGGTTTTTGGATGACATACTAATACCTGGGAGGCATTCAGAAAAGTATTTACAAAACCTTGAGACAATTCCAATGTGTTACAAAGCTATGCTTTAAAGAGAATAATAAGATATGGGATCTTGCTTTCCTTCTCCCTAAAACAAGGTTCATTACTTAAGTTTCAGGAATAAAGGCTTTAAAAGAGAAGGTAAAAACTATGGAGTATGCACAAGTACCTCTGTGTTGTAAAACTTAGATTGTCTTTATTCACATGAAATAGTTGCTATGGAAGTTCTAAATTATGATTGGTAATTAAGCTCATGTTTTCTTGATATAGTAAACATAAAATAAAGATGTGGATGGAGCATCACAGTAAAATTTTTGAAGGAAGACAACAGAAAAATCCAGCAGCTGTAACCCACTGGCATCCTTTAATATCAGGTCATTCAGAACAACCTTAAACTATAATTTTCTGAAGGAAAAAGGGCACTTGCTTCACAAGGCTGCAGGAGCAAATAGTTCCCAGTCATTTGTCTTTTAGATCATTATCATTTAGATCATTATTGTCTTTTAGATCATTATCAAAATCTGAAACTACACCTAAGTTTTAAAGAGATCTGCAGTTTCTTTTAATAGTAATAGATTCTATGAGCATCTGTTTTAAACAATACTCTTGTCTTCTGAGGGGTTGCCTGGACTTGCCACAGACTCAGGAGTGTTTCTTATGGAGGGGTTTACTGAAAATCTGTGAAGTTCCCCTGAGGGACATGGTGGCCCCAGGGACACTTCTGAGCACTTCTGCCTTCACTCCGTCCAAGACGCGCTGCAGGGAGGCTCCTGAGTCATTGTCCATCCATCCCCAGACTCAAGGAAACGGGTTCCTGCATGTTTTAGTGCAATCCTGTGGCCTGTGCCTTCAGCTTAGTAACAGGGAGGGAAAGGAAACATTATTGTCCTCAGTTAATTGCTTCTTTGTGACAGAATACACTTCAAAGACACTTTAGTCTCAAGTGCATCTTAGGAGAGAAAAACCCATATTACTGATTTTAAAACCCCCTGTTTCCAGCCACACAGATGAATGAATTCCATATAACAGAACATTCTCCACTGAAAATGGAATGCAAAATTAGTTTGGGGTTTGGTTGGGGTTTTTTTGGTTTGTATTTTTAAAGTACTGTTTTAATGAGGTGTTTAGTTTAGCACATTTGGCTCCTCCAAATTACCTCAAGGGGATTCATATGTTAACGAACTACACAGCTGTTGTTTGTGAAACCAGCCTAGCACAAGCAGAGCATGTTGTGCAAAGATTTAAATGCTCTGTTGGAGAGGTCACTGCACTCCTTTGTCTGCTGTCAGTTATTAATAATGAGCCTGCTACTTAATTTTAAACACTAAGTTAATTTTTTTTTCAGTGTCAGATATGCTCCAGAAAGGTTCGATTTGGTATTGAATGCCTGGGTCGAGACAGGAAAACTGCAATCAAAGGGTGACCTGATTTTATGCAATTGGTGGAACAGTTTGGGGTGGGGAAGATTGGCAGTGAAGTTCCAGGCTGTGGTGGTGGCCTGGAGAGGCTGTATTGAGCGGAGATAAGGTTTGCAATGATAATTGTTTTATAAACATGCCCTGATATGCTTCAAAAGCTTTAATTCTGAATTTCTTAAATTAGGCAGGCTTCGCTCCTGGCAAGCAATAAACTGTTTTCATTTTAGAGCTGTCAGTTTACATTTAAGGAAATTAATAACTGGAAAAAAAAAAAACCAACCTGTTTGGTGAATAAGGGTAGAGAATATATTTCTCTTATTTCAGTTCAAATATCCAATTAAAATCACTGGGACTTCTCATTGAACAAAACCTCAATTTTAAGGGCCAGAGTGACAAAATGTATATGCTACAGGAATCCCAGTTCTCACCATCTTCTGGGAAGCAGGATTGGCCAAGGGATGTTCTGGTAATGCTTTATTGGTCCTGGAGTCCCTCTGGCCACTGTGGTTACAATAAAGCACTGGAAAACCCTGTGGGCAAGCATGTTGTCCAGAAGACATGGACTAGGGACTGCTACTTTCCAACCTACTCACACGAAGCACGTTTCATATCATTCTGGCTCATAGATCATTTCAATATTTGTGGTTTGCTTACTTCGTGTGCTTTATTACTGAAAATAAGTTCTATGATTAATCATTAACATCAGAGCAACCTCTGCTGGTAGAGATGAAGCTCTTTTCTCAGTGGCAGAGCATGTTAAAGGATTTTAATTCAATGTATCTGCTGCTCAATCCATGATTTTTTCCCTCCCTCAAAGGCATTAGTATTTAATATAAGAAATTATATTTTGCCTAGAATTTTTAGGTAGAACATAGAAAAGATGTACAACGGGATCTTTGCCAGTTTTAAGCACTCCACATAGGAGTAGTGTTGAGAATGGTGGCTTCTCTCAAAGCAAATGCAAATGTAGAGTGACTTTCTTGAACACAAAGCAAGAATTTCATCTAGGCCTCTATAATACATTTCTGAAAACATAGTTAAGCTCAGATCAGAGAATAAAGCCTTTGCCTTGCTGAAGACAGAGAGGCTACCAACTACTGTCAAGGTTTTTTTTGTAAATCAAGTTTTCAGAAGGACTTGGTGTTCCTACAAGAGCCCTGCTAAAGGAAAACAACCCCTGTTAGGGGAAAACACAGTAATGTTTTACCAATGTCCTTATATTATTATTTTATAGATGGGAAACTGGGGCACAGATTGTCCTTGACACCCAGCTCTCCCAAGTTATTTAGTTTGGAAATAACATTGGGGATCAGTGCAAGCTCACAGGGGTTCAGAGGACAGTCATTTTTTAAGGTTGGGGGACACTTTCCATTCTGTGGCCAATGCAGCCACCTGAGAAGGATGGTAGGGATGACAATTAATGACACCTACAGTATCTGCTCATCGAATGGTCATCTGTCCCCAAGAGAGAGGCTAAAATCAACCATTCATGTAACACAGGCTATTGGAAACCATCCATGCACAAGCATTTACCAAAGCATATGAGCTTCATGCAAATGGATAAACTGGATTGCTATAATTCTATTCATCCTTTCCAGTTCTCAAGGCCCTCTTCCATTGAACAGGGATGTATGGAAAGTAGCAGGGGATTTTTGCTGTATTTTTATTGCTCACTCGGTCTAATGGAATCATATCACATGCAGCACGTAGGCTGTTCATTGGATATTATGAGTACTCTCTGCAAAGATACTTAAAATACCATGAATAAGAGGTTGTTCCCCTGCTCAGCATGGAGTGAGAGTGACTGCCAATTGGGAATGAAGTCACCTTCCATTTCACGCTCTTTTATGTATAAAGGATGAATTTTCCTGTGGATCTGGATTTGCCATGTGTGTTCCCTAGGAAATGGCTGAGAAACCCGATGTTTCTGGAAGGCAGGGAGCTTGGAAGTGCATTTCTACCTTCTTGCCCGAGGTTTGGCCTAGCCACTCATTTTCAGCTAATGAGAAACCCTCTTAGATGTTGTCCCCACTGTGACTTTGCAGCTCCAGTAGTTTTATGACTATCTGCTAGGACATGACAGACCTTCCCATAGGGAGCTACAATTGGTAATGGATCAGCAGAAACCACTAATGATTTCAGGAACTCCAAATACCTCACCTTGTTCAGCAGCTGATGGATGGCTGGGTGGGGGTGTACTGGAGGATCACCAACATTCCTAAGAGTGGAAACCCTTAGCCGAGAGACAAGAATTTCCTATAAATATTTTTGTAATAAAATTAGAGGGTTTTATTAAATAAGCAATTACAATTTTCTAGATATTTCTACTGAGAAAGCTAACAAAAAGCTAATGACATCTGGAGGCATAACCAGTCTTCTAAAAAAGAGCTTTGTCAAATCCTTTAGAAGAGAACATATCTAGTGGTAAAGGTGCAGAGTCATCTCGCTTGTGGCCATTTCACGTGACAGATAAAATATACAAACATTTTCCCATTTAGATGAACAAGCACTGACTTTCTGAGAGGATTGTTAGAACCTTGTATTTCAATACTAATAGCTCACTGCTGCATCCCCACTGGTGCAGGGTGTCATTTCTGATAAAAACCCAATCCTTTTCCTGTATCAAAATGCACTTATTGTGCAGTAATTTAATGACGTAGCTCTTCCTTTTTATGAGCTCTGAAAATATCTCATTAAGAGTTTCACACATTACCACAATAACTTATGCTGACACGCTCATTTGTTCTCATCTGGTAGACAACTTTAAAAGAATAAAGCAGGGGTTTCCCAGACTGTGATTCAGCAGTGAGCTTCACTCAAACACCTCGATGTTGTCTTGAGCTTGAACATTTGATTAAACCAAGGTGTGAGCTGCCACTTCAGACAAGCTGGGATGAGGGCTGGGCATGCTCTGTGGCGCCAGCGTGAAGGAACTGCTGAGAGGTTTTTCCTTCTCTCTCAGATCTACTATTTCAGCACTCCTCGCCATCTGCTGAAACACTTCAGAGAAGAAAACAGTCTTGCAGTGTCTAATTTTACCATGTTTTTGGAACATTATTTTAATGATCTTTGTGTCATTTAAGTATGATTACTCGTCCTCCGAGGCTTTTCCTGTTTACACTTAAATAATATTGGAGCATAGCCAGATACACTTTAAATGAAACAGTACAAAATACTACATTTTTATCATAAAAGCTTAAAAGCAACATTTACAATTAGGGGACGTAGCTGGCACTTTGCATTCTGGTTCTTTTTTTTAAGTTTGATTTTATTGTAGTAGTAGATAAATAAAATGAATTAAGCAAACATAATTATCAGTTAAATTTTACAAAATACCAAAGACACGGAGGGCCTAATTCAAAGGGTTGGTAATGGTGTAAATAATTAAGTCAAAATGTTTTAATTTTCATGCTGTGTATTGTTTCCTTCAGCCTGTCACGGTACAAGGCAAAGTATGTGCAGTGCTAGGGCTAGACAAACAATAGATAAATTTATTTATAAACACTTTGTGGATTGTAATTAGAAGTTCACTGCAGAAGCTTTCCCTAGTCTTTTTTTCCCCCCTAGTTTCTGTAAATAATTGCATGGGTAAATTTTTGCTTTGAAAAATGTAGACAGAAGCAGAATGCACTACGAAGTGTTGGTAAAGCATCTTCTCTTCCTGGCTCAAATGGCAACCAGATCCATGGCACTGTCCACACCGGGGGCTGCGTCATCTGCGCTGACGGGGCAAGCAAGGTCCTCTGCCTGTGCGTGCCTTGTGGGTGTTCAGGTTGGAGGGTGTTTTTGAGTTGGAGTGATAAGAATTTCATCTCCTTTCCTTGCTTAATGCCTTAAATTGAGCTTTTCCAGTTAGGAGATACAAACTACATGGCAGGCACCGCCAGTAAACCTACCAAACCTCAGGGCTCCATCAGTGATTTCTGCTAGAGACTGGAGCCTGATTGCATAGGGTAAATACACCAGCTCCTGGGCTGAAGCCTGTTTGTGTAACACTCTCTCAGTTCATTTGAGCATAGTACAAATTTATTAGAACTGCAGTTTGAAAATTTCAGGACAAAGAAGCATGTTAAACCTAGGAAATACATTTGCCATTCAGCATGCCCTAAATGCATTCATATTTCATGAAGTCAGAGATTGCCTGTGCTTCCTCAGTTTAGGGGGAACCTTACTCTGCCCCAGAGTATCTCCCTAGGTCCCGTTAGTGTTCCTAAGCCATCACTGGAGCAGCAGCAGAGTCTGCAGTTCCCCTCGCAGCTCTTGCCCACAGGCAGCCCACACGTGTCCATCCCTCCATCGCTGTATGAGCTTGGTGAGCATCACCAAGCACTCGGGTTTGTGCCTGTCCCCAGCCCACAGGGAAGGCTTTTCTCTTTGCCCACAGGCAATGCAAACCATGAACTAAAAAGTTCCAGATGGGGGTCAAAACGTCAGACTCCTCGGGTCTGCTAATTCATTGCACATTCTTGCAGGAGCCAGAGGGAGAGCTGCAAAATAATGTGGTCCTTGGTTTCCCTCTCACTGCCGTGGAGCACAGCTCCTGCATAGCACTACTGGCCTCTGCTGCCAGCTTGGGAGAGGAGGCAAGGAGCGAGGCTTACCACATTCCTGCTTCTCCAGAGGGCCTCCTGATCCCTGCCTATGAGCTGGAGTAAAAGCAATCTTTCATCCTTACCTTATTTTCATGCTTACAAATAAAGGTCAAGGCTCCTGTGCTGTAGTCAGCGCTGTACTAGCTTTAAACAACCACTCTGAAATGTGATTGTAATTAGTTTCCTTTCAGTCTTGATGTGAACAGTGATCTTAAAATGCCAGGACTGTAGCAGTGCATATGATTAACAAGCACACAGAAAGGCAGTCCGTGCAAAAATATGGATAGAAATGAACAAAATGCAAATGTTGCACCGCTTTAAATTTTATTATCCTCTCAGCTCCCCATAAAATACTGTAGACATCATTTGATTATATTTTTAGTCTAGAGAATTAATTTTTAACTAGGGAACTCGTTTCTGTCTTATGATTACTCTTCTTCGCAATGGCCTGTAGGTCTGAACTAAAAAATCACAGTTTTAATTGAGCTAATGATGCCCAGAACTCAAATTAATCTCACTTATGTGTGTCTTGCCATGCAATATGTGCTGTAGCTGCAGGCAATGTGTGCATCTTTTCATACCAACAATTGCTCCAGGAGACCAGGGGTGTGAATCCTGGCTAGGGGTATCTCTGCGTCCTGCCGTTGTCACTGCCTGGGAGACTCCCCGGAGGTGGCTGATGTCTGTGGAACCAGGGGAGGGGAAGGAAAAACAACAAAACCAGTGATATTTGATGATCACTTCTCTGATTTCACCCCAGCTCTTTGGAGAGCACGACTGTAACTCACGGGAGTGCCAAGGAGGTGGTGAAGGTGAGCTCTGAGTGGGGTGCTCTGGCCACAGATGCTCGCAGCCTCTGGCTCAGCTCCTGTCTGCACTCAGGGACGGGTGGGAATCGCTCCCAGAGAGGCAGAGATTCCCTTATCCAGCTGGGGAAGGACAGTGGGGCTGCTCCTCTGCTGGGAACAGAAGAAGCAGAGAGGGGAGAGAAAAAGAAGCCATTGCATGGGGACAGTTTTGCTTGTGAAACTATCAGCTTGTATTTTCTATCTGGGAAAACACAGTATTTTTTTCTAAATGCCAAAAAAATCACTTTACCAAGATAGAGGTCTTTAAAAACGTTTTGAGAGAAAGAGTAAGAACTAGGAGGACATGGCAGACGTACAGGAGGTTTGTTTCTGTCCTGAGATAAAAGAGAAGAGAGTAGGGAAGAGGAGCATGGTGTAACACTCTCAGATTGCTGTTCTTGGATGCCCTGCAGGCAGGCGATGCACCTTGACCCAGACATGCACATGAAAACCTAACACTGTCATCTGAGCCAAACCTACACACCAATACCTACCCAAGCATTATTTATTCTTTTCTCCTAATAATTTGAACCTAGAGACCACTGTTTTAGCATAGTATGATATCTTGATACAGCTGAGTGTCCTGCCTCACGGTGGTACCCAATATTTAGAGAGCAGAGCTCTGCTTGTTTGTTTAAATCCTTACCCACCATCCTGCTGCCTTGGACTTTCACTCTCCACACTGAAATCCACTTTAAACAGAACAGTGAAATTCCAATTGTTTGTTGTCGAAAAGTTTCAGTTTTCTGATGAAAGATGTGACCTTTCTTGACGGCAAGAGTCTTTTTTGATTGATTAGTAAACATGAGGTAAGATGCGGGAGCACGTCAGTGTTAACTTGATACTGCCACAGGCTATGTGCCTCAAATATTTTTGCTTTATTTTGAACATCCTGTTAATGAGAAAAACATTCTAATCAAAGAAACGAGTTCCCTTCAATTCTTTTCAGAGTGTTATTTGTAGCTTCAGAATAGCATGCTCAATTATGTCTGTTTTATTCCTAAATAAGGGGGAAAAAAGCTTCAGAAAATTATTAAGTAAGCCTCTTAGCAACCGGTAAGCAACAGCCAATATTAATTATTTACTCACTTTTTTATTAATTTTCATCAGGTAGGAAGAGAATAGCACAGTTGCTCAAAGGACTTCTTTTCACAAACATCTTCACCCACCAGAGCAAGCTCTCAAAGCAAGCGCAAGGAATCGTGCCTTTGCCTAGGCAGATGGGCAGAAACCTTTTCTTAAAGGCCACTGGAGAGCAAGAAGCAGCATTTCTGCGAGGTTCTGACACTTCAGTAAATGCTTGGTGAAGGATCACATATAGACTGAGCACAAAAGGGACGTGCAAATCCTGCAGAGACTTCAGCAGTCAGTGGAGGCCCCTCAAAGCTTTGCAGCTTCTCAAGGTGGATGTGGGCTCCTCGAATACTGGAGCTTGGGGCATTTTTTGGTTTTGTTTTACTGAGAACAGTTACCTGCCCTTTGGATGAGGTTTCATTCACCTCAGCTCTCCTCAGATGCTGGGAGAACCCTCCTAGCCTGCCACCTCATTGCATTTTGGGGAACCCAGCTATGCCAGGGCTTCCCCTCCCGTGCTCCCTGCTCTGCATCCCCAGGGAGGCACCAACCCATGCTTGGCTCACGGACAAGGCAGCAGAAAGTGCTGATGGCTGATGCAAAATCCCAGCCCATCACATCTTCAAGAGATTGCCTGAGGCAAGGAGGCTCCTGGGGTTTCCTGAGAAGAGCAACAACAGCACAAAAGGAAGCAATGCCGACTGCTCACAGAGCAAACATTGGCAGGGCATTCATGGAGCATTTTGGGGGCTCATGCAAAACCGTCCTGCTTCACAGATTTCTCAAGAGCCAGGCTGAATCAGTTCCTCAGATACAGCACATATGAGCAACATTGGTAAGTTAGCACACACCAAAGTAAACTCACGGTTAATTTTATTCCTTTTTTCTTCTTTTGCAGTTATATTTTTTTTCCTCAGTTCCTTTGGACATACATAGCTTTCTTTTCAGAATCATGCAAATTGTTGTTTACCTTGTTCTTTTCTCTAGAGTTTCATCTGTCACTTACCCCTACAGCTCCATAGTGGTGAGATACAGAAAATCACTCGATAGCTTGGCCTGTCTTTTTAGTGTCATCTCTAGAAAAAGGAAAGTCAAGTGTACAAGCAAATTTTGTACTTCAGCTGCCGGACGTGTGCCATTGAGCCACCTTCACCAGCATCACTGAAGCCCTCTTTGAAACCTGGAATGAGGTTCTCTCATCCCAATTTCTGCCAGGACAGATTGTAACAAAACACATCATGGTTCTGTAGCTGTCCAAGACCTGTCCCGTGGGTTAGAAGTCGTCATCTAGTTCAAGACTCATGCACATAGAAATCCTTGCATGGCAAGGCCTGCACCATAGCTGCCTGGCTTATCCTTGATTACTTGGTTTACTTACTCATCTTCACGAACGTGCACTTTTTTCCTAAACATTTTTTAGAAATATTACCATGAAATAGTTCCTTCAAGAGCAATAAAAAAGTCTCAATATTTTTGTGTTAAGTGGACTTTCCCACACTGCAAAATATAGGTGCCTTCAGGGAGAAGCGTCTTGCTGCCTCAAACAATCCCTCTCTATACATAAATACAGAGTCTTGATACTCTTTTTGGTGCAGTTCACAATTTCACTCATCTAAAAACTGTGTACAGCAATTCCATCAACTCTGTTTTAACAGTGCTTCTGTAACAAGTATACCAGGGTGTGATTAGTCCCTCATGGGGAAGTCATGAGTTATGTCAAAATAAGTGACAACTAACTGGTTAAACTACTCACAGCAGGAAGAAAATGCTGAGAAAGAGGAGCAGAGGACAGCAGTAGCCATCAACCAGGCGGATACCAGGTACATGGCAAGAAAATTTGGATTTACATTGGATGCTGCTCCTTGGTGAGTTCACGTCCATCTGTCAGGTTCATTTGGGACCACATACTCTTGATTCAAACTGATAGCAAGTATTCGAGTCAAATAAGGGAATATTTTTGCTAAATGTTGTCTGTCACATCACGTTACTCCACTTTGGTTTCCTCACCCTGTGTACTAACATGATGTGGTGTAACATAGCATGATGCAGCATAAATGATTTAATGTGACATGACAGAACAACATTGCTGCAGCTTTCGGAATAAACACCTACTTTTAGCAGTTACTCCATATGCTGGAAGCACTTTCTTAAAATATGAAGCCTGTGTCCTGCTGAAGTACATTGCACTTTGGTGTTTGTGTATCTCCAGTACTTTCCACAACATGTACTTTGTTCCTTTATTCCAGAGGTCATGTTGCCTTATAAAGTTGATTTGCTGTGTTTTTTCTTCTGATTAAAAGGAAAAAAATTGTCTTATAAAAACTGAGGGGAAAGGAACTAATCGAAACCATAAAGGGAGACACATATGGAAAAGTTCTTATTAAGGAATGAAAACGCTGGCTCTGTTAACAGCAGAGAATACGTTTACGGACAGATAATAACAACAGGAGCAAAGTTTAGAACATGGTTTTCCTTCAAAAAGTTCAGCAGAATATTATAAGTGAAAACTGGGTAAAAAATCATCTCTCCTTGGAGAAATACAGACACAGATCAGGCAAACATTTAATTATTGGTTTTGTATTTACAAATGTATGTTTTAAGAATGGGAACATTTTCAACTAAAAAGCCAAAGTTTGGGTGAGCCTTCCTAGAATTTTTCTTCATTATCCTTGACCTGACTGACAAAAATATCATCAGTGGGAAATAGAAGTGCTGGTTTAGTTATTAAAAAATGAAGTAGTTTTTATTGAATATATTCTTTCCTTCCAAAAATCCTTCCATCTGTGAATGCGTGAAAGATAATTAAATTGGCAGCTATAGCTCTTTACTGCTCATTTAGAGGACCTTTGTCTCAAGCTAGAAGAATTTCATCCTCCAGGTCCTCCTTACTGAGTGTTTTTCCCAAGCAGAAGTAAGAGGAATGAACCACCAGTCACCTTCAGCTCATCTGATCACAAAGCAAAACAGAGATGGGTTGCAGGAAAAAAAAAAAAAAATTGGATCAGTGCAGTTTCTCCAAAAGGAATAAAAGTGCTCCGTGAATTCAGAGAGGTGGTTTCTGCAAGGGGGAGCTGACAGAGGCGTTTGACATGTTCTTTGGCAGCTCTTGAAGGAAAGCCTGGAGCTGTTGCTGGGCACCTGTAAGGTGTCTGCCCACTCTCCTTCCTGCCCAGACAAGGGCACTGCCCCAGCACCTGGCACACAACCCCCACGGTAAAGTCTGGAGAGGTCTCACAAGCGTGGGTGAGGTTGTGGCCACTGAGGAGGAAAGGGTCTTCAGTGCTGCAGGGAGCAGGGACACAAGGTGGTGATGGCACAAAACCTCTCCTCCCACGGAAACTGTGCTGTTGTGCCAGAGGCGAGGTGGCCCTGGGAGTCCCTGGGGATCCTGTGCTGGTACCTCCAGCCCCTGCGGCGCAGTGGGAGCGCAGCGCTCCTCTTCGGGAAGGGGAGCGAGAAGGGGCTGCAGGTGTGACAGCACGGACACCAAATCCTGCATTTTCTTCCAAATGCAAAGCACCTTTTGACCTTCGGTAAAAATTAAAAACTGGGAGGGGCTGGGCAAACCAGATTTTAATTTATAACAAAAACGAGGACACCGTGGCCTGTATTTTTACAATAGCTCCGAAGAGCTCCCTTGCTATGTGAGCCCAGCAAGTTGGCAATGTATTTTAATGTATTGATTTGATTATGCATTCATTCTTTCATTCATTCATCTATTCAGTCATTCATTCAGACACTTGCTCATTCATCCCCGTCCTTTTGCAGGAAGAGAACATAAGCCAGCAGTGGCATACTTCACTGTCCTGATTTACAGCCACGTCTCTGAGTTTGTATCAATAAATCTCTTTGGCACTCCTCAATCCAACATTATCCCTCATTAGTGACTGGGATTTAAAAAAAGGATTAAAAATAATATCAGATTATAGGTAGATAGATAGATAGATAGATCCGTATATTGGTTGCAGTGCTTTGATTAAAGTGCTGGGTTGTTGGTAATCTGTTTTATTGAGAACTCACATATTCACAGCTCTCTAAATCTTGCAATTATTTTCACAAACAATCCCTGACTTTTTAATACCTGGCCCAATAATTCTGTATCAGTACTGGGTGATAAGGTCCCCATTGCCCTCCCAGTGCCTGCCCAGTACTTACCGAGATAGAGAGCAGCTCTGGTGAGCCTGGCTTTTGCATCTGCCTTCATTGCCTTTATGAGACCTTCTGGTGTTTTCTGGCCCAGGGAAATATTTATTTAAAAATAACCTTATGGAGGGGCCATGCCTGCTCTGATTCCTTGCAGACCGTGACTGTAGAGGTGGTATCTGGAAGTGCCTTGCCATCACTGTGCATCTCAGCTCAAACATGTTCACTTTATCTGCTCCTGAGTATGTCTTAAACGAGAATATTTTCTATGAAGGAGGACTGAAATGAAGAGAAACCACTCTTTGAGCTGGGATTACTTGCACTCTGATAGCTGCTGGAACAATTTTTTCGCATATCTCTGAAATACCCTTAATTAATCTTGCAGACAACTTGCAACATAATTGTGTCCCTAAACTGTTAACCTTGAAAAATATTTGACAGTGTACTAACATCTCAGAAACTTGTTATCACAGGGAATATAATAAATCCATAAATACCCTGGTTTCTCTCAAAAGTCCCTGAATAATTCTGTGTTGTCAGTCTTTTTTTTCCCCCTTAGTCTTCTTTCGACATGGTGGCAGGAGATGCAGGAGAAAGGGAACATTCTAAAAAAAACCAAGTCAGTTTGGAAGAAAAGGTAGTTACACGTCATCCATAACTTAGTATCTTTTATAAAAAGGAGACATCCCTTGCATCCTCGCTCATTTGCATGTCTGCAGGGCACCAGGGCACAGCGGCACTGGCTGGCACCCCCTGCCATCTGCAATCGGGTCAGAACGAGTGCCTGGTAAACAAAACAGACAACACTGATGTTCGTGTAGTGCAACGCCGTAGCTGGCCTACAGCTGCAGCTGGTTCTTCTTAAATAAACAACTCCTACTTAAAAAGAATTATGATGTCTTCTAGGTTGACAACGTGCTTAAATGCCGTGCTAACTTCGGCTGGAAAATGAGAAATTTAAAATACACGCACACCTCTGACATCAGTGACCTTTTTAAAGTCAAGGAAATCCTGAATAACTGAATAACTTATATTAAAGTTATTAACATTTCTTTTCTTGCTTAGTTCTCACACGCTCAGCAGCTCTGTTACATTTAACAGCCTGGCACTGGCTGTTGATAACGAGACAGCCCTCTTGCAGGCCTGCCTGCTGTTCTTACTCTGCTGCCATTTGAAATCATCAGGAAAAAATAATCATAAGCTTAAAAAAGCTAAAGCAGACAGGCTGTTTCAGATTATTTCAGTATGTGTGTTTGCTACAATAACTGAATGTTCCTGTTAAAATCATAGTCTGGTTTTCCTCCTGAAAATCAGGTTACAAACAAAAGGATTAGACAAAGATAGACCAGGAAGAGAATTCAGCTCTAGGTTCAAGTGTGCATTGGAAATTACAGAAATGCTTTGGTTCAAGGCCTTCTCAATTTTAATAATAACTGTTTTCCTAAATATATGTATTCTTTATGCATTTCGGTATCACAGATTATGTAGCTTAGTAGAAAACAGAAAAGGAGTCATTATTTTGCAATTTAATTTAGAGGAATTTGAAGGCTGAGGATCGGTAGGGAAAGAAAGCACAGCTGCATTTCTTGTAATTTTACCATTAGAATATACTAATTTCCACAGTCCCTTATTTTCAGTGTGTTTGTAGGTGTTATTCTCAAATATGGATCCAGCAGCTCAGAAAGCTTGAAAATCATTAACTCTGGTTTTGCTAAAGGAAGACTGTCTCATTTCATTCAGCCTTCGGCTTTTATTTGCTAATCTTCATATAAAATGGTAAAACCATGGTGCTAAAATGACATTATTACACATTTGTGAACTTGTAATCTGTATTCCAAAAAAGAAACTTGATAGAACTTAGGTACTTGTAAAGCTTGGCCATCCTAGATGTGCTTCACACTCTGGACCGTATTTTGCATGATAAAAAAATCTTCAAGATAGGGAACAACTTTCACCTCCACTGGACAAAGAGCTGTAGCTCGGAGGAGGAGGCTATGTTGAAGGTGGCCCAGAAAACACCTGACTGCAGGGAGATGCACCTGCACCTTCACAGACACAAACCCCAGCTGCTGCAGCGTCCTCCTTTCTGTATGACTTCCTTTTCCTCTGCGTGTAAATCCCTTCTCCTCAGTCCCCATTAATGCAGTTTTTCGAGCCAGCAAATAGCCAAAACTTAAATGGCTCAAACTTTTATACTATCCGAGATGCTAAAACATTTAGTGGGAAACTCTCAGGGCTGTTGTGTACACACTGAGCATTTCCTTACCCACAGTGTTACAGTTTGAAATGCTGGATTTCCTCTTTGACAGAAAGATTTATTCACTGCACTCCTTTTCACATACTGGAACACTTAAAAGGAGCCTTTTTCCTTCTAACTAAACATAGTCACTAAATATAGCAAATGACTGAGAAACTGAAAACCAGGCAGCTTTTCAAATACTTGAATTAACACTGATGGAAGACATTTGATTTGCACATTCTTCTAAGTTATAATCTGAAACTACCAAATATCTGAAAGCTTGCAAAAGGTTTTTTTGTCAAATCTTTTAGAAAGATTAGGTTTGTCTGTATTAAGTGAAGTTATCATTGTCTGATATCCTCCCGTGGCCAGTGATAACTGTGGTATCCGTCTGTGGCACCTGGTGATATCTTTTCCGGATATTATCACTTTAACCGAAAATAAAATCAGGTGACCTGAACACATCTCTTCCCTGCCTGACTGCCAGTTCTCCAGTATAAGCTCAGAGGTCTCTAGCTGTTCATCCAGGCTTTTGCCAGATATTTTCAAACACATTTTTAAAGCACAAGATTTGTTTCCAAAGATTAGCAATCCTGTTATTACCATTTTTTTTACTTATTTGGACCAGTTTGCTCTAACAATAGGAATTTCAGCAGCTGCACAATGCCAGTTATGTCGACACATATACACCAGGAATACCTTTGGCCCAGTGATGCATTGGTTTGTGTTCCCAGCTCCTTTGTTAGAGATGTGGTTTTTTTGCAGTGCTCTGTTTGTCCTGCTTATTCCACAGCTGCCTATTGAAGCAGAGCAGCAAGGGCTCCAGGGATTTCCCAACAATAAAGTTGAAATTTCTTTCCTGGTTAGTATTCAGCAATGCTGAACATTTAGCAGACATTTTCCCTTCTCCCAGCTTTCAATAGGCTACATTTATCAGCATGGAGTAGCAATCAACGTGTATTTGCTCATGTATTTATATAAGTCAGCTGTAGGCTTCCTCATTATTTGCAATTCTTCCTTTAAAAAACTTTGCTTTCTGTGTCCTCAGCGAGGAAATTCTGGGTATACATTATGTGCACACAGTGGTGTGTGGAAGGTACTTTTTGATGTACACTATCAGTATTATCACAGGAATTTTATTAATAGCTAAGGGAATTATTTATGTAACCCCTTATTTCAACCCCAAACATACGTGATGTTGGCATTATAGTACAAAGAAAGATACCTTTGAAAAAAGGGATTGTTAGTTGTATCTTTGCATTTGAAAAGCCAGTTTCCTAACAGAAACTAAACTCCAATACTACTGGGTTATTGAGAAAGAGAAAATAATAAATTCTGCAGACCTCTGAATGTGTCACGCTATGAAGGGACAACGTGGCCTTTTTGCAAAGTGTATGGAACGTTCCTTTTTACTCACTGAAGAGAACAACAGCCATGGTCCATTCAAATGGCCAAAAGTATCTGACCTCAGAGCCAACAGAGTTTCTGTATTTTGCCAGAACTAAATATTCCCCACCCTATGAAAGAGGTGTTGATTCTTAAAGCAGTTGGGTGAAAACGAAGGAACCCTCTTTTTCTTCACTGGTTGCTTTAAAAGAATGAAAGGTCCTTGAAAATTGCTTATGGGTTTCGAAGAGAAGGAATTCCAATGAAAAGACACCGGTGAGCAGAGTGCTGATAAATATTCAGTGTTTTATCACACGGAAGCCACGGGCACCTTTGCTGATGCTCTCACAGGGCCAGTGCACACATGGGGACAAGAGGACACAGCAAGACCTCAAAGTACTGGCATTACAAGGTGCTCCCTTGCTGCACTGCACCCGCAGTTGTTCCCTCTTGCCCAGCTCCAGGTGGATTCATCACTCATGGTTTCCCTGAACAACTGAGGTGCTGAACAAGGAGCCAAAAATGTGGGGATGATGAGGAGTGGGTGCAGAGGCTGCTTACAAAACAACAGTGACCCCAGTCTGCCTGTTTCAGAGGGGCAAGATTTCCCTTTCACCACTGACGTGCACTGGTTTTCCCCTCTAGTAACATTTTTTCCAGGGTAAAAGATGTAAAAACACACTATCCTTGAGAAAAGCCCCGAGAATTTAATTTTAATAAGTTACAATTCAATCTATTTAGTGCGGCTTTTCTCAACCAGTTGGTTGCAACTCCGAAGGGTCACGAAAGGCAATTAGAAGATGCAAGGCACTTAAAATATTATTACCACTTAAAATAAAATAAAAAGTCTAAATCCTACTCCCTCACTCCACTTAAACCGTAATCCCCAAAGGTCACATCTGCAACCTCCTGAAACACTCACAACTACATTGCATAATTTAGAATTATCATCAAAAGATTGGAGAGGTTTTACCTTTACCATAAAGGGAATATTTTAGACATAAAATATAGGCTCATCTGACTGTAAAGAGTGAAAAATATTGAACTAGTCTTTCAATAAATGTGCATGTTATGCATTAATTTATCTTCCCTCCTTATCTTATTGACTTGTCTCACCAAAGAGTTAAAAAACATTCTTCCATACTTTTATATCAAATCACAAAATTGTTTTTAAAATATTATATCTAATTCATAAAACCACTTTAGCATCTGTCTAGCCCCCAATGCCACCAATTTCATGGGTGTGATCCGGTCCAACTGATTTTCTGGAATAAAATCCATTGATCTGTGTCAGTCAGGATCTTGAAAACCGAAGACCAGAGTTTTAAGAACCCAGTCTACTAATATGCATTAAAATAAGCGAGGAGCCTTCACTCTTCACTTCAGGCTCTGACAATCCCTACTCCAGCTAAAACTCCTCCAAGTAAGCTTCAAAATAAAATATTTGTCTGGACAAGATTAAAAACTCGATGATGATGGTTGTTATTATTACTACTACTACTACTACTTCTTCAACCACTATTATTATTAAATAATCCCTTCTCTCTGTTCAGTGGGATAACCCTCCTGGGGCTGCAGTCTGGGATTTCTGTTTTACAGACCAAACATCAAGTGCAGTGAAACAGAGAGGAGCTGGTGAAAGCTCAGTACAATGACTTGGAGCTGAATGGGTTCATTCATGGTGTTTTCCTTGTTTGCTTGTACAGACGGGATCTGGGGAGCTCAGCTCTGCTATAGTTGTAAGATGATATCACGAGTGGTCTAAAGGTACCTGAGACAAACACCCTGGGCAGGGGAAAGATCTTTCAGGGCAGTGCAGGTGTCTACAAGTAGGATGAAGGGCATTAGAGGGGCAGTGAAGTTGAATATTAAGAAGAAATTATTCCCAGCAGTAACACCAGCGAAACTAAAACAGTCTCCCAGGGGAAGTAACAGAAACGATGCCATTTTGACACCTCTAGTGTTAGATTGGGCAAACTGTTAGAAACACAACGTGGAGAACAACTTCACATCTGCAGAGAGGTGGTGAGGACAACCTGAAACAACCTCACTGAATCCTTCACCTTTCCAAGTGCCTGTGCTTATTTACAGGGAGCGGGAAGAAGGTCCCCCCAACACAAACCCGTGTTAGCTCCCCACGTGCACAACGGAGTCCAGTGAGTGTGCAGATTTAATGAAAGACTATAAAAAAATAGAAGAGTATATTTGTTTAATGTTTTTCAAGAAATGCTTTTCCGTAGAGGCCAGCTTTATAATTAAAACTACTTAATCCAGTCCCTCGAGATCTTCCCATACATATTTTCTTTCTCAAGGCAATCTGAAATATAAACTCATTCAAAGTAAATCTGTCAGGCAGAAAACGAGAATGGTTTTCCCAATCAGATCCCAGTGGGACTGACTGAGTCTGACTCCAACAGTGCCAGCTCCATGGCATTCCTGAACATAGGGCTGAAAAAGAGAAGATTTGGCACTGCAGGGGTTACTGGAACCCAGGCAATCTGGAGGAAGCATCTCATGCTCTGGTGAGATGTCAAGAGCCTAAAGAATAGGAGAATTAAGTCTGGCCTTTATTAAATCCCCAGTATTGGCCTTTTAATATGATCAGCATCAGCCTATTTCCTCAATTACCTAAATCTTAGTCAGCCTTGTTACGTTGTGTTTCTGTGTTAATATAAAAAATGTAAGGCACAACTGAAGCTCTGCAGTCTTCTTTCTCCTGCCATTGCTGACAACTTCAACTATATTTCTTGGTGGTTCTAACACTGAAATACTTTCTCTGATTCACTTGCTTTAGACTGACTGCCTTCCCACAGCAGTATCTTTCTTACTGAAGTCAGTAATTATATTTTCACTGTAATACCAAGCATGCATGTCTTGAAACAGGGATGTGGCAAGACAAGGGTTCAAAAGCCTCTGGTCACGGCGGGTGACAGTGTCAGCACCTCAACCCACGTGTCCAGAAGGCAGAAGAAAAATGCCTGCAACCCATTATCATGAACCCTGCAACAACCTCTGGAAAAACCTGGCTGGTTCACCAGCATTTGGCACCCCAGGGACAGGAAGATTTGACTTGGTCATCTTCCAGAAGAGGTGCCTTTCTAAATCTCCAAACAGACCAACTACAAAGGATCCCCAATGAGAGGAGCGACCCAGAGCTGCAGGGAAGAGGGAGTAGTGTCTGGCGTATGGATAGACTTGGCGTGAGGCAAAGGCTGACGGGAGCAATCTCAAATTCAGATAAGAATAAGGGAAAACAAAGGCAGCAGAGAAGTGCACAAAAAAATGTGGAACAGATGAATGTTGCAGAGGAGGTGCCCTCACCAGCAGGCACAGCCAGCAGAAGGTCTGAAGCTTCTGCTCAATCCAAAACTCCCACAGTCTTCAAATAAGGCCAGGGGCGACACTTCAGTCCCAGTGAATTGCATTGCTTTTTTTCCCGTTGCCTCTTACAAAGTCTGGAATGCCTGAAGACCCAATCCACATAGGTTTTTGTTTATATGCACAAATAATGTTAGATAATGTAAATTATTTATCTATCACTGATCCTTTCCAGACAAAACGAATGAGATTTGGTACCAGACTTAGTGAGGTCAATGTGGGCAAGGTCTTGTTGTTGCACTGGAGGAAGTTCCATGAGAATCGAGCTCCTCAGCTGGTCCAAGAGGATTAGGAGAACTGATGGAGTAGCAAGAAATGTAAAACCCCCTTGAAAACGGCCAGAGATTTTCTGCAGTGCTGTACACAAAGGCAAGTAAACAGACATGGCTTCATTACACAGCTCACTACACGCAGCAACTGATATGCAGTTCCTATTCCCTGGCCACATGCAGTATCTCATCAGTGATTTCTGTCCAGGAAAGCCAATAAAATACAAATGCATGTTGCCAAGGTGAACTTTTAGGAGTTACAATTTTAAATTTCCTATTAGGGATAAGGTAAGATTTATGGATGATATACTGATTTATAAATATGTTTAGACAGTAAGTATTTTTGGCTTTAGGCTGGAATCAGAAAGCTTGGTGTAAAGAAAGATTTTTAAAGGTTTTGTGGTACATAAAATAAATCCAACTTATACTTTCAAAGAGCCCTCTGGCTGTATAAAAGATGATGACAGTGACAGTGAAAAAAAAATTTGCTTATATCTACAATGCTCCATTATTTTCTCATTAACTTGAGTTTTAAAGGGAATCATATTAGTGCCTCCAGAGGATGAGCTATATAAACAAGAGCTACAAATTTATCTGTGCATTAAAATGAATGCTATGGTAACAGGTTTGATTGCTTTGGCTGCAATTTAAAAACCTAAAGGGTGTATTATCCTGAGATAATCTCACCCTTGGGTCCTTATATATATAATATCTCATACCTCTAATCCTGTGAGACAGTGTCGAGCTAATAATATCCCCTCTGCCTTTGTCTGTTTTGTCGTACTGCAACTGAAATGTCCCCCTTCCAACCTCAGATAACACATTAGTTAAGTAATTTTGTTTTGATCACTCTGAATCATTAGTTTATGTCTGGAGAATGTGTAAAGATTTATTTCCTTGGACGGCAAGAAAATATTTCTTAGCCAGAATATAGAGCAGCCTGGAGCACTCAGTAAAGCACTGAGATTGCCTTCCTGCGAGGTGCAGAGCTGCATCAGAGCCATGTGCTGCAAAGCTGCGTGGCCTTGGAGATCACTGTTGTGCCACTGATGGACAGTCAGTGCCCTGGGTGTCAGTACCTCACAGCCTGGATCCACCACTCTTCACGAGGAAGACCTCAACAGTTGCAGAGCACCCCAACACAACTGCTCCTTTGGCCATGTCCTGGCATTCCATGTCTTGCTGAGGTCCCTCCGAACCAACCAGGTCTACACTGTCTTTCCCGCCATCTGAGAGCAACTGAAGTGGAGATGCTCTTCCAGCAAGCTGTGGAGTTGTTTTTTATATCCTACTTTTGAAGTTCTATGAATGTCGATTTACTGGAAAAATTAGGATTACCTTAGCCTACATCAATAATTTTCAGGTCCTCACAGCAATCTCTTCCCATTGACACATGACCTGCATGTGATGAGGGATCCTCTGTGCAAGTAGTCACTGGTAGGTGGATGTGGTGGACAAAGGTGTGGACATTGCCACTGTGCAGGTGAGGAGACAGGACCCAGTTCTTTGTGCTGCGGATGAGGTAGTGCCCGAAAGGTTCACAGCCCATTATTGATACAACAGTAGTCTCAGAAGCTGAAGGCATTTTCCATTATCCTTTCAGTAGCCAAAGCCCTCTTAGAAGAATCTCAAATCTCACCAAAGCTGAAGGAAATCAGCATCTTGGTGCATTCACTTCATGCCTTGAATTAGTCAAGAAAGGGGCAACAGTCAGTTTTCCTGTTTTTCTTCACTCAATCACAGCCCTCCTCCTACTGTTTATTGCAAAGCTGCTATTCCCCATTAGTCATTTTCCCATATAAACTGCAACAACCAATACTGTAATGTGATTTACAAATGGAGACGGGGATGCCTTATTAAAAGAAAGTGACCTTGCTTGTCAATGTCTAAGTCGAATCGTGAGGGTTAGCGCAGGCTCCTCAAGGTCCCAGTCAGCTGTCGCACAGCTTTTATACACTCTTCCTGGTATAAATTGCTCCTAAACGTGTCTTCACCAGTCAGTTCTGTTGAGATATTTTTGAATGTCATAAACTCCTACATCTTAAAGCCAGGTGTTGAAAGAATCCCTATTATTATCACTACATTGTCAGCGACAATAACAACAGTTAATAAGTGATGATAGGGACAGAACTGTCTGGTTGCTGTGTGCAGCTTGTCATTTGCAGTCAAATCGAACCCTGCTGGAGGAGTCTTTGGGAGAGAACGCTGAAAAAATGGATTTCTTCTGGGTACTGGCTCTGGAAAAAGGCATCTTTGTCTAATTCTGCTTAATCTTTTCTAACCTAAATGTGCTTTAAAAAAATAACTGTGAGCTGGTGAACATGTACATGTGTCTGTTAAGGACTTGTTAATTTAAAAGGCAGGCCCCAGCCTACAGCAGGATAAGAAGCGGGGCTGGACCATGCTGCCTTGTCCTATTTAGGGAGGGAGTCATTAGCCTTGACTCGAAATCCAGAGACAAATTAAAAAGACAATAAATGAGATGATAGCTCGTATACATGTTGCCCCTTGTCTGAGCACAATATCACATTATTTCAGTGCCTTGTTGCATTGTGTTGTATTTTTTCTATATTCTATATAGGTTAAAATTGGGGACTCACTGATATTTGACTCAGAGAAATTGTTTATAGCAGTCATTTTTGCACCTCTCACGCAAAGGATTACAGATGGGCACGAAAGGGAACAGCCTGTGGCAGCTGAGTGAGACATGTCCTCGCGCTTTGCCTCTGCCGTGTTCCCAGGCTTTGCAGGTCTGATCATTATCTTTTGCAGGAAATCTCTTACCTTATACATACTGTGTATATCTTGCCTCTTACAACACATTAAATAGCCCGTGTAAGAAGAGCCCATGAATTATTGATACTGTAGCAGGAGAGAAAGTGTAGGGGGAACAGAGAGAATATTACATGATGTGGTAAAGCAGCCACGTTCCAGGTGGAGCCTGGGTAAACAGCTCTGTAGGAAACCCTGGGGTCTCTTGCTCCGTGCGTCTCCCGTTGAGCTCAGGTGCTTTCTTGCTCACTGTGGTTCTCTCCTCCAGGTTTTAGGTGTTGAACATAAGCTGATACAAAAGCTTCTACAAATTATTTAAGTGAGAAGTTCAGCTCTGTCTTTAAATAGGAAATGTAATTCCTTGTCTGTTGTAAATCCAAGGAGCAGGAAGATCCGGGCTTCCCTGCTTCATTTTGATCTCTTTGCAGGATTCATTGGCTGAGTTTTCAGCCTGTTTTTTCTCAATGATTTATTCCTTTTGACTGGAAGGAGAATCCTTTGTTTTCCACATCACTCTCTGTCTTCCCACCTCAGCAATGTCGTTAGCTTGCATAAATATGAACTCATTCCTGCATGACTTGAGGGCTTTGTGACTAAATATTACCCCCCACTGACCACAGGTAAATTACCAAGCAAGGCACAAACTCAAGGAGAGCAATAACACTGACCGTTGTGGAAAAATGGCAGCTGTAAGATACAGATCTCCCACTTCCCAAATATAACTTTTTCTACATTTCTGGTGTTTCTTTTTTTTTTCTTTTTTTTTTTCCTCTGGATGAGACTCAGAGCCCATTTTGTCCTACAGAGCAGGTTTTGTGCTTTATTTCATGTCAACTTCGTATTAGCAGTTCTTTCCCTTTGACTGAAGTCAAACTTCAAACTGAAATTCAGTGCTTCATCTGTTATAGTGGGAGTCAGGGAAAAAAACCTTTATACTTTTTAGGAAATAATTGGGTAATGCTATAACAGGACCTCCTAAGAAACTCATGGTAATGGCTGTCAGAAGCTTTCAGAGCAGAAAGGGGAAAATCTTTCCATGAGAGCCTTTAAACAGTTGTGTCTGCAGATTTTAGGTGAACAAATTGCACGTGGGCAGTAAGGAATAAATCAAGTACTTACATATTTTTTTTAGTCTGCATTGTTCCTGTCCCAAGCTCTATGATTTTGCATAACATTTTGAGCATTTCAAAATTTGAAGTTATTTTTATATAAGAAGTAGTTTCTACATAAAGGGTGGTTGCTAATGTGTTATAAACTAGGATTAGCTTAATTAGGGACTTCACAAGAAAGTAATGACTATTTAAGCCCTGAAAACAAGCTAATTATTTTGTACCACATTGTTGCTAATGCTGTCCTCACTTCTCTTAAGGTGAATGTTCAAAGAGGGGTATGGCAGACATGCTAATTAACAGATTTCTCACAATCATATTACCAATTTTTTATAATATGTTAGAATTCTTCTTTTATGCAACACTTCATATATATATGTTGCTACTCAGGTTAATTGACAGCATGACACAGTGCTTCTTGTAAGATTACACCACCATCAAAGCTGCTGATAGAGCTGCAAAAGATACTTTCCCCAGTGTTCTGCTGAAAAATTCCAGTAGTTCCATTATTTGTGCTACACATTTTCAGGGATTTCTTCTGTTTATATTATTTTATCCCAATTCATTCAAAAAAAGTTAAGTAAATCCAAATTAAAAAGTAGAATCCAAACATCTGAACTTCCAAGAGGAAAAACCTCTTCAACAGCATCTGAAACCCCTCTGAAGCACCACCTCCTCCAGCCCTTATCCTGCTGCTCCAGCTGGAGCTTGTGTTACATCCCAGGAGTGAGGAGTGCAAAGCCCATAAAACCCACGTTTCATGTAATGCAATGGAATGTCAACTTATGGCAGTTTTCTGTAAGTAATGTGTTTAAAAGCATATGGAATATCTACTATTTGATTCTTGTCTATGCTTTCCCTTTTTCTGTATATGATAGTTGCCTTCTCTTTAAAATCACCTTTTATAATACTTTTAAATTCCTACATTCTTACTTTTCATATTCAATATTTCCTTGTTGCAGTGTCTCACATTATCTGTACTTCACATCCCTTCAACATTTTTCGTAGGCATACATATACATCATGTATGTATTCCAAGATCTCACTGGTGTATTTGCAATTAATGACTCAATTGATCCTGACATGAACACTCACAAAGTGACAATAAATGATTCCTGATTAAATAGCTGATTTTTATAAAAGAGCACTGGAACTGAAGCAGATGAATTCTCAGCTCTGCTTTAACTGACACGTTTGCTCTGGTTCATCCTAAATTTCCCATGGTGTTCATCAATCTAAATCCCTGCAACACTGACTTAGAAAAATAAAATTGATAAAGGTAGAGATACATAATTCAGAAGTATATAATTTTAATAAATGTAAATTTCTCTATCCTAAGTGAAATAATGCCAGCAGTTGTATCCTGCTGCAAAACAAATGTCTGACAGACAATGATTACACAATTATTAAGCATCAATGCAGTTTCTGCTACTAAGCATTGTCAAATCAAAATGATTAAGCTTCATCAGAGAGCTGGTGCCTTTAAAGGAATTCCTCTGAACGTCCTAGATGAAGGTCCCTTCAATAAGGACTGAGAGCGTTTCAGCTCTGCAGCAAACCCGCACGGGCCTTTTTCCCATCTTGAATTTCCCATGGTGTCACCTTATCTAATCATTGCTTGGTAATGCTGGCTCCATAAGAAATCTTCCACAGAAAATGAGGGTTCATACATCTGCCTCCTGCAGAAAATGCTCATGAGTAATGGCAGCCAGTGAGAAAGCAGAGAGAGATTCCAACTCCGTGTGAAAGGCAGAAGGAAAAGCGATTGCATTCTTATTATCATTTCGTATCGGGGCTTCCTCAGGTTTGGATTGTCCCAAGCCCTTGAGGAAATATTAAGGGGAAAATCTTTTTCTTCTCAGAGCAACAGCCAACCACAGCCAACCACAGCCATACTCTCTGTGGCTGTGAAGTGCCGTGACAGTTCCTTTCTCGTAGCCCTAAAGTAAAGCTCTGACGAGCCCCGTGCTCCCTGTGCCGCTCACGGCAGCCCTGGCGAGGAAGGCCCTGTGCGCGTGCCCGCGTGTGCCCGTGGCGGGCGCCTGCCGGCGGGACAGGCCGTGCGCTCGCACTGCAGTCGGAGTGTCTCCTGACACACCCATCGACAGAACGTTGCTGCCAGTTATCGCTGTCATGACTGGATGCTTATTAATTTCATGTGCAGTATTTTGATCATAAAACAGATCCCAGCCTTCAGTTATTATAAGTATAATCATCACCTTCCTCATAAGCCCAGCTCTGCGTGCTGGGGAGCCCTGGCAGAGCACCCTGGCTATGGACCCTTCTCACATGATCCTGGCTGATGAAACAATTAGGTTTTTTAACTCTCTTACTGACATTGTGATCCCAAGAGCATGGTATGAGTTAAATATTTGCTTATTATAATTGCACATTTCACATGCTGGAAGCAATTTCTGTATTATATTACTGGTACAATATTCCGCACTGTGGAACTCTATCTAATAAGGAATCAAATTCAATCAGACTTGAGAACTATTCATGTGAATGACTACCATTACTTGATATCATCTGTAATGCAATAAACTGAGTGTTTGACATAATGCTGTCATATTAGGGATACGCATAACCTATTTGTCATCCATCATTTGAATCACAGAAATGGTATGATCAAAATTAATTACATTTTAGGGTATGTCTGAATTACTAATAAAAAAAGATCCATTTAAATGTGTTTTCCGGAGAAAAAAATAAATGAGATGCTGTGATCTCATGTGCAAAATAGCTTTTTTTAAGAAGCTAGGCATGTCACCAAAAAAGTATGCTCTCTACCTAAATGTCTTGCACTGCAATCCACAGCGATGCTGGCCTCAGAAAGTGACCTTTCAAATAAATATTACATGATATGAAAGATATTGCATCAGCTTTCAAAATAGACAACTGAAAACAACTTAAAAATAAAAGCATTTCCAAGTCAAATATCTTATATGAAGTGTTACCCATGGGAGCTTTTTTCATAAATACATAAATGCAGCTTTTGGGGAATGCCCATAATCGCTGTATTACATATTCTTACACTTGGCAAACTGATTCCCGAATTTGAAAATAAATCAATTTGGGCTTTTTCAAGTAACAGGCATAGGCAGAAAATGCATTTTCTTTCTATTACATTAATTACTTATGTACATGTGTAACTTTCAGGTGTTTGATAAGCTCACCGAGAATGGCTTTTAAAGCCCAACTGCACTGCAGAGAACAGGACAAACATAGCACATGAAGGCAATCCCACAGGCAATCCCGTGGGCACGGATCTGATGCTGAGCTGCATCTTTATCAGATATAGACAGACAGGTAAGGGATGAAGTCTGAGATATCCCAGGGTGAGTCAGGGAGTGGGAGCGGAGCGGATGCTCAGCCTTGAAGGGAACTTGTAGTGAGCACATTGTAGTCTTATGGGAAAGGAAGAGAAAGAAAACAAAGGAGAAAGCAGAAATAGAGGTCAAGTCCCCTGGCCCCAGAGGAGGAGCAGGTATAGCCTGGGCAGTAGTGAAAGAGCACCTGAATAAAGGATGGGGAACACATCATGCACAGAACAGGAGTTACTTTAAAGGAAATCCTCTCTTCTCATCGTTAAAAAAGGTTTTGTGTGTGCAGCTGTACCAGAGCTCCAAGAGAAGCTGCGTGAGCTGATGGATAGGACCTGGGGGCCCAGGCAGGAGGTCATTTCCAGCAGCAGCTGCTGCCTGACCTGCCCACCCGGCGTCACCGCCCCGCGCTCTCCGTGCTGCTCTCCTCCCCATCACACCTGGTGTCTGCATCGCACGGTGCTCGCGCAGAGCGCTCTGATTCAGCACGAGAAATATTTAACTGGTAACAAAAAGCGTTACAGTCGTATCAACTCCAATATCATGTGCCTCTAGAAGCTACAAATAATAGTAGGTATTTATGGGAAGTGTTTGGAGGTTTGTGAGCTCATCCCAGAGCTGCAGGATTTATCGAGTGGTTTCTGACCTCTCTTGTGAAAGGCTCCTTGAGCACTCAACGTCTTCTCCCATTGTTCCTGCACACCTTGGCTCCTTTTAAACTGGTTTTCAGAACAAATTTATTGATCTTGCTTCTATTTCTTTATTGAGTCATCTTGCAAATTCAAAACAGAAGAAAAACATTAGTTACCTGTTTTTATTGATATCTGATAGGAATTTAAAATCCTATGGAATAGCTTTGTTGAATTATGTCCTGCTAGACTTTCTAGGAATTCTGCCCTCCTTCTTTTAAGTCTTCACAGTTTTGCTAATTCCCTTCCAGGCCGGTGTGGATGTTGTTGCTGCAGATGCCAGGATTCTCTGATCATCTGCAATTTTATGGTTTCCTATTAAATCTTAAAAAAATTCTATGCACAGTCATACGTTGGTGAGAATTATGAAAAAATAACAACTTACAACCAGCACAATTTGTTCTGTATTTGATTACAGTTCTGTTTTATACATTTATATGAACTTTCATACTCATTTTTTCGCTTTACTGGCATGAACCAAGGGCACGATTTATAATGATTTGTCATCTGGTATTAGATTAAAAAAAAGTTTAATTAATATTTCATTAATCAAACTCAGTGATGGGCTTGTTAACCATCTTGAGGTGAAGCCAAGAGCTATTAGCTACATTAATGACCAGTTTAAAGAAAATTACTACTTTTATAATCCCCAAAATGAGTTATAATGATTTTTGCCCTTTCAGAAAACTCTTTTAAGGTATATAGATATATTAACATCCACACAGGAGACAAGCTTTGAGGAAAACTGATCATGTAATAAAAATTATTGATAATTTTTTTCACCAATTAAAATGAGATCAAACTTCTTGAAGATTATTCCAAAGAAACAGCCTTGTGAAATTAGTTACTAGTTCCTGTACTTAAAAATCAACGTATCAGTTTATTGCATAGCAAAGTATTGAACTAGACTGGATGAATATTCAGAGGAACTTCTTTGCTGCCACTGTTGCCAGTTGTCTTGACTGTCTGTATTACTAAAACAGAAAATGGGCTTTGAACTGAAAATTTAATTGAAAATATAATTTAATTGAAAAATTAGTTTGTCCTGCTCTGTGGCCCTTGCTGGTGGGGAAGGCTGAGCATGACAGTGGTCGTTGTGCCATGATCTATGACTTAGATATCTTGCAAAAGAATAAGAAATGTGTATGAGTAATTAATGTGTAAACATGTGGGTGGAAGAAAAAGAAATTGAAATTATTTTTCTAGCAAACATCTTTCTGATTTTCAGAAAGAGGGATTATATTAAAAATAAAATTAAAATCTTAAAAATAGCTATCTAAACATACTGAATGAGCGAGATGAATAGTCTTAAAGCTTATTTTGAATGAGTGGGAGGAACAGGCCTATTGAAATCAATGAGAAACGTGACTGCTCCGTACCTCTAGATCCTCAAGCATTGTAACCATGGGTTTGAACAGAAACTTAGAAACCTAATTTTTAGCCTCGATTTCAGTAAATCTTGAGAACTGGGCAGAATCAGCCCCCAAGGTTGGACATCCACTAATATTTTAAAAGAAGATCTGTGGCCTCAATCCAACGACTCTGGACACATGCAGAGGCACTTCTACAGCACGGGGCTCCCCGAAGAAAAAGCTGCAGCTGTCCAGTGTTTGCTCTGTGGACGCAGCATGGATTTATAGCTGTCTTTAACCACCTCTGGAATTTAACCACGTGTCAGCAATTTCAGGAACACAAATCCCACCTTCTGTTCCCTGGGATTGCTGCTGCAGCCCCTCTGTAAGCCCAAACCCAGCCGTGTGGCCGCTGCCCCTCCCTGCACACTCGAGTGACTGCGGCTGCGCTCAGGTGCAGGTGGGGTGCGAGGTCTGAAGCTCCTTGGGACGCCAAGGTTCTCCATGAGCACTGCAGACACATCCGTGTGGGCAATGCCGATCTGAACAAGGCATCATCTAACCTTGGGAAATGCAAACATGAGTATAGGGATCTTCAGCCTGACCCAGAAAGGAACTGTGTAAAATATGTGCAGCAATATCTGGGTGCAAGGTGACCTTCCTGATTCTAGGAATTTCTCTGTATGAGGGTGACCCAAACAAGCGCTCACAGCTCGGTGCAACACGCGGTAGGCGTGCGCAGCACACAGTGTCTCCCTGTCCAAGGCATTCTGGAAAGGTAATATTTCATTGAAAGCAGGAGCATGCACTTTAAAAGCATAAAGAGAAGCGTGAGACCCTCTAAATGTCTCGCCTGAGGCGATGTGTTTCCTTTCACAGGATTGCTCTTGAAGCAGGTCTACAAGGACTGTTCTTAGCACTTCCCATCGGCACCGCAGCAGCGAGGGCACAATTCTCACTCCAGATCCAGCATAGACACTGGTGGCTGCCATGGCCCCATCGGAGCCACAACTCCTGCATGTCTCAGCTTGTCTGCCCTGCACAGGGGAGCACAGAGCCACCCACCTTGACCCTCCACAAGGTGCTCCTGCAGACTGAACCACCATCTCTTCTCATCACACAAAGCCTTTCCAGTAGCGAGGCTAAAGAATCCCACCCCCAAACCAAGGCTGGAAGCCACACCTGAGTCCCTCCTGATACGCCAGAAGGACAGGATACTCCTTACTCCTGGAACACCAGCTGAGGGGTCTTCCTCCACGGATGGGCATCCCTCACCTCATTGTCTTCATGAGGCTGTCAGCAGGGACAGGCCATTCACGCATTTGGGAAAAGCTCCTGAACCAAATCTGTATATTCTAAAATGGGATGCTGTGATCAAGCCATATATAGGAAGAAGAATGCCTTATATAAGTAAGCACAAAAATGTTTTCTTAATATAATCCCCTTTATGCCAACTGCACTTAACTCATGCTCAGATATGCTACTGAAATATCCTGCAATTCACCTTCAGTTTCTACTGAAATGATCAAATAGATTTCTCCATCTTCACTTTGATTTTTTGACCTGATAAAATAAATGTATATGTTTGGTCAATTTAAATATTTGATGAATTTAAATAGCAAGGTACAATGCATATGAGTAGAAAAGACATAGTTTTCTCCTCACAGCTCTTCAGTGCAGTTACTTTTGTATGTGTGTGACTGCAGCTGAAGAGAATTCATGGAAGGAGCAGAGGCAAAGGTCACCACAACCCTGGCCTGTCTCACTGTTTCTGTGCTCAACGTTACAGCCTTAATAGTGCAGGACTTGATAACACAGGACTTCGGCAGGAGTGGAGGTATTGATAAAAATATCCAATACTAGAGCAAAATCTTGGTCATCTGTATTAGGAAAATTATAGGCTTTTATTCCTCCCATGAGCAATTGTAGGTGTCTGTCTGTCATTTGTTAGTCAGTCTTTATTGGATACTATCGTGGAAAGAAAGAAATGACAGGTTCCACAGCTAAGCAGAAACAGGGGGAAACGAGTGGAGATGAGGCCTCCAGGGTCTCCACTGTGCTCTGACCTAGGGACGGGAATATAGGGAACAATATCTGCCAGAGCATCAGATCATCTGCCTCCATGTATCCTCCCAGATCACAGTTTACGTGATCCAATGGGAGTTTTTTCCAGTGCAGATGAGTAAACTCCAACAACTTCGAAAAATCAGGGATTTGGTTTCTTGAAGTAGAAATTGCTGAAGTTCTGGTGCAAATGAATTCCAGCTGGTTCTAATGAAGTGATGTTCTGTCCAACAGCAGCTGGGCAGGAGCCAGGCCTGTGTGCCCACTCAGGGAGTGTGCAGATACTACAGTGAGGCTTAGGACTTACTGGGTTGTACAGACGTTGTACATGAACTGCTGCAACATCCTTGGGGGGAGGTCATTTTATGACCTATAAACCACATAAAGGAACAAAATCAGAGATGATTTCAGATGAACATGGAGGAGAAAATGTGCACTGCTAAACTCCCAGCTTAACGTGCTCTGTGTATATTCTGCACTAGAGCACTAAATCTGGCATCCCTGCTGCACTCACAGCAAAGAGATTGGAACCGTGTTCCCCAGAGCCGATGGCGCTGCCTTTGGCACTGTCCCTCCCATATGAACTGTCAGCTATTCCACCCCGGGCTCGTGCTCAGGATGGGGCCGGCGTGCACCTCGTCCAGCACCTCCCAGAGCATGTCAGGCAGTGAAGGATGGGAATAAAAACCCTAGGAGCAATGCTAACGCTGATGTGGGAATTTGTCATGGTGACACTGATGGTTCTGAGCGCCCTACATTGTAATGACTGGTTTACAATAAAAATTACTCCAAATGCTGGATCAGAAAAAGGATGGCTCAGTCCATCAAATCACTGTCAGCTGCAAATTAGGTTGCCCATCCCTAGGCAATGGGGAATATAATTGGCTTTGTCCATTGCCAGTTTTATTTTTATCTGTTCTGTTAAAGTCAGGCTCTTTCCTCTCTCACAGTGGTAAAAACAGAAAAAAGGGGATTGGTGCAGAAAGGCTCTTTCACTCCTTACATCTGCAATAAATGGGGCAAGTTAGCCCTGAATTTCTAAAATTAGCTGAAGATTCTTTCAGGAGCCTTAGACAGAAACAACCCTTAAACTCCAAACAGTCAGTGCTCTAGTTCGATTCCGAGGGTTACACAAGCAGGACTGGGGTGAGGGGCTGTAAACCTTCTCTTTTCTAATCACAGCAACTTTAAAACCTGCTATAATTTGCTGGAGACAGGATGGAAATACACTCAGCTAACGCCTCCCTTCCTGGGGACTGATTGTTTTGACACCATTGGTTGAAAAGCAAATTTGTTGCAATGTAATGCCTTGCCATTGCCACAAAATGTGATAAAGTAAGAGGAGGTTATGGAGTTGTCTTGGACTGAAATAACCACCAATACAGTCACTGGGAGCACACGAGCAACTCAAAGTGATCGCTACCCTCAGGAGATGCTGCTTTTGTGTCCGGGAACACCTGTACTTCAGACCTGAAGTGGAAGTCTCTCCAACCCTGGCCTGACGTAAAACCGTCCGACAGCCCAGACTCTTCAGCCCTCCTTCAAAGTCAGCTGCCTATAATCTCCAAATATTCCTATCAGTTTTTTTCTTGGTGAGCAAGTTTTAAGGCTCTGCCCTTCCCTGAGTAGCACAGCTTTCTTAACACATTTCCCTGACATTGCAGGGTACAGAGAGACTCAGAAAAGGAAGAAATCCACAGCAAAAATAAATATAGCTGGGAGAGGGAACAATGTCTCTCATCTTAACCTGTCTGTCATCTTAACTTGGAGGATTCGCTGCTCTACTTACTTGGCTCTCCCCTTCTCTCACTCCAACTTTAGGGCAATTTAGCTGTCAGCTGGGTACCTGGGAAATCCGCTGCTGCGCTAAAGGCTTGGCCAAGCGCTGGTCTGTGTGGGAAGACAAGGGCATGGACGGAGCAAAGGCAGAGGGAAGGGTTAACTGACCTTCATGTCACACCCAGTACAAAGGAACTGTCTATCAAGAACTTGTGAGATTACGTTCATCAGCAAAGGCTGATAATTCAAAGTGAGGACAAATTGGAGACCTCTATTAGGTACAAGTGGCTACAGTGAAGTAAACCTGCTCCTGAAGGTTTGTATTCCATTTGTATCACCCTTGCTTTGCTGCCTATGTGCACGGATGGCAGAAATTATACTGTGGCACTACCTCAGCTTTGCACACTCAGGAGCTGCTGCAGCCTGAGGTGCCATGCAATGAATAAAAAAAGTTTGGGAAGATGCATAAAATAACGATCAAGACTTAAAAAGAACTAGTGAAAGTTTATTATTGTTGTTATTATTTTTCTTATTATCATTAGACTATGGTAGGTGAAAATCAATGAGAGAAAAATATTTGCTTTGAAGATTTCTACTTGCCCTGGTCTCATCCCGGGATGGGGATGAGAGCTCTGCTGCTGACCTGGTGCCCCAGTTTCTTCTCCTAGAAATAACAGAAATAATTCTGGCATACTGAAAATCTCACATCTAACCTCAATAAATAAAGCCTCCTGTGCTGGGGTATCGCATATCTGAGGGCTTTGCTGCCCAGGATGGCACAGCCGTTGCAGATGGGCTTTGGGTAGGTTTGCTGTGATAAAGGCTTTCACGTGACGTTGCGTTTAGGTTTTCAGCGATAGTTCTGTGGATTAGTGTCCCCTGAAATCTCCCTAAGCAGCTTGCCCTAAAATGTGCTTTATGTGGATCATCTGAAAAACTGCACAAGACAAAATATTAATTATTTCTATAAAAAGAGATTATTTTATATATAGTTCTGTTCAACAGGCACCTCCGCACTTGGGATGTGTTGTGGAGAACTTTACTCATATTTCAAAAGTCTGTAAAGAAATTCAAAATGTGACCCTGCTTTAAATTGTGAAATGAAAATCAGAAGCAAAAGCCTTTTACCTTTCTCTTTAATTGGATCCAGCTGGCCTCATTCTACCCTGCCTTGCAGTCATTTACAGATATGCAAATGGTTTGAAAGAAATGTTGCTGTGTTCATCTGCATTGCACACCAGAAAATCAGACAATGTCTGTGTTTCCATGGGGGTTTGGACAGTACTGCCATTCTGCTGTTTTCATGTTTTAATCCAGTTTAACAGTACATGTTTCAGGGATATTATTTTTAAATAAATAAATAACTTGGTCTCCACCTGGACCATATTGATGACGTCCCTTTGACAACCTGAAAACTTTCACATCTACAGAGTAACTTTTAGCAACCCCTGCCAACACAAGGAGCAAAAGCAAGGCCTGTGATTGCAGGGAGAAATGGTGTCTGAGGCCGACAGGGAGAGACGTGTGGCTGTGCTGCTCACAGGGGCTCCCGCTGCCGGGGTGGATGAGATGTGCCCATGGCATCTCTCCCCTTTCCCCTCACTTTCTGCTTGCTCACATACCTTATATTGGCGGCAAAAATCAGATTTTTCAGGATGCTGCAGGGCTGGTTTGGTCCCCACGTGCGATGCTGGCCCTGGTAGGACCCGTGTGCCCCACAGGGCAGGAGTGGTATGAAGATGTCAGCGAAGCAGATTGGCAGTAAAACCACTCTGCCAGGGAGACACAAAGGGCCTTGTCCAGCTTGTGTATTTAAGTTGGAAAATCACTAGTCTGAGGGATTCTTCAACAGCATTTATGTAGTGCTAGCCTCAAACAGCTCCAGTAGGGATGGATTCTCCCCAAATGACAGGTGTTTGAATGGTAAAATATATGATCACATTTAAACAATGCAATTTAACATCTTAATAATACTACCTCTAAAAAGTAAACAAACAAGAAAACAAACAGAAAGGTATTTTGCTAAAAAGCAGACAAAGTCCTTAAGCCCGTGGGCTCCCCTAAGCAGTTGCTGAAGGAGGTGTCTGGTTTAGCAGGACAGGAAACATCCTTGAAACCAGTTAGGTGATTATTTGGGGCCTTTGGTAGAGAGGCATCAAATGCTGGATCTTCCATTATGGCTTATTTAGAAAAATAATGAATTAATATTAGCAACCTTTGGGAAGACTATAGTAAGAATTTAGCTGATTTTATCATGTACTGAGCTGGAGTTGTCAGTAAGAACAGGAACAATCACAAGAAGATTCACACACATTGGCCACTGGTTGGAAGCTTTTTCACCTATAGCTTTTTGTTCTTAGAGTACCTTGCATGGAGGGAATCCTTGGCACCCCCACAGTGTAAATTATTATTATTATTATTATTATTAATCCTTATGTTGGAGTATTTCCATATTCACAGTAACCTCTGTGGGAAAGTGCAGAAGCTTGCTGGGTGCTGAAATCGGTTCCTGTAAATCTATTTTCATTGATTTTTTTTTCCTAAAAGGGTTAACACAGTAAAACATAATTAGCCTCGATTTTCCATGGGCCTTTTGTATATTCAGCCTGATATATCAACGTCCCTTTGGCTGCAGCCTTTGCAGGACACCGTACCACTCAAATCTTTCACTTTATTCCTCGATGCCACTCAGCAAGGAAGGACAAACCAGACAGCATCAGCTTGGAAATACATTCAGAATATAACGGCTGGATTGCTGCTGACCACCCAGAGGACAGGTGTGACATTTATTTATGGGCTTGATTTTAAACCAATATCTGTTCATTTCATTTATGAGTCCATTACATGTTTTGACAGTTCCACAGTGGTGCTCCTGCAGTCTTTTGGCCATAAAATGTTCACAGTGGGATGTGCAGCTTATTATTTGGTGTGTGGGCACTGTGCACCCCAGAAGCTGATGAACAATGTGCCATTTATTCATTGGATTTTAAGTCTAGTTAAGTCAACAGCTAAAAGGAAGCCTTCCTTTCATACTTTGAACTGCTCACACACAATACTACAAAAGTAGTTTGGATATGTTGAGTTATGGATTTTACATTACAACATGTTACTGTGCTTACACTAACACATAAGATTTTTATCCATACTTGGGACCCCCAATCCTCAGAGCTTTTTCTAAATATTCTTATATTGAGATCTTTCCTAAAATTCCACTTTCTGGAAGGTGACTACCTGAGAAGTTGATATTTCTAGTCAACTGGAGACAGATGGGTAGTACAGAAAAATAGAAAATGAATAAAAAATAAAAACCTAAACACAAGAACCTTGAAAAATTAAAGATACATCAAATTGTCCAAGGATGTAGGCATACTTGTGTGTTTGTGTACACATATATATAGTTTCAAGATTAACTTTTTAGCCAGTTGCACATGTTCAGAGCTTGGATATGTGATGCTCAGGGTATGACTTAGCCGTGCATATCCTGTTGAGCTAGAAACCTGCAGTTCTTTCATGTTCATTTTTTACGTCTTTGTTTCTATTGGAATCTGGTTCCAAATCTCATTTTTATTAAATTTTCCTACTCTATTTAATGAAGATACATACACATATATATTAAGGGTTATAGGATAAGATCACAAACAATTTGTCCGTCAACGTGAACCATCACAGAAACGTAGGGTTTGGAGGCTGCTCGGGGGATCACCATCACCTACTCCATCTCTGGGTCACAGGAATTTCTCTCTGACATTCCTGACACAGAACCTCACCTGCCTTTTATGCCGGATGCTCTGCAACCTCCTTAGTCAGTCTTTGCCACCCTCACTATCAGAAACATCTTCTTATATTTGATATAGATCTTTCTAGTCACGAATTAAGACCAATTTCTTGTTCTCTCCTTGATGTTATTCATAGAGAACAAGGTACTCCCTTTATTTTTCAGCATATTTTTGTATAATGCAAAAGTATTATCATGTTCCTCCTACTCTTCCATTTAGAACAGTCCTAATTTACTCTCTCCTTGTAGGTCTTACTTTCTGGACCTCTGACCCTTCTCATTCATCTACAGGCAAATGGTAGTTTCCACTGTTCCTTGTAAAGTAAATGTGGTATTATATAAACCAGCAGAAAAACCCCACCATCAACAAAGACTTATCTCGGTATTTGAAAAATGAAAAGCAGCTCTTATCCCCAGCCTTTGCCTCTTGTACCAAATGATGCTAAATGAGGAGGGAAGCAGGGAACGACTCCATGTATGGCATAGCCACACTTGGATACTTTAGCTAATTCTGTCTCCTATAATTTAACAATTTTAGCGTAATAAAAATTATATCTTAAGCTTGTGCTAATATGTAAATGTGTCATGCACCAGAAACCCAGGTATTACGGAATTATATGTTAGAAAAGATCCAAGAGTGTAAGATCTGATTATCTTTCAGCATTCTCACAGACTTACGTCAGTCCACAGCTTCCACTACAGGCACGGGAACCAGTGGGGCAGCTCCTCTTGGGCTTCATAGCTGAGCCCACTTAGGATGAAAGGTCACCCCTTCTCCATAACCAGAAGGTACTGTAAGACCCATCAGTAGCAAAAAGAAAGGAGGGCAAGACTTTCAAGAGCAGAGAGGAATCTTTCTCACCATCTCTTCCACGACTGTTGAACTACTTTTTCTAAGAGATTAAAATGAGTTTCCACCTGCTGCCTCTGAGCTGTGTGATAAAGTCTGTACCTGTGTCCTGACTGTCCTCAAAGAGGAGCTGCAGGGAGCGATGCTGACAGGGAGCTTGGAAAGGGAGGAGAGAGGGAAGAGGAGAAGCAGTTAACAGCAAATGGAAAATTCTGGCACCAGTGGGCTGAACGGAAGTGTCACCATTGACATCACTAAAAGTAGGATCAAGACTGATCTAAAAAGCAATTTAGAATATGAGCTTTTCTTTCCAAATGAGCAGTAAGTGCCTGCCTTCACACAGAATTCAGAGCAGCAATAGTGCCTTCTATTACATTTTAAATTGATTGGCTTTATAGCTCGGTACTGGGGAATTGCCCTAATGTGATCTCGTCGGGCTCGTGTTTCTAATTCTGGCAACTCTAAATCCAGATGCCCTGAAAATCCATGCTGTTGCTTACAGCACATGCTGTAGGGTAATCTCTGTTTTTGTGTGCCCAGACAAAATAAAGGGACGGGGATGCACATCAGATCAGCTCACAAGAAAAAGAAAACTAAGCAAGTTAACCAGCACTTGCAGAAGAAAATGTTAACTTGCAGAAGAATACATTAACATGCAAAGTGTGTACCTTTAAAAATAAACCACAGTGATTATTCTGGAACAAGTCTTTCAGCTAAGAACTCAAACACTATTTTCACATTATCTAAGATTTTTCTTATGGGAGGAATGTATCAGTTATCATCTGAAGGTCTGTGCCACTGGGATCTTAGGTTAAGGGATGGAGAGATTCAGTACTGAGTCCATGTTCTTTGCGTAGTCCATGTTCAGCCTCATTTAGGACATCAGAACCTGTACTCGTAATACCAGGTAAAAATACTCTCTACACTGAAAAAAAAAAACTTAAGAAAAAATGCAATACCTTGACAGGAAGGAAGATGTGGCTGTCGAACTGCCTGCGTGAAGTATGGGGAGAACTGGAGAAGCCCCTCCTTTGCACTGGAGCAGAGCTCCTAACTCTGTAGTTCAGATGCGAAGAGACCACCTGAAGGGAATCATCCTACCTTTGATCCACACATGGAATTCTGGCTGCTGTCAAAGGAAGTTGTGCATGCCTAACCATGACTGTACATCATTCTAATACAGGCCAAAGAGAAGCTGATGTATAAATGGACTGCAAAGTTTTTTGACACTGGTTGTAATAAATATCTGCACATTTAGAAAAAAAATGTAGGCTTACTTGCCTGAGGTAGAGAAAAAGCTATTGCTGTGCCTGATTTACTAGAAGGAAATATTTAAGGCCATTGAATCATTAGGTAAAAAACTGATCTTAACATGTCAGGAACCGCTGAGAATAATAGAACTCTCTATTTTGTCCGGTTTTGTCCCTTTTATTTTGCCCACTTTTTTCTTTTACTTCAATAACAATGCATTAAAACGACTGCATTCATGATTTGCTGGAATTTGCCATTCTATTTTAACACCATACATTAGTTCTTTCCTCCTTTCTTTTTAATATTTACACATATCATCAAATACTGGGCAAAACTGCTGAAAAAAGTCCCAGGAGTAAAAACCAATTACACACAGCTTGTTACTGCAGGCATGGCTGGGGCTTCTCTTCAGTGTCCTATTGAGTTTAAAGCAGCTGAGGACTTTTACATTAGAAGCAGTCCATGATAATACAATTTGGTGCATTGTTTTTTCTTAACTTCATCTAAAAGTAACCCATCAGTTATAGTGGCCGTAATTATCCTGGGAAAAATCAACACCTATTCCAAAGGATAATATAGAACTGATAATTAGGTGGCTAACAGTAAAAACTGTGGCCAGGAGCATCTGTTTGACAGAAGAAACTCTCCAGCCCGAAGGATTCCAACTGCAGCAGCCCAGTTTAAAATTCTTACATTTCCTCCACTTTGTGTGTATTCACCAGTGCTCCTGGAATTCAGGCGATCTGAGCCTGTCCTTGCACACGGCGTGAGACACCAGGACCCAGCCTCCAGCCCAGCAGCCACCAAGGGGCTGAAGGTACCTTAGGGCCTCCCGCAGCTCCCCTTGAAGTCAAAAGAAGGACCAAGCCTTGGCCAGAGTTCTCACAGTGAAAACGTCATCGTCCAGCAGCGAAACCTCTGCATTGACTCAAGGCAGACAGGACAGCCCTCTGCACCAAATCCAGACCCCTCTGTAACGAGTCCGAGCTGTTGATACAAGCAGGAGAGGTCCTGGTCCCTAGAACAGCATCGGGACGGTATGGCACAAAATTTAACAGAAATATTCTCTTTCAAAGCAGGACCATAGGTAAATTCCACCTGGTAATTTTGTTTCTTTATCTGTTTGATAAATGAACTAAGTAACAGAGGAAGAGTTAAGCCTCATATGAAACTGTTTCATTAACTGTCATGCAGGGAAGAGTCTGTTCTGATCTTCTTCTACCAGCATTTCCAAAGACACTAAAATTTCTCAGTTTGAACAATTTATAATATACAAAACTGAGAATGTTTGAAATGTTCTTTTAAAATGGGGCCGAGGGTGAATGGCAACTTTAAATATATTCAGCTGAACACACTTAACAAACAGAAATCTCGTGAGGACACGAGGGGTTCACCAGAGCAGTGAGGGGATTTTTTAAGCCCCTGCTCTGTAAGGCCCAGCTTTGACCCCAGCCTATCAGACTACTGGTGTTACCAGACGCCTGCCTGCCTCTCGCAGCCTTTGCAGCTGTGAACATTTCTGCCCAGGACCACCCTCTGCGTGCGGGAGAGTCGCAGCATCGTATTTTCCACAGCCCAGCCCTCGCTCTGGCCTTTCCTCCCAATTCAGGGATTCCCACATTACATCAACAAGGCTCCCAAAGGCAGGGTGCCCGTGGGAAGCCCTCTCCAAGCTGTGCGCCTTGCTCTGCACCACGGTAGGGGCATGCAAGGATCTGTCCCTGGAGCACCCGTCTGGCAGCATTCCCAAGCAGGCACATGTGGAGTTTGCATCACGGATTAATCAGAATCACAGCCTGTTCATTCCTCTCCGCACCCCTCCCACACTTGGGCTCCCACACGCCTACCTGCCCTGGTAAGCACCAGATCGAGGGGTTCCTTCCTCCTTGCCACTGGTGTGGGGTGAACTGGGCGTAAGCAGGCTTTGCCAGGCCAGAAATGCAGCTGGAGCCAAGGCACTACCGGTATCCAAAACCTTTCAACAGTCAGACCCAGAACCTCTAAACTCCTTCCTAGCTTTAACAAAATAGAGAGCGTCCAGGAAGCAGCTCCCATCCATAATAATTACAAGAGAGTTTTCCTTGCCCTTGCAGTATTTATTGCTTTTGCCCTTACCATAGATTGCTTGAGACAGAAGACACTATTAAAGATCAGAATATTTCTTTCTGGACAGACAAAGCAAGCTTTAGGTAGACAACTCCCTCTTTCTCTCAACCATTGCCACTTCCAGCAGAGAGGGAAGGGGCTGCTTTACACTGCAGGCTGAGGGAACCATGAAGTGGCTGCTTTGCAACGACTGCAGTGGGGGGCATGGTTGCCTCCAGTGGAAATGCAACACCGTAATGATATTTTTGGAAAGGTACAATAATTGTCCAAGTATCCTTCTCTAATTTGTCACAAAAGTTATCCATGGTTTCTCTCTCCTGTATTTTTACAAGGCTGGGGAGGGGGGATGGTGGGGTGGAAGGTGCATTTCAGTAATTACCACTGAGGTTGGAAGAGGCAGCACCTGCCAGCTCCCACCAAGATGACACGCATCTTCACTGACTCCACGGCTCCGGGACAGGATTTTACAAGGAAATAGCTCGCTTGCCAATAGTAATAATTATTATTAATAACCAAGTGACGTCCTAATCTCGGTTACATCAGCCCACCGTACCCTCAGCCCGAGCTCCTGCCAATCACACTCGCACTGCTCCTGTTCTCAGCAGGCTGTGCCGACAGAAGGAGCAGAGACAGAAAGGCTGAGAGCGGCTCTGGCAGGAGGGAGATGTAGGGGCATGGCCCAGGCCGACTTCTGTCTCCGGGCTGGGGAGACGAGGGGACAGGGGAGAGCCAAGGTCGCCCGCTCACCCCGCCGGGAGGTGCAACACGCACGTAGGACGCCAGCGGGAGCTGAGGGGCGACAGCCCCCCACCTCACGCCGAGGGTACCCAGCGAGGGCTGCCGGGTGTTCTGGGGACCTGCCCGGCAGCGGGGATCCATCGGGGACGCTACCGCCCCCGAGGAGCCCTGCAGCGCTCTGTTTGCACTCCAGGGCCACCCCCTCCTCTGTCCCCCAGCCCATCCGCAGGGATGAGGTGTTCGGAAAGGAGAGCAGCAGCGCCGAGGCAGGGCAGGAGGAGCCGTTTCATCGGTTCTGCCCACACACAGCCCAGCACCGGGGGGGCATCCCGTTCCCCCCCGGAACGGAACGGGGTGACAACGAGCTATGTGCGCACAGGTCGTTCCTCCGAGTCGCTGCTCAAGCCGCTTGTGACAAGAACAAACTGTTGTGATTGTCCCTCTCGCCCTTTTTTTTCCGCGCTCTAAAAAGCGGGGGTGCCAGGTGCACGCTGCCCCCCGTGCTGCTCCCGCGTCAAGAAAATGAATGATGCGGCAGTTTAATTAGGAGAGAGCCCTGCGTGCCCACCGCACCGGAGAGCCCTGGAGGCCGGCAGGGATAGTGCGGGTCCGAGGCAGCGCCCCTGCCCGCGGGGAGCGCCCTCGGGGCGGCCGAGGGCAGCGCCCCCCCCCCCCCCCCCCCCCCGCTCTCCCTGACGCTCCTGCAGCAAAGCTCGCCAACTTTTCCCTGCCGAGCTGCGGTTCCAGTTAAGTCTGAGCCCGGGCGAGCTGGGCTGTAAGGAGGGAGCGGGGAGCGACCGGGGGCGGGGTGCTGCGGGGTGTTCCGAGGAGTAACGCGCTGTGCGGGGAGATGCGGGCGTCTGTGCGCGGAGATGGGTGTGTGTGTGCGTGTGCGCGGGGATGGGGGTGTGTGCGTGTGCATAAGGACGCACGGGGATGCGTGTGTTCATGTGTGTGTGCAGGTGTGTGTGCAGGGGGATGTGTGTGTGCGTGTGCACGGGGATGCACAAGTGTGTGTGTGTGTGTGTGTGTGTGTGTGTGCGCGCGCACGGGGATGCACGAGTGTACGGGTACGGGCGGCGAGGGTGCAAGAGGCTCCGCGGGGGCCGCCTCCCCACCCCGCCCGCAATCCTCCCTCCTGGCAGGGATGCGACCAGGGAAAGACAGAGCCCGCAGCGCCCACCGCACCCCCGACCCCCACCGCTCCCGGCACATCTCACCCGCCGGCTTTGCCCTCGCACCGCCCGCCCCCCCCCCCGGCCCCTCTCCCGCAGCCCCGGTACCTGCGGGCGGCTCCGGGCCGGGAGGCGGCGGCCCTTCCCGAGCCCGCTCCGCGCAGGCTGGAAGGATGCGAAAGGCGCCGGGTGGCTCCCCCGGGGGTTTGGCATTGGCTCCGCGGCGGGCAGGAGGCTGGTGGGTCCTGGAGCGGCGGCGGGACAGGAGGGGAGAGAGGCAGGGCGGGGGGAGCGGAGGGTGCACGGGGCGCCCCTCTCCGGGGCTGCTCTCCGCCGCACCCCGGCTGGCGCTCGCAGTCACAGCATCTTTGGTTTCCGCCAGAGTTGGGATTTTTGTCTTTTTTTTCTTTTTCTTTTTTTTTTTCCAGGGAGGGGGTGTGTGCTAATTGTGACCCATCTCGGCGGCTTTTCCCTCCCTGATTCTTCTTGGGTTTTTTCCTCCCCCATCTGCTCGTTTCCCACTTCCCTTCCTCTCTGCCAACCAGCCCCCTCCTTCCCTCTTACAAAAAATAAAAAAAAAAGGCAGGGGAAAAAAAAAACCTGTACAGTCAGGGCTTCCCAAATGCGCGCCCCCGACCTGGTGCCGAGCGCGCCCCCTGCATTTGTTCCCCTTCTTGAAGCTCATTTTCATGACGTGGAGAAGCCTGATCGAGGGCAACAACACCACACGCTCAACACACACACACACGCACTCACACCCGCACACCCTCCCGCGCCCGCAGGAGCAGCTCAGCCCGCGCCCCCCGCCGCGCCCCGGCGCTCCCGCCCCGCGCTGCCCGGGAAGGCGGCGGCACCGGAGCCTGCAGCAGCCCCTCTGCTCCCTCCTCCATCGAGTGTGCCAAACAGCAGCTCTGCATCCTAAAGAAGATCATTGAGGGGCTCATTGCATTCCCAGCACGTCTCAGGCTTGCTTTTTTTTTTTCCTTCCTTTTTTTTTTTTTTTTTTCCTTTTGCCTCAGCTTCAGCAGGAGTAGAGAGAGAGGGAGAGAGAGACACGGAGAGGGAGAGGCAGAAAGAAACCAGCAATCTTCAAACTCGAGCTTTTTTTTTTTTCCCCCCTTCCCCTCTTTTTTTTTTTTTTTTTGTTAAGGATGTGCTAAAATCTCTTCTGCAAACCGGTAAGTACAACCTTTCTGGATCCTTTTGTTTCCGCCTAGGGTTAAAGACACCCCCTCTTCCCAAAAGGAGATATAATAATCCTCTTTATTTATTTTTTTTATTTTTCATTACAGCCCTTGCAGAAGAGAAAGAACTTAAGAGGCTAATATTTTGCAAAGGAGACAGAGAGGCTGATACTGCAATATAGCTCTCATCTCTCTCCCTTCTTCCCAATTAGATGCTGGTTTTAATTGCGGAGGGTATTTCTCTTTTCGTGCTTTCAACCATCTCTTTCCCACGGGGAGGGTTTCATTTGCAAGTTGATCCTAAGGATTTCTGTTCCTCTGGCATTTCTCTCCCCTAAATGCATCTGCCTGTTCTTAAGTTTGTGGATGGGGGGCAAAATTTTCTAGTTCATACAAGAGGAAGGCAAAAAGGACCTCTTCTATTGAAAAATTAAGACTAAAAGCAACGATCGCTCCAAATAATTCTAATGGGCATTTCAGTGATTCAAGGAAGGCTGCATCACCGCCGTTATTACCATCCTTAGCATTTCTCTGTGCCCATACATTTAAAAAATCTGGTGAAAGGAAGGGCGAAACCATATGTTGAAGGAGCTGCATCTCATTAGTACAGTATTATTTTCATCTGATTGAAGAAGAATGGTGTCTTCATTCGGAAACGTATATAGTAGGATAGATAATTTATCGGCTGGTAAGTGTCAAGGTATTTTTTCTTCCACTTTCAGCTTTTTAACTGGGTCTCCTGCTTGGTCTTGGGGGCGCAGAATACCCTAATCCGAGGCAGGCTGAGCGTTTCAATCCTAGGTGCCTCGTTAGCTGTCACTTCCTTTTAGATCTGCTGATCGCATGGGCATGTGCTTTAGAAAGATTAATCATCTCTAAATGCTTTAATCAGCTAAAATGACTAATATGTGATATGTATTTATCTGATAATATACTGTTTGCATTAATTTATTGGTGTGTTTGAAAGGGGAAGGTTTTCTTTTAAATCAGGGTTGCTAACTATTTACTGTTTTAAAGATATTGTGGGGATTTCTGAAGGGAATCGCTTTGCCAGGGACATCAGCGAACCCTGCACATTCCTTTGAACTTATGTATGGAATATATTGAACTGAGAGAGAGACAGATTCAAGGACTGAGACTCAGTAACTTTGGGAGTTTGCATGTGTGGAAGATGTAGTGCGACACTGGAGAAATCTACCCACTGGTATTTCCCCCCTGTAGTTAATGCGGGTTACGATGGCTACAAAGCTAAAATTGTAAACCAGTATGAAATAACGTGTGGTTCTAAACATTGGTCCTATGGCAGAAAGACACATGTAAAGACGCAACACGTCCAGCCTGCGTGCTCGTGTTGCTGTGTGGTCTGCATGTGCTGTCCTCTTTATAGGTGGCATTTACCAAAGGGGAGACAGGGGGGGATGACAAGGGAGGCTGAGACTGCATGATCGAACCTTCTAATATCTCTTAAGTACAAATCAGGGCAAGGCACACCCATCCAACACCCCTAGAGTTGGTTGTGAACATCTGTCCAACAACTGCTGAACTTTGCAGGAGCCCAACCCAGGTCTAGCAGGTAGGGGCTTAGGGAGAGGGGCATGACAGAAATACTGAAATCTGCATTTTTCTTCCCGCTGCAGTTTTGTAAACATCAACAAATGATGAAACCTTCCACGGCAGAGACGCTTCATAAAGGAAGAATGTTGTGGATAATTCTTCTAAGCACAATTGCTCTAGCATGGACTACACCAATTCCCTTGATAGAGGACTCGGAGGAACTCGATGAGCCCTGCTTTGATCCATGTTACTGTGAAGTGAAGGAGAGCCTTTTCCATATACATTGCGACAACAAAGGATTTATAAATATTAGTCAGATAACAGAGTCATGGTCGAGACCTTTTAAACTTTATCTGCAGAGGAATTCCATGAGGAAATTGTACACCAACAGTTTTCTTCACTTGAACAATGCTGTGTCTATTAACCTTGGGAACAATGCACTGCAGGACATTCAGACGGGGGCCTTTAATGGGCTCCGGGTTCTGAAGAGGTTGTATTTGCACGAAAACAAATTGGACATTTTCAGAAACGACACTTTCCTGGGTCTGGAAAGTCTGGAATATCTGCAGGCAGATTACAATGTCATTAAACGGATTGAAAGCGGGGCATTTCGAAACCTAAGTAAATTGAGAGTCCTTATCCTAAATGACAATCTTATCCCCATGCTTCCTACCAACTTATTTAAGTCTGTGTCCTTAACCCACTTGGACTTGCGTGGGAACCGGCTAAAAGTCCTTTCGTACCGCGGGATGTTGGACCATATTGGCAGGAGCCTGATGGAGATCCAGCTGGAGGAGAACCCGTGGAACTGTACGTGTGAGATCGTGCAGCTGAAGAGCTGGCTCGAGCGCATCCCCTACACCGCCCTGGTGGGGGACATCACCTGCGAGACGCCCTTCCACTTCCATGGGAAGGACCTGCGGGAAATCAAAAGAAGTAAGCTCTGCCCCATGCTGTCTGACTCTGAGGTGGAGGCCAGCCTGGGTATCCCTCAGCTGTCGTCCAGCAAGGAGAACGCGTGGCCTACCAAGCCTTCCTCCATGCTGTCCTCCTTCCATTTCACCGCCTCCTCTGTTGAGTATAAAACGTCCAACAAGCAGCCCAAACCCACCAAGCAGCCCAGGGTGCCCCGGCCTCCCCCGACCCCACGGGGCCTGTATCCTGGGCCCAACCAGCCGCCCGTGGCTGCCTACCAGACCCGGCCCCCCATCCCCATCATCTGCCCCACCGGCTGCTCTTGCAGTTTGCACATCAACGACCTGGGCCTGACGGTCAACTGCAAGGAGCGTGGGTTCCACAACATCTCCGAGCTCCTGCCCAGGCCCCTGAACGCCAAGAAGCTGTACCTGAGCGGGAATTTGATCCAGAAAATCTACCGCTCCGATTTCTGGAATTTTTCTTCCTTGGATCTCTTACACCTGGGGAACAACCGCATCTCCTATGTGCAGGACGGGGCTTTCATCAACCTGCCCAACCTCAAGAGCCTGTACCTGAACGGCAACGACATCGAGCGGCTCACGCCGGGCATGTTCCGGGGGCTGCAGAGCCTGCATTACCTGTACTTCGAGTACAACCTCATCAGGGAAATCCAGCCGGCGGCCTTCAGCCTCATGCCCAACCTGAAGCTGCTCTTCCTCAACGACAACTTGCTCCGCACGCTGCCCACGGACGCCTTCGCGGGCACCTCCCTGGCCCGCCTCAACCTGCGCAACAACCACTTCCTGGCGCTGCCGGTGGCCGGGGTGCTGGAGCACCTCCACGCCATCGTCCAGATCGACCTGAAGCTCAACCCGTGGGACTGCACCTGCGACCTGGTGCCGCTCAAGCAGTGGCTCGAGGCGCTCAGCTCGGTCAGCGTGGTGGGCGAGGTGCTGTGCGCCAGCCCCGAGCGCCTGGCCCGCCGCGACCTGCGCTCCCTGGAGCTGGCGGCGCTCTGCCCCGCCGCGCTGCGCCCCGCCGCCGCCGCCTCGCCCCCCGCCGCGCCGCCGCCGCCCGCCGCCACCGGCGCAGCCGCCTACGAGCTGCCGCCCGCGGCCGCCGTGCCGCTCTCCGTGCTCATCCTCAGCCTCCTCGCGCTCTTCTTCGCCGCCGTGCTGCTCGCCGCGGGGCTCTTCGCCTTCGTGCTGCGGCGCCGCCGGAGGAAGCTGCCGTTTCGCGGCCCCCGGCCCGAGCCGGCCGACCTGGGCGGGGTCCCGCTGCGCTGCCCGCGGCTCTTCGAGGAGGGCGGCGGCGGCGGGAGCGGAGGGGGCGGTGGCGGTGGCGGCGGCGAGCGCTCCCCGGAGAAGGCGCCCCCGGCGGGCCACGTGTACGACTACATCCCGCACCCGGTGACCCAGATGTGCAACAACCCCATCTACAAGCCGCGCGAGGAGGAGGAGGAGGCGGCGGGCGGCGGCGGCGGGGAGGCGGCGGAGCTGCTGCGGGCCGGCGGCGAGCGCTTCGCCCACCCCGCCGCCGCCGCCTCCTCCTCCCCCGCCGCCGCCGCCTCCGCCGCGCAGGAGCCCGGCACCAACTACCGCACGCTGCTGGAGAAGGAGCAGGAGTGGAGCCTGGCCGTGTCCAGCTCGCAGCTCAACACCATTGTGGCCGCGCACCCGCAGCGCCCCGCGGGCGGCGGGCTCGGCGCGGCGGGCGGGGGAGCCCCGCGGGACCGCGAGCGCCAGCCGCCCTGCGCCGTGGGCTTCGTGGACTGCCTGTACGGCACCGTGCCCCGGCTGCGGGAGCTGCACGTGCACCCGCCGGGCATGCAGTACCCGGACCTGCAGCAGGACGCCAGGCTCAAGGAGACGCTCCTCTTCGCGGCCGGCAAGGGCTTCTCAGACCACCAAACCCCCACAAGCGAATACCTCGAGTTAAGGGCCAAACTCCAAACCAAGCCGGATTACCTCGAAGTGCTGGAGAAGACCACGTACCGGTTCTGACCGCCCCGCCGCCCGCCCCGGCGCCGCCGCGCGCCGGGAGAGGATCCAGCTGTGCGCTCTCCCCCCGCCAGATGTGCGCGCTGCGGTGAGGGGGCCGTGCTCAGATCATTAATCGATCAAGTGCCTTCGCAGACTTTTGCCAGCAGATGTTAATCAATCATTATTTTTTATACTGAAACTGAGACTTTGACTGTGCCATGTCTAAGGTATATTATTATTATTATTATCGGGGATCTTTGTATTGATCCTGATTAAGTAAATTCTATGTGTGTCTCTCTATTTTCTTTTTCTTTTTTCCTTTTTCTTTCATTTTATTTTTTTTCTTTATATTTTCCCTTGGAGGGGAGGGAAGATGGAATTTTGTGGCTTGCTTTCTTCTTGCCCATCATGGCACAGGTTCTGTACATTTATTTAAAAAAAAAAATAATGCAAAGAAGCAAACGAGCGCAGTTTGCTGCATGCCTGGAAACTGCAAGAGGGAAGGGAGGGGAGGGTCTTGCTCGAATGTCTCACTCGTGTCTCTCTCCCTCCCTCCCTCGCACGCACACACACCCCTGCTCTCCCCGCCCTCCCCCCGCCCCGCGCAGCCCGTCCAGCTGCCCGCGGAGGGGGATCCCGCGGGCTGGGGAAGCCACCCGGAGCTGGGCAGCCCGAGGGATGTCACCACGTGGCGCACACACCTAGGGGATGCTCAGTGACACTTCATCATTACGCCATGGTTTTCTGGAGGACATCCGCACTTTCCTAATAAAAGCAACACGCAAATATACACATAAAGGGGGAAAAAAAGGAAAAAAAAAAAAGCTACTGGGCACCTATCACTAACAGCTTTTTAGGAAGCACTTTTAATGTTTTCTCTCATACACACACGCACCCACGCACCCACACGCACACACACAAAGGTACAACAATGTGCATATATTTATTCTGTAATTTCAAGTGAATATAAATTGTAAAGGTAATGTTTAATCATTGTACAGTGATGCGTCTGGTATAGCTTTCCTAATAAAACGTTTTGAAAAAAATGCATATATATATATATACACCCATATATATATATATAGGAATACAAAGCTTGAACCTGAAACTTTAGCTTCCCCCTACTGAGATTTCCTTCCCCCACCTTGACCTTGAAAGCTATTTTATTAATAACAGTTCAATGCACTGTGATGTTAACAGAGGGAAAGCCCGTACGGCTTCTCTTGCCAAGATACCACCCGAGACTTTTAAAAATCCGGTTACAATCTGTATTGCCACGTTGCACTGCACTTGTGGCAGTTCCCGGGTATTTAAAAATAGGCAGCAAAATTAAGACCGCGTCCTCGAGTGGCGTTTCTGGAGGAGCGCTGGATGCATCCCTGTGGATGCTCCTTGTGATCGCAGCGAATGCGAAGTGAGCAGTCGGAGAGGGGGTGGGAGGGCGAAATTAAAGCACATTTCAGTTTTGGCAAGGGGTGAAGTCATCCGAAAGGGACCCGGCGGGTTCAGCCTCCCGGCCCTGCTCCCCGGCTCCCGCTGCCGCTCCTGCTGCCGCCGAAAGCGGAGCGAGACCAAAGACGATCGGATTCCCGGTGCTGGGCAGGTCCCGGCTGGTATCTTGGCCCTTGGTGTCGTGTCCTGTCCCCGCGGCGGCTCCGCGCGGCCGCCAGGTGGCGTTGCAGCCCCAGCGCTGGCAGTGCGGGGCCCGGCGGGGCCGCGGAGGGGGCAGCGCGGAGCCGGGCGCTCGTGTCCGCGGGGCTCTGGCCCGACACCTTCTAGACAAATACCCAACGTATCGATCCATCGGGAGCCGAGCCGAGTGGCTCACGGTGGTTGCTCTCTCTTACGAAGGCACCCCCGGCCTCCCTGCTGGGGTTGTCGGGACACCGAGGAGCCCCGTTTGTGTCCCCGGACCCCGCTGCCCTTCCTTCCCCCGGGAGCACCTCGGTCCCACCCAGCGCAAAGCGTTCTAACCGAGATAAACCCATCAGATTCTTGTTCTCACCCTATTTAAAGCTGCAGCGAGGATGCTTACTGCGGGGTTTCTTGTCAGTCTGTGTGGGAGAGGCTCTGAGTGTCAGTGCCTCCTGAGCCTTGGCAGTCGCTGTGTGTGCTTTGAGGTGGAGGGACAGCCCCAAATGTCTGTGAATTTACCACCAGCTTCGTGTTATTGGCAAAACATTTGCAGTTCCCACATCTGTTGAGCTGATGGTGTTTATTACTGCTGCCTTCAGCCCTGATTTCTGGGGTCTGGTCATTTGGGTTTGTTTTTCAGTGGATGGTAGAGGAGGATGCACGTGTTTAAAGTTATAAACTCCAAAGTGCAAAGGCCAGATCCTTCTTGTGATAATCATAATTATAATTACATGGATAACTACATGCAGGTACTGCGTGGAGCTGTATAAATCAGGTTAAAGTACAATCCCTAGTGAGAGTGGTGCTGTATGCATTTGGCAATGTCATCAAACCCCCAGGTGTTCATACTTGTATCCAAATATAGTAAAGCCAGTTGCAAATAATGTTTATATTTTAATTAAACTGCAGAAAGACAAGAGAATTTCAGCATAACCATAGGTAGAAATCTCACTCACAAACGATGAGGAAATCTATTTATTCAGTGGAAATAAATTTGTTCTATGAGAATGGAATTTTGTATTAAAAGAGAGAAATTTTGGCTTATGTTGAGTTTTTTTCTTTCCTTGTGTAGGAAACTTCCTTTTCCTTGTGTACTGGAGTCATTTGAGGATGATTCGCTCTGGAAGTGTTGGCGATATTTAACTGTGATATCTAATGTGTGTTATGATGACTTCTGTTTTGCTGTTTCATTGTGTTGAGCTGAGGCTGAGTGGGTGGCAGCACTACTTTCCACTGCAAGAAACAAAAGTGGATCCATCATCTATGATCTGTGATGGGTGACTCTTTATATGCTTTAACCTGTTACTCCTAACTAACAAGGAGTATTAATGATAATTATAGCATTATCAGCAGTATTATTGGTAGCATTAATAATATTGGGAAGGAATCAAATAAAGTAAAATAATCCACATTTACATTGGAGCTGTTTGATGGGGTACCATTTTAAATAAATGAATATTTTTTAGCTTCCTTCAGTATTGTAGCTGATAGCAGCTTCAGCAGTTCAGCTTATATTGGTGCTAAGAACCTGGCGGTACATCTTTCGTCATGTGTTTGTTTTTTTCACTCATTGACTGTACTGAAATTCTTCCTACAGGTGGAAAAGACAAAAAAAAAAGGCCGGGTAAGTCCCAGTCATAGCTGATAATGACTGCATACAGGAAAATAGAGAGGATAATAATGGTGCTCAATTATCAGTGCTCTTCTGTATTTCCTGGATATTGTCACTGATGTCTTCATCATATTCTACCTTTTTTTGTTTGTGACTTGGAAACTGCTTCATAAATCTCTCGACTGTATCAGTGGTGACTGATAGATGTTAATTTTTATGATGCTAATAATAATCTGACTTCTGGAGGGCAATCCATCTGTGACTGTCTGTCGCAGCAGTCCAGGACCCGTGCTGCTCTCGTTAGGCGAGTATCACAGACAGGTCATTTATTGCGAGATTCTGCGGGCACGAGTGAGGCTGTGATAACTCAAAATTTTGTCAGAGATCTTTCCAGACAAAACCACTTTTGAGCATCATCACAGCTGATCTGTTTTTGAGCTAGAAGAGTGCAATTATGGTCAACTTGTGTTCTCTGCTGTAAACTTTTTCAGCAAGAGGACAGAAAGTTCTCTACAAAATGTCAATATACAACACTGTGTTTCTGACACAGGGATGTGTGTGAACAGTAACTCATGGGTGCTGTGCTGCTCCTGATTTGTTCAAGTACCTACTTCACGTGAGCTGTTGCACAGATAAGACCTGGTGAATTGGCTTTAGAAACAGAAATGTTCACGTGAGAAAAATGTGCAGGATTTGGCCATAGGTTGGAATTTCATTGCTTATCTACATTACTCAACCAAAGAGTCTGACTTCTGGCAATGCTCCAACCATTTAGGTGTGAACTCGTTCCAGAATTGCATTTCTTCCAAAGGCATTTGCTTTTACAACTTGGATTTATGTCACTTGGAAACTGTGCTGCTGCGCATTGCATATTCCTGTTTTCTGAGTTTTCCAAGGCTTGGTTCCAAATCTGATTTCCTTGTAACTGGGTTTCACAGTGAATTTATGTATGGGCTATACAGTGCAACACAGTTCTTTCCATGGGAAAAATGTAGAGTAAATTCACTCAATATGTGGTTTCACAACTTCTTCATACGTACAACAGCCGTTTGTACAAATATATGCCATTTTTAATACTTTGTAATTCTGATGTGAGTGGAAATACATCTTTTTTCCCACTTTTTGAAAAAATTCTGTTTTATTCTGCCAAATGTATCTATGCTTGAAGTCTGTTTAAGCTAGTGGAAGAAGTGGAATGCTTTTGGAACACACCCTTGTGTGCGTATGGACTGGAGGCCTAATTCTGCTTCCTTGAGGCTAGTGATGAAATTACTGCTCAGCTTTAGTCAACAGACTTGAATGAAGATCAAAGTCTGATCTCACAAAATTAGAAAATGTATTAAGTGGATTCAAGCATTTTGAGAAAAGTACTCCATGTGGTTATTTCAGAATAAAATGAATAACAGTATAGAGAAAATGGTTTTGCTATCAATTTGTTAATTTTCCTGATAGACATAATTCACAAATTAACCAAGCAATCTTTGGCACTTTTTATTTTAAAATAAGAGCATTCCTGTAAAGATGAATATGAGTGTGTCTCAGCAGATTCAAGAAACGTGGAAATTGGTACCAGAGTTTAGACCCAGTCTCATAGACAGCCAGCTAACAAACAAGATTATTAATGTAACAATTGAAAATTATTTGCAAATACATTTTTAGTATCACCTTTTTCTTTGAAAGCAAGAATGTTAACAAGCACTGGCAACTGTTTCTTATAATTTTTTTAATGTCTTTTTCTTGATCCTTACAGTTTCCCACTTTTAAAATTTTGTCCTTCAGTTTCAGGTTGTTGTTAGGGAGTTGCTGATGAAAGCCTTGGCCTTGCTACACATGACTACTGGGGTGAAACTTGTAGGTTATCTTTGAACACCGTGAAAGTATTTGGTAAAGCTCCCCTATGGTGACATTTTCTCTTTTAAATTGGTCAATATTGTGGTGGTTTAAAGAACAGTGTCAGCTTGGTAATTTTTGTGAAAAATGATGGGAGGAGGCTCAAAGGAACGGAGCCACTGGCACTGCTGTAGGGATTCCCTGTCTGGCAGTGGGACCGTGGGTGTTGCATCAGTCTTTATATTTTTGAATGTTAAGGATGTTAATCTTAAGTGTGGGGTAATTTTTAGACACTATGAAGATGTATGTATATGCAATACTAAGATGTTGGGTGCCTTAAAAAGAACAGATAATAATGGAGGGCATAGCACAATATAAAATATTAATAACTCAGCCGTACGCTATATTCTGAATCTTTAATGCCCATTTACTTTTTCTAACACCATTATTTTTCTACTAGAATTTTCTAAATCTCTCAAGAATATGCTGTATATTCTATGAATTCTGAAGAAGTGTTTTAGGTTAGCCAAGGCTCGAATCTCTCTGTTTGGCAATTCCAGCAGTCATGCCTCACTGTGGAGGAGTCTTCCTGTCCATGGCGTGGCTTGGCCATTTGTTGTGTTGGTGCAGCTCTGTGCCAGTAAGGGAGCTTCTCTGTAGCAAAGAGAATTTGGGGTAGGGCTTGAATAATCTCAAGCAGGAGTTACTGACTTGTGATAAATCACTATTGAACTGGCACAGACCTGAGCCGTGCTGCTGCTTCTTGGAGGCACTGCCAACCCCTCTTCTGCTGGTGGGACTCTAAACAAACAAACAAAAGCAAAAGAAAGTTTTGAGAGTCTTCATTCTACATGGACCATCTCATCTGAAGTTAATGACTGTCCCCCAGTGTTAAGTGGCATTAGCATATTGATTATGAGAAAAGGTTTTTGGTTTTTTCCCGTGTTTTCCTCTCCTTTGCTTTGCTGTTGACAGTGGCTGGTTTAGAGTTAAAGAACTGTGGGATTGTGTTTGTTTATATTTTTTCAGACCATATTTGTTTAAAATGAAGCCAGTCCATCGCAACAGAAACTGTCCTAAACTGAGAAGAGTTTTCTAGAAAGCTACATAAACCTTTGGTTTTGTACTTGGTCTCTAAGTTATGATGTGTGTATGTACATATAATGTCCTGAAGTCTGTCACTGGACTTTGGAGGTTTTGACTTTTCACATCAAGGCTAATTAATGATTTGTTTGTTTGTTTGGTGTTTGTTTTTTATTCAGATTATGACTGGAGAGGGGAAAACATTGCAGTGCGAATATTCTCATAAAAAATACTTTTTAATAGGACTTCCAAATTTAAATTTTTCTTTTCTTTTCTTTATAGAAGGAAGGAGCTATTGCTCAAAGTGTAGGAATTGCCACTCATACTTAGACTTGAAATGTGTTCACTCTGCTGTGTCCTCTTGTTCCTGAGAGTGCCCAGGACAGTCTGAATCAAAGGAAAATGTAAGGAATTCCCATTAGTGAGATTACAGGGTCGGGTATGGCCAGCCAAGGTGCTCCAGCATTAGCTCTCACCCTGAGCAATCGGGTACCACTGGAGGTACCAGTCCTGTGTGCACAGGGAGCAGGGGAGGGCTGAGGATTTAGAAATACCATGTTGTATTTATTGTTGCTGTGAAAGATGAGCTTTAAAAAATGTGGGTGTTGGTAATGGATGCTCACCATTTAAAAGTTTGTCTCTGTGTTCTTTAGAAAACTCATCCAGAGTTTCTCTGGTGCTGTTTGACTGCCATGCAGGGGCACATCTGATCAGTCTTCTTGAAGTACTGCTCAAAAAGATGTAGAGCTAATGTGTTCTTCTTAATTAGAGAGCATTGTTTCCTGTGGCATCACTTCTGTTATGTTTTCTTGCAGTGACTCCAAAACCTGGCTGCTTTGGAAAATGGATAGTATTGGCAAGCAAAGAAATATGGCAAATAAAGGTATTTTTCAGATCCAGTTTATGTTAGTGTTTTCTTCAAAGAAAGGGCAAGTCATAGCTGCTGGCTCCTTGTTCTTCAGCCCCCACTGAGAATAAGCAACGGCACTGATTAAGGCAGAGTCATCGCTCAGTCTCTGCTTAATTCTCACCTTTAGCTTTAAACAAAGTGAGAAATGTGGATGTATTTAATGATTTTATATGTGTATATATTCCATTTGTGAGCAATGAGGGGCCGTGATACCACAGCCAGCGATGCTGATGGAAGAAATGGCATCGGCATCACTGGGCGATGGGTCAAGTTGTGACAAGTGGGACCTGTGCCAAGGCTAACAATGCCAACGGCACCTGAAAGTCAAGCAACTTTTTGGCTTAGAGACAGTAAATAACAACGTGCAATTCTTGTTGAACGGTCTCTTTTTAGAGCAGGTAAAGAAATATCTGTTAGAATCATTATTTTCCTGCATTTGGCCCAAGTTCTCAGCCAGCTTCCAGATTGTTTGCGTTCTTGGCGTTGCTTTCACCTGTCTGCATGCACAGATATTCAGTTGGCTGACAATAAGTTTTAGCACCTCGATTTGCCCATTGAACGTGTGTCTGAAATGGAGACCAGTTGAAAACGTGGTTATTTTTGTTGGGTTTTTCTGTAGAGTGGTGTTTTGCACCTCAAGACTTCATTCTGTAAGATGTATCGACCGGATTGCCTACCTGTAACTCGGCTTTGTAAGAGCCTCCTGAGGTTGGCCATGGTGGTTTTACATGCCTTGTGTTTTGCCAGCCCCTGCAAGCCAGCCCAAGCCTGTTAAAGCCTTCAGAGCCCAAAGCACTGATAGGATGGATCTCTATCAGGTATGCATCAGGGATAGAGCGGAGATGTTCCATTTGCAACAACCTAAAGTCAGTTGCTGTTCAGTCAGAGCAGCAGTGACTGCCTCCTGTGTCGTTACTTCTACTGGAAACAGGGCACCTCATGGATGTAATGGAAGCACTGATACTAGAAATGTACCATATATACATGTATACCATGTGTATATACGTGTGTATACATGTACAGGCTACCCTCTTCCAGTGTAAAAGTCAATTTTTCTAAAGTTCCAGGAAATTCAGGTGTATGGCTTGCTTTGGACTGTTAATAACATTATGGAAATTTTGATTATGAGACTAAAAATAGGTACATTAAGCCCTACATCCTCAATGTAGGTCAGTGGAGGCACTTCTCAGACATATTAGCATTTTGGACACTTAACCTTAGCAGCATATTGCATCTCCTAGAATAGGTTAGTAGAGGCAATGCAGGAGAAATAGCTGCATATGAAGTCATTCAGAAAGGTTGCCAAGTTTCTCAGGAACCAGAATGGCAGAATAATGAGTATTATATTTAATTTGGGATGGAAAGGCAACCGTGGGGAGTTCATCGAAGGCACCTCAGATCATCTTGGCTCCGTGGGGGAGGGAGAATTTGTAACTCTAGCTCGCTAAAAAGAAGCAAGCTGTGTGTGCGTTTGTGTGTATGTATATTTATATATATGTATATACAAATCTGTGTATGTGTATATAACACTGTGTGTATATATGTATGTATGTATATGCCTATAATGTATAATATGTGTAACTATAGATATGTATACATTTATATAAATTTATATTTCTCTATATAAATAGTCATGCAACTATGGAAAATAACATTTCAACAATATGTACTTTTCTTTAAAATTCAACCAAAAGCTGCTTCCATGAACATCATATTGGCACAAATGTCTTAAATTATCTTTTCTATATAGAAAGGGGTGTTGCTTAGGCGTTGAGCACAAGCCTGGAAGGTCTTTACTATTCCAAAGGACTCAGAGGAAATCCTTAGCTGCTCCACAGCTGTTCTACATTTGTGAAATAAAGTGTGGGCCAAAATGACTCAGGGCTGCTTTTAAAGGCAAAGGGAGGTGGCTGATGACTCTTTGTGATCTGGAGATCTCTGTTATGCTCGCAGAGTTTTGATGGTGAAATAGCCATGCTGGTCATTATTCTGTTTGCTGTCAGTGTGCCAGCGAATGCTAACGGCTTCCAAACAGGGGGAAAAAGATGAATTTCCTGCTCCAGAGTAAGTTATCTGAAGTCTGATTGCTTTGACTCAATGATGTATGGATTGCCAATTAGGGTTAGAATGTTAGGCTGTAAATCAAAAATCTTAGCCCAGTGAACATCTAGGTCAAGATGCATCTTTTATGTTATAGTTGATTTTAAATAATTTCACTTCATCAGAAAGAGCTATAACTTAATTCACAATGAGCTCCAAGAATTTCTCAGCTGGAAAAGCATTCATACCAGGGTGAATTTTGCACTTGACTTCAATGGGTTTGAATCAGATGAGAGTGTTTCATTAAGTGCTGACACGAACACAATCTTGTAGTTGTGCAACTATTAACTGAAATTGTAATTTTGTAATAAAAGAAAGCCTAAAAATGACTCACTGGTTATGTATTCTATGATTATATCATCTTTCTATTGATTTCATGCAATTGCTGGGTATTGGCAAGGGTTTTGACTTTGTACTGCTGATTGTTACTTTGAGTTTTACCCCTGACTTGGGCTGGAGCCAGCTCAGTCCTGGAATAACAGCCCCAAAATGCTGCAGTTCGAGGGAGAAGCTGCAAAGGAATGATTTCCGTGAGCGTCCCCTGAGCCACCTGCCCCGAGTGACTGCTGGTGGCTGAATTGCCACGTGTTGTGCTGGAGTAAACGTAGGTTGTGGGAAGGTGGGTTTGTCATCAGGATTTTGGCAGAGCCCGTGTCCCACTCCGACCGCGTGTGGGGACAGACACAGCGTGCTTGGGGTGGTGCCACTGCAGGGAAAAGTGGATTATTGCTTTCCGAGTACTTTGCTTTTAAGGCAGAAGACAAACAAGCAAGAAATAATGACAGAAATTAAAACAAATGCCCAGTTCCTTAAAATGTATGATAGTGAGTGAAATATTTCCTTTGAGCTTCTTGATTGTGCTTTGCGTTATTATTTTGTCTGGAGGAAATAAGCACCTTACGGGAAAGTGCTTTGCAGTCTCTTTTGCATAAATGTTACATTGGAATTTTGTGTGATCTGTAGCTGCCTGTTGAAGAAAATAGGTCATTTCCATACAAATGTCATATTTTTATGCAGAAAATATGCTGAATTCATATACTATCTTCTGGTTAAAGCAATCCTTTTGCTGGTTTTGTGATTTCAGCATATTTGCCTCAATGAAGACAACTGGAATAAGAGCAGAAAAAAGTGATTATTTTTCATTAACTCATGCAGGACTAATGTCAGGATAACCAGTTGAATACAGTGTCTCTGGGGAACCCACAGGAACATCAGCTTCAAATGGGTAATTCTATTCAGCACAGAACATCACAATTTAAAGTGTCTCAGAGCTCAAGGGCCACTGTTTTGCTGAGCATATGGAGACTTTGAGGAAATAATTTTTTCTGACGTCACTTTTCCAAAGAAGATTCCTAGATGTCTGTATCCTCAGCAAAGAAACCACTCACGTAAACTGCAAACTGAAGGTAGTAAAGAAATTATGAAGTTTCCAAATCTCATTCTCTATAGCAACCTCTTCCTCACAGGGTAAATTTAATCTATAATGAACCCGGGCTACTTGCACTGTTGCTCTAAAGAAACAGCGAACAAACCTTGCCTTCTGTACAGCTGAATTATGTCGTGGCACCTTGTATTTAGGAAGGGAACAGCGTGGTTTGAAGATCAGACATACAAAGTCATGTTGTTGCTCTAGACAGCCAGCCAGATAAATTATGTGACCGAAAGCACGTAGGTGCCCGGAGCTCCACTGCTGTAAATCACTGCAGCTCTCTTGCCCTCAGCACAGCAGTGCTTGTGTCCCTGCACAGGGGAGATGATTCAAAGATATCTGGAACTCGCTGGTAGCAGTTTCTCTGGAGGGCTTTCCATGCAGTCATTATCATTTTGTTAAATAAGCTTAAAAATGAAGATGAATAAGCCCAGGCTCTTAGCTCGTGTGAGCTGGCGTCAGCCCAGTGCAGGGCTCGGGCTCCTCGGTGCCGTGGGGAGTGTGACCCTGTGTGTGGCAATCTTCTCCCTGTTCACCCAGCTGGTGATTTTCTTCCTGTGGGAACACAAAGAGCTGAAGGCTTTGCTATGTGGTGATGTGTGGTGGCACCGGTATCGCTGGGCTTGTGGAGAGGCTGTTAACTCGGTGGGACAAGGCTTCCTCAGGCTGCTATCCAACTTCTGCACAAGCTTCTATGTCCACATAAAACCTGATTCTGTCCTTGTGTGTTGAAAAAAAAACAACCCAAACAAACACACAGAAATTCACTAAGAAAATATCCCTTTACCAAATCTTGCTTAAACCAATCCTTAAAGTAATTGTTAGGTGAAAATGAAAATAGCAGTGGCAGTCTACTGGAATACACTGTGAATTTACAGGAACTGGGCTCCTACAATTCATGTAAAACCAGAATGTCTCAAAGGCTGGTTCCAAAGAATAATATTCTGTTGTAAAGCACTTATGAGTGAGCAGCTTTGGAGCTGAGTAATGATGTTAATAAAAAAGAACCATAGGGGAAAAAAAAGAGAGAGACCACCAATGTTAGATGTTGGTCTTTGGAGGCAGTTTCTGAGCTCACGGAGCTGCTGCTGTGATGGTTATAAGGGAAGGCAATGAGCAGAGACAGCACCCATTCATTCCCTGTCCATGGAGGTTGTGTTTGCAGGAAACGTGCAGACCTGGAGAGCCTCAGCCTTTGGTCCCAAACACCATCCCAGAGCAACAACGCTTGACTCAAAGGCAGCAGCAACCCAGAGCTCATGGGCGAGCAGCAGCTGCTTTCCTCAGCAGGGACCTGAAATCTCACTGCTTCACTCATGGAGAGGTGGTAAACCCCTATTAACAAACTGGATTAAAATAGGATAAAGATATTTTCACAGTAATAAAAAGCCCTCATGTAGTATATTTTATTAACAAATAAGCAGGTAGACAGCACCAAGGTCTTATTTGGCTGTGATAGACCCCTACCAATTTTTCCTCTGTCAAAGTCTTTATTTTTCTCCTCTTCCCTCTGTAAATCATTTTGGTACAGACTAATCCAACTCTAAGGAGATATCATTTATTCCCCAACGTGTGGGAAAGGACAGGGATCTTAAGAGCTTCGTGCCTAAGCAGAGCAAAGCAGTCCCAGGGAGAGGCTTATCCTGCCCATTAACCTTACCTGGTGCTTTGGGTGGTTGTGGTGTATCTGGTTGTATCTAAACATTTAGATATTTAAAATTAATTAAAATCTAACTGGAACTAAGCTTATGTTCCTGCTTTTCTGTCTCCATAGGGAAGACAGCAAAATTTTCCTATCTTGTAAAAATGTTATAATGTGTGCCATTAGATGTGCAGATAATACAACATTGCATTAATATAAAAAATGGAAAAGTATATTACTGGTATTTCTTTCTGTAGAGAAGGAATTTTAAGAATTATGTAAAAATTAAACAAAGAAGTTAAATGATATCAAAATAATTATTAACCTACCAAAATGCTGAGCTGTGGTAATAAATCACTGACAACTCTGGATATTCGGGTGACACTGTTATGCCCTGATGGAAAAGGATTAAGTTCTGAACAGTTAAGATAGTGATTTAGTTGCAGAAGGTTTTTAATCTTCAAAAACTTTCCACTGAAAAATGTCTACTTTGAACTTGAAAACAAAATCCTCAAACTGATTTTTTATGATTATTTGGTAGCTGAAAAAATGTGACTCCTTGAACGTTGCTGCAAACAAAACATTTTCAACATTGTTTTCATCTTAAGAAAACACATTTTGCGTCTAAAGAAAACTCCTTTTTGAAGCATAGAGAAGGTTTCTGGAAATAATACTCATTTAGAAGGAAACATTTTTTAACAAGATTGTCTATTAATAGAAGTAGGACTTTTTTTCCCTTTTTTATTACAAAACCCACTAACTTAGATGTACTTTGGTTTGTGTAAATTTTGTTGGGAAAAAATAATATCTTTAATCTTGCTGATATTATGGAAGAAAAAAACCCCTCAGGCACCTGAAGGTTTTGTTATCTAGGCTCAAAAACTTTGTCTGTGTCAATTTTTCTAATAAAAGATATTCCATGTTCTATAATTTCAGTAGTTGACTACTTTCAGGAAGAAATAGAGGATGGGTAATAAATACAGGAATAAAGTATTGAAATAAAGAATAACAGAAGTGTGGCTGTCAAAGGGCTTAAAGTTCCAAAACTGAGTTTCTTTGCCGAGAAATATGGGCATAGTCAAAGGGGCTTGTGAATGCATAATCTTTTTGAATATCTGACAAATGATTCACTTCTCTTATTGCATTATTCCAAACTCAAGCTACAACTGAGGTCACAGTTTTTTGTTGTTGTCCATCTCATCATTACCAAAAGTAATCGTTCCAGGAAACAGAAGTGGGCATAGTAGAACCTCAAGAAATTGCAGTTACTTTGCGTTTCCATTGATGTGCAATACTAACCCATAAGTTATACTTATTATCCAAATTAATGAAGTAACAGTAAAATGGAACGACCAGTTCTGGAGAGAAAAAGGGGGAAAAAGTCAAAACATGTTTCTTTAGTTGGCATGGGCAGGTTCTTGGCTCTGAGACTGGTAAACACCAGAGATAAGATGACTTTTCTGCAGTTTGACTGTTTTACAGCTCCTTTTTTTTATTCACAGGCAGAATGTCACTGCTCTATCAGGGGAATGATCTCAATGACCTATTTTTTTTTTTTAGATTTTGTGCATCATCTACAGTCCCAAATCATACAATGGTCCTTGAAGGGGTGCACACAAACAGCTTCTCATCTGTTCATTTGTACGCGAAACACAACATGTGCATAACTGAAAATCTGTGTGTGCATAGGGTAGGTATGGCAGTAAAATATATGTATAAAGGCATGTATATACGTGTATATGTGTAAATAAACATTTGCTGGGAAAGTTGTGGTCTTGGTATGCTCGAATTAGCCACTGTGAAGACAAAGCCTGTGCAGGTGTGGGTAAACGTTAAAAGAATGAACATTGTTAATGCCTTGATTTTTTTTTTTACCTTCATTATTGGTTGATTTTCAGTACCTATAATTAATGTGCTTGGAGTGGGTGGATCTCTTTACATTTGCCTCTTTCTTTTCACAGCTAAATCAAGGAATGAGAAAAACTTAATTTTAAGATTCTCTGCAAAATGTTTTCCCAGTTTCCCGGTGCCGCTGTGGGCTGGGCAGAGAGAGACAGGGAAATGCACTGATGGAGATAAAAACACGTTTGAAAAAGATCTGCAATCCTTAAACCTCCCAGGTGAAAAGCTGTGTGCATTTTGGACTGGTTTCAGTTCTTAACTTTACAACTCAAAGAAAACTCAGAGTGAGTGATTCCCAAACTGTAGAGCTTGATTCCCAGTAAGGCTGGTACCCCTGAAATTGGATATAACCTTCCAGCTCTATAATGGTTGGGAGAACTTACACTTGACTCAGATGTTGTGTGAACATGGTAGCATTTAACAGTTCAAAGTGTGTCGTGTTTCTGTGTTGACAGTGCTGACATTATTTGCAGGGAATGGGGAGCCAGAGCTCGAGCTGGAATTGTCTGGGTGTGTTTACTTACAGACACGTACTAGGAAAGGCAATCCTAGCTTCAAACACATCTTTCTTAAAAGCTATGTCCATTACTGGGTCTGACAGAATAACTTCCCATCATCCCTCATGCAGAATTAGGAGTATTAACTTTTATAGTAACTGCCTTAAACAGCACTGCACTTTTTAGTAGCCAAAGCTCTAGAAAGTTTCCAAAGCTAAATAGTAGATATCCATGTCCAATGTGTGAATAAATGCATATCCCACTCACCATGAAATTAATCCCATGGCATCCCATTTCTCATGCAGAAAATATTCTCAGTGATTGAAACTGTTGAATTTTGTGGCTGTGCTGAAGTGTTGCTTGTGATGGAGTATGGATGGTTTTGTTTGGTTTTGTCTAGACATCACGGTATCGTTCATTTGAACATCCCAAACCTCCTGCAGCTGGTGACTGTTCTCTGGGGTGGTGGACTTTGGTTCAGGTGCTCACTTATTGCTGTAGTATGTCACTCCTGGGCACAGAATGCATTTGACAGGTGTAAATTCACTCGTTGTCTGACTTTAAGATGCAATCTACATGTGTGAAGTGAAATTTCAATCCGATAAGGAGGGGAAAATTACACTTATGTGTGTGATCTGACATATGAGAGAGGGACTGGAAATTTTCCCCCGTTCTAATGGCTTTCGAGGATCAAGACCTTGCTAAATCAAACACAACATTAGTTTAGAATTTTATGTCTTTGTAGCCTTAGTTTTCCAAAATGTAAACATCACAAAAAAATTCCTTAAATCTAGTGAACAGAAGGGCCAGAGGCTTAAATCAATAGAGAAGAGTCCGGTGCTGGGAACATAAAGCTGCACAGAGGATGGCAGTTGCTGATTAAACAATGTACTGTGGAGTGTGAGCAGGCAGACACGAGGTGAGCATGAGGGCATGGCCCTGTTTGTATTGGGTGATCTGTTGAGTTCTAGAGGAGGGAGATACTGGTGAGATGTAGACTCAGTGCAGAGAGCAGCTGGAGCTGGTCCAGAGAACAGAGGAGTCCTCTGGGTCAGTCGGGGTCTCCTAAAGGAGCACAGCAACTTGGTTACAAAAGAAAAATTAAACACTGTAATTCAGATTTGGGGGATAACCAAGTAAGTGTTGTGTGTTTGTCAGGAGGCAGCATCTGCCTCCTTCAAGGTGAGGTTATGTTTTAAGCCTTTTAAGTTCTCTTCTGGTGGAGTGATGGATGCGCAACTGAAAGCTGAGAGCCAGCTGGTGGCCTACGTGATGCTGGTGGCTGGTTTACTTTAATTCCTAGCTCTTTAAAAGTCTGCCTCTGAAATCACTCAATGTCTTCATCATTTCTCAAGCTAAGTAGCCCAAATCAGATATTTTTCAAAAATACGAACCATAGATGCTCTTTCTATTTTTTTTTTTGAGTAAACACCCTATAAAACATTTATTTTAAATGGAACTGAAATTAAGAACCATTTCTACAATGCTTCTTGACTAGAAATATGGGAGAGGGAGACAAGTGCATGCTCTTAAAAACTATTCCGTCTTATATGCAATTAAAAAAACCCCAAAAAAGCAGTGTTTTTATCTTCTGCAGAACCCTCATAGCACCACATAACAAGGCAATAAGAGAAGATTGCAGCTTATTGTGTTTGGGAGAGAGGAGACATCCCAAATCCTCAAGCAAGATTTTCAGAGGAAGCTATCAATTACTTTTTAAATCAAGAACAAGTTGGTATTTGAAGAAAAAAATATGTAATTGGTGAAAAGTACTGAAGTAGATTAAATACAGACTCAGGAAGAGCAGGGAGAAGAGAAACTGCTACTGGACAGAAGTTCTGAAAAAATGCATTAATTCATTTCTATTAATTCTGAAAGGTTGTTTTTTAAACTCTGAAGAGATATAAAATGTCTTCAATAATGAACCTAGCTGGTGGCCTCATCTGGGGGGATGGCAGGGAAAATAAAACATATATTCAAAGTGATGTGCATAGATTGGATCTTATGCCTGGAGGTTATTATCACATGATAAAGTCATAGGCTGACAGTACAAAACTAAGATCAGAAGCCAAGATTTTAAAATATAAGTATTTCAGGGGTTGACTATATTTTTGATGGGTACTTATGTACACATTTCTGTTTATCCATCTTCTAAGGATCTTGTGCAGTGTGACATTTCATCACAAGTCATTGCAGTCAGTTTTGAAAACCACGAGCACAAATTATATCTAATTTGGTCATATATCATATACATATGACGGGGTGTATTAAAGAGAGTAGTTACTTGTGGAGGATCCCATTTCATTCCTTGTGGATTCTGTTACAGAACAGTCAAGTGTAGACAACATAAAAAAAATGCTGCAATTTTTTTTTTTCTGTAATTACATAAAAAAGGACAGATGAGTGCTTGCTGTTGAGCTGGTCAGATAAGCAAGGAGCTGGCACCGGGGACCTCCTGCCTTCCCCCAAGCCCTTGGTACTGACTTGCTGGGTGTATTTACATGAATCCTTTAATATTGCATGTGCAGTTTGTGCTTATCTCTGCCCCGTGGAGGCATTGTGGAAATACATAGTGCTGCTCTGTGTTGAGAAATATTTATATTATAGTCTGAGCTAAATGCGTGCAGTGAAATCCCAGAATACACAACCTGTAGACACGTTGTGCTCTTGCTGAAAGGTCAGCACTGGGGCAGAGCTGGGCAATACCTTTATCAAGTACTGGTAAAATATTGTAAGCGGCACTGGAGGAGGCACGTACAAGTATTTTCACTTCCAGCTGACCTTTCAAACACATCTGGTATGGCATGGGAAATAAACAGTGCCATTGCCAGGCAATGATGGGCACAGCTCTATCTGTAACGAGGAGGTTCCCAGCAGACCTCAGGAAGGATCAGTTTCAGGATCAGCTCTTGAGTTTGATGAGAGTGTAATCTAAAGTGGAATTTACCTACAGTGCTCTTCAGAAATTTGAAAGTAGCGTTTTAGTTCTGGTTTGAGAGTGAAAAGCTGATCCCTGTGGTTTGTGCGGTTCAGAAACGCAGTGAGGCTCTTTGCTATGCTCAACGGCTTATGGAAAGCTTCTGCAGTGGTTGGGATCACACGTACCTTGGTGCAGGAGTGTGCCCTGGAAAAAAGAACAAGTTCTTGCTTAGTGCTTCTGTTCAGGTCTCAGGAGGCACTTAAGGGAGAAAGGTGAGACCAGTCTGAATCTGGTGAAAAAATGCCCTGGTTGGAGACCTTGTGCTCATGTTTACTGGTGGATATGTCCATGTTTTCAATGGATTGGCTTGGATTACTTGGACCTGCTTCTGAGTAGCTTTAAAGAAGTGAAGACCAGATGTTATTTTATCTAGACAGAGATCTTAAGATTTATTGTAACAGAAGTATCAAAACAATTTTATTGTAGTGCTTTACCTTAAGTGTGGGGGTTTTTTTAGCAATAGCAAGCACTTGAGAGTCCACAATGAACTGGTGAACTCAGGTCCACAGTCCTTGATGGAGTTCCTTATCAGTGTACCTCATTGCCAGTTGTCTCAGCATCCTCAGTATTAACCCACTATTGTGTTTATTACAGCACTACAGATTTCACATTAAATGTTATTTACTGTAACTTTACACATAAATAACCAACAGTGTTATTGGGCATCGTCCTTTGCATGCCTTATGTCAAATACAGATGCAGATCACATTTACAGCTCAAAACACATGCAGTGTAGATTCATAAATTATATAAGAAACAACACAAAGTAATGAGAGACGTCTCATCTTTAGTTGCTCATTTCAGAGGCAGCAGCGTGGCACGGAGGATTTATTCACTGTCCCAGCCACTGATTTGCTTGTAGCCAATAGTTCATCACTGCCTTAAGTCTGAAAGAAGGAAAAGAGTAAGACAGCAGCTTGGTACCTGAAATTTGGAGATCCAGGTCTCGGCTTACACCAGCCACTAGGAAAAAAACTGTAGCTTCTGCATGTTACCCCCTCCTTATCTATTGAACACTGTCAACTCCTTTATTAAAGCACAGATCAGTGTATATAAAGCATAAAAATGGCTGGGAATTGGTCACATGTGCTATGAGGAGGACACATTGGTCCCCAAGAGCCAGACACAGAAATACTGTGAGCCCAGGTACCCCCAAGGAGCAGAGGTACAGAAATGGGGAGGGAGATGATCAAGTGATTGGTGACATCGTGGCCACGGCAGCTCTACAGCAATGCTGGGAAATGCCCACCAAGAAAGGTGATGAGAAAGAGATTGGGGGATTCTGTGCAAAACTATGCTGCTGGGTTGAGTGAGAAGAAATTAAAGAGGGAAGAATGGTTTGGATCTGATAATGACTTAGCCTGTCTGTAGAGCTTTGAAATAATATCTGCATTGGATTCAAGTGCAGTAGTTAGAGATAAAAAATCCCTGCTCTCTGTGCTAAGATTAAATCAAAGTGAAAATTATTTCCTCTTAACTTGGGTGAAATTTGTGTTTGGGCTAATGTTTCTGCATTAGCTTTCCCACCTGAGCTGCATGGTGGGATTACCTCTGAAGCAATAGTGTGTTCTCTAGAGGCTAAGAGAAGGGCTAGGGCTGCACAGCACCTGCAGTGCCAAGGGGTGGTGGAGCAGCAGCACTGCTTGTACAGATCTGCACCATAGCCTGGAGAGGCTGCCACAGATGATCTTCTTTGTTCCAGTGTGGTAGGAAGAGTGGGAGCATCTTGGCCAGACTGAGTGGATCGCGTCCTTCTTAGTCAAGGCAAATCCATGTCTGCAGAGAATACTGACAAAACTGCATGCAACACGCATATTTGGAGCTGAACTTCACCCTCAGTTACTGCCAATGTCAGCTTGCATCATCAGGAAACACCGAATGAAATTAGGCCAGAAGTTACTGTGCATAATTGCGTTTTATTTTAAATATTTTGTATGAGCAAATTTGAACTGAAGATTGCAGAATGGTCAAATAGAGGAAAAAAAGATGTGATGCATTTCCTCTTTTTTGTGTTTATTTGGGAAAGAAGTAACCATTTACCAGCAGAGTTACAGGCAGAAAGACATTCTTCAGATTAGCGCTTTTCTAGACTTGGCTCCTTGCACAATTTTTTGTGGGCACTTCCCTGTGGACGCACAAAGCCCCAGCAAAGTAAGGTCTGATTACTGCACAGCAATTCATAGAAAGAAGAATCCTTTCAATGAAATTAGTTTCTTTACAACCAGTACAGCAGTTTGCAACATCCAGAAAAGTCACTGAAATGATTTCCTGGTGGACTTGCCTTACCATTTTATCACGTTGTGCCAGGCTGTGCATGTGACTGAGGAAAAAGGGAAAATCCACAAATGTTATGTGGGAAAAAAATGCTCAAAATTACCAACTGGCTTTAAAAGCTTGTGATCCTAAAGGTCAGGTTTCAGTTGTTTTTCCCTCTTTTGTAATAGTATTTAGTATTATTCAATAGAATTTCCCATCTGGAGGGTTGGAAAACCTCAGTAGATGATGTGAATTTGTGCATGATCAGAATTTCCGATGAGGGTAGCTGAGCAGTCAGAGTAACTAAAAGACTGATGCTGCATTGATTCTGAAGGTTATATATCAGTGACTAGAATAACGAGTATGCTGTAATGCAAAACGTATTCAACAGAAAAATAGATATATATAAAATAGAGAAATGAAAAAAACCCTTTAATTCATGCAAAGTTTACACATTTGTTAATTTGTTATATGAGTTTATAGTAATAAATTGAGATAACTTGATTGTCTGAAAATCCAAAATAGTAACGCTTTCAAGAAAATATTTATGTAAAGTCTATAGAGAACTTCTGGAGCATTTGGATGTTCTGAGTAACTGTGCGAATTTTTGGATGTCACAATTTCTTGCAGAATTAATACAAGTAGTAGCTTTGCATCGTCCTAGTTCTAATTATTTCTCTAAATATCTCCAGGAAAGAGAGGCATAAAATAGCAAGCTATTAAAAATACTGGGTAAGAATCTTTTGGAGAATATGTCTACAAAATGAGTCATGCTTGTGTTTACAGTTTGGTATTGATTTTCAAATTGTAAAATTAGTACAACATTACAAAATGGCCAAACCAAGGTGAGGTCATGATTATGAGTCAGTGGTGTCAGTAGTGTCTTGCTACATGAGAATCTCCACCAGTGTCAGTGGATAACTCTTGTAACTGTTTATTGATGGACTTATGAAACTAAACTGAAAAAAATACACAATCACGTGACCATTTAAGCAGTACCAAAGCAGTTTTAAATCCCAAAAGTTAGTAACCTCTCAAAATTCACTCATTTTTATATATTAACTACATATAAAAAAACCCCTAACAATTCTATTGATATATACATAAGTATTTATAAAACATAGATATTGCAATAATTCTGCAGGTGTCCTCAGGACCCCAAAACATCTTTGTGTGTTGAAGTCTCATCCAGAAAGATCAAAACCTGTTAAAAATATAATCTGGTTCATAGTAACCACGAGAGCCAAGTTCTGCTCATTGCCTTCTTACAAGATTTGTCACTGTTTTGTGAAGCACCTGATTGGGCTTTTGTCTAAGTAAAGAAAAATCTATAAAGTACTGATGAAGCCCTATACTATAGTCTTCAGGACCACACTGTAAACTTTCTACTTTCCTTAAAGTATATGTGGTAATTTCATTATTTGTTAAATATCATAATAGTAAGTAATCATAATAGACAAATATCTTGTCTTTTTAAGGCAGACTTCTCTTGCATCTCTTTAAACATTTCTCTACATTAGATCACATATTTTAAAATATAATTGTAATATAGTCAATATAAAAATGACAGCAGTTATTCCCTTTTAATTTACAGAGGTGAAACAGATTGTCTTTGCTGAAACACCACCATAACGAGCTAAATTACTTTTATGTTAATTTTCAGAAGATGTGACTTTGATGCAAAGCACTGAACTGTCAGGAGAAAATTCCCAGCATAGTCTTGGTTTATAGACAGGCATTTGTTACATTGATTGCTCACGTCATTTACACCCTTGTATTCTTGTTTAACATTTTTCCTTGGAAATAAACGTGTTCAAATGTGTTTATGAAGAGATATGAATTAGAAGGAAACCTAATTCACCCCTTGAAAATTTTACTGAGGAAACTGTATGCTTAATCTTTGCAGGTGATGTCACCCTTAAGATGGCCTTAGAATACAGAATAACCTGAGCCTTTTCTCCACGGCGTTTTACCTCTTTTATCACTGGTGGGACTAATTGCACATGTTAGGTTTTCAGTGAGGTTCACCTTCATGTCTCCTGATGATCCCTTTTTTTTTTTGTTTCAATGAAGATTTCATATATTTTCCAGAGTACGTGAGGGAGAGACTTATTTTGTTATGAACCAAAGGTCAGGAATATGTGAATTTTTTCCAACTACATGTTTCCCAAAGGGCATGAATGAATAGTTCGTTGTAGCTGGTGAATCGAAGTGCACAGCAGTTACAAAGCCATAGGCCCTTGTTCTTCAGATTGGAATGATCTGGATATTATTTATACTCAATTTTTTTTTTTTCCTTTTCTAGTCTTAAACAAATGGCACTCCAAAAGCTCGAGTATTCACGTGGGAGAAACATTCATAGAACATAACAGAAAACAGCTTATTAATTTATATGTGGTTTTAACACAAACTTGAAATGAGATGGGGGTCTAGCCTTAAGTTTGGGCATGTGGATTTCCATGCACACGTAGGAAATACCTTGGTTTGAATTATGTATTTAGAAAAGCATATTCTCTGTTAAAGTACAGTTGTTCTTTGAAGAACTTTCTGAATTTTCTCTAAGTACCACGCAAACACAAAACTCAGGCAAATATTTCACTCAGTTAAACACTCCAGGGGTGGAGAACTTGTGCCAGTGCAGATGGATTGTGACTGGGGTCCATATGGGGCTTTTTCAGTGGCAGTGATAACTTTCTGAGTACCCCAAAAAAAGCAAAAAGAAACACTGAGCCTGAAAGATTTTTGTAGTTTCCAGGCCACAACTTCAAAGTGAAGATCTGAATCTGGACAGGGAGCTGTAAAACATCGAGACAGGCAGTGAAATTCTCCAAAAATTGACTCTCCAGTGTCTCAGTCAGGGTTGGTGTCATCTGAAGGCCTTCCTAAGTTTATACAGCTTCTGTTGAAAATGGGCCTGCGGGGTAGAAAGGTCCTGCTGACTTTGCATAACAGCCACTGATCCTGTAACTCATGTTACAAACCTTTCAGTACCTTCCTTCTTTTTGCTCTTTCATCAGAAGATGCAATACATGTTTGTTTCCCCAAACCACAAGGTTGTGTTGATAGCTACTAAAGCTACTTTTTTCTGGTCTGTAGAAGCTGCAGGTGATGAGCAAATTGAGACACACCTGGTTACTGACCAATCGGTGTTCCTGGCAGCCAATCAGCATGCACATAAATACCCACCAACAGGTGAATGGGTGGGAGGTTCTTGTGTTCCAGGCTTCTGCTGCAATAAGGAGGTACTGAAGGGGATGGCACTCAGGTGCTCAGCAGGTTCACAGAGGCTGTTCAGTCTAAAGTGTTCCTTGCTGCTATGGGACTTGGGTGTTGATTTGCAGCCTCGAGTTCCCTACCTGTGGCCCACCAGCATTTTCAGGGCCTTGTGTCAGAGGAGTTTTGTGGTGTTTAGGTTGCGGCTGCAGGAATGCTTTTGAATTATTACTCACGTGCTGCAGCGTTGGGGAGCAGCGTTCAGGGGGCTGCGTTGTTCCTTCCATTGATCCATTCCCACTACTGGGTGACAGAAATGCATGACTGGGTCGCCCCATGGGTGCCCTTGCTGAGCCAGCTGGCAGTGCCCACCCTGCTGCGTGCAGGCAGCTGGAGGTGGTGGTGACAGCTGTGGAGTTACGAGCTGTTCCAGCATGACCTTGGCTGTGTTCGAAGGGTGCCAGTAGTGCTTGTGGTTTCAGTGCTGTCCCCTGGTAACGCTTGGAGATCCCTGTTGTGTGGGAAAGAATTCTGGCATTCTAGGAACTTATTTAAAAAAAAAAACACCCCACCAAACCCAGATGTGTTCACTCCCAAGTGATCGCCAGGAAAGTACAGAGATGGGGCTGGTTTGATATAATTGATGAAACTGTCTTCAGACTCTTTTAAAGTCACAGTCCACACCTGTGAAAACACTTCTGGTTGAGTAATTCCCTCTGAGTCTTTGCTATCAATGAAAATATTCTCCTGCTCCAGTATTTTAATTATTTGAAAGGTTAAGAGAGATGTGGGTTAACTTAATAACCTTCTTTTTGTATATTTGTGATCTAAATCAGAATTTGAATTCTCATTAGGAAATACAAAGGCTGTGTAGTAAATCATTCCTATTTGGCGATGTTGTGGATTTTTCTCATTTAAAGCTATCCTGTATTTGTAGTAGGGGTACCAAAACTCTACTGTATCTAGCAAGCCTCTGTAAAATGATGGTATACTTTGTCCTCTGTTTTTCTCCATATAATTAGGATTTCCTTTCAGTCCTATTTGTTTCACTGTAACACCTCTCCTTGTATTTTCTTCATGCAATCTGCCTTTCGTATGTACATGAATTTGACAGTGTGGATCTGGGCATTTTAAATTTACAGCATAGGAATTAAGAGATTGCAATCTTATCTGACCCACACTAATCACCAGTTATGTTTTCCTCAAGATACTGCCTGCAGGGCAGCGAGCTTTGAAGGCTTTTGCATTTAGCCTCCTGCAGCACTGCTAACAGGCAAAAACATAGCATCGTTGACACATTTCTGTGTTACTAACGTGTAGGCAGAACCAGTGGTTGCAGTTCTTATACCAAGTGGTATCTTAAAAATACAAGCAGTGAATAAAACAGCCTATGGCTTGCTGTCACACAAGTTTTATTTTAAAATAATGCAACTTTGTTCTTCCATCTATCCATAGACTTGGAAGTGTGACTTGAAGAGGAGAATGTGCTGTGTTTGACTTTTCTTTTTCATGCAAAAAGAGTGTGATTGCTATTTTATTCTGATTAACACATTAAACCCAATAAAATAATATATTTTTAAAGCAAGAACTAGAGCATATTTGTACTGAACCAAGGATCTTGGGGTTTTTTGTGCCTGTTTCCACTGAGGCCCAAAGCAGAACAGGGCTCCCAGAGAAAACATCACGTGGGTAAGAGGGGTCAGCACGTCCTTCGTCCTCCTTTTAGTAGTGAGGAAAAGACAAAGCAACTGATGTTATGGGTACAGTCCATGAAAATCAAAGGAGCTGATCAGAAAGTGCAGAAATAGCAGTCACACAAAATGTGCAGAGCAGCAGATTTGCAATGACCAGTGCCATTGGGCAAATACACTGGTGGTACCTTTTCTTTCAGAAGTCAGTTGATTTCACACTGCTTGTGCAAAACCTGCAGTGTAATCGAAGGTTTAACAATATAGAGGAAGTATTTGTTGCAGGGTTTTTTTCCCCCCAGCTAGCATCCCTTTGGAGCAAGCACAGTGCTGCTGCTGTGTAAGAGTTTTCACTTCCATAAATGCATGCTTTAAATCTCCTTTATGTTTTTCGCATTGAGAATTTCTGTTCAAGCCTTGGTTCGAAGGTTAGGTCTCACTGGCTTACTATCAGTTTCAATGTGAATTGAATGAATGAAAATTCAGTCAATGTTTGTTTTTGATAGAGCTTTAACTAGGTTAATTTAAATGGTGATTTACTGATTTTTAATTATTATGATTTTTTTTTAAATCATTGTAACCTGAAGGCCTTCTAGGATAGTTTGGAAGTTCTGCTGAAAACAGACAGCAGTTCAAAGGGAAAAAATGAATATATAGTCACACATTTCCTGAAATAGAACCCTTAAGGAATTTAGGCAACATTTTAGGACCATTTTACAGAAATGTCATGAATGTGCATTAAAGAAAAGATTGGAAGTAGTCAGAATTAAAATGTACTTTAAAAGTGATGTTTTTATATTTTATTGAAGATGTTCTTGATAGGCTCATGTTTTACATGTCACTTTGTATGGATGCAGTGTAGAAGTGGGGGGAACTTTATGATGCCCACAGTCTCTATGGATATTCCATGGCCATATCGCCACAGAAGTAAGGAATGTGTGTTAAAATCTTTACAAAACAGTTCCAGACCAGCACATGGCTTGCATTTTCCAAAACTGCAAGAGTTTTCACTTATAAATTAATCTTCTTTAGGAAAACACTTTTTTTCCCTAGTTATTGATTTTTGGTTTATGCCACTTGTTTTAATTACTGTGTCTGTGTGTGTGTGGTGAGATAAAGGTGGGTAACAAACATCACGTAGATACCAAGCTCCCTGTTACTTCTAGTAATTTTTAAACTCTAGTGATTGACATGAAACACTTTCCTGTTTTTGTTATTTCAGATTAAACAGATATCCACTTTTAAGGGAAATTCCTTCCCATCACTTAAATTTGTACAACTTTTTGGCCTTTTTCCTAATGTGTGCATATTGACAGTAAAATGGAAGGTAAAGGTCTGGAAGAAAGAGTAATAGGCAGTGTTAACTAACAGTCAAACACGTGGTTGTACTTCAAAGAAGAAAGGTATAAACGTGTTGGAAGGTTTGGTTGTTGAAGGTGGGCAAAGAGGAACGTGCAAAGTAAAACATGGGGAGCCAAGAGGAGCAGGACCTCAGGTCACCCCGCTCATGTGCGCCTTTCAATTTCAGCCTCTCTGAAACAGCAGCCACTTTGCACGTTTCCCAGTCTTTTCTGCATGATTAAGATAATAATATTCTGTTATTTGTTTTCAGCCTCAGGATCCAGCCGCGTTTGGACCTGATTCAGTCTTGGTGAAAACCTCCAAGTATTACCTGAACGTTCGCTACACTTTGCTGCCCTACCTGTACACTCTTTTTTATAAAGCTCACACGCGGGGGGACACAGTCGTGCGGCCAGTTTTGCACGAGTAAGTTTACTCATCAGCCTTTGTGGGAGTTTTATGAGGAATAAAGAAAGTTAGGCACATTAAATATTTGGGACTTCCTGAGCACTCACGTAGTCTGTGAAAATGCACCTTGGAATATATATAGACCAGTTCTCAATTCATGAAATGCCGTTTTGGAGTAATCAGAAGCCATCTGTAATTCCTGCAACTATGCAGGTATTATTGTCAGTCACTCTTATCAGGTGCTATGAGTTGTCATCATCAGCTAATCAAATTATTCCTCACCATCATATGTATAGATCAGAATATGTGTTTCCTTGCCTGGACACTCTTGAATAAGCTGTGTCAAGAACAAACACACACCTACACTTGGACACCTATGTAGGGAATGCAAACTGAACTGGTGAGACCTGACCTCATCTTCAGAGGGCGTCAGGTTGCCAAGAGAAAGGGCAGTGTTGTTAATGCCCTCTTTAGTCCCAATTCTCTACAATCAGTACCTGGAGATATTGGGATTGCTGATGGTTGATAAAGCCCCAGTTACTGCTATATCCTTCCTTCTTGCCCAGGTTCTACTCTGATGCAGAGACGTGGAGTGTCGATCGGCAGTTCCTGTGGGGCCCTGGGCTCCTTATTTCCCCTGTACTGGACCCGGTAGGTTGGGCTGGCTTGGAATCCATCTCATAACTTCTTTGTGGGGCACAGGGACGCATTGAGTAACCAGTTCCAGCTCTTTCCTCTGGCAGGGAACTGCAGCATAAATTCCCCAAGTTCCACCGTTTCTGTCATTCCTTTATTGCTCTGATTAAGAACCCCCGTCCAGTTCTGAGCCTTTGTTGTTCATTCTTGTGACAGTTCTGTTACTCCAAAGGTTGCAGCTCCTCTACCACAGGTGTATTTCCAGCTGAAAGCCCCCTCCCCTCCCTTTTAATGCTGAACAATCTGAACAGCAAAAGTGGGCTCTGCCGGCTCCCCGAGGACCCCAGGAGATTTTTTTCTGGGTCTGTTCTGGTCTGAGCTCTGTCTCGGCCAGACCTGTAAACTCTACTGGAACAGCAACTGCATGGGCCTTGTTTATTACATTAACACTGTTCTGTTTCCAGTGCAAACTTGTGGTTTTGCCAGATCCTTAGGTTATATTTCTTTTTTCCTGAGTACATCACCTTACTGACTTCTGGCTGTTGATGGATTCTTAGCAAACCTAGTTTTTTCTTGTTTTTTTTCATTTCCTCTCTTCCTCCTTCATTTATTGCTTCCAGAAAGGGAGCCCACAGCATGTTTATATTACTGGCAAAGTAGAAAATGCAAAATATTGCACTCTGTGCTATTAAATGCCACTGCTGCTTTCCAGTCCTCTGGGGTGTCAGTGTCATTTTGTCTGATATTCTGTCTCTCCTCGACTTTGTATCCTCTCTGAATTTGCTCCAGAATTGGCTTCTCTTGCTGCATTTCAGCTTGTCTGTGGTGCAACAAGAAAACAAATAGATTGTGGCTCACGCTCTGGCAGAGTCTTGCAAATAATGATTGTTAATGCCAGTAACACACATGCCATGGAGAAACACAAGCCGTTTGTTAAATACATAAAACAAAAGCAAGAATCTGAAAGGTGCCAGCCTGGAAAAATGGGAAAATAAAGAATATCTAGAGATACTTGTTGGTATGATCAGAGACACTGGATTTGGGGTTGCAGCCTGTGAGCTGCCTCCTTGTAGAGAGGTGGCTCAGTTGTCTCGCAGTAGCTTTGCAGAAATTGTGCTTGTGTTGCTCTCTTTCTTTCTGGACACTTTCATAAAAACCATCAAAGAAAAGAGCAAAGAGAAGACTTATCAATGATTTTCTCAATGTGAACTTGAGTTTTATTGGAAAATTAGTGCCTTTGATTAAGTTGCCATCAGATATGAAGGTTGTTTCTCTGTTCCCCTTTCAGGGTGTGGATGCAATTCCAGTGTATATTCCTGATGCAGTGTGGTACGAGTACGATATCCTAAGAAGAGGCAGAGGTTTCCACTGATGCTTAAACGCATGAGGAAGGGTGTACAGGCTGTGTTTGTCATGTTGCCAACCTCGCCTTTAGTAAAGCTGCCAGAGAAATTGTTTCCCTTGGGAGAGTCTCTACGATTGTACCAACACCAATCAGCCAGGTCGCTTGTGATGCACTGCCATTGGTGTTCCTGGCCTCACCAGTTTTAGTCTGTCAGACAAGGTACACGCCTATTTTTTTTTACTGATGGCAAGATAGAGGCTGTAACTTAATTCAACTGAAGTTAAACTTTACAGACCCCCCCCAACAAGCAAACAACGATGGAATCCTGTAACATATGGTTAATTTATTTTGGCTTTTGCTTAAGTTAATGCTTTTGGAATGTATGCATGTCTAAGGAAAGGGGAGTTCACACTAGAAACATAGAAAGAACTTTTGCATTATATATCCATACATATATTCCTAATTTCAGTTTTGAGATGAAGGAAATATTGAAAAATGAAGTACGGTGGGATTTTCTGTGGGTTTTCTGAGGATTTAGTCAGGCATCCTCTTTCCATTAAACTGCAAGGTTTTGGGGTACTTAAATACTTTAGGCTGCTTTCACAACCTTTGTCCTTTATTGACAAGTAGTTCAAAGGATTATTTTGAAATGATTTTTTTGAAGAAATTTTATAAAATACTCAAGCTTGTATTAAAAGGATTTAAGGACTTTTATTTCACTGATTTTATTGTTTTATTTGCAACGAACCATAACATTCAGAGGTAAGGAGTTTGGTTCGTGGCATGTGCCAGTTAATACTGCTGCATTTCAAGTAGACCTGATCTCTTCATATCCTTCTCATTCAGTGTGTGTTTAATTTATAATACTGAAAATTATGTTCACATCCTGCAGCCAGTTTTTTATGGAGGTGTTTTGTCTAACCACACAAACCCACAAGTTGTGCCCGAAGTGGCGCATCCTTACCTCTGTTTTCTGATACAACTAAGCATCTTCTAGATATTTAAGCAAATCGGTTTCTATGGTTTATCTTCCAGTTGCTGAAAGCTACCTTTATCCTTAGTCACAATCCTTTTGTTTCGTCTGTGCAGGGCACAGGACTCTGACTGAAGTACTGTTAAAGTGAACAACTCTTGAGATTCAAAACTTCCTCCTCCCTTTCCTAATTGCAAAGCCACCTCATCCTCTGCTGGAGGTCCCTGTCCTTCTAATGAAAGCAGCAGAAGGGAAAATGTGGTTATGTTTCACTTCCCACCACTCAGCTGATATTGTGAGGTTTCACTGAGGAGAAGGTTAGGGAAGGCACTCCTTTGCCTGGAGCACCTCAGTCAAAGCCCTTGGCTTCTCTCGCCGATCTCCTTGAAATTCCAAACTCTGCATCAGGTATTTCCTAGCAGGACGTGTACATCAGAAATCCCAGCTCAGCAGTCTGTTGTCTGAAAGGATTTCTGCACCCTGCAGGAGATGATGGGGGTTATTGTGCAGTCTGCAAGTGGGATAAATACATAAAATGCCAAAGAGTAAAATACTTATTCTCCAAAGGCGAAATGGTGGCAATATTAACTTAATTCCAATTATTAATTTAATTGGAAAAAGAAATAAAGCAACTTAAAAGCTTTAAGCATTTGACCTGTGCAACTTTTTTGTTGTTTTAAATATACCAAACATATATCTCTGAAAAACTTTGAAGCCTCCACTTTTTAAAGTTTACTGGAAGTTTACAGTGTTTTTAAGAAATAGAGCTGTGATTTGGCTGATCATTGCTGCCATAAATATTGAAGGCCTTGAGTGACTGCTATATGTGTGTGTGACAGCTCTATGTACTCCTCTGTCAAGGCCTGAAATAACGAAGCTATTATTGTACTCACTTCTGTTGAGAAACAAAACAATAAAACATGTTGTAATTTTATTTCCTGCCCAAAACTTACAGGCTGCAGTCTTTCAGGGAAACTGTTTACAATTTGCTTATGATGACAGTATTTTTCTTTTTGTATATGGGAAAAAATGTCAGATTGTTTGACTCAGCTTTTGTATTTCTTTTCCCTCTCTTACAGTTCCATGGCATAGATTATTGATATTATTGTCATTTTTACATAAATCCCCCAATTATTTAGAGTACTTTAAAGGATTAACTTTGAGCCATACATCTACGTTTAAAAGAAGCTAGGAAAGATTAACAGTGAAACAAAAAGTTAATATATTTTAGAAAATATTATATCAATAAATTTTTGGAAAACTTTGGAAAATTTTGATCCCCTGAAAGACCACCCTAAGGAAAAAAGTGCAAGAGATATATCAGTTCCTCAAAGAGACAGTGTTCATAGCAAAACTGAAAACTTTCAGGTGGAAATTGTGCTGAATGCTTTATGTGGCTGAATCAAGAGTTTCTCTTTGGCCTGGAGAAGTACTTGTACAGAGAGACTAAACCAAGTGAAGTTACTATGATATATGCTTAGTCTTAATATGCATAAATTTAGGTGTAATTTGTATTCCTGCATTCCTATGGAAAGCAGTTTTATGGCCAGAAAATCTGTTTTTATAGTTACAGCAGAAAAGGAATGAGTAATTGCCCCTCTTAATTTCAGTAGGCTTTAGCTTAAGCGACAAATCTGCCTACAAATTTCACCCTCCAAATAAATTCCTCTGTGCTCCTCTAAATCTAAATTTTACATTTTGGACATGAAGATCAACATCCTCTGGTAGCTGCTCTTGAACCAGCAACAGCTGCAGAGGCTGATGGGTTGTCCTGATTTTGAGGCACTGCTAGGAATATTGTTTGTAATTTGACTTTTCCTGTGAAATCAAGCTCTAGTCCTGTTCTGGGCTGGGTGTGTTTTGCACACTTGCTCAAACTGAAAGGTGTTTTGAATCTGGTGATGACAGATGAATAAATATTCAATAGCAATTAAGCTGAGCAGAGCAGGCACAGTTTCACTTGAACTGCTGGGAGGATGGATGCAAAGTGCCTGGAGGTGGAAGGGTGATGCTGTAACCTACCCCCAGTCCATCTGAGCTTGCAGTACCTGGTTTGGGTGTTTGTGCTCAGCTGTAGCAGGAAACTGAGAGTAATTTTGATCTTGCTGTCAGGAGATCTTCGATAAATAGGATGTAAATCTCAGTGGGAATTTTAAAGGTAATTTGTGTGAATAAAGCTAATGGAAAGGTCTCATCTGATGTTCCCTGAATATCTAATGAGTTTGGGGTACATCCCTTTATTATCCTCTTACTAGCATCTATTTACAGAGCAAAATACTTGAAATACTTAGTTTTCTTATCTTGCCTTTATTTAAATACTGGTGCAAAGCAGTACTAATTAGTAATTATTTATTGATGGTTTATTCAACTACTCCTGCTGTTAATTGTTTTATACAGCTATGATGGATTTGTCAGGGAGTTTGTATTCAGACAGTATTCTTCCCCCTGCCCAACCCATTTACAAACTTTTTCAAAATCTTCTAAATTAACATTTATTGTCCTTATATAGTCTTGATATTTATAAAATATGTTCCAAAAGAATATTCTGGATCTATTTTCTTATGGCCGAAACTATTATCTCTTAATTTAACATTTCTGAGAAATCTCATTTGATTCTAATATCGTTGATTTTTCAGTTTGATGTTGAGAAGTTTGGGCAGCAGCACTGTAGCTCTGGCAGGTGGTGTTATCTCAGTCACGTTACTGCTCAGAGCAGTGACCTCGCCCATGGTGCAAACAGGATGAGATGAATCTGAGCTGCTGGAAAAGATGTGCAGAGAAGGTGTGCTGGGTCTGTGCAGATCTGAGCTGAACCTGTGTTTCCACAGATTCACTGCAATAAACCTTCTGCAATTTGAGCTGGTTAGGAGGGAAACAGCAGCCCACTCGAGCATAGTGACACCTGCAGCTGCATCACTGTCTGTCTCAGGGCAAGCAGACAAAGTCTTTATTTTGAGTTTAGCAGCTGTAAAATCACTGACCCTGGCCAGACACAATTCTTAAGCTATGTTTTAAGAAAGATGACCTAAGTCTGACACTAAAGCTTGTTGCTTACCCAGCTGGGGAGCAGTTCTTGGTGTACCAATTCTGAGAACTTCATCCGTACAGATATTGAGTTGTATAGGTTTAATTGTTGACCTGGATGATGAAATAAGATGTCTACAGTGCCATTTCTCATATAGTTTAATTTGGATGTAATTACTCACCGGTCAGTGTTTCTTTGTCCCAATACATTCAGACAGAACACGTGGCCTTTCAGCAGAGGTTTCTGTTATGGGAAGGCCACCAAGGGCACCCCGGGGCTATGTTCTGCATTGTACCAAGAGCAGTCAATCCTGACACCACCTGGGTGTTCATTCACAAGGAGAATGGAGAACAGGTCTGAACATTCTGATCAGCTGTTGGGAACAGTAATTACTCAATGATAGTCTCACATAATTACAGTAATTAAAATATGAAACACTTTCTGCTTTTAGGTTTTGCTGGGATAGCCTGGGTCATTGCTAGGGTTGATATTGTTTTCACCTTATTCTCTATATCTATGGGGAGAAAAGAATATAGATTTTAACAATGTTAATTAAAGAAGGGCTTGATAATATCCTCCTCTATTTAAAAGAAAAGTAGTGTAGTGAAAAGGAAACAATGACTTTGACAATGCAAACTGTGCACATAAGTCTTTACTTTTAGGAACATATTTGCTCAGTCTCAAGGCAAACGTTGTTATCTTCTCCTTTCTGAAGAGCAGCCCAGCCTGCTTTAGATAACATCTGATCTAATGATAATATAGCTGTGCTCTTTCATTTCCAATTCAATGAGGAGGCAAGGAACAGTTTCTTTATGGGTATAAAGAACTTTGAAGTCCTTGGTAACTTTGCTCTTATCATGAAGAAAGACAATATCAAGGCTGCTTGAAATGTGGACCAAATGGATGTTTTACTTGACCACTGCCAGTCAGGGCAGGAGCAACACCACTGACAGGACAGGAGGGGCCGTCTGATGCCTGTGCTGGCAGCAAATTATGTGTGGGCTGGGCTGGGCACTGGTTGAACAGCAAGAGGAATATTACCATCCTTTCTGTGTGTTAATTGTGAACTGAATTGTAGTGAACCCAGCTTTCTCACTGGTGCTGGGTTTGCTGTTTGGCTGCAGTGACTCTCAGTGCCTGTGCACAGCTGCCCAGGGGTTGTTCTGAGAAAGCTGAGCAGCAGCACGCCCGTGGCAGTCACCCGGCGTGGGGCGAGGGCGTGTGCTGCAGGGAGAGGTGCTCGGGTCCTCGGTGGAGTTACTGCGAAGCATAAATTCCCCTCATATTGACATTTTCTTTTTTTTTTCCTCTAAATCTTACTTGGCTTCCTTTTCAAGTTCTTTGTAGCAATGGCCAATGTTTTCTTTAAGAAAATTGTTATTTTTTTTTAAGACTTTGAGGAATGGGGTAACTGCTTGAGTTTGTGTCAGGAGTTCAGTCTCTTTGGAATAACTTATGTAAGCTGATGATTTATTACCATACATTTAATTATCTTGATGCTGTACTAGTTTTTATAGAATCCCAATTGAATCACTTTAAACCTTCAGACAGGAGCCGATATCTGTGGCTTCTTCAAAGACTCTGAGTATGAGCTGTGTCTTCGCTGGACGCAGCTGGGTGCCTTTTACCCATATTCAAGGAATCACAACCAGAAAGGAACAAGGGTAAGTGGCAGTTTTTTAGTAGTTGTTAACATCTGGGCCTTTGAAACTCACGAGTGGAGACCGGCCAGAGCATGGCACAGGCTGGACTGGCTTGGAAAAGGTGCATTCCAAGCAAAATGGACAAGAAAAGAACACGTTTGGCTCTTTATCAAATAAATAATTGTCTTTATCTTTAAGCAGGCCCTGCTGTAATCCTGCCCCTCACCTGGGAGCTTTTATGCCCTCGGTGGGACTGCTCTGGTACCTGGACCACTTGAAGGAAGCCTGTTCTGAGTCTGCTTTGACTGAATCAAACTCCTTCGCTTTTTCCCCGAGTGCCATTTTTATTTAAAGGCACTGCACTGGCAAGACTAAAATAGAGCACTTTTATGGGAAACGCACTTGAAGGAACAGAACTGACCTTGGTGCTCTCAGCCCTAATTGCCCATGATTATCCAACAAATGAGAAAATGGAGCAGTGTAATAAGATTCTGGAGTCAAACTCGGCAATTTCTGTACTTTGCACATTTGCCACCATCAGATATTGTATTTCTTTTAAGAGTAAAGGAAAATAATTGCCTAAATGTAGGTCTGTGCTGTCTAAGGACTGTGTTGTAGAAAGCTGTACAACAAGATAACTGGGAAAATAATAATAATAAAAAAGCACGGGAGCAGCACTTCTCTTGCAGTTAAAGCTTCAGGTCCAGCAGAGCAGAGCTATTTGTATGGCACATATCTAATGGATTAAAGTCTCCTTTTCAAAACCTGGGTGCTTTATCTTGCAGCGGCACGCTTTCGATAGGACTTTTAAAGCCTTTAAAAATGCAGATTCAGGGTTATCATGTTGCTTCCAGTCTTACCCAATTTGCCAAGGTATTGTTCAATATGTTTAATAAAGACTGGGAGTGGTCCCTGACATCAGTCCTTGGTGCTTTGGTCCCTTCTTGCCAGTGCCGCGAGCTGCCCTGCAGGAAAGAGGGACAATAAGTTATAAATGATGTGCACTGGGATGTGTCACAGCTTTGAGACCACCTGTATTAAACAGTTCTTATACTACACCCCCTGGGTTTTTCTCACCTTCCCTCTTTCTAGTTCCTGTTTTGGGGCTGACAGCAAAACCTCCTGTTTTCAGTGCCACGTACTCCTTAATCAAAGAATAAATAAATGATGGTGCTGTGACTGGGTGGAGGAATATCCTCTGCTTTGTCTTGTTATGTTGATTTTAATGCACATTTGGTAATTCCTAATAGGAATGGGTTGTGTGAAGTCTGAAGAGAAGCATAAAATGACAGAAAAGAGATGTTAACTGTGAAGTCTCTTGTGAACAACAGCAAATTATGTTTTGGCTTTTTACTGTTTAGGTTTTCTGAAGAAAGCAACCTGGATTGACTGGCAATGGTCTCCTCTTTCAGAGGCAAGATCCTGTTTCCTGGAATTCAACATTTGTGGAGGTTTCCAGGAATGTGCTGAATATAAGATACACCCTGCTACCCCACCTCTACACGCTGATGTTTGATGCCCACGCCCACGGCAGCACCGTGATCCGCCCCGTGCTCCACGAGTGAGTGTGACTCCTTCGCTCTCCTCAGCAGGAATTCCCATAACCACAGAAAAACTTGAAACCGTTACAGTCGGGATCTTTAAGGATTTACAAGGCATCTGTGTAAACCAGAAGTATCTAATGGGATTATTTAACATTTCAGAGTTTTCAACATTCACCATAGCAATGTGAATGTTGCCTCTAAGTGCAAGGCTATGCTTTAGCAGTCGCTCTGGAGGAAATTACTTGGAAGGGCCTTTGCTAACAGAGATCAAGTGCCTTTGAACTTTGAGGTTTCCCACATCTTGGATGTTGTAAGAAAGAGCTGATCCATACAGCCTGCACAAGCCCTCCTGTCACTCCCACCCACCAGCCTGCCAGCTGAGTGGTTCCTAAACTGCCATATAGTAAAAGAGATGTAATAAAATTAGATTCTTGGCACTGACATTATGCACATTTTTCATTTATTATTACAAATATCTAAATAGTAAATATTCACCCCTTTTTTAAAAAAATCTCCCATGCCTTATATCCTTTTTTTCTTACAATGAACATTTATTATTTTTATCGGAAAAAAACAAAGCTGAATAATACACTAATAACACGTCTAAATAAGTAAACGCTGGCAAGGAATCAATGTGTATAATAATGGTGGCTTTGCTTTGTTTCCTGCTCAGTAGCAGCAAGAAGCTCAGGCACTGGCTGGAGGACCATCTGCAGCAAGGACATGGAAAGTCGTAGGAACAGTCAGCACTCGAGCTTGGACAAAAATGCAAAGGGTCAAAACTGTGATTTCATTAAGCAGCCTCTTTCACTTCAGAATTACCTTTTCCTCACTGTAAAAGCTAGGAGACAATCTGTCATTTCAGCTTTTGTTCAGTAATGATCTGAAAATAATGCAATAGCTTAGTAATTGCAGATAATGAAATCAGTGCTTATTAAGGTGTGTTTTGAGTATTATTAACTGGAGTTTTTTATTGCTTTTAAGTTAATGTCAGTATTGCAGGGCCATAATTTCACCTTAAAATACTTGGCATTTTGTTAGTTTTTCTAATGAAGTGGAGATATTGACCTTCACTTAAAAATAATAACTAATTTTTCTGGCCTTCCTGATTGAAAAAAAAAAAGAGTAAAAAAATGTACCTATGCAACCCCACAGATCAAGAAAGTTAGAGAGACACCCAGTTTTGGTTTTGTTCGGTTTCTTTTTTACTAGCATTAGAAAATGCATCAATTGCTGGTTTGGATCTGCCTGATGTATGAGTTAAGAATCCTTGGGGCTGGCAGACTCTTGGGCTTCCTGGTGGTCTGTGCATATGTGTCTTCAAACTGGCACAAATAGGTAGTCACACAAGTATTTATTTTTTGTTAATGTGCATTTTGACAGCCTAAATACAGACTGTGGTGGTTTGGGCTCTTAAATCCCAGACTGTTTTGCTTGTGGATGAATTATTAAACTGCATGTGCTTTGGTTAAGCACATGTGTATATTTGTCAGTTTCTAGAAAGCAAGAAATTAATTGCATACCTTGGAAGGTTTAAGAGACATTTTTCGCTCTTTTGTAAGGACTAGAAATGGGGAGTGAACTTTCTTTTTAAAGAGATTTAATACCTGGTACATGCATTTTTGTTTCCTGAAAACAGTTCTTCAATTTTTCACCTGTTAGGTTTCATATGAAGCAATACATTTTTTTTTTTTACTCAAATCAACAAAATGTGAGTTTAATGATAACCATGACGTGACCACATTCAGAAGATGTCTCTGGTGTCTCTATATCTGCCAGCAGAAGTGACAATTCCTTTCTGCGGGTATGGTTGGTCTCGATGATCTCAAACAGATGATTCTATGGCTTCAGATAGGAATGGACAACAGAAAAAAAAAAGTCACATCAGGTGGAAGAACTTGAGAGAATGAAGGCTTGTGGGTAAAACCAAACAGCTTTTCCCAGCAAGAGGACTCAAAAATGGGATTAGTCTGTCTGCTTACGACATGCTTTGTGAACAACTCAGGTTTAACACCTTGCCAAGTCGCTCTTCAATGATGCTTTCATTGTCAGAAAAGTCGTCATTTCTTGAAAAAGCACCTGAGCTCCATTAAGGTAATTTTGCCTGCTCTCTCAAGCTCTGAATTCAGATATTGGAGGAGGAATAAGTAGTACTGAATTAAACTTCTCTCAGTTTGTGTGGGGTTTCCTTCAGCTTTGCCATGATGGGTGTTTTCATCAAGCTGCAAACCAAAGCTGCCTTTCCATGCTCTGCACGTTGCCTAAAGCAGAGCAGGAGACTGAAGGTTGCTGCTCAAGAGACTGCCTGGCTCTTACGAAGGTCAAGGTGAAGGAGGGGGACAAGGAGTTTTCCTTTCTCCCCTTTCTCGATCGGCAGCAAAGTCAAACCTAAAGTTAGCAGTCAGCTACAAATGCCATGTTCAAATCTCTTACTTCTAGGACACTTTGTATTTGGTAATATCCCTAATGCTATCTCATTACAGCTTAAAAAATAAAGAAGCAACAAATAGATTCTGATCAAGAAATGCTGTTACACCAAACACATTTCGGTATTTCCACATTTTGAAGCATGAATGGCCAAAAAGAAAATACACTTTTTCCAAACAATCTCATAATTCTGTTTTCAGGTGAAAGGATGGGTAACAAATAGTGGCAATACATAAGATTTGCCTCTACCAAGACTGACCATTTGCTATCTTTGAAAACAGCAGTTATTAATTTGCAGACATAATCAAGTGATTTATATTCATGATGATGGTTCAAACCATCATGACACTTGTCCCTTCTGCACCAGACTCCTCCTCAGTTCCTGCTTTGTGGTCACTAGCTATAAAAAAAAGAATGAGAGATTTGGGGATTTTTTTAGAAGCTTTGTTATAACATTTTTTTCTCTGATGTCAAGTCTTAACTGAACCATCACAAGCGCCTGAGAAACATGTGCTGCACCAACTACAGTAAGACTTTCAGCAATAATTACTGTACTTCAGAGATTCACAAGTAATTTTCTTATTTGCGCTGTGTGCTGCAAAATTTCTGTATGTTCAGTTGGAATTCTTATCTTTGCAATCACTATCCCATCTTGTACTGCTCTCTAACATGACCTAATAAAAATTCATATGTAACACTAGGTTTCAGTTTTAGACTATGTTCATTCCTTCTGCCATACTTTGTTGGCTCAAGAGTGTTTTTTGAATGAGAATAAAGGTCCATGGTTTATACATACATAATCCTATTTATCTAAGGAAATGGAGTTTATACAATGTCTAATTGCATTTCTTTTAGACGAACTACACATACTTTGAAAGTGAAGTTCCTACTTTCCCATGACAATGAAATTACTCAATTGATGCGATTTCTGTATCTGGTTAGTAAACAAAATCAAAATCTTTTGACTGGGAATTACTGTAAAATGAACACTACTTTTTTTCCAAGACCAAGCTCACAGTATCTGATCTTGAATTGTGAGGTGCTTTAGGAAAAGGAGACTTTGAATAGATTTAAATTTGTTCTGTCCAGAGGCTCTTTATGGGAAAAAATGTTGGCAAAGCCTTTGTGAGGCTTTCCCAGTTCTTTATGTTGCTTGGCCAGGTTTGCATTATTCTCAGTATCTCATCTGAAGGAGATTCCATGGCAGGAACGTATTTTTTTTATTCCTTCTTTTTTTACGAGGAGTTTTCTTGCCCAGTGTCTCCTTAAAGCTGATTCAAAGTTGTTTGGGTTTTTTTCCGAAACATAGGAGTCTTCTGTGTCCCCATCAGCAGCCTTAGAACACCTTGCGAAGCTGAAGAGCACTGCGTCTTCATGCACAGAGTTGGAGCTGCAATAAAAATTACTCTGGTAAAGCTTCTGTCTAGCAATTTCCCTAAAAGAGATACCTCACCCTGGTTTTCAAAGCCCTTTTCTGGTTATTGAAGCTGAAAGAGGAAAAAATGCCGCTTTGTTATAACAATTAATGAACTTCCTAGAAGTGCTTTCTCGGCAGTCCAGCTCCTTACGGCGCTCCCAGGGCTGGATGCAGGCACTGGGTTCAGGAACACGCGGATCGGGAGCAGATGAATCAACAACATCCTCACTGGACACTGGCCATTGGAGAAGAGCTTGACCCTTGTGATCTCTCAGCTTTATTTTAATGTTGGATGTAGGTATGGGATGGAACTCTCTGGTCAATTTTTGGTCCCCTGTCCTTCCTGCTCCTCCCTGCAGCTACAACCCTTCTTGCCCCTCTCACTGACGGCGTTTCACCGGCCCTGGGGTGGCCTTGGTTTCTATAGCAATAAGTATAAGCAATGGCCTTTCTGCTGTTAATCTTGTTACTTGGTGGTGACTTTGAACATAAAACATTATCATTTCTAGAGGCAGGCACTGTCTGAAAAACATGTTGTTAACTTTCAGAAAAATAAGGTACTTGGAGGAGGCTTAGCTGGAAAGTTAGAGAATTGATTCCTGCTTTAGCTCGAAACAGAATTCAGGGTAGTTTAATAATTCAGAGCTAATCGAGGCAGAGAGAAGGTGCAATAGCTTCAGCTGAAAGGCTAAAATACTCTTTTCAAATTAAGGAGTCCTTTTCTCCTGCTTCAGCACTCTGTATTTTATTCACTGATTATGCAAAACAGAAATAAGCCTGAAAAACACCCATTCTTCTCTCCAGATGCACACGAGAATGGGAAAAGTTATAGCCTTTTTTAACTCTCTCTACAGGTGAGGATTGTTCTAATAGAGTTTCTAAAACATGATCTTTTTCTGTATGAAGAGGAGATGTGCTTCTATTTTTGAAATGGGTATTTTCGTTGAACACTGAAGCAAGTCTGTGATTTCAGTGTCAAAAAGGAGGATTTGGGGAGAAGCAATAACATTCAAGTGGTCTGCTTGTTATTTGATGGTGGAATTTCATCAAAGGTTTCCCAAGAGCTCTCTAAGAATTATGCTGAATTAGAATCAGTTTTCTGCTTGTGTACATTTGCCTCATTAGTTTGCCAACGTGTCCTAAAATTCTTGGGAGCAAACTCATCACCAGTATAAACTGAGTTATGGCAGCAGAGTTACAGCAGGAGCACACTGGGTCTCTGCCAACAGCCTGTTCCATTGTACCATGTAGAATCTGAGACTGTCACCAAAATGTTGATTTGACCCAGTTATTTTAACTTTGACCCACCTTTTGACCAATATTTGTTTTGTCTCAGAAAAAGTAAGTTACTACTCAATGTATGCAGGGTCTGTAATGTTCAGATACACACAGATGTATTTAGATATAAACAATAGTACAGCTGTAGCTGTAATTCCAGGGGGGAGGGACTTGTGCACAGTCCCCCTGTCCCCATACTTGGGAGAGGAGCGTGAGTGTGGGGGAGCCGTGGGATGCTCCTACCCCAGCAGGTGACTGAGGACCAGCACCTCCGATCACAGGAAATTGTTCAGCAGGACACAGCAGCTGGAAATTCCAGTGGCTCCTTGGAGAGGCTGGGTGTTCTTTGGTTCTCTAGGGAGAAACATTGTGTGAAAGCTGGGAGTATCCTATGTAGGGGCAGGAGTTGGACTCGATTATCATTTTGGGTCTCTTCCAACTTGGGTAATTCTGTGATTTGATGATTCAATGAACTCTATATGTCACTAACCAAGCCTTAATTCACTTCATGTGACCTCAGTGCTACCTATATATTTCATTGGGGCTCTGTGATGTTCTCTTCAGAGTAATGCAAGTCTCTTCAGATCAGAACTATATAAGCTGTCAAAGCAGAACCTTCTTGCAGCTGTCACTGAGGCTTTCCCATCACTGCCTGGTGTTGTCTCAGGTTGTGTCTTGGTAAAGACTGTTATCCTGCTTTCACACAGTGCCTTTTATCTAAAGACTTTAGAAGCATTCCCTGAACTGTTTTCATCTTCACTATCCATATGGAAAAATTATGAATCAAGTGGGAAATGCATGCACTCTGATTGGCAGCTGGCAGCCTGTTAATGAGTACCTGGTCTGGAGTGGAGCACACACCAGTGCTCAGGACATGGGGAGGTGATAAGGGCTGGTATCTCCTTCTCCTAAAGGCACAGGGGCTGGGTCTTGTGTTTCAGAGGAGGAGACCTCAGGTGGCAGCTGCCTTGCCATGTGCAGAAGGTAAATCAAGATGAATTATTTTTCCCAGGCTTGAGGGTTGAACTTGAATCTTTGAGCACAGGGTTCTCCATTGCTTCTTCTAAAAGCTGCTCAGGCTTCTTCCTTCCCTGGCTATGACCACAGCTGCACTGAGGAGCTTCCAAACCAGAGCAGTTCCAGCTGTGCAGACATTGGGGAGCACAGGAGTGTGATCTTCTTGGGTATGTGATAAATGTTCTTCTGTGCTGGTTAATGATTATGTTCCTGACTGAACTGGTAACCTGCAACTGCTTCTTGCAGGAATTAAGGACCCCAAATTGTAACTTAAAGTAAATGTCTGATATGAAAACAGTGAAAAAACAAATATGATGAAACCACAGGAAAAGTGTGAGCTATTTCTTTTTCCAAACATGGTCCCTTAGCTGAAAACTCAATTATTAGCACGATTGTCTGAATGAATGCAACCAAGGACCTAACAAGTTTTTCAAGTTCATGTGATTTAATTAAAACAGGACTGTTAAAACTAAGAGAAAAATGTCACTTTTTAAATGACTGCTTTTTTAACAGCACCTGATTTCCTAGCACGTTTTCCTACGCTATTCTCTATAGTCTGGCCTGTATTCCTGTGCTTCTGGTAACTGTGCTTACTGGTTATTAGAAATTTATCTGCTCTTAATTCCTGGAAGGCAAAGCAGAACACAGCAGACCCTGCTGTTCCAGCTCTTGATTTGATAGAGTTCTTGGTTGGTTTTATGTTCTCTTGGTGTCCACGACTGAAGAGACTTCCCTGCACGTGCAATATCACATCTTGACTTGAAAGCTCTGTTGTTGATACCCTTTGTAGACTAATGAAAATACACTCGAATAGGAAACCTGCTGGTTAACCCTTTTGTAGGACCTTTTTGTTTAGTGTTTTTGCACTCTCAAGTTGAATAGAAAATGTTTGCTAAGTGATTGATAATAGAGGTTTGCAGCACTGTAAATTCAGGAAAGCACTTAAGCAAAAGGTTATATTGATGGCAGGGTGATTGCAGGCATTTAAAAGGAACACAAGGCCATGCACTTTGCTGGACTGAGTACTTTACTGCACAGTTAAATGAGGTTATAAACCTTGGAAAACAGATATACACCAAACAAAGCCCCCAGGCCTTCCACACCATTGATAATAAAAATCCATGTGAAACCATTATTTCTTAATATGCACTCATAAAGCAGTGTGCTAGCAATGTGGAGAGGGATGTTAGAATTACGTTCCCAGAGCTTACTTGCACACGTGCAGGCTTGCATGGTGTTACAACGAAGTGGAGAGGGTGAGACAGCTAAATAACAGGTTGCATTTCAAAACAGGGTCATTGAGAGCGGTAGCATTGATCTGTGAACAGACGGAGAGACTCGGAGCTCCATATGTATGATTGATTTTCTTTCTCTTAAGTGCTGACTAAGGAAGAGTGGACCATTCCCTTGGTACTTGGAGAGGACAAATCTCATTCCTGTGCTTCACTGTGGGAGCTGAGATATTCAGGTATTTAGGAAACTGAACAGATTTTTGAACTGTTCAAAAATACAAGTGGCACTTCTATCTGTTGTGAGAAAAAGACAAAAGCCGGTTGTGTGAAAGATTCATATTAAGATTATGGTTGAAGCCTCTTTCATATAAATGTCTTCCATGTTAATCTTTTATCTTTTCTTTCTGCTTTTGACATTTATTGTTAGTAGCCTATGAAATCTGTTTATATTAATATTAAAATTAATACCTTCTAGTTCATTCCTCAAAAAGTTTTAATGGTCATAAATTCAGTTCTTTCTTGCATTTTAATAGCTGTTTTTCTCATTTGGGAACATTTAATGACTTCTTGTGGTGCTTAAACCAGAAATGATAGACGAAGAATGTCAAGGTTCCGTGAAGGTTTTAATAACAAAGATATGGAAAATAAAGACAAAAAAAATCTGTTTAGTCGTGCAACATGGATAAGTTTATTGGTATTTTATTGCAGCATTTCTCATTTTCAGAATGTGATACGTCACATTGAAGCAAAATATTATTAATTAACCAGGTGTTCCTTGGCTGCAATAATCACAGTAGCTGTGTTCAGTCCAAAGAGTTTCTGCAATCTGCCTGTAATTATGTCTGTTCTTGCCATTGGTAGGTGGGTTCACAAATAGAGTAATGAGCTGATAACAGCAAGGGATAAAGCACCGGGTTTGATGTTGAGGTTTGTAATTGAGAGCAATAGATGAAGGACTTGGACGGCCTTTAAGGTATGTCATTCCCTCTATTGCACCCAGGTTTCTGGAGACATTTACCTCCCTACTGAGTGCACATCACGCAACAGAGCTTATGTTTGTACTTTATAAAGCCTTATTTCCAAAGTCTCAGGTCCAGGGGGAGACCATGAGAAGCAAAGAACTGGTGTGCAATATTACATTGGTGGGTTACTTGATGACATGGACTTTAATAAAATTCTAGTTTTCAGGACAATGAATGTTACTTTTTAGGACTTCTGGTCAACATATTCAGGCAATTTTAAAGGGAACTCGGGAGAGGAACTACTGAAGTAACATTTCCTCATCATAAAGAACAGGCCTTAAAATGTGTGCTTTTCAATATACAGTGTAGATGCAGGTTTTAACTATAATATTCCCTGGGACATAAATTAAAACCTGAATCGTTGATAAATTTTGTGAATTTATTAAATTAGTAATGTAATTCATAGAGTTTTCAGAGCTCTTACTTCTGTTTTCCTGATCTCAATGATGTTTCTCTGGGTTTAGATGGGCAAGAGGAACTTCAGTGGGCTGGAAGTGACCCTGATTGTCCTATTCTGCCTGGTGGTGATTGTAGCCTGTGTCCTCATTGGGCTTTTAGCAGCAGGACAATCCGGAGTCAAAACTAAAGGTGAGCACTTCCCATGGCAGCTGTAGGACCAGGGCAAAAACTCTGGGCGGGAGCTGCTCCTCTCTGCTTGCTGAGACTGCTGTAAATGCCACAGAGCTTCAGGAACTAAGTGTTGGCATTGTTTCTGTCACTGTTTGATTCAGACTTTTAAAGAAAATTAAACTTCAATTGAGAAGAGAAAAATCATTCTAAGTGCTGTTAAAAAAATAGGCCCAGTAAAGTGCTCACTCTCAGTGTTCCTGTTATGTTCTTGTCCTTACCCGAAGGTGGATCATGGTTGATCTTTCCTACAGATAATATGACTAAAGTTACTAGTTATGAAAATAATAAATAGCACGACTGAGAATTTATTATCTTGACAGAGTTTTTATCCCTTCCTCCCAAGACTGGACTTGTTTTATAAATGTACGATTAGTATGATTTCAATTTTTTTGCATATAAAAAAAACACAACACTGAAAAAAAAAGAAAAAGCATTGGGGAGGCTGTGTGGGAGCAGCCAAATCATATTGTAAACATGAAAACCTGTAATGTTTCCTGCTGGGGTATTGGTACCTTAGAAACCCCTTCTCTTACTGGGATGTGACACAGAGCACACGGCTTTATGTGCAGTTCTGTGTTGTCTGAGTAATCCTATTTGCACATGGGGGTTGGAGCAAAGAGCTTAGAGATAAAAATGCCAATAAAATAAAAATAATTGCTAACATCATGGTGTTTTAGTAAAGCTGCCCATACAGACTAATATCTGTGTATTTTCTGCCTGTTTCAGTCACAAGATGCCTATGAATCTGCCTGAGCGAAAAGTGCATGTGTGTGATAATGCAAACAGGGAAATTTGTGTGATCTCAGCCTGAGACAAGACTTCTGCACTTTGTAGTTCTCATTTAAAATACAAATAGTATTCCAAAATACATGTAAAGTAACTTTCACAGCTGCGAGAAACTGAAAACCATGACCGGGCTCTTTTTTGTCAGTTAAAACTGATAAGAGGTCACCTCAAACTTGGGTCGACAAACCTGAAATCCAATGGAGCATCCTGATGGAGATTTAAAGTGCTTTTATGTGATGTTCTAATTCAAGGTCCTGTAGAAGAACAGTGTCTCAGAGGAAGGAGCACCTATGGGAGCAGGAGCAAACTACCATTTAAGAAAAAGTCCTTTTAATTTTAACTTGTCTTGTATTTTCACAAGAAGCAACACATATTGAGCTGTGTGACTTAGTGAAAAATTGATTAATGTATATCTTAAGAAATAAAATTATAAATGTTACCTATATGTTCAAAAACTTTAAAGTATACTTGTCCTACCTTTATCCAAAATAGTTGTGTGCAATTTTGCAAAGATAAAGATAAATCACACTAGAAATATTTTACACTCATTTGAATCTGTGTTAATGGTTAGAGTTTCAAGATGGTGAGACAATCCAGCAGAGGCATTTACTGAGTTAACAGGTAATCAAGTTATTTTTACGTTTTGGAAGTCCTCTTAATAACCCCTTAATCTATTTCCCTAACAGAGTTTTCACCAGAATGTCCGAACATATTAATAGCAGAGAGAATCGACTGCATCCCGGATCAAGTGGCAACAAAGGTCTGAAAATATTCTAGAAAAATTAGAAAATAGCCTCATGCTTAATTACAACAATTTACCTGGTCTCTGCTGTGTCAGTTGTTTTCTTAACCTTGTTTAATCTGTGATTGCTTGAACATTTTGCAGGGAAGTGTAAGCTTGGGGGAAGGGTGTGTGGGGTTTTATTTGTTTGTGTTGTTTTTCCTCAAAATATCCTGCTGGTAGACCTTTGTTTGGGTTCACAAAAGGGAAACATTTTAGTTCAGCACACAGAAAAATGATACTTTGAATCCTTTGTGCTCAATTCCATGTTTAGAAGCCACCTCATACCCCAGCTTAAACTCTGTGCTTGTATTCAGGATTGTTTCTAATTAAGCTTTGACTTTCTCTCTGGCTTTATTGGGTATTGGTATCTATTATGCTGGGTTTATAGCTCAGAGACTGATCAGCTCACATCTTTATTTACACTAAATGATAGCTTTTGCAACAGCCTCTCCAGTGTCTTTGAATGAACTCTGCTCCTTTCCCTGTGTCAGGCATAACCAATCTTACACTTCTGTGTTTGCTTCCTTGTGTAGCAAGATCAATGTGCCTTGAAAATACAGAGGTAAAGCTTACAAATCCACTAGAATGAGATCCAGCTAGAAGAATATCACTGCACTCTAAAATAACTCCTGAAAATAGTCAACAAGTGTTCTTGAGAAGTAGCTGGGGAAAAAGAAAACCATCCTTATAAAGTTTGGAACGCAGATGCTTGAACTACTGGGCTTTAGGAAACACTGTTGTTCAAACTGTTCTGCTTGGGGTAAGGGGATAGAGGTAGCAACTCTGTTCTTATGTGTTTAGGATATTCCCCTATGTATGATGGAAATTAAGTAAATGAACTAATGGAGCAAAGCTGTGATCTGTGTGGTCTTGGAGGGGATTGGTGCTTATTCCCATTTATTCTGAAATTGTTAACAAAAAGGGAAATAGGGAGCTCTCATGGTGGGAGCTGGGGGTGTGGAAAGTGAGGATGGTTTTTCCCAACCTCAGAGCAAGCTTTGATTTGTGGATTGGTGTCAGGGAAAATGAATCACTACATCTCTCCTCCAACCATTTTTTTTGCTTGCAACTGATGAAAATGACAGCATGTGTTTTCTGATGTGGTGAGTCCACGTCAGAGAGACAAACGTTTATCTCCTTGGTGAATGTGGGGTTTGGTTTGGGTGGTTTCACAGGGATTTCTGTGCTCTGTGCAATTGCTATTGAATACATGCACTAAGGCTTCCAAAGCCAGTAGCTCTGAGAGCTCCCTCTGTGCTTTGCTTCAGTATTTGTGTGATTTCTGGGCTAAGGCTGGATTATCTTTCTCCTCTTCAGAGGCTGAGAAATTCATTGGCCTGCACTGACCAGGTTGGGCTCTATAACCCAAAATCAAGTGCCAGAAAGGGCAGCAGCAATAAAGATTTTGAACCATCCCCAACTGTGGCACAAACAATAAAAACATTTGAACAGATGAAGGCAGAAGCTGTTTCTGTCAGTGGGCGGGTGGAGGGAAAGGTTTTAAAGATCTACACATTGAGTTTGGGTAACTGAGATCACTTAGGGACACGGCCCTTTGCCCTCACTGGAGCTGGCTGAATTACTGCTGCCCTTTGTCCTGAGTAATGGGTTGGGGATTTAGTGTGAGAAAATATGCAATAACTTAGTGATGTATTACCCAAATCTTATCTTCAAACATAAAACTCACGCAAACAGCGTGTGAGCAAGTTAATTCGTAAGAGCAAAGCAAAGGTGCTGTAGCTTAATGCACTACTGAAATGCAGTGCAAACTCTGGTGCCACTGCACTGAGATGTGCTTTAAACAATAGGTTTATCTGCCTGATTTTTATGAATCTGAGGTTCTATAGAAGCAATCGGAACATTTCTGATATTGGAAAATTACATCAAAATATGGATTTTATACATGATGATCAGTTACACAATTATAGATGTTTAACCAACAGATGTTTCCCAGATGTTAAGCCAATTATAACTTTAATCCCTGTCCAGAGTGTGACTTTTGGTCAGACTATAATGCATGTCACAGCTCAAATTTTTCAATATTTCCTTATTCAATATTTCCTTTTCATTTTACCTGTGGATCTTATGGTTTTAAGAAAGAATGAATGTTTAACAAGCACATTTCTACTCTGAATCCAGTAAATAAAATATTTCTGTGTAGTATATTCTGGGCCATTGAACCCACCAGCTTTTCAGAGGAGTTGACCCAATTGCAGATACTTTTAAGGTTCCTGGTGTTCGGGGTAAAATACACTCTACGTACACTTTAGCTGTTTGATTTGTACTTCTCATATCCTTGAATCAGAGCACCTGCCACCTGCGTGGCTGCTGCTGGAGCCCCCAGAGTGATGTCAGTGTGCCCTGGTGCTTTTTCGCTTCGAACCATGGATACAAAGTGGATGGGTCGACGCGATCAACTCGGGCAGGTAAGGTGCAGGCTGAGCTCCCCAGTTCATGCAGGTGCCAATATCCGATTCAAGACGATAACAGTGCAATGTGTGTTTTTCCCCAAGGATTTGAGGCTACGTTAAAAAGGTTGCCATCACCCTCCCTCTTTGGAAATGATATCAACACTGTCCTCCTCACGGGAGAGTATCAGACGCCAAATCGCTTCCGGTTCAAGGTTAATCTTTTTTCTGTGCTCTTGTAAGGTTCATGTTCTGTGCAAGATTTTAGGCTGGCTGTTACAGGATATTGAGGTTGGGCTGGATTGATCCCTCTGATGCAGTTTCATGACTCCCACTGAAGTGCTTGGCTCCTCCTTCCTCTGTCCTCTCTGCAGCTGCAACGTCTCAGGTTAACGAAAGTTTAGCACAGTGGGATTTCTGCATGGACAATTACTGAGACCTTTGAGAAGTTCAGCTTTTATATTATTTACCTTTTCTCTTCATCATAGGAAAATTTTGGGAATGAATGTATTTACTTACTTTTTATTTATGGCCTGACCATCTCTGTCAATCGTTTTGACAGACATCATCCATTCGTCCAATGATTTCCATTTCCTATAGAAAGCTTACAGTGAATGTGGGGTATTGGTAGGTTCTGGGGTTGAATGGGACTTCTGTGGGGGATCTTCCTCTTGTGGTGGATTCCTGCTGAACCATGGAAACACAGGGTCAAGGATTATGAGGGAAATGGTGAAGATGAGTGATAAAAGTTGGCAGTGAATAACAACAAAGGCAGAAGAGACTGCAATGGGGTGGGAATATCCTAACTTAGAACTATATGTTAATGCTGGAAAATGTTTGAATTAAGCATCGGTTTTCAAAGGCCCAACAAGTCTGTTGTTTAAATATGTGCAGATCACTGATCCTAGAACCCAACGATTTGAAGTCCCTCATGAGCACGTGCAGCCTTTCACTGGACATGCAGCCTCCAATTTAAACTACAAAGTGGAAGTGAAGCAGAACCCCTTTGGCATCGTGGTGACCAGAGTGAGCAGCGGCAGAGCGCTGTGAGTAACATGGGTGCTGCTGCTGAGTAACACGGATGACATTGATTTTCTCCCAAAGCCCGTGACACCATCCGAGCAATGCAATTCCAGGATGCCACACGTGAAGTGCCCTCTTGGGCATTTAATCTACATCTCCTCTTCTTTTGAGTGATGGATGGCCTGCAAGGACTATTGCAAGGCCTTTAGAAACAAATTCTGTGATATGGAGAGCCCTGTTTAAAAGGTTTTAGGTCCAGCTTTCTGTCATCTTTCCATCAACATCAGGGAAATCTTTACATCTGCTTTGTTCCATCAGTTTGGGAATTTTTATTCTCTGAAGGACTCCTTTGCCAGTGCTTCAAATCGCATGGGAGCACTCCTCTCCGCATCCTTTACCTTATTTGTTGCAATCATGCTGAAGATCTGAACCACTAAAGATGGGTTGCTGTTATGCCTGTGGCCACTGAGGAGCTGGTCGTGTAATGCTGTCAGTGAAATATTTGATGTCCTTGTACATTGAACAGTTTCATCTCATTTAGGCTCTAAAAATAAATAAATAAATAAACCTTATAAACTTAACGACATGCCTTTAAGACTCATTAGAGAGAGAAGTGTCAGGATGAACATGCTTATTAAATCAGTCCAGGAATGATTACCTGTCGGAATGGTAGGCCAGTTGGATTATCAACACTTCCAGTGTAATTAATTAGCAATTGCTTCTGTGCTCTTATTAGTATTGTTTTCGTGTTTAGAGTCCTCTAAAATTGATTTGCAATTATAGGGAGCACAAAACCTGGACATGGTATTCAGTCATGCACAAGTGGTTAAACAGGTATAGGGAGGGGGAATAAGAAACTCAGTCCGGTGGAACCAGGTTGAAACAGTGCTCTGGAAAGTTGTCTATATTTTTCTTAAGTTTTTTTTTTCATTTGATAAAGTGGTTACATTTTATGTCTCTAAACAGAAGAAAAATTACAGTGATGTCTGACTCTAAGTTTGAGCATCTCAAAGAAAGCTGTTGTTAGCATGGGACATGGGCAGTCCCTCAGAGACACATCTTTGATCATCTTGTTTACACAAGACGAGTGCTTTCCCCCAACTCTGAGACAGCCAAAGGGAGCCCTCTTTGGAAGAGGAAGAGTGGAGACCAGTGTGTTATTGCAGTGCATTACAAAAGTCTGAATTATCTAGACAGTTATAAAGCTGATGAACTTCCATCTCATTGGGTCAGCAAAAAGTTAGAGTTGAGAGACCAATAACCACCATCATTTGCAAGACAAGCTGAAAGATTGCCATAGTTTCAGCTGAAATACAGACTAACCCCTGAAAAAAAAAAAAGATAGTTTGGTACAGTTTGTGAGCAGATGGTCAAGATACTCCTTGGAATCATTAAAAGTAGAAGAAATACATCAGGTGAGGGTTTTACCTACAAGGCCTCTCTCAAGTATTAGTATTTTTAACTTAAAGTTAAAAAAGAAAATGTAATATAAGCAGATTATAATTGTAGCAAGACCGATCTCCCATGGTTTTGTTTCTTGTTTGTGCGGTGTTTTTAGGTTCTAATGCACTGTGTATTTATTTAATAGTTGAAGAGCTTCTTCAGGCATAAGCAAATTTACTGATAATGATGTAGTCATAGTCCTAAATGTAGTTATAGGGTACTAACACGTCTGAATTGATAAAGTTCCTTAAAATTAAGATGGCTGTGTTTGTGTAAAGTCAAGAGAAAGTTGTGCTACTCCCCCATATGAATATAATGACTGTTAAATGTCACAAATATCACAGGAAAATACAGTTGTAAAAAGACGTTCTAATTGAAACGCCAGCAACTGAGTAGAGAAAAACATATTCTTTTGAAATTGTGCCCAATGTGGGTACACATTGAGGTGGTCTGGTAACTCAAAGTAAGTAATTTTCTCTGCTTTCAAGCAAAGTCTGCATTTCTGCAAATGCCTGCAAGCTCTTGGTTTAATGAAGCTGAAGATAACCTTCAAATCTGGGGATCAGCTTCATTACAATTGCTCTCTGCTTTAAATCTGGTTTAGCACTGAGATTAACATTAAAATCCCAGCTTTCTTGTCACGTGATAGAAAATGAGCACATCTTAGTGCTGTCATCAGCACCCACCTGGCTGTAGAAAAGATCCATCAGATTTCCTCAATGTGTACCAAATTCTTCCTGTAGAAACAGGGAGAGAAATCAGGTTTTGTCTAAGTATTTAAAGATTTCGTAATCCTTGTATGGAAGAATTGCTTGACTGTAATGACAGGGAGTGGTGCAAGGTGCAAAATTAAATTGACAGAAGAAACTTGTTAATGAAATTGAATTTTACTGTCTGTTTTGCTAATGGATATAAAGGAGGAATATTGCTCTTGGGCTTGTTCTCTTTGTACAGATATATTCAGTAGTCTCTGTATCTATTTTCAACACTGAACTTCACAATCCTTAAAAAGCTTAGCAGTTGCTTTACACAGAATTTGCTTGGAAGTGTCCTATGTAGGGATAGGAGTTGGACTTGATGATCCTTTTGGGTCCCTTCCAACTTGGGTAGTTCCATGATTCTATGACAGCCATCAGGTGGGATCCCTCAATGCAAAGTTTTGCATCATCACTTTAGCCTGCATTCACCTACCCATGGATTATTGGAGAGCTTGCAAATAGCCATGGTTTGCCTTTCCCTGTAGTCACTGGCCTGGCAGGATTCAAGAGTGGGTCTTGCTCATTTCTGCTGGCAAGTAAAATCTGTTTTGAGTTGCAAAATCATATGGAGTGGATTATTTTTGTGTTTCTGTCCACCTACAGAAATTCTCCCTCTGCCCCGTTACTGTGAGTGGCCCCGGAGAGTGGACTCAGCACAACAGGTGCAGGGAGGGAAGCTTTGGTGGAAGAGGGGAGTGCAAACTGAAAATAGATGAGCCACTTGTATGAGAGGTTTTTAGGGGATCAAAAGTCACTGCTCGTCTCGTTATCTGTGCAAGGGTCGTGCCACTCCAGCCTCGCACAATCCTACCTCCTTCTCCTTCAGGTCTCTGAGTGGAGACCTGATCCTGCTATCCAGCTCTAACTAAAAGGCGTAAAAGTAATCATAGCAATAAATCTTGGTAAAATAGTTTTGGTTGTTGTTTTGAATGTTTTCACCAGGTTTGATACTACCATAGGACCACTGCAGTACGCCGACCAGTTTTTACAGCTGTCAATCAAACTACCCAGCAGCAACATTTACGGTGTGGGAGAGCACGTGCACAAGCAGTACCGGCACGACGTTAACTGGAAAACCTGGCCCATGTTCAGCAGGGATATTGGCCCCTCTGGAGTAAGGACTGGTTTTATCACACATCGTTCTTCGCAGATGTGATTCTGAAATCTAAGCCTGTTATGCAGGAGTTCTGAGTTTTTCCCCAAACACTTGTCAGGCACTGCACGTTACTGCCAAAACCTAGATGGTACTGAGGGAAGTTCCCCGAGGAATAGCTTTTTCTAAATATTTTGTTTTCTGTGTTGAAGTGCAGTTGAAAACCATTTAATAAACATTAGTGTATGAGAGCCTTCAGTTTCTACTGATAAAGAAAGAAATAACAATATGTGCTATTGCTGTGCTGTGTGGGCACAGATGCCACCTGAGTCTTCAGTCAACATCCTGGTTGTTTGGCAAATGATGGAAACGTTCCCTTTAACAGCTGTGACTTTACAATGGGTCAGCTGTTCTTTGTTTCTATAGTTTGTATGGCTGTCTCTGTCTGAAACCATTTCTGGGGCACCAATTTTTTGATAATTGTAAGGCTGTTGCTATTACCTCAGTTTCATAAAGCACCAAACCATTTAATTTACTTTGAGAGAGCACTTTGGTGTTTTTTTTCTGTTTCACTAACAAAAACTACAGGGTGACACCACTGTACATAATAATTAATAATGGAATTTGTACCCCTTACCTGGAAGCACCTTTCACTGTTTTCTTGAGTTTGAAAATAATTCTTAGCTGATTTGGTCTATTGAGTGTAGACTCGTGTTAAACTAACTGTGAATAGAATCAGGCTAATTTGAATTTGCTCAGGCTCTGTTTCTTGTTAATTTGTTCTGAGTTTTCTTTTGCAGAGGAGGAAGCATGACTATTACAACAATTGCTAAAATACGTAAGGTTTTTGTTGCTAATAACAAAAAAAACATTAGAAGGGAAATAAAAAAGAAGCAAAGCTCTCTATATCCGTGGATTAGATAGCAAAATGATGAACTTGCAGGATTAATAGAAATATAGGTTGGATGTAAAATCTAATCTATGTTGCAATTGATCAAAGCACCTTTCAAGTTCTATTGTTTGCTTGAAATAGTATTTACCCAGAGACAGAACAGCAAAATACACAGACTTGTCTGAAGATCCATCGTATCTGCTTGCTTATGTTATCTATACTTTTCAGAAAACTTGTATTTTAATGGAAAAATGTTCTCATAAAGGAGACGAATGCCAGGAAAGAGAAAAGAGAACTGTAGAAAAGCATCAGGATTTTTGTTTTTGTTGTTTGTATATTTTGAGATATTTCAAGCTCTGTATGGGGTTGCATTTTGAAATATCCCAGAACAGTTACTGATTTTAATCAGCTTCCATTTCCTTTTTATCCTTTAAGGCAATGCATAACTTATATGGAGTTCAAACTTTCTTCCTGTGTTTAGAAGACAGCAGTGGAGCCTCCTTTGGCGTTTTCCTAATGAATAGCAATGCCATGGGTAAGAAAGCTTTCTCTGTAGCTCTGAGCATTCCAGTTAAGTATCTTAAATGAGCTGTGGAAGTGGGATCAAAACCTTGGTGTTTGGCTTACATGGCATAAGCAGTGAGGAGCACACAGCAAACATGAGGATAGTGCTGGGGACCTGAGGGTCACACATCTGTTCAAAGCCTGTGCAGCTCTGTGCTGGTGTTCAGGACACTGGAACTGGAGCCTAAATGTGGAATAATGCTTGAAAGCAAATACCCTTTAGTCTCTTTATGTAGATGTGAATATTTTTGTGCTATACAGAGCTCTTCATCTCTCCAGATTGCAAAGTTGTACATAAAAACTTAAAGATTAAAGGTTGAGCCATTGGATTTCTTCTGACTCTCTTCTCTGTGAGATGTACAGGAATGAAAATAAGGGCATTTAGAAAAGTCATCTGAATATACTTCCCCTTCATTGCAAGTTCAATTAATTGGTTTGGGTTTCTTAAGTATTTTATTTTGTGGGTTTTTTGCTTAAGTGAATTTTCTAATCATCAATCAGAAAATGTCAAAGTTGTTTTAGCATTAGCTTGTTCAGAATTGCTTTTGTACACTCTTGTTTGGCAGAGTTCGTGGTGCAGCCTGCTCCAGCAGTGACCTACAGAACCATTGGTGGGATCCTTGATTTCTATGTCTTCTTGGGGAGCACTCCAGAGCAAGTAGTCCAGGAGTATCTGCAGGTACCTTTAGCTAGAGAGATCATGCATTTTAAAATTTTTAAAAGTGCTTGGGATTTTTTGGGTGTGGGTTTTTTCCACCACTTTATATGACAATATTTTCCGTACTATGTAATCTGTTATCTCAAAATATGACTCAGTATATATTTAACTAAGAAGAGCTGTCCATATGTCCTGAATGTGACTGTTGTCATTAGTAATAACTAAACGGGGTTGAGCTGGGGTGTAGATGTTTTTACCTCTTAAGCACTAATTTTTTTGAAGGTGCTGGAGCAGAGACCCTGCAGCAGTTCAAGGCCCAAGAAGTCTGGAACTTCTAAATTCATCAGCCTGTACGCCTTGACCCATTCACACACTGAAGCTAGAGATAGTCTACCTGGAAAAAATTATGCTTCCTTGCTGGGACTTGCTCTTGTTACAAGGACAATTTCTTGTCCATATGACAATATTATGGGGTAGATTACAGGCTTAAAGGTGTGTCATGATTTTATGGTCATAACATGTCACATTGTACTTCTTGAGATCCACTTTCAGTGACATCTTAAAGAATGGACATTGGCCCAAATTATTTGTATTTCTTAAAGCAAACAAACAAAAATCATATAAAATTATTGCATTTGGGAGTGGGCTGCTCATTTCACACTCTCCAGCCTAGGTTGCATTGTTCAAAGAGATTTGTAGGAGTATGAATCTAGGAAAACGGGCACCTTGGTGACACGCTCAGTGTCAACTGACAGTGCATGGGGTTTTTGCTCTCAATGTGCAGCTCGTGGGACTGCCAGCGCTGCCCTCCTATTGGAGCCTGGGCTTCCAGCTCAGCAGATGGAATTATGGGTCTTTGGATGAGGTGAAGAGAGTTGTGCAGAGGAACAGGGCGATCGGACTCCCTTACGTAAGTCTGGGGTTTGGGGAGGGCAGCAGCCTCATGAAGGCAGAGCTCTGCAGGAGAAATAATGCAGAGATCATGACCATGATGTGTTCCACATCTGGTTCATTTCTCATCAGTTCAAATTAGCAAATTTCTAATATAGAGACTTCTGGGATTTGTGCATTGCAATTGTAGACCCGTTATCAGAATTTGGGACATACTGGAGCTTAAGTACAGCAAGTTATATTTGAGGAATTTATTGTAATGTTTTTTCAATTGTACTTTCTAACAATATCCCCTGATCTTCACATTACCTAATCCGTGATTTTTTTTCAATATTCCTGTGGACGATTATGGAATCATATGTTATTATTAATTGACAGCCAAAGTAAAGTAAATTAGCTTTCAAAATTAGATTTCAGATTGCATTATCCTGATGGCTTACATAGAATAAAAATACCCTAATGTTAAGCCTTGAACTGAAGAAGAAGTGTTTGGATCTAAAAGACAGCTCTTGAAGTCAGGCAACTGTGATGAAAACAGCCACGTGTCCAGCGGCTGTTAGAGAGGAAGCTAATATACACATTCCTTTAAACTCTGATAATGTTAAATCCAGGGCTCTTTAGGCTCAAAAGATGTGTCAATACCATTAATTAGGGCTGGAAGTGTAAGATGGGATGTGCAGTATCTGCAGGCAGTCCTGACAATATACTTTCTACCAGGCTTTAATAAATTCACTGCAGGACAAATGGGAATTGTCAGAAGAAATTGTGTTGGACGAATATACAAAAGCATTACACATCACTTCTTGTGTTAAAGCTGAAGTCCCTTCTCTTTCAGGATGCTCAGATCACCGATATTGACTATATGGAGGAAAAGAAAGATTTTACTTATGACAAAGTGAAATTTCAAGATCTCCCAAATTTTGCAGCTTATATGCATGAATATGGGCAAAAATATATTATCATATTGGTAAGAATTTGTCTATTTATTTTCCCTTATTAATATTATTACTATAAGTATTTATTATTTTATCTTTTCTTATTTTATGTGATTATTGCATTTATTTCCTAACATTCTGGTAGTCCATAATAATTGGTGGAGTATTTCCTGGTTTCTTCTTAACTTTTGTTTTCTAATTTTTTTTAGGATCCTGCTATTAGCACACAAAGTCTAGTTGATGGTAGTCCATATGGAAGCTATGTCAGGGGAGAGAGCAAAAAAGTCTGGGTTCATGAATCAGATGGAGAAACAGTGTTACTTGGGGAGGTAATCACATTTTTATGGATTTGAACTTGGTCTGTTGTCACTGTTACGGTTTAGTTTAGGTCAGGTGGCTCCTTTTAAATTCTCATTTTCTCATTTTCTTCTTTCAGTAAGATTTCCTGCCAAAGACAACTAAATTTCTAAGGTCTCATTTAGGATACGATACTTCCCAACTTAATCAACTGAGGTAAAATTAAAGCTCAAAAGACAATTCATAAGCCAGCTCCTATTTATTTTCAGTAGAGACTGAAGAGCCAGTTCTCACAATGCCCTTTTAATTTGTAATTTTAACTTCTATTCAGAAATGTTTCTGTTATATATTGTTTCTCGTATGACTCAGAAGAAGAGTAACGGAAAACTCCAAGTAAGAAGGTCATAGACTTCCTGCCTTCTCTCTGCGTCCAAGTTATTGTCATTCAAAAGTCTTCATCAGAGCACTGTTATCCCTGTGCTTGATGACTGACTGCAGGGATCCTGGTGGATAACGGGATGATCAGTTTGCCACTTCAGCAACGAAGGCAAATCAGATGCTGGGCATTACTGGCAGAGATGGAGATGTGATCGTGCCACCCTACTTAGAGCCTGTCAGGCTGCACTTGCAGAACTGTGTCCAGTTCTGGTGCCCACAATTCAAAAATGATGCAGACAGACTGGAGAGGATCCAAAGGAGGGCTATGAAGATGGTCAAAGGGCTGGAGAAACCACTCTGTTGTTGGCTAGAGGAGCTGGGTCTTTTTTTCCTAGAGAAGGAAGGGCTCAGGGAGACTGCATCACAGTATTCCAGTCATTAAAGGACAACTATGAGGAGAACAGAGACCTTCTTTTCAGAAGGATCCACATGGAGAATATGAGGGGCAATGGGTACAAGATGCACTGGAAATTCTCTACAGTGAGAACAATCAGTCACTGGAACACCATCCCCATGCTCGTGGTAGTGTTCATCACAGGAGGTTTTCAAGATGGGGTTGGACAGGGGATTAGGTGATCTCATCTAGTTTATCTTTCCCGTGAAAGATCAGAGCACGAGAACTTTCAAGGTCCCTTCCAGCCCAGGCTGTTTTATGAATCTATGAACTCTTTTTAATATCATTAAAAGTTTAATTCATTAATTAATTCCCTTTTAATACTGCAGGTGTGGCCAGGCGAGACTGTGTTCCCAGACTTCACCAACCCAGACTGCACTAACTGGTGGGTGGAAGAATGCAAACTGTTTTATAATGTCGTGCCGTATGATGGGATCTGGATTGTAAGTAATTCAGAACTTTCATTTTTATTTATGGTTTTATTTTTAAGAATAAGCAAGGATAGATATTTATCAAATTCAATTTGCATTGAATTTGAAGGGGCTGTTTACTATTACTAACCTGAAATCTGAGCAGGATGTGTATGTCATGGTGTTGAATTTGCCTTTCAAATTTGAATTTTAAATTTTAATTTGAATCACTAATTATGGCATTTAAGTGATCAGTGTGCTGTTTTTTGGATGTTTGGTGACACTTTAAAATGTTTCAATCGATGAACCATTGCTAAAGGCAAAAGCTAGCACATTCTTGGCCTCAGAATGGTGATGTTTGGGGACCTGCACACATGGTCAGTGAATGTGCCCTGAAGAAATTCTGAACACAGGATATAAGACATCCAAACCACGTATCTACACTCCAAGTAGCTCGTGGAATTTCTGGTTATTTAATCTACAATTGCTATTCTCGATAAGGATTTGGGAAAAGCAAACTCCATAGACAGGTTCTCCCACAAAAGGACTAAACTAGATCTGTCACAGTGGATTTTAGGTACAGTTCATAGAAATAAGATGAATTTAAGAAACATTTTGACTGAACAGATTAATTTTCCAAAGGAATACCCTGTAATAAAACTTCTAAAAGTGGATACCTGAAGGTAATCTGTACTTAAACTTCTCAGTCTTTCCCAGTGATCTCTTTCCTTTGTTCTTCTTGTATTTTTCCTACTTTCTTTCAGTCCAAAATAAATATTTTGAAACAAAGAATCTACTGAATATTTTGCCACTCATTTTAAAAAGCTGTAACGATTTAACCTGTTTAACAATTTCAATCTGTAGGACAAAACACAGTCCTTCAGCTACTATGTAATAGAATGAATTTTTCTCACTTATATTTGCTAACATTTTGGTTCCATCAGGCCAAGCTATGAAGTGAAAGATGTCCCAAATCTCTTACCTAGAGCTATTAATTCGAGCGAAGCAAACTGGTCACCAGACTACAGTGCTTCCACTCTCTTCTCCCATGCATGTTTTTCTGCAGCTCATTCAGGGATGCAGGTAGAAATGCACTCGCAACACTGCTAAATAAAATATTCATGAAAAGAGGCAGCAAAGTTTGAAAGTGAAGTGGCTTGGGAAGTGCTACAAAGGGTATGTTTATGACTATGTAGTCACCCTCTGTATTTTGACAGAAAGTCACAGTGCACCTTCGCTGGTTCTGCATTTCTCTCCAAACACACTCTTCCTACTAAAGACCTTTCCTTGAGAGATGTGTGGAGTTGGTCATAGGTAGGGACAATGTACACATGAGCACCTCTTGCAATTTCTTTCTGTGAAGGGATAAGGTACACCTTTCCTGACATGATGCTCACCTGCATGTAGGAATCTGTCCAACACAGACATATTACAGGGATGCATCAGGCCAGTGTCTAGGTTGTAGAATTCTTGCCTAATTGTATCATACCAGTTCTAAGTAATTATTCCCTAAAGGACAAGAGAATAAAACTTAAGACTTTATTAGGAGAATATACTTGAGGAAACTTTATTACATTCTGCATCTTATGTTTTCAGGATATGAATGAAATCTCCAACTTCATTAAAGGCTCTGTAAATGGTTGTGCACAGAATGACTTAAACTACCCTCCTTTCACTCCCAGTAAGTCCATCTGTTTTATCCAGGTAGCAGAATACAAGAAAGTTTGTGAATTACTGTGCAATTGGATACAAGGATTCAAAATTATTTTCCTGCAGATCTTGTACATGGCATTCAAACACCACTATTGATAGATAGCACTGGTGTACTTTGGCCTTTGTTGAAGGTGTGGTTTATATAGCTGGCTTTTTCCCTTTTCAAATTATTACTGAATGTTGTCATTGCCTTAATTATGTCTGATAATACAATGATCATTCACTATCAATACTTTCCATGGTGTACGCAGAACTAAAACAGAGTTCATGGTTTTTATTAGGTAGTAGATTTAAGTAAACATTGCCAAGTTGTTGACAGATAATGACTCAGAAATTTACAATGTAGTTTTCAGTTATTCCTTGCACGGGTGCAAAGCTTAAGAGTAGAAAAGGTCACAGAGCTGAGATTAATTGAACCAGCAACCAAGACCAACATTTTGGGTTTTTAGTAGCAATACTGGCCTTAGTGCAAACATTAAAGAGAAAGAAGGGTTTGAATTACATGAATATGTATTAAAGATAAGAATGGAAGTAGTCAGAATCAAAATGTGCATTAAAATATTTGTATTCTTCTATTAAAGGTATTCTTGATAAGCTCATGTTTTCCAAGACGCTCTGTATGGATGCGGTGCAGAAATGGGGAAGACATTATGATGTCCACAGTCTTTATGGATATTCCATGGCCATATCAACACAGAAGTAAGGACTGCAGCCTAATATCTTTACAAAAAAAGGTTTCAGAACAGTATATGGCCTGCGTTTTCCAAAACAGCAAGAGCTTTCACTTTTAAAGGATCTCAGTTCCTGGGAAATACTGTTTTATATTTAAGGCAATGACTCTAAGGCAAAATTCACTTTGCTACAGCTGGTAGTGAAAGTCACACCCTGGGTGTCAAAGCTGTATAGAGAGACTATTCAGAATTAATACCTTGAAATTCGTTAAAAGACAGCTGGTAGCTTTAAAGGAGTCCACATCCCTGGGGTGAATAGTTATGGTATATCACTCAGTGTAGATCTGCCTTATATATTGATGTCCCTTTGCATAATTCCTGTCTCATTTCCTTTCAAGAGTGATCGAAGCGTTGTTTCCAGGAAAACGAAGCTTTGTTATTTCGAGGTCTACGTTTATTGGATCAGGAAAGCACACAGGACACTGGCTGGGAGACAATGCAGCGACGTGGGATCACTTAAAATGGGCAATACCTGGAATGCTGGAGTTTAACCTCTTTGGAATTCCTTATGTATGGCATTATTTCATGACATCCTTTTGAAACACATGGATAAACAGTGACTCTGACTCTGTTACAATCAGATGCTGTCTGGATGACCATCTTACATTTTCAGCTCCATCCCTTTTCAGAATCTAGTTTTAACTCTTTTTTTTCAATTACTTTTTGGTTTAGGCCACATTTTCATTAAAGTGGCTGAACATGTATGGCAAGATAAATGTGGATTATGCCATATATCCTTTTATATCCCGAGTTAACTTTTACTTCCAGTAACTTTTAAACATTATCACTCAATAATTTTCTTATAATTTCAAATTAAATAAAGACATCCACTTATAAGGGAACTAGCCAAATTCCTTTCCATTTGTATTTCCAATTAAATTGGCTTTCAAGCTTTTTTCCTAATATATGCATATTAGCAACAACAAGTTACTAAAGGTTTGGAGGAAATAGAACAATGGGGAGTGTTAGTAATCAGTTTAATTTTTTGTAAAATGAAGTACAATTTGAAAAAAGAAAGATACAAAGTGTGAACTGCTTGGTCACTCTGGCTTACAATTAAGGTTGAATTAATGCACCTCTGAAAACAAAGTTTTGTGTAGAGATAAGAGTTGTAGTGTACCCTACATCCAACACTTTCTGTTTTTATTTAAAGATTGGAGCAGATATTTGCGGTTTCTTTGATGACACCACAGAAGAACTTTGTAGACGATGGATGCAAGTAGGAGCATTTTACCCATTTTCCAGGAATCACAATGCTGAAGGTTTCATAGTAAGTTCTGTTTTCTATTACATATTGTTTTGTGTTACACTATTATATTCCCTTTAATAGTATCACTGGTGATCATTGCTGTCACTTACAATTATGTAACTGACCAGTTTGAGAATGGCAGAACCTTAAGCTCTCTTTATCTGAGAGGTTCAGTTTCACAAGGGTTAATTGAGATTACACTTGTTTGGCAACAGTTCCATGACCATTGATTGTGCCTGCAACCAAGAGCCAGCAGTCCCTGCTCTGTGACCCATCACACTAACGTTTGGGAGCCCTTTAGCCTGAACCTGGCAGCAAGCTGGGACGAAACCCGGGCTAAGCCTGATGTGCCCGCACTGCAGATGAGCAAGGAGGGACGTGCAAAGTAAAACATGGGGAGCCAAGGGGAGCAGGACCTCAGGTCACCCCGCTCATGTGCGCCTTTCGATTTCAGCCTCTCTGAAACAGCAGCCACTTTGCACGTTTCCCAGTCTTTTCTGCATGATTAAGATAATAATATTCTGTTATTTGTTTTCAGCCTCAGGATCCAGCCGCGTTTGGACCTGATTCAGTCTTGGTGAAAACCTCCAAGTATTACCTGAACGTTCGCTACACTTTGCTGCCCTACCTGTACACTCTTTTTTATAAAGCTCACACGCGGGGGGACACAGTCGTGCGGCCAGTTTTGCACGAGTAAGTTTACTCATCAGCCTTTGTGGGAGTTTTATGAGGAATAAAGAAAGTTAGGCACATTAAATATTGTTTGGGACTTCCTGAACACTCATGTACTCTGTGAAAATGCACCTTGGAATATATATAGACCAGTTCTCAATTCATGAAATGCCGTTTTGGAGTAATCAGAAGCCATCTGTAATTCCTGCAAATATGCAGGTATTATTGTCAGTCACTCTTATCAGGTGCTATGAGTTGTCATCATCAGCTAATCAAATTATTCCTCACCATCATATGTATAGATCAGAATATGTGTTTCCTTGCCTGGACACTCTTGAATAAGCTGTGTCAAGAACAAACACACACCTACACTTGGACACCTGTGTAGGGAATGCAAACTGAACTGGTGAGACCTGACCTCATCTTCAGAGGGCCTCAGGTTGCCAAGAGAAAGGGCAGTGTTGTTAATGCCCTCTTTAGTCCCAATTCTCTACAATCAGTACCTGGAGATATTGGGATTGCTGATGGTTGATAAAGCCCCAGTTACTGCTATATCCTTCCTTCTTGCCCAGGTTCTACTCTGATGCAGAGACGTGGAGTGTCGATCGGCAGTTCCTGTGGGGCCCTGGGCTCCTTATTTCCCCTGTACTGGACCCGGTAGGTTGGGCTGGCTTGGAATCCATCTCATAACTTCTTTGTGGGGCACAGGGACGCATTGAGTAACCAGTTCCAGCTCTTTCCTCTGGCAGGGAACTGCAGCATAAATTCCCCAAGTTCCACCGTTTCTGTCATTCCTTTATTGCTCTGATTAAGAACCCCCGTCCAGTTCTGAGCCTTTGTTGTTCATTCTTGTGACAATTCTGTTACTCCAAAGGTTGCAGCTCCTCTGCCACAGATGTATTTCCAGCTGAAAGCCCCCTCCCCTCCCTTTTAATGCTGAACAATTTCAACAGCAAAATTGTGCTTGTATTGCTCTCTTTCTTTCTGGACACCTTCATAAATACCATCAAAGAAAAGAGCAAAGAGAAGACTTATCAATGATTTCCTCAATGTGAACTTGAATTTTATTGGAAAATTAGTGCCTTTGATTAAGTTGCCTTCAGATATGAAGGTTGTTTCTCTGTTCCCCTTTCAGGGTGTGGATGCAATTCCAGCGTATATTCCTGATGCAGTGTGGTACGAGTACGATACCGTAAGTAGAGGCAAGGATGCTGTGGGGAGATTTCTTAAATGACTATATGACAAAATAAGGTTATCAGCCTGTCTTTGGTGAGAGAGAGACCCAAAGCAAAGCCCACAAGAAGGAAACGGTGAGACAGAGCATAAAGGGCAGTGAGGTAAGTGCATTCATCACTGTCTTAAGAAAGGATCCAGAGGCATGGGATAGAGGGCAGGAGATGGGAAGGAAGCTTGAGTGGAAACCTTAGCAAAGACCATATTTCATATAGAACAAAATACATTGATTATAATTTTAATATGCATAAGCCTGCATTTATTGCTTACTAATCTCATTTCTGCGAATAATTTTCCCATAGCTGTCTTGACCTTTTTGATGCGTGAAATAGGACGTTGTTTATGTCAGGTTCCCCCATTCAGGTCAGAGTCCCAGCAGAGCTTGCTTTCCTCATTGAGCCAAAACTAAGTAGTGAGAGATGTTGATTTATGACATTAGATCATCTTGGTATGCAGTACTTTGAGCCCACTGGCACTTAGGTGTTTAGCTGTCTTAAGACTTTTCTAGAAGGAAGCATTAGGACGAAACTTAGGACTTCAGAAAACTTTCACAGCAGTGAGAAATGCAATGTAACCATTCTCTTTTACATCCCTGTCAATAAGGGGGCAAAAATCTCGATAAGGAAAATATGGACCAATTTGTACCTGCCAGCAGACAAACTGGGGCTCCATTTGAGAGGAGGCTATGTTTACCCTACTCAACAGCCAGCTAACACAACGGTGGCAAGGTATGCTTCAAAACTGAATGTTTTTGGGGTTTCTGTTCAAGCATGGGCTTAGGGCTTTCAGGGTACTGATCAGTAGCAGTCCATTGTGTTTAGCATTTTCATCTTTAAATATGGGAATAACTGTGAGCCACGTCTCGCTTTCAGAAACACTTACATTACAGCTTCAGTGATTAAATGCAGGATTATTTGTGTAGCATTTTGCAAACTGTCCATGTATTTTAATCTATTTAAACAAAAAAGAAGGACTAATTTAAAGCAATTTTCGAAGTATTGCAACCTCGAGTGTCACATTCTTAACACAAACTTGAATGACGTATTAAGGCTGACAGATGGTGTTCATATAAGACAGAAACCCTGCCTTTCCACAGCCGCAAGAACCCGATGGGACTTATCATTGCCCTGGATGACAACAATGCAGCTTCTGGGGACTTGTTCTGGGATGATGGGGAATCTACAGGTGAGCAGTTACCAACAGCAAAATAAGTATGATTAACAAAGCATTGATATGTACGAGTTTCAATCTTCCTGCTGACTTCATGGAGCAAGAATAAGCTTGTGTCTCAGTATGCTGGCTGTTGAACCATGCTGCCAAGATTGAGGTACATTCTGATATATGTCCAAATTAGTTTCAATGGGTGCAAGAATGCACATAATTAGGGTTTGACCCTAAGAATGAGTAGAGGATGAAAAACTAGCACTCTTATTAGCTCTCTAGAACTATTAAAATTGCTTGTGAAAACAGTAAAATTTTTGTTACCTCGGAAGTGTGGTGCTGCAGCCAGTATTTCTTTATGCCATCTGGTTTCCACAGCACACGGGTGCGTAAGCACACGAGTAAGTGTGTATGGGTTATACTTGTCAAGTTGCCAACCTCGCCTCTAGGAAAGCTGCCAGAGAATTTGTTTCCCCTGGGACCGTCACTACGATTACGCCACCACCAATCAGCCTGATTGTTTGTGATGCACTGGCATTGATATTCCTTACCTCACCCGTTTTATTCTGTCAAACAATTTTCAACACACAGACCTTTTCTCCTTTGGGTAAGATTAAGGCCACAACTAAATTCAACACATTTAAAAAAGAAAAAAAGACACAAAGCTCTAATTTAAGGTTAAACCTGCTTTTGAGATACATACTGGCTAAAGGAAGCAGAGTTTATTCTATAGAAATGTAAGAACTTTTAAAAAATTAGATATTATCTTCATCTTAATCTTGAGATGAAGGAAATTTGGAAAAATAAAATACCTTGGTGAGAATCTATTTGTGTCACTTGTGCAGGGCCCAGGGATCTGACTAAACTTGCATGAAAACAAGCAGCTCTTGGGGTTCAAAACTGCACCCCCCCTTTCCTAATTGCAGAACCACCTTGTCTTCTATGTTATGCGTTTGACCTGTGCAGCTTCCTTTTGTTGTTCCAGCTATACCAGTCATATTTCGCAGAAAAACTTTCAATCCTCTACTTTTTAAAAATTTGTGGAAGTCTGGGATGCTTTTAAGAAATAGGGCTGTGATCTGGCTGATTATTGCTGCCGTAAATATTGAAAGCCTGGGGTGTTTGCTGTTGTGACAGCTCTATGTGCTTCTTTGTCAAGGCCTGAAATAATGAAGCTATTGTTGTACTCACTTCTGTTGAGATACAAAACAATAAAACATCTTATAATTTTATTTCCTGCCCAAAACTTACAGGTTGCAGTCTTTTAAGGGAAAAAGTTTACGATTTGCTTGTGATGACAGTATTTTTCTTTTTGTACATGGAACATATTGCCAGATTGACTCAACTTTTGTATTTCTTTTTCCCAGTGGTGTGTTATTTCTTCTCTTACGGTTCCATAGCATAGAGTACTCATATTATTGTAATTTTGGGGTGACAATTTCTTACTTAAAGTATTTTCAAGGATTAACTTTGAGTCATACATCTACATTCAGGAGAAGAAAAGAAGTAATAACAGTAAAAAAGAAAATCAGTACATTTTACAAGAGCTGATATCAATGAGTTTTTGGAAAACTCTGAAAATTTTTTCCTGGGAGACTGACCTAATGGAAAAACAAAGGAAATGAGACATTTCAGTTTCTTAGAGAAACTTCAGTAAATATTTGAGTTGCTCAGTGAGGCCTCTGAATGCAGTAATGATAATCATTAACAATTTATTGGTTTCTAGCAGTGGCACAAACTCATTGTTAATGCCATTCCTTTCGGCACAGGAAGTGTAACTTCTTTCTTTACCTTTAGGTACAGTTGAGAGTAAAGCCTACATTTACTATGAGTTTACAGTTTCCAATGTAAGTATTTTATTTTAAATCATCCTATTTTCATTTTCAATTTTTATCAATAGTATCCACTTTGATAGTATCTTTTCTCCCTCATTCTTCTGTAAGATTAACTGAGAAGGAAAATATTTGACAAAGTCAAAATGAAGTCATGTTCAAACTACTGAAATTTAACTGGGATGAAAATCTGCTATTTGTCTTTTCCTCTCCCAGCTAAGTATCTAAAGAACTCCTATTTCCTTTCAAATAACAAACTCAGCAGCGATATTTATTGAGCAAGAGAACTGTAAAACTTCAGTGGCCATAAAAATAGAGTCAGAAAGAAGGCGAATGCAGTGTTTGTGATTCTCAAAATACTGGAAATTTGAGAAAAATCTTTGTACCCTGTAAAAATAGAGCTGAATGATTCCAAACAGTGAGAGGAAGGGCTGTGCATTGTCTGACCCTGAGGAACCTCCTGCATGACTAACTTTAATTTTTTTAAATTTTTTTAAAGTGAACCTGCCTTGGCAGGAATAATTTATTTAGGCAGGGTAGAGTCCAGAGAGTGTTTCCGTTTGATATTGACCTGAGATACCATTCCTGGTGATATGATAACAATTTATTTTAATAGTAATATCTGCTGAAGGTGTTCCTTCCCTTGCCATGGTGAAACAGAGAGGCAACAACTTAGAGAGAGTGAATTCCACATGGCAGTGGAAGCCAAAGTATAGAAGCTGGAAGCACATGTATTAATTATTGTTCTTTAATCATCTGTAATCATATAATCGTGTGTAGGTAAAAACCCCAGTTACTATTGGAATTTGAAAGTCTTTTAGCCAAATCATCAGTTGACTATTAATGATATTGAATTAAAAATTAACGTAAAATTTCACATGGAGAATGATTAAAAAGTTCTATACTGGCATATGTGAAAGCTGTGAGACAGTTCTGCTCTCTGGACTCCTAATCTAATAATATCTAATGCAATCAAATAAGAACTGGTATATTTACTTGAGGAAAAGTGAATGTGAAGCTTACACGTTAGACCATGGCAAGATCACAGTTGAGTAGAGGCTGCAATGTGTCAGCCTTTTATTTCTGAAACAAGCAGGAAGAAGAAGCTGAAACACAACTCTGAAGCGTATTATATATATATGTTAGAAAAGCATTATTGTGAGAATAAAGAGCAGGGGGATAATTATTGTGTTAGAAAAAGGTATTGTCTTACTTTGTACTACAGGATGAAGATGATTTGAAAAATTGTTAAATCAAGGGGATATCTGACAGGTTTTTTTATAAGAATGTGATGAATATATTATTTTTCAGAATGTTCTACAAATGAATGCTATAAACAGCAATTATACTGATCCAAACAACTTGAAATTTGAAGAAATCAAGATATTGGGAGCGCTCCAGGAAATAACAGCAGTTACTGTATCTCAGAACAATGTTGTGGAAAATTCCCCACTTAATATCACCTATTATCCTCTAGAAAAGGTAAATCAATAACGGGAAAATGGGAAGTAAACATGTTTGAAATTGCATTACCTTTATTTTATATATTGCTAAGGACAATACTCAGTTCTAACATCATGTCAACAGAATAAATACATAACGTATTTTATGGCAGGACAAAATTGCATTCAGCTCAGCTACGTGGGAAGTGCATCTAAGCTTTGCTCTCAGACCCTCAGTGCAACAGAAAGTTTAGTTTTGCAGTTATTCATGTAGCAAAATTTAGTTTCTAAGAGGAGGAATAGCTTTGTGATTTTGTTTGATATTGGAGGAGGATAGCAAATATTTATGGTTTAGATGAGTGTGCATTGATATTTTTTTTTAAAACCAAAATGAAGTGCAGTGTTCTGACTTCCTTCTACTCACTTGATACAGTTTTTCACAGGATGAATACAGGATAAGAGCAGCACAATGCATTGACCTGAAAAGGCAGTGCACGTGCTGCTGCTAGTGGGAAGGTCTCAGGGAATGGTTTTCCCACACTAAGGATGGTACTGACATTGCTTTGAATTTGCATTGTGCATGAAATATTCCAAGTCCAGAGTTTGCTGTTTTCTCAGTTACTGAATTAGAGTAAAAATATTTTAACTTTTTCTTACCTCTTGCTTTCAAATTTCAAAACATGAAGGAGCCGTGTCCTTATCTTTATTCGTGTTTGCTTACAAGGAAGTCATGAGATTGACTCAATTTTTTTAGATTCTTAATTTTTCAGGATTTATCTACAAGAATTTCAGTTGTGTGTATTTGTGGACGTGAGGCTATATCAAATGGTGCAGAACAGAGGGTTTTGAGGTGTCGTTCCAGTGTACCAGCATCTCTGCTGACTGAAGAAAAGGTGGATGTGATGTGGGATTTAATAACTGTTCATTGTTTAATATTTATAGGTTGCTCATATATCAGGGCTTCAGCTTGAACTGGGAAAATCTTACACGGTAAACTGGACTCAAAAAATGAATGACAATGAAAAGTTTAATTGTTATCCTAGTCCCAATCCAACACAAGAAAAATGTGAACAACTTGGCTGTGTCTGGGATGTAAGTAAGAATTATTTCTCTAAAATAATGAGGCAGAAATGTTTCCAGAATCATAGCTTTCTCTTTATCACTGTTAGAGTGGAAAAAATAGTCTGACAGATTTGTCAGATTTAAATAAAACAGGAGCACAGGCATTAGCTGGCTTTACTACCAAATTTTATTCACCTCACTAAAACTAAGGTAGTTGGCAACCATGTGAGATCTTCCAAAGCATGTCAGAAATTGAGGAAAAGTGTGGTATGTTTTGAAAGATGGAAAGAAATAGTATTAGAGACATGAAAAAGTAGAGCAGGCTTCAGATAGGAATCTTCATGTACCTCCTCTACTTCACTAGCACCATGGTCTGCAAGGCCACCTTTGTCTCACCTTCAGACTCACTGAAGTATATTTTAAGTCAAGCCAATTCCTCTAAATCTCAGTTTGAGAAGAAATCTTTTAATCTCACAGAAATTTGCATTATGTGAACTTGTTTATGTCCATGTCAAGGAGGTATAAACAAATCATAATCCCTGTTGTGCAGTTATTTACCATCTAGTTATAAACACATAAAGAGCAATGCACCTTGGCAGGGCTGAATTTCAGAGGGTCCCTCCAACTAAATTCCTCTGTGCTCCTCTAAATCTAGATTTTACATTTTGGACACGAAGACCAACATCCTCTGGTAGCTGCTCTTGAACCAGCAACAGCTGCAGAGGCTGATGGGTTGTCCTGATTTTGAGGCACTGTTAGGAATATTGTTTGTAATTTGACTTTTCCTGTGAAATCAAGCTCTAGTCCTGTTCTGGGCTGGGTGTGTTTTGTACACTTGCTCAAACTGAAAGGTGCTTTGAATCTGGTGATGACAGATAAATAAATATTCAATAGCAATTAAGCTGAGCAGAGCAGGCACAGTTTCACTTGAACCGCTGGGAGGATGGATGCGAAGTGCCTGGAGGTGGAAGGGTGATGCTTTAACCTACCCCAGCCCATCTGAGCTTGCAGTACCTGGATTGGGTGTTTGTGCTCAGCTGTAGCAGGAAACTGAGAGTAATTTTGGTCTTGTTGTCAGGAGATCTTCGATAAATAGGATGTAAATCTCAATGGGAATTTTAAAGGTAATTTGTGTGAATAAAGCTAATGGAAAGGTCTCATCTGATGTTCCCTGAATATCTAATGAGTTTGGGGTACATCCTCTCATGTGAGCCAGAGACCAGAGGGCAATGGGATTAAAAGGGAGGAAGCTTTAGGAATTTCAACAGGTCACGATTAAGTCATGTTGCGGGACCTGAGCCTGAGATCAGATACAGGGAAATTAAATCCTCCTCCATTGTGTGAGGATTACACTTCCTGATTGAACTATTATATTTGTACAGCCTTGACTGTGTTTTTTGATTATATCTGATTTAGTGTAGAGGTCACTGGGTTCTGTATTACTTCTTCATTGTTCACCAGATGCATTAAGTTTTCCCCAAAATCCTACATTTGACAGATAGCTGATAAAAATAACTGACAAAAAAAAATACAGCAGGCCAGCATAGCTCACTAACCTGTAATTTATTTCTGTTTGCAGCAGGCAACATCAAACTCAGATATTCCACCCTGCTATTACGGCTCTGAAAATGCTTACTCTATAGACAAAGTAGAATACACCTCGTCAGGTCTGACAGCCAACCTTACCTTAAACCCTGCCAAGACCAGAGCTAACGAGAATGTCACTGCACCAATCAGCACGCTGCGCTTGGAGGTGAAATACCACCTCAATCACATGCTGCAATTTAAGGTAATGTCATTCCAGAACTTCTATGAGTGTGTCTCATTGTCAAAAATAATCTTATTTATGGAAATTATGAAGGCTTTTTATAGTCAATTTCATATTACGAAGACAGAAGCACCCTCACCTTAGTGTGTTTCTCCTTCTAACCAAGTAGCTGTTATGGCTTTTAGCTCACAGGTGTTTTGGTCCTGTAATTCTATACTCAGTAATGCAATGGAATTGTATGAACCAAGGGTATAATGTCAGCAAATGTGTCTAATGTCATCCAGAAACTCTGGAACTCAAGGCATTTTATTAGTATATGGGTAAATTCATCTATAAGGATTATCATGAATGTGCAGTTTATTTCTGCATTAATCATTCTTTTCTATTCTATTTTTTTTTAATTCACTATTGTTTAGACTATAATTTATTACTCTGCATTTAATAATACGGAAACAGGTGTGATGTCTTGAAATGGTCAGGCATCAGAGAACAACTTCTCTCAGCTTTCAGAACACAGAAAACTACAGAAAGCATCTCTTAAAGTTGGCTAAAAGATTAACCAGAAATACATTTACCAAACTATACATATACCCATATATAGAAGCCATTCCTGATACAAAATAAATCATTAAAGTTGTGGGGTTTTCCCCCTCCAGACTAAATACTGTGAAAGAATTTGTTATGGATTAGGTAGGGAAAGAAAATACTCATCTCAGCAAGTGTTGTCAACAATTTTCTGTATTAATTTTTTTTCTAATTCAAATATCTATTGTTATTGGTAAGATTTAAAAAAAATTAATCAAAATGAATTGATTTTTACTTCATAGATTTATGATTATCAGAACACACGGTACGAGGTTCCGGTACAGCTGAGTCTCCCAAGCTCCCCAGCGAGCACAGACAAGGAGCGACTCTATGAAGTGACAGTGCAGAACAAACCCTTTGGCATACAGGTTCGGCGCAAAAGCACGCGGACAGTCATGTAAGCCAGAGCCACTCCACCTTTTTTCTCTTGTTTTTGTTAGCTCTTTTCAAGCCAAGCCAATTTTCTTGTGTATTATGTTTTAAATACTGTAAATCTGGCTTTCTTATCCTTCCCATGGAATGGCTCTGTCTGCCAAATGCTTGATGCTGCTCCAGCAGAGATGGTTTCACCATCCCATTGTGTGAGAGAACTGACTGTGTGAGAACAGAAAAGATGCACTTTGACTATTACAGACATCCTATTTTTTCCTCGCAATTATCTAAGGCTTTTCCCCCGTCACTTGCTAAATGTCCCCTACAACACGTTGAAACGTGGAACAGACAACTCCGAAGGCCATTTCTGTGTCATTCCCAAGTCTCTGGGAAGCACAATGATTTTCTACACTTTCTAAAATTTTTGTTAAGTAACCAAAGCACTGATCATTTGGGGCAGGTTTGGGAAATGGTTAGGAAAGAAAAAAAAAGGTAGAAGAAAGAAGTGTTTCAACTAACTTGCAGAAGGATTTTGGTAACATGACAGCTAATAAGCCCAGCAGGAACCTTATTTCTTTCCTTGATTAAGCTTAAGTCAGAACTAGAAAACAGTACAATGATGTTAGCATCTGGGTGTTATGTTCTTTATTAAAAAAAATTCTTGTGTCATTTTTTTAAAATACTCAAAATTTAATTGCAAGCTGATTTCCTTTATGCTAATCAGAGTAATCATCAGATTGTAGATGTGGCACTTCAGGACATGGTTTAGTAGGCATGGGCTGACAGTTGGACTTGATGATCTTAGTCTTTTTCAACTTTAATGATTCTATGATTCAATGATTTTATGATTCAAATTAAGTTTAGCCCCCTGGATTCATGTTCTCCTTTGGCAAAATGCCATCAAGTTGTAGTTTGATTTCTGACTGTAAAGATGCCAATTTACAACAAATTAAACCAATGAATACAGTGTAATCTGCACAAAAAGTCCAGTGAAATGTATAAAACGCCTTATTTACTGTATCCCATGTGGCACCAAGGATCAGTCTAGAAGGAAAATATGATCATACTCTCCCGAAACACAATTTCTCATTAAATTGCAAAAATATGATGCGACTTGCCATGCATTGTGCCTGTGCGTAGTACATCTCTCTGAGAGATACAGAAGACTTCGTGTCTCTAAACTGCATATCAAATTCTTAGACATCCCCATTTCACATGCTTTATGTTTTCTCAATAACTGTAAGAGTTTTATTCCACCTTTACTGAAAAATGTGATTTTCAGAGAAAGAGTATAGCGTAAAAAAAAGCGTCTTCCAGCTAAACACGCAACCGAAGACACTGCATTCTTGTTTTTATTTTCCTCTTTGCATGTCAGCTGGGACTCACAGCTGCCCACCTTCACATTCAGTGACATGTTCATTCAGATCTCTACACGCTTACCATCCCAGTACATCTATGGATTTGGAGAAACCGAGCACACCATGTTTCGCCGCAACATGAGCTGGCACACCTGGGGGATGTTCACGAGGGATCAGCCCCCTACTGTAAGTAGGAGCAAAGGTAGCTTTTGGACAAATGAGTCTAAAGTGCAGAGAGGTTTAGCAGGTGTCCACTGGTACACTTATTGACTTTGAGTGCATTTATCATGGTTAATAATCTGGGTGGGGTCTCAATGGCAATGGTCTTCTCTAAACCTTTCCTTTGTCTGTGACCAGCGAAACCAATATGTGTCGCTCAGGCCGAGTCAGTTTCAGAAGAAAACAAATGGCTTGGAAATAATATTCTTCCTCTTTTCATTCTCAGCTAATTGTTCTGAAAGTTAGACATGAGTCAGGACAACTCCCACTGCTTTGGGATAAAATTAATACTTACAGAGATGTTATTTCTATGTGTATTCCTGTGCTATTTCCTGTGAGATAGCACAAGATTTGCAAATTGCAGGGAATGACCAAAGAAATAGCAGCAGTTAATTATAACTCTAATTTCCACTTCAGGTTTCAATATAATTTAATGAAAGATAATGGAATGTCACCTGTATGTCCTGATCATACATGTAGGAGGATAGATATCCTGCTACTGTTTGAAAAGAGGGGAAGGTTTTGTCCCGGGGAAGCACTTTCTCATTAGCAAGTGTTAAAGGTAGTGATACCTTTGCTTTCCTTTCTGTCTCATCAGTCTGAACAGGGCTGACTCCCATTGTAAAGCTGAAAGTGATCTTCTGTAGGTATCTGCTGTAGGTATGTAGGGTGTAAGCATATAATTTTTGAGTTTATTTGTTGTATGTTTGGCAGTTGTGTATTTCATCTTTTAATACATTTATTATTAAATGTAAATAAGTGAATGCTTGCGATGTTGACCCAGTAGAATGTATTTTATTTGATTTGCAGTATAAGTTGAATTCCTATGGTTATCAGCCCTTTTACATGGCTCTTGAAGAAGATGGCAATGCCCATGGAGTTCTCTTGCTGAATAGCAATGCAATGGGTAAGAAAAAGTTGACTTTATTTTTTCAATGTATTTTATTTTTACAGTCAATATTTTGCAGTTGTGGCAAATCCAGACAACCTTTTCTCATTTTCTTTCCCCCACTTCCAGATGTGACGTTCCAGCCAACCCCTGCCCTGACGTACCGCACCATTGGAGGAATCCTCGACTTCTATGTGGTTTTGGGCCCAACCCCAGAACTTGTTGTTCAGGAGTACACCGCAGTAGGGCTCTCACTCTGTTACAGACTAATGCTGGGTTTTGTTTGTTGGTTTGGTTTGGTTTCACCTACTCATCACAAATATTCTTTCTCATTTTTAGCTAATTGGCCGACCGGTCATGCCTCCCTACTGGTCGTTGGGATTCCAGTTGTGCCGCTATGGATACAGCAATGACTCAGAAATCGCCCAGCTGGTGGAGGACATGAAGGCAGCTGGGATTCCCTATGTACGCTGGTAGCAGTTAACATTTGTGCCCCTGTCTGAATTTTTTTGCTGCTGAGTATTAACTAAGACAATTAAAACACCAAATCAAAAAACAACCACAAACCCCCCCACCACGACAGAGTAGTGCAGGCTATTTTATGCCAGAGCTGAGCATCTCCGCACGCTCTGGGCCGTGTTAAATGTAGGCGTCAGACTGCTTTATTTTCTTTATCATTCACACCAAAGGAGTGCCCGGATGCCTTAGGCAGTCAAGGGCTCTCGCTGTGCTAAACATGAAAGATCAACAAGAAAAACAAGCAGGGAAGAAAACGAGGCAGCATCGTTTCAATGGTCAGGTCAGCTATGATTTGGCCCAGGCTGTTGTTGGGAAAGCTGAGACAGTAGATCTAACAAAATGGTGCTGTACGTGGAGTGTGTCTGTTTTAAATGCAATTGATTATTGAAATCACTATTTCAGTACAGAACAACTGTTTTCACAGTTTTCTTATAGATTTGGTCGCATATGTGCAGTTTCTGTGTGCATACACACGTACAAATCCAGGACTTTTTTATGTATCATGTATTAATTTCTACTCTCAGATTAGATGCAGTAGTGAAATATTTATTTTACATTAGACTTACTGATAGACTATGTAATATTTATTTAATAGCTTTAGTTTAAAGTTACAGCCGCTTCTAAATTTACAGTTCAAAAGTTCAGTAGCTTACTTATTTTGACAGGTTTTCAATATATATTCAGAAAAAAACCCACAAAATTTCATTTTACGTTATTATTTTTGGGAACTGCAGGATGTCCAATATGCTGATATTGACCATATGGAAAGGCAGCTGGACTTCACCATTGGTCCACGCTTTGCTGGATTGCCAGCTCTGATTAACAAAATAAAAGAAGAAGGAATGAGATTCATCATTATCCTGGTCAGTTTTTGAATACTGTTTTTAAATTGCAATAAATCATTACAGAAGATATTCAACAGCACTTCTAAACTTGTTTTTTTGAGCATAAGGGTAAAAGTGTTTTTAATTGCAGGATCCAGCCATCTCTGGAAATGAAACCAATTATCCCACCTTCTCAAGAGGTTTGCAGGATGATGTCTTCATAAAATGGCCCAATACCAATGACATTATATATTCCAAGGTACAGTTCTTAAAAAAGTTGGTGGCAGTAGAGAACAACATGTCAGCTTGAAGTCTCTTAATGGTATGTTTGTGCCTGGCTGTAAATGACATATTGAATAGCTACCACAGACTGAGATGAATTCAGTTTGTGTTGTCGTTCACAGAGGTATCAGAAAGAATGGTTATATCTCTCTGTTGCTGATGTTCAGTTTACATTCGGTATGGTTTGATTATTTTAAAATATGTCCTTTGTCCTATTAGGTCTGGCCATTTCTTCCCAATGTTCAAGTCAATGAGTCACTGCCTGAGCAAACCCAAATACAGGTAAATGCTGAGATGGTTTGGTTATGGACTGAAATATAGACAGAGCAGCACGTTAATTAAGGAAAATAGCAGCAGACTCATTGATAAAGCTGATGGGATGAATAAGGTGCAGAAAGTCGCTAGCCTTCCTAACGGAGCCAAAAAAAGATAGTGAGCAAGTACTTTTTTTCCAAATTTTTAATATTATAAACAAATTCCAACATTTCAACAGCAAGATGCTTTCAATCCTGTATTTGTTTTGCTTTCCTACTATTTTAACAGCTCTACGGAGCACATGCTGCTTTCCCAGACTTCTTCCGCAATTCCACCGTGGAGTGGTGGAAGAGAGAAATCCTGGAGTTCTACAACAATCCCACCAACCAATCGAGAAGTGTCAAGTTTGATGGCCTGTGGATTGTAAGTGGAGAAATGTATTTGATTTCTGAATTATTTTTTTCCCTGCCAGACATTGCAGAGATGGCCACGTTTCACAGTGTCTGTGCTGCTGTTGAAGCTCGGAGGGTGTCTGGTATTAAACAGCCATTAGAGTGAAATTAAAAAGTAGGCCCCAGACCCCAGCCAAAGACATCACTTTGGCTCTAGGTTGTACTCTTGCACTGCCTCCATCTATTGTGACTTTCTTCCTCCAGTGGACAGTGAAAAAGAGCCCAGACTCACTGCTCTTTCCTCGAAACCCTTTGTGGCTCCCTATACCTTTCCACACGTGATCATGTCAAGAGAGCATGGAACAGCAGTCTGAGCCTGCAGCTAACAGGGCTACCGAGCACAAAAGTGCTGCTTGTTTGTAGTTTAGAATTTAGTGTGTTTTGTAGGTTTGAAGGAATTTCGATCCGGTTGTGCTCTGTGTTTTTAGGACATGAACGAACCCGCGGCTTTCCTGAACGGTGCCATTGGTGGCTGTAGAAATGACCTCCTCAATCTGCCACCGTACATACCTGGTAAGTCTGATCACGCCTTAAAACAATTTTAGGTCACGCTGGTTACTGCATTCTTTCTTACATCACACGTGTAGTTTAATTGCCTAAATGTAAATATATAAAATCCCAACTCCTAAAGGAAAAAGTGGCCCTTTATTTCTGAGGTTATGGGCACACTTCAACCTGATCCATTTCAGTGGGAGCAGCAATTTCATGGCACTTTTTAAAAATAAAGTTATTTTCAGTTGCTTGCCTATATATGCATTTTGATACCTATTTTATATCTACGTGCTTTGTTTTTGGCATGGTAGAGAATGAAGTTTTCTGTGCTGCAGTTTTCTCAGATGAATAATGCAATTAAAAATTTAGGAAATATTCTTGTGTTTCCCTCTCATTACCATTTATCTTTACAGTCAAATACTTGAAATACTTAGCTTTCTTAGCTTGACTTCACTTCAGTTCTGGTCTAAAGTTCTAATTAATAATTATTTTTAAATGGCTTATTAACATATTCCTGTTCATTCCTGTTGTCTTCAGTTATTATGAATAGTTTATTAGGAATTGTCAGACAGACCATAAGCCGTGCCCCAACCATATTTCAATTTATATGGATGATATGACATGTTTTATGAAGATTTGCAGTACGTGGTTCTATGATGTCTTCTGATTTTGGATATACTGTTTATTCTTTAAGCCTCTTCAGTAAGAACATCAGCAACTGAAATATTAAGACAATTGCAGGTCTAGTTCCTTACACAGGAATATTAAAAATGTTATTTTTATAATTCTAATTAAAAAAATGACAGTATAGAGGGTTAGAAGAGGCTGAACGCATGAGAGATCAGGAAAATTAAGAAAAAGAAACTCAAACCATTACTGAATGTTCTTTATTAAAAAATAAGTATTTCTGTGCCCTTTCCAATAGATCTAGGATACCGGTCAGAGGGATTAGCTTTCAAAACTCCATGCATGGAAGGTCAACAATATCTTCCAGACGGTACCCCAGTTAGACACTATGATGTCCACAGCCTTTATGGATGGTCACAAACAAAACCTACCCTGGAGTAAGTGAAGTTTGCACACTTTCTTGTTGTCTCCAAAGTATATTATAAATGAATATTCTGTGTCTACATTCTTACGGCCAAAAAATTAATCAGTTTATTTAACATTCCTGATAAAGCGTTCTTTTCTTTCGAATATCTTTGATTCTTCAGCAAGAAGTGGAGTTTGTCAAGAATTGGAACAGGATGTGGTTGAGTCACCATCCCTGGAGGTGTTTAGAAGACGTGTAGATGTGGGATTTAGGGACGTGGACCATGGTGAACACAGCAGTGTCAGGTTAAGGGTTGGACTTGGTGAAATTAAAGGTCTTTATTCTTTGGTATGATCTGAAAGAGCACTTGTGCAACTGAAGAATTGGTGCGATAATAGTTTACATTAATACTGAAACACACAAACAGGAAGATCCTTTGCACGCACAACTCTCAAAAGCTGTAACTTCAAAGCAAACAGCAATATTTTTTTTAATGTAACATGATGTTATTTCAGTTCTCCATCTTTTAGACAGAGAGAGCTTTTGGATATTGATTTAATCTTCTCTTTCATAATGAGGCTTGTGCACAGGCTTGAGAGCCCGAATGCTTCCTGGTGAGGGCAGCGACCATTTGGAGGCAAATTAGGGCTTTGTGATATGAGCAATTGCTTCTCAGGGGTGCAGCTTTGGCTCAGCGCTGAAGCAGAGAGCTGGCACCTGGAGCCAGCAAAACACCTGGGCCACGCTCATCCTTGAGCAGTTCTACGTGCAACTTTCACTTGGAAATTTTAGCTGCAGTTTCCAAAGCGTTCTTGGAGTGGAGTAAGCCAAGCAGAGGCCGAGGATGTTTGGTAGTAGTTACAAAGAAATAAAAGATACCGGCAAACTTAGTGTTTGTCTGGGAAGAAATAATTACTGCACTTTAGTGGAGTTTAATCACTACGGTAATTTAAGTGACTTGTGTATTTTTTCTGTAATTACAACATCACTAAAGCTGCAAATCCTGTTGAAAAATAAATAAATAGTGCCTTACTGAGGCAGCTGTTGAGGTAATGATTGTGGAGGCAGCAGTGGAGAGCAGTGCGGTTTGATCAATACAGCTTTCTCACTGGTGCTGGGTTTGCTGTTTGGCTGCAGTGACTCTCAGTGCCTGTGCACAGCTGCCCAGGGGTTGTTCTGAGAAAGCTGAGCAGCAGCACGCCCGTGGCAGTCACACGGCGTGGGGCGAGGGCGTGTGCTGCAGGGAGAGGTGCTCGGGTCCTCGGTGGAGTTACTGCGAAGCATAAATTCCCCTCAAATTAGCAATTTCTTTTTTTTTTTCCCCTAAAATTTACTTGTTTCCTTTGCAGGTTTTGTGGCAATGGCCAAGGCTTTATTTAAGAAAACTAAATGGTTTTTTTTTAATTATTTGAGGAATAGGGTTAGTTAGTGAGCCAGTTCTCCATCAGCTTATTCACAGCTGCGCCTCTAGGGCCTCAAGGAGATCTTCTCCTGAGCCACCAGCAAGTCACAGTTTCCCATCCCAACAGCAAGCATGCCCTAGTGCAGAACATCTTGCCAAGCACACGACTCTCCTTGTCTGGTGCTAGCAGTTTCCTTCTGTCCTTCAAGCCCACACACCAGTATGTTTCCTTCCTGTTCCATAGGTTTTGTTTCTAGTTTGAGAAAGAGAAATAAAGCCCACCATTGTCAAAATGTCACTAATCTCTGGCTAAAGCTTCTTCTGCTCATGAGAAGCCCAATGCAATCACACCACATGGTCTGCTGATGCCAAGGGAGTCACACACACTGGTGGTCATGTCTTAGCTCTGAGGGCTGTTATCTACTCTGGGCAGAAAACTGCTAATTTAATACGTTTGCTTTTAGGCATCCATATTGGTCATTTCATATTGGTATCATGCCATCTTGTTGATTCTGAAGTGACTACAGCTCCATGACTTTATTTTTCAGTAGCTTTTTGGGAACTAGGGTCCCATATTCCTAACACCTCTATTTTCACCCTTATGATCTTTCTCGGTATGAGTTTTGTTTCAACTGTTGCTGCAAGTTTTCAGGTACTTTAGAAAGGAATGATGTGCACTGGACTGCACTGTGAAGCTTTTAGAAAATGTGCAAGTTGGGCTAGATCCATATTTCCCCCCCCAGTAATTAGTCTGAGCTGGAAATCTGTATTTTAGCACCTCCTTGTTTTGCTCTGCCAGTTCTCTTTCCAGCTACAGGTTGGCTGACACTGCTGAGTTTCTGTGTCTGTGTGAATCCTAGTGAATTGCTGCAAAAAGCATGTCTGGACTGGGTGTACAAACATTCATGCAGCAATGCTGCCCTTCGCTATGAAAACAGAAGCCCTTATGTTTATTTTTATAAGAGGAATTTATGTAGTAAGTAATAAAATATTTGTCATATAATTTGGGGGTTTTGTCTCTTTCCAATGCCAGTGCCTTGCAGAGCGCCACCAAGGAGCGTGGGATCGTTATCACTCGTTCCACTTATCCCAGTAGTGGGAGATGGGCGGGACACTGGCTTGGCGACAACACTGCAGCTTGGGATCAGCTGCCTAAGTCTGTCATTGGTACGTAAAAGGAAAAGGATCTGTACTCAGCTTACTGTGTGCAGTTATTTATTTTCCTTCACCTACTTGGTTTTAGTATCCATGTGCTTTTAGCCGAAATACGCCCTTCAGTTTATCAACTATAATTTGTGGTCAATGCCTTTTTTTTTTACTTCTACTTTGCTTCTGCACGGGGTGCTGGGTTCATCCTTAGGGACTGACCATCTTCACACCCTGTGTCCTGCTACTCATTTCTTTGTTTGCTTCTGGCCAACAAATTCCCACCTCTTTCTGTAGCAGAAAACCACTACACATTAATAAAATCATGGATTTGTGCTTTTTGTCTTTTATTTTCTTGTCATTCAGCATTACAATAGGTATCATCCATGTAACCATTAGCACACCAAAGGGAGGAAAATAACAACTAGTAATGCTGAACTATTTTCCGTTTCAGGTATGATGGAGTTCAGTCTCTTTGGAATATCTTATGTAAGCTGATGATTTATTACCATACATTTAATTATCTTGATGCTGTACTAGTTTTTATAGAATCCCAATTGAATCACTTTAAACCTTCAGACAGGAGCCGATATCTGTGGCTTCTTCAAAGACTCTGAGTATGAGCTGTGTCTTCGCTGGACGCAGCTGGGTGCCTTTTACCCATATTCAAGGAATCACAACCAGAAAGGAACAAGGGTAAGTGGCAGTTTTTTAGTAGTTGTTAACATCTGGGCCTTTGAAACTCACGAGTGGAGACCGGCCAGAGCATGGCACAGGCTGGATTGGCTTGGAAAAGGTGCATTCCAAGCAAAATGGACAAGAAAAGAACACGTTTGGCTCTTTATCAAATAAATAATTATCTTTATCTTTAAGCAGGCCCTGCTGTAATCCTGCCCCTCACCTGGGAGCTTTTATGCCCTCGGTGGGACTGCTCTGGTACCTGGACCACTTGAAGGAAGCCTGTTCTGAGTCTGCTTTGACTGAATCAAACTCCTTCGCTTTTTCCCCGAGTGCCATTTTTATTTAAAGGCACTGCACTGGCAAGACTAAAATAGAGCACTTTTATGGGAAACGCACTTGAAGGAACAGAACTGACCTTGGTGCTCTCAGCCCTAATTGCCCATGATTATCCAACAAATGAGAAAATGGAGCAGTGTAATAAGATTCTGGAGTCAAACTCGGCAATTTCTGTACTTTGCACATTTGCCACCATCAGATATTGTATTTCTTTTAAGAGTAAAGGAAAATAATTGCCTAAATGTAGGTCTGTGCTGTCTAAGGACTGTGTTGTAGAAAGCTGTACAACAAGATAACTGGGAAAATAATAATAATAAAAAAGCACGGGAGCAGCACTTCTCTTGCAGTTAAAGCTTCAGGTCCAGCAGAGCAGAGCTATTTGTATGGCACATATCTAATGGATTAAAGTCTCCTTTTCAAAACCTGGGTGCTTTATCTTGCAGCGGCACGCTTTCGATAGGACTTTTAAAGCCTTTAAAAATGCAGATTCAGGGTTATCATGTTGCTTCCAGTCTTACCCAATTTGCCAAGGTATTGTTCAATATGTTTAATAAAGACTGGGAGTGGTCCCTGACATCAGTCCTTGGTGCTTTGGTCCCTTCTTGCCAGTGCCGCGAGCTGCCCTGCAGGAAAGAGGGACAATAAGTTATAAATGATGTGCACTGGGATGTGTCACAGCTTTGAGACCACCTGTATTAAACAGTTCTTATACTACACTCCCTGGGTTTTTCTCGCCTTCCCTCTTTCTAGTTCCTGTTTTGGGGCTGACAGCAAAACCTCCTGTTTTCAGTGCCACGTACTCCTTAATCAAAGAATAAATAAATGATGGTGCTGTGGCTGGGTGGAGGAATATCCTCTGCTTTGTCTTGTTATGTTGATTTTAATGCACATTTAGTAATTCCTAATAGGGGTGGGTTGTGTGAAGTCTGAAGAGAAGCATAAAATGACAGAAAAGAGATGTTAACTGTGAAGTCTCTTGTGAACAACAGCAAATTATGTTTTGGCTTTTTACTGTTTAGTTTTTCTGAAGAAAGCAACCTGGCTTGACTGGCAATGGTCTCTTCTCTTTCAGAGGCAAGATCCCGTTTCCTGGAATTCAACATTTGTGGAGGTTTCCAGGAATGTGCTGAATATAAGATACACCCTGTTACCCCACCTCTACACGCTGATGTTTGATGCCCACGCCCACGGCAGCACCGTGATCCGCCCCGTGCTCCACGAGTGAGTGTGACTCCTTCGCTCTCCTCAGCAGGAATTTGCACTCAAAATTCTGTAGTTAAAATAATAAAATGTTCTCTGAGTTACAACAATTTTTATTTCAAAGTATTGAAATTGAGAATTAGAGGTTTCTATATCAAGTCTCACTTGAATACTGTCAGTTTTCTCTTTTTCACTATGCATAATTAAACATTTGCCTCCCTAGGATTAATATTTAAATTTTAAAGCTCACCCTTAACCTCTGTAGGAGCAAGCAGCAACACAGTTTCATCTGATACTGGACATACATAGAGTCAAAACCCCAAATGTTGCAAAAAGTAAAAAAGAGGCAATTCTGCCAGAAATCATTACTTTTGCAGGGAAGAATGTCTTTTTGTGTGTGTGTGTGTATGTGTGTGTGTCTGAGCTGATACAGCAGATCTTTTTAAAAAATACTGTTAACCATCCAAAAGCACCTTTGCTTCTGTTCAGTAGGAGCAACACCTGCACAAGCTTTAACACCTTCTATTAAAAGGTGTAGTCTGGTATCTTGGCTGAGAAACACTGAGTTGTTTGCATGTCATGACTTGCCTTTTCAAACCAACTGTCAAATAAAAAAGTGGCAGAAATTAGAAATTGTTTCCCTGGTTGTTCGCTCCCTAATCTTACTGTTATTAATACCAGCCAAGCACAATGGATCTGAGCTCTGTAATCTAAATATTCTGCAAAGTAAAAGCAAAGAAAGAGCAAAAAAAGAAAACTAAGTAATAGTGAGCATTCCTCTAGTGATTTTCACATTAGGATCTTTACATGTTCCTGGTAAGCATTTATTGATCTCTGAATTATTAATAGTAGAATAAAGATGAGGAAATAGTAGATACTAGGAATAGTAGATTCAATTACTGATAAAAATGTCTTAAGGAACACCTTAGAAAAGTTCAGCACCCAATGCCTAATCATTATTCTGTTAATTTGCAGGTTTGTAGAAGACAAAACAACCTGGGAAATATATGAGCAGTTCCTGTGGGGCCCTGCACTGCTCATCAGCCCCGTGATGCAAGAGGTAAGTTTTGAAGCACTTGGGAAAATATTAAAGTCAATTTATGTAAAATTCAGATTTAGATTTAAGGTACCTAAGCCACATATGTTCAATTCCAGGGTGCTGTGACAGTGAACGCTTACTTCCCCAATGCCCGCTGGTACGACTACTACACTGTAAGCCACTTCTTTAAAAATTCCGTTGTGTGTCATCTTCACAGCTCTGTTCAGACAGCAGCAGGGGGTGCTGGGAGCAGTGCTGAGGGCTGAACCCTCCCTTTTACAAACCTCCATTCAGTATCTGTTCTTAGCAATGTAACATCACCTTGGCTGCTAAAAAATATTCCCGGATTCCTGTGCGATACTGCATAATAACATGACCACAGCTGGGGTAACTTAAAAGCTGAAATAATACTTTTAGTTTGGAGTAATTCTATTGACTATTTTTAACCCTCAAATGGCACATATAATTTTTTTTTGTAAGGAATGCTGTAATGGAGAAAGACAGAACAGGTTCAGCTGCATCACCTTTCACAGAAGAGTTCTGGTAATAGGACGAGCAGGCATCAAATATCACTGCATTAATCACAAGACCGTATTTCACCTGAATGGCCCCTTTGGTTCAGCTGCCATCACCTATGGTCAAGCCAGTCTTTCATAGACTCAGAATTTCAGAGATTGTCTTAAAAGCATTCTGTAGTCACTCCTGCAATAACAACTTGTAATTAATCTGTCCAGGAGAAAAAAAATAATTTAATTATAAGAACACCCTGTAAAGCAAGGGCAATTCAGTAGAAGACAGATTTTTTTTTATTTTTTTTTTTTTTTCATAAATAGGATGAAGATATTGGCTTTAGGGGACAATTCAGACTTTTACCAGCTCCTCTGGAACATATCAACCTGCACATTCGAGGTGGATACATCCTTGCTTGGCAAAGACCTGCCAATACAACTTTTTACAGGTAAGATTAACAGAAAATTTTACATTTAGTTTTGCATCATTACTTTTCATACTACCAGTCCTCAGAGAAGCTCCAGGTACGATGGCTCGGGAGCCTTATGGCTGCTCTTTCTTTTCAGTTTACTGATAATGACCTCCTGTAATTTCACAGTGTGGCCTTAGGAAGCTGCCGCTCGATTGATCTCCCGCAGGCACATAGTATTTCTTAAAAAGTTCTAATTTTTCATAAATATGAGCTGTGCTAAGCTGAGGAAACTTTGTTCTGTTTTCCACAGCCGCAAAAACCCGCTGGGCCTCACTGTGGCTTTGGACGACGCTCTGTTTGCAGAAGGACAACTTTACTGGGATGACGGGGTTCGCATTGGTATGTGCAGTGCTTCTTCCCTTTGGAAAATCCTTTTTTGCTGTGAGGAGGATCAAACACTGCAAAAGGTTGCCCTGAGAGGCTGTGGAGCCTCCACCACAGAGTTGTTCAAAGCTCAGATTAAGACAGGCAAAACAAAAGCCGGTGTATGAACTAATATGAAAGTAATCACAGCAGTCCTTGACCAAACAACGCTCAGGAGCTGACTTAGGAGCTCTTCTCTCCGTGGTTTTTAATTACAACACAGTTGTCCAAGTGGAAACTCTAAGCCAAAAGGAACTGCATCACCTAACCATTGCTTTGGGAAAGAAGTGCTTGTGGGTGCTCCTCCCTTACAAGTCCTTGCTGTAGCGTGGGGTGTTTGAGGAGCAGCATCAGGAGCAGACACAAATGATGGGCTCTGGCCAAAGCAATCATGTTTCTGGAGGACATCTCTGACCATGCCTTCAGAGACAAAACTGAAAGTAAACCTTTCCATTAGCTTTATATTCCTGATTCAAACCACATAGTGCTATGATTTATAGTATTAATACGTTCTATAAATGAAATTGTGCCCTGGACCTAAGGCAACACCGATCACACAGATTTGTTCTCAAACAAATGGGAAACTCTAATCATAGATTATGTGGGGATCTTTAACTAATTTCATCAACATTAATAAATTTAAATTGTCTTCAGATAAAAGCTACTTGCATGTCATTTATTCTTTCCATACAGAGGGTATTGCCCTTGTAGTAACAATAAGCTGTCACCTAAGATTACTGCAAATAATGCAGAAAATGGTGTTATTTTGCATAATGATGTGTAGGGAAGTCTTCAGGATGCTGTTGGCGCATTTTGAGGTGTTTCACACACCACTGCCTGTCAGCACTGGAATTCAGAAACAATGGTCATCTTTATGAAATCTGATGACAAATGAAGTTAATGTAGATTACAAGTTGCACATCACCAGGTCGCCCATGATCTGGTTTTGGTGGTGCAGAAAGGCAAGAACCTACGATGTTCGTGATTAGCAGCACTACTTTGAGTTTATTTAGTGTTGAGTGATAGGATTTATAAAAGAAGTATCATCAGTGTCTATTGTGGTCACATGTAACTGGAGGGTGAACAGAGGTGGATATGGGAAAGGAATCCCACACTGGTCTTAGTACCTTTGATCTTCCTAATGCTGTTTATTTGCCTTCTTTTGGATCTTATCTCTAAAATGTTCTAATTTTGGTCTCATTTAAACAGCACACAGTCTTACAAGAAAGTATTTTATGTCTAAAAGCATATGTATTCTAGAAATACAGAACTTTATTTATGTATACATTGACATACCGTATATGTGTGTATAACACACAATACTTGAAATATTCTTAATGTGTTCATTAAGGTGAATAGCCAATATATTTCATTATTATTTATTTTATTTCTTTTATTCTTTCTTTTTAACAGATGCATATGAAGATGGTGTGTATCTGCTGACATCATTTACTGCTAATCAGGTATGTAATGCTATCTCATAGTTTCTGAATAATCACTTTATGTGATTATTATTAATCTAATTGTAACTATAGGTATTTTAATATGGAGCTTCCTAATGTCTAGTTATCCCACCCTGACATTAATACGTGCTCATGATTGAATAGATTACAGGTAATATTCTTAAACTGTTTCAAGAACAAGTTTAAGAATGCTTCTGAAAATACTGATTTCAGCATATTGTTAAATAGAGCGTACACTTATGGCATTTTAATTTCTGATTTAATTCTGAAAATACAAGTTTATTTCATATGGATTTCTATGCATAACATGTGGAGCATGTAAAGGAGTCAGAACAGCTGGGCTGGTGAAGAGATGGAAGTTGCAGACAGGAAGGTTTAAGGAGAAAAGGCTTTGGACCCTGGCTTACAGCTACAGTGAAATACCTCTGCCCAGCAAACTGGGTTCTTCTCAAGAATGGACACCTGAAATTGTTCCTAATCCATTTTGCAAGTTCAGGGTCCTCCCTGCTGTTCTCTACATTGTTGTCCAGGCTATGTCGTTGCTCCAAAAGGAGGGCATTTCTGTTGGTAGTGCCTTTGCCCATTTTCATGGTGGAATTGCTGTGCGCAGTCTTAGTTCTAGGAGGAAGAAGCAGAATAGAGAGTCATTGGCAACCACAGAAGAAAATATTCTCTAAAACAGTGACGAGGGGGGAACAGGACCCGCCCCATTCACCAGTCCTGCTCATGCCCTCCCATCACTGGCAAACCAGAGGAGTGTTTGTGGTTCTGAGTCAGAAACTTGAGCCCCAGTCCCCGGATGTGTGTGTTGACCCTGGTCAACGTATTTTATAGCAACATCTCAGCATCCTGTAGGAGATGGTGGCCTTGTCCCATTGCAAAGCCCTGGAGGCACAGGCTGATGGGAGAGCAGAGACAGGGGCTTAGTCCCAACCTCAGCTTTGCACAGCGGCCGGTGCAGAGTCATCACCTCAGTTCAGGGTTGATTTTTCCTTTTGTTCTTCAGCACAGAAAATCCCACATGCATCATGGGCAACTCAGTTAATGGACAGGAGTGTTTCTTTTAAGTACTGGCATTTCTAGGATATTAGGTTTCAATTTTTATCATAATCATTTGAATATCTGGAATTAATTTAGGCTGTAATTGTATGAACTTTTGCTTTCAGAGATGCTTTTTCTGTTTTTATAGAAAACACATTTTTATTTCATTAGATTTCTAGAGTGCCAGAATATCTTCTAATTTTTATCCACACTGTTTTTTCTTCTCATTTAATTCCCTTTGTCAAATAATTGGATGCTAATTGCTGAGGAAATTTGTTTTACTGATATTCACTATTTGCAGTTGCAAGATTATAAAATAAATGCACCTTTTCCTGCTCTTACAGATAAGGAAAAGTGTAATAAAAGAGGTCTTGCACCAACCAAAAATGGCAAATACTCACACTGAAAGCAATACCCCCTATGTGCTAAATATGCTTGGGGTTGCATTTGGGCTCTGAACCAGCAGGTGCTGTCTCTGGGCTGCGTAGGGTGGCACTTGCCTCTCTCGAGACGTTCTGACCTGGGTGCTCCCTAAAGAAACCGGCCGTGATCTGCTTAAAATCACAGCAAGTGGAAAAGAGAGGGGAACTGTGAGTGCTGAGAGAGGTGATGGGTTGAAGGAGCTGTTTGGGAGGGTGTAGAGCAGGGAGAGCAGAGCCTGGATCAGAAGCCAGGAGACAAAATCCCTGTGACAGTGGAGGAGGGGTTTGTGAGTGCAGCAGGGGTCAAGAGCATCCGGTTGCTTCACTCCTCACATCTATCAGCCGAGTGGCAATTAAAGATACAACAGAGCCCAGGATCCAGGCAGGTTAACAATGTGAAGAAAACAGAAGCCTTCAACATTAGGAAAATAAATAACAACATACAATTATTTTTTAAAAAAATAGGAAGAGACAAAAGCAATTGAAAAGCTCCAGTGGACTGGTACCAGTCTAATAACCATCTCTGATATATTTTTCCTGTTCCTAACAGAATGTTTTAAATATCACGGTTTTGCACCATGGTTACACTGATCCAAACAACTTAACATTTACTGAAATTAAAGTTCTGGGGGTGCCCACCAATGTTCATCAGGTGACGGTATCGCAGAACGGCGAGACCATTGCATCATCTCACACCGAGGAGTACAACAATGCCAAGGAGGTGAGGTCCCATTTGCAGGGCAATGCTACTTTCACCATGACATATGTGCTCTTAAGCATTTGGAGTCTCAGCTCTCAGCTTTAATAGCATATTTAACAGATATTTCAGCAAGATACATAAGCTATCGTTAGGTAATTGTTATATAACACAATGTTTACTATATAGTAAATATTGTGCAGTAAGCCTAGTAGAGCTTTTAGGCTTAGAAATTGCTGTCAAGGAAACCAAACAACTTCTGACAGTGGAAAAAAGTGGTGCATTTTAGTTTGCGTTTGTTTTCCAGTCTTCCTTAATAGCTTACTTGCAACCTGTGAGATTTTAGGGAAGAAGAAACTAGAAATATTTTCATAGTCTCTACATGACCCTGTTGTTGTCTGTCTTATCTGACAGCACTTTCATTTATCAGCCCTGCTTGTCCACCACCATTTCTCACTTGGTCATGTCATCTTTTTGGCTGTAGGCGTCGCAGCACACAGTTCCTACATGCACAAGTAAAATTCCACTTCTAAAGTTATCAGTACACCTTCCACCAGCTTCAGAGCCCTGGATTTTCCATCTGTGTGGGTTGTTCCTGCCCAGGGCATTTCCCACCTCCCCCAGTGATGAAGTCCAACACTCCTAAAGGCAACTGAAACAAATGTGCACAATTGCATTGCTGCCCAAGAGGGCACTCCTGTGGAGCATCCTTTGGATACAAACAGAACTGCTGAGGCCTTCAGTCTTGCCAATGTTCTGAGGGAGACTGCCCAGCCTCCCCTCTACTGGAATCTTACTGCCCTTCCTTTAAAATGCATTGTTCTGTTAAGTCTTAGGTCTTTCACAGAAAGGCAGAACTGTGTAAGTTTTGTACACAACCAAAAGGATGATCTAAATATGTAAAAGAGAATGGGAACATTTCATTCTGCTGTTGCCTTTTAGATGGGGAAAAAAGGGAATTCATATGCACAGCTGAGTTAGAGTGTCCAAGATTTAAAATTAATTTCGTATTTTCCCCCCTCTGAAAGAAGGGAAAAGATCGCAGCCTCATGATCATAAATACAAAAATCTAGGCTGGTTAAAATGCATTTATAGTGGTGCAAGCACAAAAGCAAAGGATGAGGAATAAATTTCTGTAACCTAAAATGAGAAGCCACTGTATTCTCCATTGACCACAGACAGAGCAGTGGTTCTTCAGGGCAGTTCATAATTGCTCCTTTTGTCTGTTTTTGTTCACAGCTCCTGACAATCACTCAGCTTCAACTTGAATTAGGCAAAAACTACACCGTGCGATGGAACTAAAGTGCTGGCAAAACAACATTCTCACACCACTGAATTTTCTCATTGTTTTAAAGCTATCTTTCAATTTCTCAATTTTCCAAGTGCCTCTTTGTCACCTTAGAATAATTTTTACTATAAAAATGTACTAGTTACAGTCAGTTCATGTTCACATATTGCGTGTATAAAGCAGCCAGGATTCAGTGTTATTGCAGGCGAACTACAGGGTTTCCACGTGATGCAAAATTGGTATTTTACCCTGTATGGCACTTCAGTGTAACTTTGTATCTCAAAACTGAGAACTGAATGTAAAACTCTGTGTTTTCTCAGAGTAGAATTTCTCACTGACTTCATGCATGTCAAATTTTTGTAAAAAAGGTACAGTTGGTGTTACCTGCTTGGATTTGGGGCCATATTTCTGCCTATATGTAACATTTGTCTTGATTTTAATTATGGCTATGTAAGTCACAGCTATGGGGAAGTATTTAAGATCAGATGAAGTAAAAGAAAATGCTTTCAGATTAGTGATTTATCATGAATCAGTGTTTCAGGTTGTTGATTATAAAATTCCAAAGTATTTGCAAAAGTCATTTTAAGCTTTAACTTTTCCCATGGCTTTAGCCAGACATCTGTGTTCCCCAGTGTTTTGATCTAATTTTGTAAAATTATACCTGAAGTTTCAAGGTTAACTAATGAGTGTTGGTCTCTGAGTGTTTATTTTACTGAAGGAAATGTTGTTGCATGTTTACTATAATAGCAACTCATGTTAAAGACTCTTTGTATCCCCAGAGTGTAACATACGATCTAAACAGATTGGAAAAGTGTGTTTACAATTAAATTTGATGGGAATAAACTGCTGTCAGAGGTAGTAGTATTCTCTAGTGACTGTGCTTAAGATTAATTTAAAGGATTCCTCTCTGCTTTTAAATTTCGTAGTAAAACAGCCAAGTAGCCAACATCTTGTAGGTGGATCGGGGTAATTATAGGGCTGAATTTACTGGCACTTCCCTGTAAAGTAATAATAAAATTGACAATCCAGATAAACTGACAGTTTAGGACTAAAGGTACTATTTTGACAAATATTTGTGTCTGAAGGAGCCAACTACACTACTTCTCTAAGGCTGCTGCTGGGCAGCTGTAGAAGTAGGCAGAGGCAAGGAGAGGGGAGGTGCAGGTTACTGACCCTTTGTCCCATTCCCTCTAACACTATGACCTGCTGCTTCGCACCCACCTGAACGAGGTGTGAAACACTAGGTACAGCCAAAGGCTTCCAAGAGCTTCTTTTCATCAGTGTTGTTCTTATTGGATATAGTTGTGGAGTCTATGTTCTGTTTTCTTAGCTTTGAGAGCTCAAACCGTCAGCTGAGCTGCCTGAGTTTCAGACACAGGGGAAGGCTTTCACTGAGTCCTCAAAATAATAATTAATGAGGAACTTGTATAGACTGAGAAATCACAGCTTCAAAGACAAGTCTTCCACCTCAGGGAGGTGCTCCCTGCTGTGCCTCTTCCAAAGGGCCCAGGAAACGAGCATCTTCTCTGCACTTTGTCCAAGCAGATGGAGCTCAGCAAACCTGACCCACAGGTCGCTGCTGAAGTACCTGTGCAGCATCGCGGTCCTTAGCTGGAGCCCGAAGAAGCTGTGTGCTGCACCAGGGGGCAGCTGTTCCAGGCTGAGAGCAGCTCTTTCTGCAGCATCTCTCTTTGGGTCAGGTGTTGTGAAATATTCCTCCTGCTGCAGGAATAAAGTCCATGAGCTGTGCTGAGTAGTGGGGCAGATTTCAACAGAATTAAGTGAGCAGCAACAAACATAGTTCTTGGCTTGGGGACAGGATTTTTTTGACTGTCACTCTCTCAGTTTGACTGTCAAGCATGCGCTTAAAAAATAAGTCATAAAATAGCATAAGAACACCCAGAGGCTTGATGTAATCCTGCTGCCCACTGCACCAGAAAATTCTTATTGAAGACACAGCGTCTTCCCTGAAAGCCATAAAGTTCTGCTGTCAATTTTTTTTTTTCTGAACTTTATCAGCTGCTGTCCTGGGCATGCTTAAAAAATAAACCCAAGGAAAACAGTGTTTATGAAAATTCATATATTTGTTTGGTATGTTAAAATTTTCAGCTAACTTTTTCCTAGTATTAAGATGTAAGAGTTAGTTACATTATGAGTAGCACATTGCTGTAGGTAAGCCCTGGCAGGCAGCTAAACAGTGTCTAAGACCCAGAACACTGCTGGAAATGGGGAGGGTGCATTGAAAAGGCTGCCCTTCGTGCCCTGGTCTGAAACCAGTACTGAGTGTGGCCAGAGGCGAGATGTTGGGGGATGCAGTGCCTTGCACTGAGCCAGTCTCCATTTGGCACCTGCTTTGTTTTCTTGATGGACAAACCAAAGGAGAGCTCACTTCCTAACGAGGCATCTTGTGTCTTGAATTCCTTCACAAACTGCAGGGTTAACCCAATCATTTTCAGTCGGGTTCTTCATGTTGTATGTGCTGCTGAAATCTGCCAGAGGCCAAAGAGAGGGCGTGTGAGTGCACAGATTTATACAGTGGTATAAACATACAGAAGCATTTTGTACACACATATTATATATACACATATTATATATACACACATACATAAACAGAAGTACCTGTATACACATATACACATGTATTTATCCATGATATAGACATACAAAAATATATCCACACATATATGTGCTTGTGCATGCATATGTAAATACATGTATTTTACTTCATCATTAATAACTGAGGTTCCTCTTTACTGAGAATTTTTAAAAATTTTAATAATGGTCAAGTTTCAGTGGAACACCACCAGAGAACAGGCGGATGCAAACAGGACCTTATGAATACACTTCTTTCTTGAAACAACGTTCAAGTTCTTGGTAACTCATCCCAGAGCTGACCCAAACCTCATGGGAATCAATGAGTTTCTCTCTGTAGGTTTTGGATCACGCCTGAAAGATCAGGTCTGTGTTTTAAAACCTGTGTCTCCTGCCCCAGCACGGGTCCCAGCACAGGTCCAGCTTCATTTACCACAGCAAAAATGGCCTTTGAATCCATTTTGCAGACCAAGAACACAGCTTGGAGAATAAATCAAGGTCAAGTAACAGGTTAATGAACTTTATTGAACTGAGTAATTAGGAGCTGTGACCAAACAAAAATTTTGGCATTCCATTTTCTCTAACCTGAGCATACAAAGGACTTCTTAGGAAACTTCTCAATGTACAGCAACTGCACTTGAAAGCCAGTGGTGGCCATGCAGATCCTCCAGCTTTGACCAAGACATTCCTGCAAGATGAACAAATGTGTTGTCACTGTAAGAGGGCAGAAAAGAGAGAGAAAATGCCCAACAGTCCTCCTCCAGATGACAGCTTTTCACATACTGATGGATAACCCTGACCATTTTAAAGATCAACTATCTCTTTGTGTTCTATTAATATGGATTATTATATTGATATTTTTATTTATTCACATAATGAATGGGTAATGTTGCAGTTATTTATCACTGCACAAGTGACGGTGCTGTACAAGCCTGAGCCGTGTTCCAGCTGCCCAAATTAGCAGGAGTGCAAGGCCACCAGCCAGCCAGGGACAGGGCTGATGGAGACCAGGTCCATAACTCCACCACAAATCGAGAGGAAATTACATTTCTGATGACAAGGAGCACGACCATCAATACCTCGCAGTACAGAAGCATTTTATATCCAAGTATTATTAATTCATCAGCCACTGTGTTTGCCCTTGTACACTGAGGGAATGGACTCTGGTGAAACATGGCACGTTTGGGCCAAGATGGAGTTTTTTAGTCAATTCCCACTCTGCTTTTGGGCTTAAAGAGAGAGAAAAAGCCGACAAACTGCAAAACTGGGTTTTCATTTAACTCCTTTTCCTTCCTGTTTCTCAAACAGCAAACACAGCAGACCTCTCTGTAGACTCCCGCACGATTAAGTAGTTTATCTTTGTATTTTAAATGTGGTTACGTTGTTGTAGCAATGTGTAGTATTCACATTTAATTACCTTTCTCAAGCTTGGAAAGCGGAAGAATCCAAGAATCCGAATCCTTCAACAATACAGCACATGGAGCACAAACCTGGAAACAGCTGGGAGCTTTCTTTCTGGTAACCGTGCTTCGATGAGCACTGTGGAGGTGACAGCTTTGTAAATTAGACCCTCGCTGGAGGACACTGTCAGAGCCGTGCCCTGTCACCAGAGGGGGCCTTACCTTAAACAGATCCTGTCTCAAAATCTATGGAAAAAAAATAATGAAATACCAGCATTCCCGGGATGCTTTTGGGTCAGAACCCAGGTCTCCAAGCTGCAGAGTTAATTCCTGCAGTATCACACCTGTTATTATTGCTGTCTGGGAAGATGACAGAAGCCACAGATTTCAGAGATAGCTTTGTTATAGCGTATGCTCTGTGAATAGTGGATTTCATAAAACATTTCTGGTTCTCATGCACTAAAAATGTAAGTGGGATGCTTGATTTTTTTTTTGCTTTTATAAGATGCTGACATGCAATTGCACTTTCTCCTGTCTCATGTTTTGGTTGAAGGATATTAGCAATGAGTTGTGCAATGCAAGAATCTCTTCACTTAGATCTTCTCCATGAAACTGTTGCATTTTGAAAGCAGTTCTTTCACTGCTAAAAGAAAAAGGGCCTACTTAATGCCAGCTTACTAATTGGTGGGGGGAGGAGATTATAAAGAATCAGCCCACATTTACCTTCAGTGCAGCTCTGAAGCCTTTCCCAGTGATCTCTGAAGGACTTCTCTTGGCCACAATGTGTGTGGGAGGCAGGTGGAGCAGCTCTGTTGAGCAGGAGCAGGGACTGTTGTGCTGAAGAGACATTGATGGCTCTGAAATTACTGTTCCACCGATGTAAAAGACAAAGCTATGTCACACTTGGCTGTGCTTGTTCTAATGAAGCTGCCACATGCGTTCAGTTAATTGGATTTTTCCTCGGAGTCTGGGAGTAACAGCTGGATGGCAACATCTGGCAGCACGGTGGGGGCATGGTCTGGCTTGTGACGAGTGAGTGGGACTTCACCCCCCGAGAGCACAGCAGGGGAGCCTTCAAATGACTTCACTGTTCTGGCACGAGGAGCTCGCCTCCACCTCGCCTTTGGGACAAGGAGTTCTTGCTGCCTTATTTGCATTTTATCTGTCTTGATGCAGTGAGCAAATTAACACAGTTATATGTTATAAAGCTCATCCTAACTCCAGTGTCAGGCACGAGGAGAAACATTTTAATTCTATGCTATGAAAATGCAAGGTTTTTTTGGTACTATCAATTGATGAACTTTATGAGTTTTCTTTAGCTAAAACAGGAAACTTTGTTAAGAAGCTACACCAGTAATGAAGAGTTTGTACATTTTGCTGAAAATACCAATCTCATGTTGTTCTGCAGATTAAGTCAAGCTTGATGGTGTTTTCACTGTTATTAGGAATATGAATATATTGCAATACGAATTGCTACAAATTTTGAACGATGGTGAATTGAAACTGAACCTTTGAAAATTAATTCAATGGGACATAACACTTCAAATTATCCTAGGTGGAGAAACTAAGTGGCATTTGGCATACGCCACGTATTTATGTAATTTTTAAATGTGTATACAAGTATATATATACACTTTAGATATAGTCTTTAAATTATTAACATTTTAAATTCTAATATGTAAAATAATGTGGGTTTTACTTATTATATGTTTATTCTCAAATTCAGAGTACTTTCCGTTGAATTTTTAATGCATATGAGGCATTATGCACATTATAATAATTATGTAATAAGCAATTTAGAAATGCTCTCTGACCAGTGGTTCCCTTTTAACAATCTCCTGAGACCTTGCAGGCAGATACAGTGCACCATTTACTCCCACTGATATAAACCCTATATTCAGGGTCAGGCTATAAAGCAGCTGATACTAATATATTCCAGCTATTTTTAACAACTGAAACAATTTGCATTGAGTGCTCAGGAAAGGCAAATAAAAGTGACATTCAGGCAGGATGGCCAAAAAGTATTTGTTAAAATCCTTATTTGGCATACATTGCCTCTTAAAAATACCACGGGGATGGGGGAGAGCAAAGAACCTGGTCTAGATGAGTCCCTCCAAGTCCACGGCTTGCTTTGCTGGCATGGGAAGAGCTGGGGGATCTACTTTGTAACATAGAAAATGCTCAACTTCTTTCTCTGTAGATCTGAATATCCAAACCTACAGCTCGATACAACACCCTTCCAATTCCTGCTGTTCGCCGATTGCTGCCGTGCAAGGTGTCACAAGGATGGTTCAGTTCACTTTGAAACAGCCAGTTACAAAAATGTAACCTCCCATCTGGTTTTGATATTTGGGTAAAAATCTAGGACCAAGGAGTACAATCTCACGTTTTAAGCCAAAGTTGCTGCCTAAAAAATGACAGAACTTTCACAGCTTGTTTTATTTTCTCATGCATATGAATGTAATGGAGAGCAACACACCGTGACTTGTGGTGTTTGGAGTGAAGCAGCAAATGGAAATGTGAGAAAGAGTTGGGCTCTTTCTCGAGCCCAACAATTTTGCTTCATTCATTTTGTTATTATGTTCACTAATATATTTAATTCTATTGGTTATTATTTCTAACAGACTCAGGAGAAAATAAATAGCATTTCTTAACAATATTTACACTATCAGATAGAGATTTAATCAATGTCATCTCTAACAACATTTTCAGCCTCCCCTGAAAAGCCTGCACAATGCACTACATTCATTTAAAATAACGGCTCTAAAATCTCCTTTCTCCTCTCTTTTGTCTCCTATTTGATCTACACAATTCCTGACACCTATATCTTATCATTTGTGCTGGGACATTTGGATAAGAACAGACAGAAAATAAAAAAGAGCTCTGGGAAGATCTGTCTTGTTTGGGAACACAGCTGGGTTTGCTGTTTAATTGTGACACTGGTATCCCCTGCTCTGGCATTAATGTTGTTCCTTCAGCCTTATCTCTCTGGGGTAGGAGAGGCTGCAATGCCTGCAGAGCTCCTGGGCTTTCGGCCTCTGGGATTAAGGCAGTTTCTTTTTTGGGACAGGACAGCAGCAGGCTCTGAATTGCTCAAAGCAACATTTTGGGCTGCAGAATTGGACATTTCCTTTGTCACTTACTGACAATTCATAATTTAAAAACACAAAAGAGAGCAATACACAGGCTGCTCTAACTGGAAACCCTTCACAGGGAACAATGGGAGAGCCTTACCCACTCCCCCTTCTGTGCCATCTCATCTTCACGCCCAAAAAGTCTCCTTTCCCATTCCCACACAGCCCCACTTCCCAGCCCTCGTCCCCAGCTCCCCCCACCTCTGCAGACTCTGAGAGCAAAGCAGAGGCTTGGCAGGTGCCTCCTGTTTGGACCCTCGAGCCAGCCCCCTCCACCTGGCATCCGAAGGCTAAACCACAGTTCAGTGCTGTCCTACAGCAAGGCATCAGTCAAAGGTTTTTCTGATATTTCAAAATTATACATTTTCCCTCATATTAAATAATGAAAATGAAATTTCCTGCCCTGGATCTACAAGCTCTCAGTTTCATTTGCTGCCATCCTGGGTTCCTGTTCCATTGCAGCAGACGGTGATGCTCAGGACACGTGTTTTGTTATTTTTCATATCAGGCAGCTTTTCCTTCCTCTACAATTTTCCATCTGATTCCTTTAATGAAATACCTCTCACAATTGAGCTAATCTCTCCCTTAGCTCCTCCTTTTCTCATTTTCACTGCCAGGCTTTGCCTCCCATTCACTCTGTGCTGCTATCAGTCTTGAGAAAATGCTTTTACGAGTTCTACCTATTCCATCTCTAACTTTAGAAAACGAAATATTTTCATGCCACCTCTACACACTGCAATTTTAGACGGATCTAATCGGTTCTGCCCTCTACCTTTTGAAACTAGAAACATCTTCATATGAAAATTGAGATACCCCACCCTCCACTGAGAGCCTAATCTCTCACTCTCTTCCCACATAGCATTTCAAGCAATTAAAAAAAAGTTTCCCTGACTTTGAGAACTTAGGCACAGCACAAAAGCCTTTTCCAAGAGTTTTAATTGAAGCCAAACACCTAATTAGGTTACAATGTCCTATATTTAACTTAAATAGAATAATTCCTTTTCTTGTACTTAACCTTTGATCAGCTATCTACCTTTGAACTCCTGAGTAACTCCACCTTCTTGTCATCCTTGTCCCATTTCTCCCATAACTCTTGTGTAACTGCACCCTATAAATCAAAACAGAACTCTTTCAGGTGAAACAACTTAGACACCCACAGAGGGACAGTTTCAGTCACCTTTTTTTTTTTTGTTTGAATCCTTTTGTTTTTTACTATAACCACTACAGAGATCTGGGCTATAACACTGCAGGGCATTCGTACAGTTTTAATTTGAAGTCACTACTACGAAAAAACACAGGTAAGCCCTGAATCTGTTCTTGATACTCCAGACTGCATCTGAAAAGTCAGCTTGTCTATGATGGACTTTGCTCATGACCACTCACTGGATTTACGTGCCCATCTTCCTAGGAGATGGGCCACAATAGGAATGTCAATGCCCTCAGGCAGGATGCTGGGCAGGGGCAGGAGCGATGCTCCTAGGAGGTGGGGGGTACCAAGCATCCTGCCAAGGATGCTCCACTTGCCTGCTAGGACTCAGAAACCTCAATATAAAATAAATGGGCACTTTTTTTCCAGAATTACACCTGCTTATGTCTCTCTTTCCACCTCCCTCTGATCATGCAAATGATCTCCAGTGATGCAGGAGGGGAACAAGTGACAAGAGGGATGTTTCTGGTTGCAGCAGCCTTTATGTACGAAGCTGAAGGAAGCTTCTCCTACACAAACGACTGCTGGAAAAACAGCTCTTCAACTGCTCAGACACAGCTTGGAGTAAGGCTCAATTTGTCACTCAGTCCCAGAACTTTTGATGCAGGTACCAACCCAAACTACCCGTGCCTGGCACTTACAGACAGCCTCTGCTAACCAGCTGTAAATATTCCATTTCAGAGTACACATACTTGCAAATGTATAACCAAATCCTCTCAAGTTAACAGTATCACTGAAAAGAACAGGAGGTTACACAAAAAGTAATAAGTCAAAAATATTAACATATATCAAAAATTAACATGTTAAAAATTGTGGCATTGTCTGATTATTTTTTTTTCATATCAGCAGTGCAGTCCTTAGGGTGATCTAAACTATTGCTTACCTTGGTTTAAGTGCTTGAGTTATAAGATTTCTTGCTTCAGGACACACAGGTAACAATCTTCCATATGAATATATGTCTCTAAATGAATTCAGAACAGAGAATTGAATTTCTGTACTCATAACGCACAGACTAGTAAACAGTTACCAATCCCTCTCTTCCCAAATAGTTTCTAACTGTACAGATCTAAGTGATTTTTAATTATTATGCCACTTGCAGACTTGGCACACATACAAAGGTTGGTTTTTTTTAACATTTTCTTTTTTTAACATTTTCTTCTGAAATAGTCTTTTTCATCACACATGCCACCCCACTCCTTTCACTACCATATCCCAAATAAAGAGCAAATATTTTCTTACCTAGCGTGCACATAAAGCGTGCACATAAAGATAAAATTACTTATGAATCCTCCCACATTTGGAGTGTCCTCTCAGAAAACCGGAGTGGAGTTGCACGTAAGGCCAAGACAATGGCAAGAATGAAATGATGTGAAGTGATGCTACTGACTAGAGTCTGGGTACATTTTGACACTGAATTTATTCCAAGCAAGGCTACATATTTAATTTCCAAGGGTATAGCTGAATACAGCTGGAGATAGCACCATCCTATCTTTGCACATCTCCCCTTTTCCCCACTCACGTGAATGTGTCTCAGCCTCTGAAAATCTCCCAAGGACAACTTATTCCCCATGTGTGTCTTCATTACTGCAACATTAACACACAGAGGCTCATTTCAAAGTTTCCAAACTTTGAAATAGGAACATGGAGAAAATCTTCTGCAACCGAAATAACCCAACAGTCTGGTTCATTTGGAGAACAGATTAACACAATTTTCTCTCTACTGGGTGGCAAGTTCCTAAGGAAATGGCAACACTAATGAATGGTGGTGGTAGAGCTGGCATTAGGGTGAGGTTATTTCCCATCCAGGGAAGATGTGCTGGTTCCTTAGTGCCAGGGTTCCTGAGAATACTCAGTTTCTTGCAGGTTTTTTTCACCTCAGCATGTTCTGCCTGGCAGCACCTAGTGAATAAAACAAAAAGGAATGGTTTTAATAAAACAATCTGAAATCAAATTATTTCTGAAACTGAAGGACACTGCCAAAATGATCATAAAGAAAGATCATCTTATTGAAACTAAAAATACAAGATAAATAATACATCTGAGAGGGTAACTGAGGCAAGATTCAGGAAAGTTCAATTAAATCCTTTATTTGATCATATTTCTGCTGGTTCTATTGTGCATCAGAGCTGAAGAGACTGCTGGTTCACAGCCCTTACTTCACTGGGGCAAAACCTCTGTGCTCAGGCAATATTTTATAGTGTGCTTTAAATATGAGCCCAGTACACTCACATTGCTCAGGGATGGTAGTGCTGGGTGACATCTCAGTCAGGAAAACCTGCCTTTATAACTGAAGGCTGTAAAAAGCGCATGAGTGTGAGGAATGTTGATCTGCAGTTGTAAAAATATCCACAGCTAAAATATTTTACCTGCCCCAGTGATCTTTACACCTGCAGATATGCTTGTAAACATGATTTAGCCAGGCTCATTTTCACCAAAATTATGTGCTAAGGTGAATGAGGCGGTGAGTGCCTTTGTGCTGGTTTGTGACACCGAGCTTGGAGCATACTCCAGGTTTTTTCATTGTTCTCCAAGATGAACAATGGGTTGTTCAATGCTTTTCCTCCCAGTGATGTGTCTACTCCAGAAACAGGACAGGATGTGTTGGTAAGGGGGATCTGCTGCTTCTCTACATTGCAACCATGTTCTGGCTGGTACTGACAGCACAGTCTGGGGGTGGAGGGCGAGGGACCTGCCTGCCTGTGGGTCACCTGTCACAGGTGCATTTGACAGGAGCCCAGGAGTGCATCCCCATGCCGTGATGTGCACCAGGAGGTGGCCACAAAGCATCGTATGTGGCTCTCTCTGGAATGAGGCACTCAAACCAGTAAAGATGTAGATGATTCTGGCATGGATCTTCTGCCCACGGATAACCAACCAACCCCAAAATAAACTGCAGCACAGAGACATTCAACATACCAGAATAATTTATAGCTCTGGATATTATGTCTGCGAGAGAAAACAAACATTTGCATAGTCCAAACTAATGAGACAATCTAAGTCTCAGTGCATTTTATTTTGCTTTGATGGTTCCATTAAAAAACTAATTTGCAAATATTTTAAAAATATTATGCATATACACAAACACACACATCTCCCACACTGGTTACAAATGTCTCAGCACTATTACTCCACACAACTATTGCTCAACCATGCTGACAGGACATTCCAGACCTGTTGCCACGGTAAGTGCCTGAATATTGTGGGAACTGTTTGCCTTTCCCTTCCTGCACGGGCAGAGGTGCAGGCAGAGTCCCGGAACGTGGTGCTGCTCAGGACTGGGACTGCAAAGAGGAGTTCAGAAGTGTTAGAGGGAAAAGCCAGCAAACACACACCAATATGAATCCCTCAAAGCCTCAGCAAGTTAAATTTCCCTGGGGTTAACACAAGGCCAGTTAAACACTCCTTTCACAGGATCATTTGCTCAGCATTTTTTGGACTTGGATTTTCTCACTGGGCGTAAATTAGGTAGAAATTCACTGAGATCTCTGGAATTGCACTGGAAAAAAACCTACTAGAGGAGATGCCCCTGTAGTTTCTAGCAGGGGACTGTTTCTCCAAGTTTGCTGTTTCTCATCTGTATACTGACAACATTTTCCAGCTCAGCATTCTCTTACTGTTGTACCCTGTGCTCTGTTAGCCCGGCTTCCAACAAGATTGAGGCTTTGATATTTCTTCAGACACTTTTATGCTTTTATGACTTTCAAAAAATGAATATTGCTATCACCCAGTTCAGGCTTTTGCTGGCAGCACCACATGCATGACCAGAGTGATTATTTAAATCCTCTCTCGGTACCTAGAAAATAGAACCATTCATTAATATTTTATGAGAAGAATTTTGGGTCAGGCTTTTTGCCTCTCATAATACATTGTAATGCATTTCTTATTGAGTCTTCTATTACAGTTCTGAAGAGGTAATTCATACTTTCCTTCTATTCAATATTTCCTTGCAAGAAAGAACAAAAGAGGGAATTCTCTTCCTACTGCTAGATAATTCCTATGAGATTTTATTTATTACTAATACATGTTAGAAAGGGAATATAGTTTCTACCATACAATAAAGCATAATTATGAGAATACAAATACATATATGGGTCAAAAAGCAAATTATTTTTTCCTTAAATAAAGAGAGTGGGCAAATTCAGAGGAACCTTTTTCTTAATGACCGTGCATTGAACATGCAAAACTTTGAGAGCACGTATTTCCAACACAGATTGATTCAAAGTTCCTTTACATATTGGGTAATGAATCATAACATTCATGTTGTTGTTCTTGTTGTTGTGTAGAAACAACACCCTTAGAGAGGAAATATTTTCAGCTGCTAGAAATGTGGCTTTCACATTCATATATAATATACACTGATACAGAACGTGTCTGTCAGGATAAACACTTAGACACACAGGCACACTCCTACATATTATACAGAGTTGATTGTGTCAAGAAGAAAATGCTTAGTTAATTGACAGAAGATAGAATTCGTCTCTTTCAATATAAGTTGTGGTTTAACCCCAAGCCTCACCCAGCTGCTCACTTACTGCCCACCTACAGGATGGGGGACATAATAGGAAAGGTAAAAGTAGGAAAACTCACGGGTTGAGATAAGGACAATTTAAGACATAGAGCAAAACCCACATGATCAAGCAGAGAAAGCCAAGGAATTCCTCACTTGCTTCCCCTCAGCAGGCAGGTGTTCAGCCATGTCCAGGAAAAAAGGGCTCTATCACATTTCAGGGTGACTTGGGAAGACAAACACCATCTCCTTCTTCCCCCAGCTTTACCAGTGTGGTATGGAATAGCCCTTTGGTCAGTTGCAGCCAGCAACTTATTTACTTTGTCTACCTTATAAATATTTAATTTTAACAGGACCCATGGAATAAAAGGATCTTTTAGCACAAAGTGACTGAGTTGTCCTTCGGTTTAACATTAAATTACAATTAAAGCTTTTATTGCCATCTTACTGAAAGAGCACAGACACAGTAAAATATGTGAGATGAGGAGGTTCAGCCCAGGTAGAGTCTCCTGAAATCCTGACAGCACGTTACATCCCTACCAGCCCATGGCTCCCAGGGCAGTTGGGAGGGATGTGGTTGTATCCCTGAGACCACAAGAAGGGGTCTGTACTGCCCTGCACCCCGATAGCTGCCAAGAGAGGAGAGGAGTGGGAGAAGTTTACTGCGGAGAAATAGGAAAACAGGAAAACTTTTTTTTTTCCCAGTTCCAAGTTGTGTCTTTTAACAATGGGGGGGGGGAAAAAATCATTGTTGAAACCAAAGAATTTCAACTTCCCAGTCATCTTTTTTGTTGTCAGCTTCAGAAGTTTCCAAAGCCTAACAATACTACTTCAAAAGCATTTGGTTTAACTGTACACTAGATAATGAAAGAACATCTTTTAAGGATATTTTCAGACACATAAAAACCCCCAGCAAGCTTACAAGGCTGACATTCTGACAAACGACACACTGAGAAGGATCTGGTCACAGAAACAAAGTCAGTGGGGAGAGTGACATTTTCTCTCCTGCTAATTGACAACTTGGGAAACAAACACATCAAAAGAAATACATTATGATATTACTCTAGTGAATACAGTCTGTCAGAAAACACAGCCTGTTTATTAGTTTGAAATAAGCATTCATTTAGATCTCGGGCAGGGTTCAGAGATTAGTTCTGGAAAGAGAAGGAAACTATCTGTGAGGGCTCTGCACAATGTGCTTGGAGAAACAATGAAGGCACGTTTGAAGGCCCATTAGACAGCACTGAGAGAATCTAAAAAGGCAGCAATTTAAATATTTTTAGTGCTCTGCAGCTTCTTTCTCATTTAACAGCTTAGCAGGACTGCATGTATTATAGCCAAGTTGAAAATAACTTCAAGATGGGAAGTTTGGAGAATAATATATTAAAGACATCGCTTAGCCACTGGAATGGCTCTGCATTCAGGACAGTAGAGTTCACAACAGAAACCACCTTCAGCTTCTGTGAGAGTTGACATTTGATGTCAAGCACTTCAGACCCAACCAAGTTTCATGACACTGTCACTCGCCGCACTGTCCCTCAGTCCTGAGGAAAGGAGGAGCTGGGAATCTCCCAGATCATCCCCAAAACACCCAGCAGCAGGAGGAAATAGTGCTGTTCACTGAGTGGCCCTAAATGCAAGCCTACCCCAAACCACCCAAAAAACTGTATTTTGAATGTTGCTAGCACGGGCCAGAACATTTACTGTTAGCAGTTTCACTGTCAGAAGATCAACCAGCTCTGAACACCCTCCCACTGCACCCATTTTTTTTAAAAATGCAAAAGAACAATTTCTTCCAGTGGCAACTGCTTTACTGCAATAGTTATTTCCCTGCACAGGTACCAGGCTGACCTCCTACATGAGGCCACGCAGACGGCTCCGGTGGGCAGGTTAACTGATGAGACTAAAGTGAAGTCTGGCTGAGCTTGGCTTAGCAGATGTCGGTGCCGTGGGCCTCCAGAGAATGGAGGGATCATTGATCACCAATGGACCCACAGTCAGGAACTGCAGCTGCATCAGAGCCCTCGTTTGCAGAAGGGAGCACAGACCTAACAACCAATTTCCATGTGAGTGTGTCTAAAAAGATGTCTGCATCAAGTCAGAGATTGCCTTCTCTTCAAAATCTATACTTATTAGAAAATGACTGAGAAGAATCAACCACAGCAAGTGATCAGAACAGATAACAGCAAATGCCATTTCACTTGGCTCATTTGACAGCCCAACAGCAAAAGCATCCGCAGCAAAATTATTGTCTAATTTAAAAGCTGAGATGAAGTTTTGTACCGGAATAAATGATAACTGTGTGCATTTGATAAAAAGCAGGTTTAGCTTCTCTAGATGGATATGATCCATCCCTGCATCTCCATCAGCCTTTTCCATAAAACTTCATTTTCTGTCTTGTGGGAATTTTCAACTTTTAGTTTAATGGTATTTTCCACTGGCACAGGAGGAAGAGGAACATTGTTCTAGCGTTGTTCTTTAATAACTCCCAAGCACTGCCTGAACAGGAAGCTGCCTTGGGCTGCTCTAGCCCTTCCTCTTTCTTTTTTATTCCAAATAACCCCTACAGAGTTAATAAATAAGTGCAAACATCAGTGACCACTGAAAACAGGGGAAAAAAAGATAAAAACACCCTTAAACCCACCAAAGAACAACAAACCCTCAAGTTTTTACATATTATTGCAGAACACTTCAAATACTTTATGTGCATAAGGGCTTAGCCCTTACAGTAAAATCACCCAGTCTGACTGTCCTCAGGCATTCCTAATATGTGAGGGCAAAGCATCAATTAGATCCTCCATCAACTCCCCACAGATCTTCCCAGGCAGCCCCTGGGATGAAGAGCTGAGAGGCTCTCCTGGCCCTACAGGTGAGGGACGAGCGAGCAGCCACGTGGTTTGAGCCTGGAAAATCAGGGAACACATTTCTCATGCAAACCCAAACCCAATCTCACAAAAAGGTTGAACCTGCAGTCTGAAGCAGCTCCGTGAGAAGAAATGCAGATCTCAGAGTACACATTTACCCACAGGAACACTGGGTTATGTGATCATGAGAGCTGTGCAAGTTTATTACGCCGGCACATTGGTTTTCATAGTAATAAATCCTTCTGCTTTTCCCTAAATAGGGTGACTTTATTATTTTCTCCTTCACTCAGTATTGTGAAATCAGCAATTATTTGTTAGGCTTGCTACAGAGCTCTTTAATAACTCCACCACTACAGCTGCCAAATGTTTTTGTCTTCTGTAAATGACAGAAAAATCTGAAAAATATCGGTTATATTATTAACCCTCTTTGAGCACATTATGCAGCCCTAAAACAGCCTGAGGTCTTATACAGATATTCTACACTAAAATTTTTGTCTAAAAGGACTACAAATCAGATTAAAATAAATTTAAAATTAAGGGCAGTTATTCTTAAATAATAAAGAGAAAGGACATTGAAGAGGTGATCCTCTGGGGAAAATAAATCTGAGAGAAAATAATATCTTTTACAAGAAAATTTGAATTTTTATTCATGCTGCAGACCTTATATGTACAAAATATGTCACCAGACTGCTTTTCAAGGACAGTTTTGTGTTTCTGCCCTGCTGTCTGACTTGCTTCAGCCTCAAGATCTCCAGCCCACCTGGCAAATTTTCAGTCTTTGCTGATGGCTGAAATAATTATTCCTGGGAAAAGGTGTGAGGTTCATTAGTCAGAGTAGAGAAAACCTACAAGCAAAAAGCCCTTTCCTGAGCAGCAGAGGTACAGTAGGTGTGGAGTTACTCCAGTGATTGCAACAGGGCCTGTTCCTCCCAGCCTCTCGCCATACGCCTCCGTATGGACCTTCCTGCATCAGGGGGTATTTTCTGCTTTAACCTGCTGCATTTTCTCTCGTCAGACTATTTAATGAGATAGATTTGTACAACTTTATCTTACAAGTGAGCATCCTTGTGCTCTTCTACTTGTTTTCCTTGAACATAACAGATTAATACCTTGTCTATCTGTATCGAGAGGGCTCTTAAAAATGGTGTCTATTACACAGAAGAACACCGGTCTGGTGGCTTTTTTTCACACTTTTATTTCTCTCTACCATAAAACCAATCCTCTATGAACTTATTGCTCTTGAAGACAATAAGAAAACAAAATGCATGGATGGAAACTTTAGTGCTAAGTTTCAAGTTGCCACCAACTCTTATGGCTTCATTAGAAATGCTGTAAAATATCCCTTGTTTTTAGGAAAGCTGACACATTCTTTTTGTGCCTGGAATCTCCGTAGACCACGGATACTCTGAGCAGTTTTGATGATTTTGCCTTGAGAATTATGAGACTCTGTAAGGAAAAGCCACCAGTCCATATATTTGGGATACCAAAATGATACATGGAGCACTTCTGTTTGCCATGTCCATTATTTGCTATAGCAATCACACAATTTAACAGAAATTATTAAAAATTAGACAACTACATAGTGAGTTCAGAGCATTATCTTTGCAGGCTCAGTCATCATGCACTGTATTTTACTTCACAGAGAATTTTGTTTGGGCTACTGCAGAAACACGATCATCAAGTATTAATAGTTTCTCCCCATTCGTAGTCATAATATACTAAGTGTCTGACTCTTTTCCATCATTCTAATAAACTATTCTGAAAGGAAAGGAGTATGAATTGTCTTAGATGATAAAGCACTATCACATTCGCACTCGAAAGCTAAGTTCCAGTTCCTGAAAGCATAATAGAGAGAAAGCCTACATGATTGATGAAGAAATGTGAGGGCTCTCAATGTACAAATGCAATTTGTCAATCATATTTTTTTTTTTAAATACCAGAACACTTCAGATATTCTTGTACCTTCTTCCAATTCAAAATCCACTTGAACTTCTGTGGGAGGCAATTAACAATAATGAAAGATAGCTTGAGTTTTGAGTACATTGTTTTGAAATGCCACCCACAGAAGTTCAGGTAGATCTTGAATACTTTAGGTGAATTAAAAATTCTCTTTCAAAAAGGAGATGGACAGAGTCTATCATACTCTGAGAACTTTTGTTGCCTTCATTGCAAATTCAAAAACTTGTTCTCATAGCAGAAACCACAGTTAATTTTGAGAAGGTGAATGCATCGGGTATAGACTCATTTCACTTATAAGGATTAACCTCCAGATCCACCTCAAGTTCTGGGGAATCGATCTAGATCACATCTAAATCTCATGGTCTCTTTTTGGTTTTGAGTGGATGCCCCTAAAGACAAGCAGCAGAAGATAGCTTTCATTCGTAAAGTTTAAACAGATCTAATTTTTCATAAATGTGTATTTCCTTTCTGAAATGCTTTTAAATAAAAACTGCCTACAGAAAAGAAGACAAATACTTTGTTAAAATGAAGACATTCTTTCTATCATATTTTAGATCAAATTAATCATTTAGCAAGTGTGAATACTGCTGCTATTGTACTTCCATGGCATTTCAAAAAAAGTAGAGAGCTAGAAAAAACATGAAGAACTACTGCTAACAAAGATGTGGAGTAACACACTCACAGCTCTTGGCAGCTACTGAACTAATAAAGTTAGAAGAAGATAATACAAACATACATAATGATTTGCTTTGCATCTTAAATAGATAATGAAGCAACCAGACTCAATATATCTAGCAGTTAATGCCCTCAGTACTACATAAAGAACAGGTTAGTGCAGAATTATTTAGTGTGCTAATAAAACTAACAGATGACCAAGTTAGAGCTGTTTTCCTCACACCGGGTGATGATCTCCCACTGAAGTTAGTGGGGCTCCTCTCATTAACAAGACAACAGCAAACTTTGGACCATTAGAGTCAGTTATAAGCTACAAAGTTTGAGCAGAATAACCAGTTTTGTGAAGGGCAAGAGGTGGTCTGTAGGAACACTAAAAGTTCTGAGGGCAGTGTTTGCAGGACCCTCCCTTCCCGACCGGGTCAGTTCTGTCCCCACAAGGAAAGGCTCTGGATTCTGATCCCTGTCCTGTCGCTTCCTCATCCCACCCCCTGTGCCTTCAATTTGGAGAGGAAAGAGCCATCACAATGTGCTGAACAACACCATAAGGATAACCAGGCATCACATGGCAGCAGTCAGGGCTCAAGCAGAAAGTAAACAAACTCATACCTAAACACTGTGGTTCCATTCCCACTAGGAAAATCCCCTTGACATAATTTAATTACACCTAAGAGGACGTTATAGCACAGCATAAGCAAGAAAATCTGAGAACTCTGTGTCAAAGCTGATGGCATTATCTGAGTCACTTTTGATGGGATTAATATTGTTTAAGTAAGCTGAAGAGAATTTCTCTGCACGAGACAGAACAGCAGCAGAACAGCAGGTCCAGAGGGTGAGCAGCGCTGTTACAGGAAAAGATGGGTAATTATGAAATGTAATTATACTGTGGGTTTCTCAGGGAAAAGAGCAAGGCTTGATAAACACTTCAGCACACTCTTGCTGTTCAGAAAAGAAGGACATTTCAATGAAATCAGAAACATAAGCCAGCAGATTTTGCAGCAAGAATTTGAAATGCTGAATCTTGGGATTAGATGGGTAATTCAAATATATGAAAAGATTATTTATTTTATGTCACCTATACCCATACAAATAAAAGGTAAAGTGAATATCATAAATACGTGTGCATGTACATGCACGATGAAAACTTTAGAATCTTGAAGTAATCATCAGCTAAACCTGAGCTCCCTCTCACTGCTGGTGACTTCTCTTCTCCACAATGCTCAAAGGCAACCCCATCACTTCTCCAGCAGCAGTGAGCACACAGTAGATCTGACCTGGATGGGATTTGCTAAACTTTGCATGATATACTGAAAAAAATTAAATGAAAAACATCGTAAGAGAAAGAAATGGAGGTAAGGGATCCCATTTATCCTGTTTCCCTATATCTTTGTACAAAAACGTGTGACATTTGAGTAGTTCACACTGACATTGCTCTGCATGGGCTGAAAGGGATTTAACATGCCTTTTCCACTTCAAATTGTGAAAAGGAAGAGGATAATAGGATGGCAGTGACTATGATTGCCAAAATAACCAAGCACATGTTACTGGATAAAGAAGTAAAATTTTTGTTCACTCCTTACAATTCGTTGTGAATTGAACTTTTCACAGATAGTAAATCATACATAAATTAATGATCTGCTCCCTCACCATTTCTATATACACAAAAGGAAAGGATTTGCTTTGATGAAGGCTCTGAAAGTACAAATAGATGTGAATGGAAATATTTTAATGGAAATATTTTTAAAGAATTCAACTAATCAAATAATGTCATTTGAATTAATAAAAAAATCACTTTCTCAATGCCATTGCAGGATGTGGTCTCAACTAAACTAAAATTTTGCTTTTTGGAGTTACTTGTGCAAAACTGTTATTCTAACTTATGTTTATTCAATTTAGGACAGGTGTTAATGGGGCCAGAAATGAGTGATGGCTGCAGAAACAGATGTGCTACAAAATAGGAAAACTTATAGCTGCTTTAACCAGGATACCTTCCCTTCTGTCAGTTCAAGTCAAGATTTTTGTGTGTAATTATGCATTGGTTTGGCTTTATCAATGACTTTAGTTTTTAAATAATTTTGCATTTGTTGAAAAAAAATCCAGCAGTTCCAAATCTTCTGATATAATTGGTGACAGATCAAAAAATATGCTTTGTGACATTAAAAGGGAATGAGTAGAAGATACGTCTAAGCGTGTATTTTTGTAATTTGGTGTCCCCTTAACAATAAAACCCCGTAAGCTGTCAAAATGTCAAGGTGTGTTGACTTCAAAACAAGCAAGGAAAGGAAAAACCTTATGACATAGCACAAGAATAGAAATGCTTTAAGAGAGAAGGAAACTTTGGTTTACTGTACATTTTTCAACATTTACTCAGAATAAGTATCTGAAAATAAAGATGTCTGCCTTTCCCATTAAATTAGCCTCAACCAGAGTATGTTGTCAGATACACACATTATATAAACCCAAAAATAGAGGTATTAAAAATAGAAGAAAACAAATAAATAAAAAAATAGAAAGCAACCAAGCATCTTGCTTTGAAATGAGAGATTTGCTTTCATATACATAAATACAAATGGTTCTTTTATCATGGCGTGTGTATACTTAATTAGATTTATATGCATGGGATTTTTCAAAACAACAGAGGATCTGTCAATGTAGTTCACAAGGTACATCTGAAGAGTCACGCTGCACAAAACCTCTGTGTGCAGCAATTTCTTCTGCAGAGCAACCTGCAGGCTTGTTTACAGCAATATACGTATAAATGTTATTTTAAAAAACAAATTAAAAATTAAAAGCAATCAATCTGCAGTAAGTATTGCTTAAAGAGACCAACTAAAATGAGCATGTTCACTATCTGATGATTTCTTTCCATAAACTTATTTCTATATCTACGTAAAACCATTCTGAAAGCTATTTGACTTAGCACAGCAGCTAAGTGGAAGAAATCTTTACCTTATATCCTCCGCTACACTCGTATCCTCACTCTCCATCAAGCTGGTTGGTTCTTCTGACCTGAGAAAACTGGTGCACATATTGCACAGTCTGGCACCAGCCTCCCAGTGGGACTGGCAGAAGGGAAAGGGAGAAACACAAAGGCAGGAAAGGACAGAAATACAGAACATTGCTGCACGTCTTGATTTGAGAAGTTGGTCTTTTCAGAGAAGGAGTTGCAACCAGAAGACTCGTGGGGTGTTGCAGAACACACAGAGATGCAACGCCGATAATTCCAGCTACAGTGCTATTTTAGAGGATCTGGAAAGGAAGGAAAACAAACAAACCTGGATTACTTAGAGCTCCCGTGATTTCAAATTCATAATGTTGAAAGCCCTGGGTACCCAAGTCAGTGGGGAAAACACGGGAAAAAAATCCATAGGTGTCACTCAATCATTTTCCTGCCTTCCAGACACGTTATTTCAAGTAAAACTGGACATCTCAAACTGTACACCCACGCATTGTTTTAAGAATTCAGGATTAAGTCTAATGATCATCTAATGATCAGTGATGAAACCACGGGCATGTGAGGTGTTTCAGTATAAAATCCCAAAGAATTGCCATAGAAACTCAATGGGTGGCTTTGCAAGAAATTAAACAATCAGGCAAGAAAGGAATCACTCACAGCGAGAAGGAATTATTTGGGCACAAAATAGGATGGAAAATTATTTTATTGGAAGGATTGTATTAAAAATCCAACAGTTTAGTTTATTAGGTAAAAAGTAATGGGAAAATAGAATGTTGGGAATGAAGGAGGGTTTTTTGGACACTCAGAATTTTCCAGATTCTATTTGCCTATTGAGATGCTTTCAGCAAACAGAAATAAATGGTAGCAAACCAGCTCACTGGGAGTGAATGTGAAGACTCAGTGGTTCAGCGATATTTGGAATAACAAATATTAAAAGATTTAACAGTAATAGATGTAGTCTAATAAACCTACGTGCCTTTCCCTCTGTGCTAGATGTCATTCTTAACATTGCCAATGATGGACAAAGTATTGGTCTAAGAATGTATTTGTGGAAAAATGAACATTCAGGTCAACAGAACTATTTATATCTCATTCACAAAATTGTCTCATCTGAGAGAAATTGTCTCATCTGAGGAAAAAGTTTTAGTAGACTTCAAAGTGTTTCATTATGTTTCAACATTTCAAAGCAAAAATGTTTCTATTTTTTACTTTCAATGTTTCATTTCAAAGTAATTCTTTTTTAAAGAGTAAAACATAAAGCATTTTTGAGATTTTTGTTTTGCTAGAGAAGCTAATGAAAATAGTTTATATTAACATAAAACAAACCACTAGCTGTCTGAGGTGTTTTTGGCTCATCTGGCACAACAACCATCAGTTAACTACATCATTTCATAAACTCACAATTCAATTGAAAAAAGAATCTAGGAGAAAATATAACTCATCAGATGACAAATAGAATACAGGTAAATGTTCATATCACACTGTGATGTGAGTCCCCACTCCTCAAAGTACACTTTTAGCATAGTTTTCTTTTCCTTTTCTTATTTTTTACAGAGTTGCTGTTGAATAAGTCAAGAGGACTCCATGGAAACAGCAGCTGGGCAGCATATTAGGAGAGCTCAGATCTCCTGGTCAGCTTGTGTCTGTGCACATTTCTCATTATGTATGTGTATTATAATTACATCTATATTTACACAGACTTCATATGCACATTTTTATACAAAGATATAAAAGCACTGAGAACGAGTGCGCATTTTTAAAGCTGCTGCTGCTTTTCTGGCTTGGTCCCAGAAATACAGATAGCACAGTTTAAGTGCTGAAATGATGTTTGTTTCTTTTTTATTTCCTTTCCTTTCTTTTATATATTTTTTTCTGCTTTTAAAATTCAGTGACCTATTTGCTAAGGAAAGATACCTGTTTGTTGGGAAGGAGTCTGTCTGCCTGTCGGACTCGAACAAAGCTATCAACTTGATCATAGGAGATGCAGCAGTTTTCCCCAGTTCAACAGCACCCAAGAAACTGTCGCATCATTTCTAAACCTTGGAGGTGAAATTCCCATCATTCTTTACTTCTAAGCTGCACACCACGAACCAAGGAAAACAAGGATTTTAGCACTACTATTTTTCACACAAGAGAAACAAACTGGTTAATCAGTCATCTCCATTAAGAGAATTTATCAAGCAACGTGGTGAGAATTTATAGAGCGCTGCCAAGAACAATTTCGAAGGGTAGAGTTTGTTTCAAAGTTCGTAAAACACTGGGAAAAAGTCTGGAAGCCATCTTGTTGCCTGCACTCTGTCCTGCTTCTCCAACCTACTTGGATAAAACCTCTGTCTTCAACAGCCAAGTATTTTGAAATCAAAGCAAACATCTTCAGACAGGTTCATCAATGACAGATACAATCCCAAACCACCTCTCTGGTCCATTAGCACACTTATTCTTCAAAAAAAAGCCTGAGAACAAAACCACCTTGCAGTGGTTTTGCAGTGCTGGACTAGGAACTACCAACAACTTTTTGTAACAAACTCCTTCGATGGGCCACAAATCAAACAGAGAGAAAAAGGTTTCTTAGTGGTAAAGGAAGGATAAATGCATTAAGTATTGAGAACTCCATCCCAGGAAAAAAATAACAACTAACTTTCACCAAATTTAGGAAACAAATTCCAGAGCGTTATAATTACTTTTAAAACATAAATTAAATAAAACCAAAATTCATAGTACAGTGCACTAGAGAAGAAAAATTAAGCAACATACTTTCCTTCAAGCCTGTGAGATTAAGTGTAATATGCTAACTAGACCTTAAAAAAATAACTAGATCTTTACAACAGGTTGAAGTCTAAAACCATACTTCAGGAATTTCTGAAAAAATCAAAGTTTCTTAAAGCTGACTGGGAAAAACAACACTTTAGCTGAAGAAAAGAAATAAAACTGAAGTTCTTAATCGTATTTACATTGAGGACAGGAAAACAGGCCAACAAAATAGCTCCCTGGGAAGGACGTGTTTCCACAGAGCTGCTGACTTCTTGAGGCAACACAATAAGTCCCATAACATATCACAATTGGAGTTCCATAGCAGAATCTTCACATTCTGATATTATTCTGACTCAATTTCTCCAGTGTCCAGGACTAATTTCTCTGAGGGTCTCACAAAGACCATTTTTCTTAACTTCTGCGGGACTCCAGCAGACAGGAGAGTGCTGGGTAACCGACGGCATGTTTGCTGATTTGTAATGTCACAAGGCCTCTTGCTCGGGTTTTGTTTTCCGAATTATTTAATTTTACAGATCTATGGAAATGCAAAATTAAATAAACAAACCTTCACAGGCACTGAAGACACAGAACGGAGCAGCCAAAGCCTCTTGGGGTCTCCCTGGGCACTGCCTTCAGCTATTACCCTTAGCTTATTGGCATCTGTTATTGATTTGAGGGAGCAGCAGCAGGTCAGACCCGTTGCTGCTTTGCCCCTGGCTGAACGGGGACAAGCTCAGTGCCATCAGCTGCACCCGTTTAGCTGGGGAGCCACAGCTCCCGGTGCAAACACAGGAGATGGTGGATAATGGCCAGAACAAACCAAGTACAGAAGATAATTTCTGTGGGAGAGCAGGACAGTTTACCAATTGATCTTACCTTGATCCAGTGAGACTCAGACGTTTTTCTTGATGGCAAAGCCAGAGCCTGGGGTGGTGATTTTTGCTCTGCAATGTCCGAGTAAAAGAGATAGCCACCTTCCTTAATCAAGTACCTTATCCTCAATACTTAAAGCAGAGAGAGCACTGGAAATGTCATAGAATAATAGAACCACCTGAGTTGGAACGGCCCCACGAGGGCCATCCAGTCCAACTCCTGTCCATACACAGGACTCTCCCAACACTCACACCGTGTGGCTGAGGTCATTGTCCAAATGCTTCCTGAATGCTGGCAGAGTGGGTGCTGTGACTACCTAAAAGCTATCAGCTACCTGAAAGGCAATCCTGGAGCACACTGGCCTGAGCAACACAGTGTGTAAATGAAAGCAGCCTCTGTAGGTGTGGGGGTTCGGGACCTCCATGCTATTGCAGTAGGAATGTCTTATTTCTCTGCAAGCACAACAGTGAGACTCGACTGTGGTGGAGGAGGTGTTCTGCCAGCTTTCTGAACAGACCAGCATCAGCTCAAATGAGGGATTTTTACTGGTTTTTACCATATGATGCGGGTGAATAATGATAATAAAAATGGAAGAGGCTAGATTATGTACATGTGTATATATATGTGTACATATATAAATATCACACTTCAGCTCCCTCCCAAATGTTGTGAGAACTGAAATGATTACACTGTTCACAACTTTAATTAAAAGATTCTGGTTTTGCTACTTTTCAGAAGCAAAAGTATAGCATCCGATGTAATAAACACCCACAACTTACTTAGTTCTGGAAATTTCAAAAGTATATTTGAATTTCCTATTTATGTTTTCTGTAGGTTTCTTCACATCACAGGCAAACTTGTAATGAAAATCTAGACTGTGCATTGCACAGTAACCACTTACTGAAACCTTCTGCTCCGCTGCCTGGGCAGTAAATCACACTTTTTGTGCACAACTCTGAGGATTTTTTCCCTTTTCAATACCCGCCCAGGAAAGTCTGTTGATTTTTTCTGCAAAACTCAGCCCCTCAACTTTTAAACTTCTCTCAAAGATACATTGTGATACCACAAGCCATCCAGAAGCCTATTTGGATTTAGGAAATGAATTTTACCTCGACTGTCCTCAAATCCAGGCAATCCACATTAGGCTTACGGGGTATCTGCTCTATGGAAAGCACAGAATTATATTTACTACACGGGTTCTTCCTTTTGCAAAGCCAGCTGAAGGAAACAGGAACAGATAGAAAGTGTTCAAAAGAAATATCTTTACAGCTGCAGTCCCTCTAAAACTTATTCCTACAATTAAAATAAGAAAAAAAAAAGAGACTCATAATAACTATGTTATAATAACAACCATGTTCATGGGGGAAATTGCTTTCCTGATTATTAGATTCTTTACGTGTCTGTGACATCAGGACTCATTTTATATTAGCATACAGATGTACATATTTGCAAAGGAAATGGCAAATCTCTAATCAGGATTCACCTGCTGACAGACTCAGTGGGAGAATGTACCAGTGACTGTCAACAAAGTGTCAAATGAAATTATGCAATGTAAATGTAAGTAAATGTAGGGAAAGATCATTTGGGAGACATTATTAATGATGTTAAATAGACATAGCAACACTAAAAGTCTAAATTTCAAAGGCCTGGAGGTGCCTAATGACATTTTTAAAAATGCCACTTTAGCAGTTCTGAAACACTGGGGGAGGTGCCTCGCTGCACCCTCCTGCCTTTGAGAGGGTCGCTTTATATTTCTGCCTTCCAATCAAAAAATACTGTTCAGGAGCTCTGGAACGGACCGAGGTGACCCCAAGGAGCAAAGCCATCACTGCACAGTCGAGATTAAGGAAACATTTACAGGACATCTCTGCCTTCAGACCAGGTCTAAAAAGAGGCAGAACCTGAATCTGCACAAACCCCCCTCCCGGTCACTTTGCTCTGGCTCCTGGAGCACACGTGTCCTGGGCTGAGACAGGACACAAGCCTTCAGTTCTCGTGCCACAGCCCCCCTTACTGCCTTAGGACTTTCTTTCCCATCTGCCATAAGCACAGTGACACAAGTTCAGGGCACGAGCACCGCCACCCGCGCTGCGGAACACAGGGGTGGAGGGCCCAGCCAGCAGCCGGCTCACGGGAGAGCTCTCCTGACTCTCCTGAAGCCACCACACTGCCCCGGAGCCCGGGCATTTCTAGGATTTAGAGACTCTCCCTGTGACTACAGGATAAGAGTTCTGCGACTTTGCAGCTCCATCTGGGACTGGGCAGAGGGGCTCAAAACATGGGCCAGACAGCACGGAATGGCATCAAGGAGGCTCAGGATGGTTTTGGAGTGCTGTGCAGAGTCAGTCAATTAAAAAAACAGGAGGGAAAAATTCCTGAATTTTATTTTATTTTGAAACAATCCAAGTCTTGCTGAGCAAAATCATGAACACTGACAGAAATACGCGGAGGATTGGGGATTGGGACCAACTAAGGGAGCTCAGCTTTTAACAGCACAGATATACTTGCAATTTCAAACAACTTTATTTTTTTTCCTTTTAAATTGGCTGTTTTCCCCATTGGTTTTTAGGAGATATATCCTCATAAACATGAATGATATATATTGCATTTGAAAAACACAATAAAAATCTATTTGCTATTTTCCAACCCCCTCTAAAAAATCCCAAACCATCTGCATAGCAGTGCCCAGGCCATTCTCTTCCCACCCATGGACAGGCTCTGATGCTTCAGAAACACAAAGAGCAGAATACAAATCAGTTCCTACTTCCATGACATCCCATGATTTCTGTTGAGAGCAATTTACTTAAGATATATTTCTTCAGCTGGGAATACACAGCCCTAGTTCTCCTTATTGTCCTGGACATTTCACCCACTAAAGCATCAGTTTCCTCTGAGGACAGAAGTAAATAGCACAATTTGTTCTCACAGCAGAGTATCTGTTTCTGAAATGTGAAGAAGCTCATGGCAAATGGGTAGAATGTTAGGAATAAATAAGAAAAATGGGGCAGCAGAAATAAATCTTCTACGCTGACTGCTCTCATTCATTAAAATGGGCAACAGTCTTTGCTGTTGCTTGCAGGAGTCAAGATGGAAAGGCTTGCAACTTCCAGAGAAAATATCTTTAGTTCATTGGTAATTTTCTACGCAGATTTGAAATATAAACTTTCAAGAAAAATGTGAAGATACACGACTCAAGGAACAGCTAGCAATTTCAGAAAATTATACCAGCAAGGGGGGAAAAATGTATGCTGTAGCCATTTAAACAAAAAGTTGCTCTAAACATGTAAGCAAACCAATGAAAATACTAAATACTGTCTGTTTTTTCAGAAAGCTACTGTTACACCAAGGTAGGAATTAAACAGTATCTCTTGTACCTGATGGTACAAAAATGTTTAATATCAGTCCCATCTCATTAGTGTCTGAAATTCTAAGAGAGTCGCCTTTCCCAGGTGCTATTTTGTGCTTTTCCCTTGTCTACAGCAGAGGTTTCCCCTGCAGCTTAACCTAATTCTCTTCAGGTGCTCAAGAGACTTGGATGAAAATGATGTCACCTCTCTTGACACTTCTCAAATTATCAGGAAGATTCAGTACAAGTGCAAGTCACAAACCTGTCCCACTCAGATTTTACTGAGTAAAAGCAGTAGCAAGATGTCTCACTTGTCTGAATTCCTCTTGAATTTTCAGATGTTACAGTGATCTAGAGAGTTTATCCCAGAAGACTTTCAAGCAATCATACTTACTGGGCCAACACAAAGAGGGATCATCATCAAAGCTGCACAATCAGAGAGAAAAGGGAAATATTAGACAAAGACAACATTGGTTGGAAACATTGGTTTCTAAGTATTTCTGGATTTCAGTTGGTGCTGGGTAGAAGATGGCCCAGGTCAATCAGGATCCACCCAAAATGAAAAGCTCTAGTGCCTTTCCCTGTGCATGGGAGCTGCTCCTTCCTAAACCCCCCAGCAGTGGCCTCACCCCTGCCATCCTCCTAACCCCCTACCCTTATGAACAGCAAACATAGCTGGACCTGCGACGTACATCTCTGATGTCCCAAGCAAATCTTTTACCCAAAAGGGTCTTTTAATTTCATTTTTGCCTATCCTTTTGGGCCAGAGAGGAACGAAAAGAAAATTTCATAACCAAACTTGTCCAAAGAGGGTAGTCCCTCAGAAACATTTTATTTCAGTAACAGAAGTCCATGCATTTGTCGAGTAATTTCTAATTTGTTCTCCTCAATATACACTCTGAATTCACTTCCCAAACAGCATTTTCATTCCCAACCTGACAAACTGATTGATCATCCTTGTTATCTGTCTCAGAGCTTCATCACTGAATTCTGTAGAGAAGTTATAGGGTGAAATAAATTCAGAAGATAAAGTGGTTGAAACTAGAAACCTTCAGATTTACGATCAAATTACAATACTTCACCTTTTTCTCCAACCTTAAACCAGCAAGGATGTGAGCATTGCACAGCTGCTCAAATGCCACGACTCGTACATCGCAGAGCAATGCACAAGTTACACTAAAAATAACTAACTTAAACTTTCATAACATCTCACACTCAAATTCCTAACCAACTATGCTCCTTCCTTTTTTAGTCAAGCAGAGTTAAATTTAGATTCTTTTAACATAAGAGGGTAAAATAGGTAACTGTAAATAACTGGTTAAGTGTTGGTGAGTGTGGAGTCCACACCCACCTATGGAAATGGAAGCTGACATCTCCTATGCACAAGAGCATTAGTGGAAGGAGTGAGCTATGAGTTACTTCTGTTTAGATTACTACTGAGCACAGACACACTCAGGAATTTAATCCATAAACTTTAATGATTATTCAATTAATTTTTCTATTCAAGCGTGTGCCCACCACGAGCTCCATTGAACTTTTGTCTGTAATCATGTCACCAGTCAGAAAATGCACCCTGCCAGCCTCGGCAGGTAACACATAGCTATTTTTGTGACAGTGGTTGACAAGGGAAAAGAAATGTCACATCACAACTGCAGTTTTCCAAAGCACACTGAAATGCAGCCTCAGCATTAACAGATTTTTACAAACCTACAGGACCCTACAGAAGGAAGGTAAGATTTTCATACCTGTGTATATGAAGAAGTAGCTTTCCCAGAGTTTCGTAGCCTATAAAATATCACTGAACACAGGATACGCAGTGCCAGCACTGGCACCAATGCATAGGAGACTTATGAAGCAGGTGTGGAGGTGCAGCATAACATACAGCTTAGTAACAGGTTGTCCACCTACAGTCACAGGTGTGGACAACAGCACCGCAAGGAAGCCTTCAGACAACTCTGGGAACAGATGGGGCAAGAATGACTGAGCTAATTCATATTTTAAACGTGAATAAATGCAGTTTTCAAGAAGCTGCAGGCAGAGCAACACAGTATTGAATCAGCACACAAAAGAAGTGTTTCACTTACCTCTCTACGGGATCCTGGCAGAAGATGTAAGGTACACGAGGCTGGTCTTGGCTGAACCTCAAATGGGCCATCTCAACCAAAACACTGGTGCCACAATGAGTTTTTTCGTGGAGGTGGTCACGGTGCTCGTGTGAAGCTGGAGATGCATATTCAGTAAGAATCTGGAAAGTCAACCTCAGAAATGTCTTTAGGCATTTCAATATCTTATAAAAGGCATTAAATTTCTCTATGAGTTATTCAGCAAAGAGAGGGAATCTGTTGTTGGAGTGGAAAGACCATTAAGCTGTTGAAATCAGCTATTTTGAAATCATAGCCAACACCCAGGCTCTGTGCAAAGTGCCCACTATAGTAAATATCTGTCTTGATCATTAATTTTCATACCTGAAAGTAGTCTTGCATATTTATTCTCCTTTGAAATATCTGAGAACAATAAATACCAAAAAAAAGAATGGATGCTTTGTAAGTTCATCCAAAGTGATTAATAACTCTTAACTTCAGTGCAACAATAAGACGCATCTGACCTACATCACTGAAAGAAATGATGAGCAGACATGCAAATCTTCCCTAATTACCTCTCTTTGTAAAAATAGAAAAAATGGGTGGTAACCTGAAGAAGAAGTAATCAGTCAGTCAAATCACATAGTAGTGGAAAGGTCAGATTCTTACAGCCTAAACATTGTGAATTACAAGAAATAAAACATTAAAATTCCAACCAGCTTCTTTTTGACAGAGGTTTTAATGAGTATGGAAAAGGAGAAAGCAATCTGTTCTCACAACAAAAATTGTAATGAGAATATTCTCCACCTCCTTAAAATATCTTCAATGAGGGAAAATATGCTTCTGTACCAGGATGGATTCAACTCATGTTTGCACATTACACATTTCAAGAAATTCACATGATGGATTCATTTGCCTGTCATCTCTCCATTAAGAAAACAACTGTGCTGATTCATCTGGCCTGGCTTCCAGCTGCCCTCTGCCTGTTTCCCACTAGGTTTGTAAAATGCATATCTGAATTCTCTAGAGGGCAGGGAGTAATCAAGGAAGAAGCGTGAACATTCACAAATAAAAGCTAAGCAAGCCTATCTAAATGTGGAGGGTTTTAAATCCCCCATTAAAGTATGCCCATTAGCAAAACCATCAGAAGAACAAGGTTTTATTTTTCCTCTATGCTCTAAAACCCAGATCCTCTTGGACAAACAGCCCTGGAAGTGACAGTCCCACCCCTTCCTGCACAGGCACAGCAGAGCCAGGGATGGGGTCCATCCTGCCCTGAAGGTCACTGAACGGGTGCTCAGCTCCCACTGCCCACGCTGCAGGCACCAAAGAGACTTCCACAGCCTCCTCACCCAGCTTTCCAGTAGCTCTGCTAAGGACTTCCCAAGCCCCAGATGGCATTTCTGTATTTAACAACCCTTGTCAGAAACGTGTCTAATGATTTGAATTCCCTGTGAAAAGCAGCAGTTTGAAAGCTTCCCTGTGTTTCCTTGCAAACGTAACTCAAATCTGCCCAGGAGAAAAGGGGCTCCAGAGTGTGAAAGTGTCTTTTTCTGTTCTTGGAGTCTCTACTGCACATTTCACCAAGGATGTAAAAGTAAGCTTGGGTTTTCATAAGAACTAGAAAATAGACTTTTTCTGTGTGTGTGTGTGGTGGTTTAATATATCACTAACCATTATCTGTTTTGGGTAAGTGGCAGAGAAATAACATGGATTACTTCAAGGTGATTATATCTGAGGCTGTCTTTAAAGCAGCCTCATACCGATCCCATCATTGCCACTACAAGTGAGCATAACAAGTCCTCCTTCCTATGCTGAAAAAGCAATCACGGTATCGTGGTGTTTTACCATCGCAGTTCCATCGAGCCCCACAGGAAGCAATCGTTTCTATGCAAATGCTGTGTAATAGAAATATAACTTCTCCACAACCTGCCTTTCCTTGGGGAAACAAATCTGCTGTCTGTGTTAGCTTATGTTCAAAATAAAACCTCTGTGGTTTCCAAGCAAAGCACTAAGCTGCAAAATCTTACGATATTAATGGCCTTCTGCATAATTTACATATTCACGTATCGCTTTCTAACTTGTGTACGCTTTATTATTTTTGGAGGAGCAATAGTAACCTCATTTATACTGTACCTGACATCAGCCAGATTCAATAATCTGAGGTAACTGGTGCAAACACCACGCAGACCTTATCAGCCCTGCCACCCTCTGCAGCATTATTTCATAAACCACTTGGAAAATCTGTTTAAAAAACAATTATAGCTGGAAGGGAGCCTGTTGGCAGGAACAGTTCATTGCATTGTGCTTCTCATCCCCTGACCTCAAGGGGGAATGTCATAGTTTTAACACTCAGTGACCATTTTGAGCTAAAATATGAGAAAACGGCCTGTTCACAGTAAGATATGCAAGAGGGCACTTTGTGTATGGACTGCTCGTCCCCTCAGCTCAGAAGTGAAGATACGGCAGATATGGATAATAACGGACAGGAATTATTAGGAGGTCCACCAATCCACAAAGCATCTGGCAATATCTTGAGCAGGTACAGTCTTGCTGATGAAGCAAATAACTCACTCCCTCAGGACTGCAGGATATACTGCACCAAAGGCTGGGCTAACAGGGTCAGATTTGCCCTTTCTGCAAACTCCGCTTCTCACTGCGGGGAGGAAGAAGAGGATCTGCCCAGCATTGAGAAAGCCTTCATCACTCCTCCTGAACACACAAGCTATGCTATATGAATTTCAGTCCAGTCACCAAAAATCTCTTCTCCTTTGTAAAACAACTACACTTTTCCAGGGAAATTTAGCAAAATATGGGAATTTATTTATGAGAACCTTTGCATTAATACATGCGGTTCTCAGTGCTGTATCAGCAGCACTGCTGATGCTCTACAGAGCATAAAACTTGAAAAGTGAGTTGTACTATGCAGTTTTTTCACATTTGTGCCAAATTACCTGAAGCAAACAAATCAATAAACAATGTGAACCCTTTGTATGAATAACACTAAGAACAAATTTATCAATTGTTATTTCCAGTGAGCAGATCTTAGTCACATGGTGGATTTGGTCACTTCTGATCTTAAAAGACCAACATATCAAAAAACTGTGGCCCTTAGGAGCTTCCTCTCTCCAAACACTACTCAGATGTGTAACACCACCAGTGTATCTCCTCATTGACTTTTGTGACTGTCCAAAGACATTGCAGTTAGTCCTCAAAGCAATCACTGCAAGCAGATGTAGAGTTAATCCAGAGAGGAATTTATGCTGAGAAACCCTAGTACACAATTGCCAGCTCACTTCCTGACATAGAAAATGTTTTTGAGTATGGAATATCAGATTTCCTTTAATTGGTACCTTTCTGGTCAGCAGTTGCAGTTGGATGCACACTTCCAAAAAGAAAAGATGCAATTCATTTTCATAATAAACAGACAAAGAGAGGACCATTTGTGCTCACGATTACTGTAGATATCTTAAGGAAATAAATACATTTAGATCCTTACCTCCAGTGGCCTTATCTCCTTATCTCTTAGGGACCCAACCATTCTGACCACCAGCATTTCCCATGCTTCAGTTCTGTAAAAAACACCCAACTTCTTAATGTGGCTGTTGGGAGAGAAAGTGCAGGAAAGATATAAAAACTTGCAGTCCAGTAGATTTAGAAGCTACAGAAGATTAAATACAGCTACAAAACAAGCACTACCCAGAGAAACCACAGCAGATTCCGAGCATCAAGATGTTCTAAACATAAAAGGAAGACATGGTGAATTACAACCTCACAAATAAAAGAATATTCCACTTTTTAGGAAAATGCATACAATTGAAAAAAATAAAACGTCTGAAATACAAAATTTGTACAAACAAGAACTTCCCAAAGGTAGTTGCACAGAAATTCTGATTTCTTTATGGTTTCAATGTGAAAACTGCACAAAAATTAGTAATTTAAAAAACAGCTCATAAAATAACTCATAAAGATCTAAAAAGTATTTGTATTCAATTTAGCAGATTTTTTCTTTTCCTTCCTTTTCATCAAAACTCCTGGTTGCACTTCGCCTGAACTTGTTCCTCTCACTAATCTTATCCTTGGGGAGGTAAATGAAACCAAATGTATTGTTTCTGCTTGATGAAGCATTTTAGCTCATTTTTCCATTAATAACACAGTCCTAACTCTAACAAAAGACAGGAGAAAACAAAGAAGAAAAAAAAATCAATGCACAGGTGACAGTATTTGAAGTATTAAATAGAAAAAAAAACCCCTTTCTGCTAATCAAACAGAAATAAAGCAAAGCAATGTGTGAGTCAGGTGTTTGGAACAACATCTCCGTCCCTCTGCAGTTTCTGGTGCCTGCAGGTGCCTCGAGGTTGTACTGTGTCTTTACTAGTGTGCTTTTGGGCTGATTTTTGTCATTTTGATGGGTTTCCATGGCTGGATAAAACATGGCAGGCTTGTGTGCTAAGTCAGCACATTCTTCCATCAACCTGGATGTGGCATCTTCATTGCTGGGGAACCAGAGGCCCCTTTTAGGTGGAGCTGGGATCACAGCTGGGTGCAGTCCCTTATTCACTCTGGGAAGATTGAGTCCTGATCCACTTGTTTTTGAAATGGCTGGAAGTGTACTTTTATAACCTGGTGGGAATTTAAAAATATTAGCCTAATTAAAATTGTTGTTGTGTTTGTTTTGTCAGGCTCTCCCCTTTATCTGCACTATAATGATTTTGCCTCATCAGTTCAAGAAGTGTCTGTGGGTGGAAACAGTGAGTGATAGATTCCTATAATGAGGCTCTAAATGACTACAAAAGCCTTTGCATCACTGTGAATCATCCATCTACAGTGCTGCATTATTCAGAAATTAATGCAACTCTATAAATGAATAATGATTTAAATGTACTTTTAAAAATTGTTAATGCTCCAGCATTTTTTCCTTCTCTGCAAAATCAGAAAATTGATTATGACCATGACTACACCTATGTTCTTAATGGTAATGTAGAAAAAGTCTTGTGACAATGAAAATGGAAAGATTTCCAGGAGAGTGGAAATGAGTTTATAAACTTCAGAATTCCCCAGCCAAATCCACTCAACTTCTGAGGGAATTAACCCTCCAAAAATCATCCTGAAAGCCTGTAGGATCTGGAGACAATTGAATTATAACTGAAGTTGACAAAAAAGATCGAAAATAGATTATATATATAATAAATTAGAAAAATATGACCATGGAAAGCATTTTGCTCATTATTTGTTTTCTTATATTAGTGTTTGTTTTTTTTTTAAAAAAAGCAAGTGATTAAGAGAATCATAAATCAAGGAGCCATATAAGCAGTAGAAATGACACAAACCAATTTCCCAAACATTTGTCTGAGGATGAGCTCCCATGTAGATTATCTGATGAACAAAATAGGGTGAATGCAACCACAGCCTTCAGCACAGTGGGATCTGCGTAAGGATTTCATCCCTCTGGATTTTAATTCTTAGAAAATACTCACAGCTTTCTCTCTTTGAGACAAGAATGATAAACAGATTCAGAACTGTTGAAGGCAGGGAGTTAACATATAGAAAAATACAGAGAAAAAAATTGTAAAGAATGGTCATATGACCCTTCTGAAACCAGGATGAAACCAGGTATAATGTTACAACATTGGTTTCAGAATTTCTGAGAGTCAAATAGACAAACTGCCCTTTCAGATGCCTAAGCCAGGGCACTGAAATGCAGATTATGCTCCAAATTCTAGCCCTGCAGAGCTTTTTCTATTAAATTCACCCAAAGCATTCTGGTGTTTTTAGGAGGATGAGATCAGGCTTATAATCAGGTCTGTATGTTTTACTGAACATTGTGTGAACCACATACCAACTGTTTATTTAGGTACAGGTTTTAAACAAGTAATTATGTAAATTACTAAATGCTCTTCTGTTCATGTCATAACAGGAATTTTTCAGAAGAGACCAAAGATGAGTATTTTTTCTCTTTACACTGAAGCAAGTTAGATGTAATAACTCTCTTCACCAACTGTTCAACAAGGTTTCTTTCTTGTGCTATAATAAAAGTCTAAAAGACATATATTTAGTGCTTCAGTGAAACTAGATACTTAAAAGATTTTTCAGCCACAGACAATGGTTTCAATAAAGCCATCTTCTACCAGGATTGTTTCATATTCTGCAAGTCTGCATTAAATTATCATGAACTATTGATGCTATAAAGGACACGAACTCTACTAAGGCTGCAGTCACAGATGTCCTCCTTCTTAAAACCTTGTAAAAATCTCTACCATCTGAGCAGCAGAATTGAGTCTGTATCAAAAACATGGTGAAATATTTCCACCCAACCTGTCAAACTGCCGCTCCTTCCAATTTCTTGGAGTTTGACAAACTTACTGGTGTGTACTTTTGTTATTATCTAATTCTGCTGAGAAATTGGGATTTCAACATTTTTGTCCACAAATGATTGACTTGGCTGAAAACAATATTGCCTGTATTTCGTTGTACGTATATTTATCTTGAAAGATGCCTTCAAATCCTCCTCTGCCCGGTAGGGAGACCCATCGCCCCCTGAGCTTCCTAAAGGAGCAGCTTCCCAAAGCAGAGGAATTAAAGATTGTGAATTCATCATTATGAAACTACTTTTCACAGCCACTTCCCTTTTCATGTCCCGTCCAGGAACTCTGCCACTATATTTAATTCCCAGTAATCTGCATCATGGAAAGACCAATGAAAAGAGGAGGCAGAGAAATAATCAGGGAGGAATAAACGAATTACGTTGAATGGTTGAAGTAAAAAAATTCGATATAGCATTTACATATTAATCACAGATTTTGAAGAGAAACAGAAAATATCTTTTCTTTGGAAGGATTTCAGGCATTACACTTCCAGTGCTTTTTCTCTGCATTTTTGTTCAAGACCCAGAGACACAAAAGTCTTTCGATCCTGATGCAATGGGTTGCAAGTTATAGTTCTAACTATGGATTTACTACTATTGATTCATAATACAGTAGCCTCAGAGAAATACATCAAGTTGATTAAAATTACCCATTTTTATTGAGTCCTTTTGTAATGAATTTTCCTCTAGCTGAACAAAAAGTCCATTAATGCAATCTAAACTTCTCCTGTAGAGAAAAATCAGAAGCAGCAAAATGGACAAATGACTTTGAACTTTACATGCATTGTCTGTTCTAATCTCAGCTATGAGTGCAAAAATAATACTCCCCAAATTACAGCAGATGTAGATAGTTTGAATGCATGTATTGCTCTTACTGCAGTGCAGCAGCAATATTCATGCCACACACAATAAAATATATTATTCTATCATGATTAATTTTATAGTTATTGTTGCACTTGGAGAGTCTCTTGGTGAGTTACAGAATACACAGAGATGGAGATCCTTAGATATGAAAAGTGTTGCTTAACACTTGTCTTAGAATTACAAAAGAATTCAGAAACAGACCCCGACTTTCTAATAAGGAATAAAACAATAATATAGAATTTTGGAGAGGCTTTAATGAACGCACATCAGTGTTATTCCTTTTCTTGACTGTGAGAAATTGAGCAGATTAATTTCATTCTCAGGTACTGAACTTTTCCCTGACTTCCCGTTTCTTGGTTTTTGTAAATTGTGCTGCTTTGAAAATTTGTGAACTATTGTAGCTCGGGTTTTCTAAAAGTTAGTCAGTGGTGACATGACATTTAAAATATAATTTGTTATACTCCTGAATGACACATGCATTATATTTACACTTGCAACATCACAAAGATTTAACAGTGGTTTTGTCATCCCAGGGAACAGTTTCTCTCACATTCAAGAACAACCATTTTCCAAAGGTCTGTAGAAGAACATGTTTTGTAAAAACAGAATTGTGGTTTTTATCCCAAATCCTTGATCTGAATTCGAACAGTTGTCTTTGCCTTAGTCATAAGCATTTTATTCCTAATGCTACTCTCCTTTTGGCAGTTTTCAAGATTGCTCTGTTAGACATTTCTTGACTGTTTCTTGTTATTCTCACAGTCCTGTAAATGATATTGAAGGACATACTGTTTATTCTCCTTTTTTTTGGTCTAATTTATTTATTTATGCTGTTTTTAATATATTTCATGGTGCGATGCTTTACCAAGCTCATGACTATGTGTGCTTTTACTCCAAAAAATGTGGCAGCAAAAGTTGCAAAGAAAAAATTAAATCGTTCCAATTTTGTAAATCCAGGGGGTTAGGTAAAAGAGAAACTGGGTTTTGAACAATTTTGTCTTAATAAGTTTTGATCCTACTGGGGAATTTCTGCAGGAACCAGCACGTCACTGCCACAATATTCAGCAGAAAGGGATTATAGGCATATGCAGAGATAACATAGTCATCAGTCAAACAGTCAACCAAGAGACACAAATCTGTATGAATCTGGGCTTCATTAGCTTCATTGCTCACGGAACTACCTGGATTTTTTTTTTAATGATGCTTTAATCCTGTTAGATTCCAGAGGCAAAGCAGTTACGAGATTGAGCCAGAACCTATTCTTTCTTATGCATCATTTAACAACTCCAGAGTGAATTAATTACATCTGATCAACCCACTGAAGGCAACGAGGCCACGAAAGGTGCAAGTTAGGGGCTGCAAAACTTTATTACTGATGAAAAGACATCAGAAAGAAAACTCCTTGACTTTCAGATCCAAGTGTGAGCTAAAGATCTAAGCTTGATTTAGTAGGGCTGGTTTCAGTGAAATAACTCTTTTTAATCTACGAAGTGGTTGCATTTGAAATGGAAAAATGGAATATACAATGCTGTGACTTTATTTTCATTTTTACTGAGTCATTTGTGAGCATGACACTACGATTTCATTTTGATGTTTTAGACCTCACCACCGATCTCAGTTCCTGTAGGACTGTGCTCAGCATACAAAGCACACACTGGGCAGAATGTCAGGAGCCCCCAACAATCTGGATAACGAGCCAAGAAGCTGCCTATGAACAGCAGAGATCACAGTCACATTTGCTAATCGCAGTTATTTGCAGGCTGTTACCACATCCCCGCCAGGAACTTGGTGGCCCTCAGTACCAAAACTTCATAGACAACCACTGCAAGTCCTGTGAACTGCAAAAGGCACATTTCTGCAAGGTAACACCTACTCCATGGTGTTCCTTATCAGGATAGTTAACCATTTAGATAACAGTGGGTTACTAAAGGGCCAAGGCTGTACCTTTTTCCCAGAGTGATATAAGACCAAGATGCGACTCCGCAGTGCTGAGACAGCTCTTACCCACAGCACGAGCTGAACCATGCAGGAGTCATGGTAGATCACTCAGTTCATCCAGAGACTGAACCCAATGGAACAGGGCTGGGCTTAAAGGCAGATTTAGTCATCAGAAACAAAATATGAGCCCTATGGGATAACTCAGGTGCCAGCACAACTGGACTGCTGGACAGATCCGTAAGGCTACGTGCATTCATCTCTCTCTCAAAGAAAAGCATCTCCTTTTCTGAGCACAATCCATTAGGTGGTGGAGTCCCCATCCCTGGAGGTGTTTAAAAGAGTGGTAGGTGAGTTTCCCAGGGATCTGGTTTAGCAGTGGACAGATCCGGTTGAATTTGATGATCTCAGAAGTCTTTCCCAACCAGATGATTTTGTGATTAGGGTTTGTGGTCTTCGTCCCCTAGATATACACCCTGCTGCCTCCTGTCACTTCTGAATACAAAGTCTCCTTGGCAAGCCAAAACTTTTCCTGCTCAACACAGCAAACCTTAAATATTTTCATCCCTCCAGAAGCCAGGACTAACAGGGAGTGCCCATGGAACAGTTGTCCCACCAGAGCCATGTGGGCCTGCTCTAACCACTGTGTGGCTCTCAGTGGCAGCTGTTCCAGGTAAGTTTGCTTCTCATTGTGCTATAAATGCATTACAGGAGAAGCTGGAGCTTTCTTGAGCACTGCATCACCTTGCTGTTTCTGCTGTCAGGATGCAAAACGAAGCTCCACACCCAGCTGAACGGTAGGACCTGACCCTTCTCCTGTCCACTGCCCATCAGCACCTGCAACCCTACGTTGTCTTTGCAGTTAGAGAATATAAATGCTTTCATAAGCTTGCTAAACATAAGCAGTTAAAATCCTGAGACCTTTACAATACCATAATCACCGGAGACAGATCTGAAACCTCTCTTCAGGCAGTTAAAATTCTTCTTCCTTCCAGTCTCCATTTCTTTGTGACTTATTGGTTATTGTGCCAGCAGCAAAACCTTACATTATTTTCTTCCAACTCTTAACCCCTTGAGGTATTTGTAAATAAAAGTGTCATCCCTTTCCACCTTTCATTTTGATAGGCTAAGTAAACCATAAATCAAGTTCCCTGTTGTCTGTATCACCCTAACAGTCTTCTTCTGTCATATTCCTATTCAAATTCATATTTTTAAATACGCTGAATGTAGAGAAAATTTAACTAACAACCTGGAGTATATTTTGTACTAATGCTATAAGTGCATGCCTGAGTGAAGACTGCACTATGCAGCCCTAAAACAGTGACATCTCCCTTTGCTAATATTTCGCATCTAGCAATCTAATTCTCTTTTCTGTCAAGACGAGAAAGAGGATAAGAAAAATTATGACAAAGCAATTTTGTTGGGTTTACTGACCTCTATTCCATGGAGGTGTTCCAGTGTCGTCGATGCTGGCAGAGTTCACGCAGCGATTTGTCTGTCCCACTCCCCAGCAGTTGTCCTTCACCACAGACAAGCCAGCACCAGCAACATACTGTCCTCTCTTCCATAAGAAGAGATACCAAGGAGCAGGGAGCAGCCAGATGATGTGAGTCGCCGTCCCGGTTCAGGCCACACCTGGCCAGGTTGGTAGCTAAAACCGGGCAGCCTTCAGTCCCAATTTCACCCCCACACACAGGAAAGGGAAAAGGGAAACAAGAGAAACAGAAACTGTGTGCTGGAAACTAACACTACAGCAGCTTTAATACAACAACAATAGCAAAAGGAAAATCATTATAAGAAAACTATCAAACACGTACCAGCACGGTAAGTGCAGTTCCAGCTGCCGGATAACCGCGCGTCACCGCTGGCGCTGCAGGGCAGCACGGGGCAGGCCCCAGGCTGGGCTCAGCAGGTGGGATTCAGGAACCCACGGATGGTTTCAGGGGCAAAGTGATGAAGTCCTCCCTGAGCACCAAGCACTGAAGAAGAGGAGGTGTCCCTTGTGGTCTCTAAGCTTTTGTACTCTGTGTACGGCATGGAACGCTTCCTTTGCCAGGCTGGGTCACCTGTCTGGGTCTGCCCCTCACACAGGTGTGAGCAGTGGCCTCTCCACACACTGATCATCCATTACCTTGGGGATAACCACCAGGCTGAAAAAACAGAAAAAAAAGTCCTGCTTCAGCCCAAACCAGCACAATTGTAAAACAAATGTGGTGTTGTCTACACCAGATTAAAAAGCTGCAGTGGAAGGCAGAGAGGAAGAGCACGATAAAAAAGGGTGTACACACCAAGTTATTTGATTTTCAACAAAAATGAAGTTGCAGTTTCATCAGCAATGAGATGGAAGGGACGTGGCACGGGCAGGAGCACGGTCTGACAACGGAACGGTCACAGCCAGGCAGAGATGGAACTCAGTTTAAACAGTCAAGATGAGGGCACCTGACCACACTCCAGAGTCAAAAGCTACAGACAAAAAATATCTGTCACATCTCACAGGACAAGCAGGTTAATTGCCTGGAGGAATATTCATCCTGTCTGTTTTCTAAACACAAGTTGGTGTCAATCTGAAAAAAAGGTATTTAAAAAAATGTTTTACAGCTGTAAATGACTACAGATCCTTTTAGCTCCCTTTCTCTGTAAACTCTTGTGGTTTGTAACTACTGTGTGAATTATAATTACTATTATTAGATCTTGATTTCCCTGTGAAGTTCCTTGCTTCCATTTCTAGATCTGAACTTAAAAAAAAAAATAAAAGTAAACCCACAACTGTTACTTGATTTTGTTTGACTGATCTGGAATGTCTGTTGGCAGAGTGTGAGGGTCACTGACTATTCATACTTTTTCCTGAAATGGAGAAAATTGGACATTTTTCCCCCTTAGGCTAGGAGTTTTACTTATAGATGCTGGTTAAAACAAAAATTAACTGATGTTCAGTGGTTATTGTGTGACTGCTGACAGGGCCTCTGCTTCCCTAAAAAACCCAGCACTAATTAGTTAATCCTGTACAAATGACCCAGCTGTACCATTGCCGTAGTTGTCTAAATAGGAGTTAATGACAAGGCATTTCAGTATTTTCTTGGAAAATCAATAGTTTCAAAGTAGAAATTGCGGTTTTCTGCCAAAATTAATGAATCTGTTGCTCTGGAGGTCAGGATGGCATTCGCAGTGTACTGTGCAGGCTGTGAAAGAAATCATTTCTCAGTGCATTTATTCACATTGAATTGTAGCACTGGTCCAGCTTGAATATTAATAGATGTATGAACAAGAAGTTAGAATGTATAGGCTGGAATGGAAGGCAAGAGACGTCTCAGTCAGGAATTTAGTTGAACTAAAAGAAGACATTTAAGTGTTTGTTATAATAAGAATAATGAAACAAAGGATGCCAGGTCCCAGAGCTGCATTTTTTTCTGTGGCTCCTTGGCTAAGAAAAGTAAATGAGTTATGAAAAAAGCTTATTTTCTCAGCTCATTTTAAATGTTGTCCACTATCTCACATTGAAACAACTCAAATTAACCCTCCAGGCCCCCCTCTTCTCCCAGAATTAATTTCCACAACTCAGGCCAGAACAATAATTCTGTTATTCCAACGTGTCCATTGTGTTATTTGCTGGAACACGAGAGCCCACGGTGAGGCTGAGGAAGCTTCTGCTGCTCCACACGGCGACTCCATGGTCTGCAGTTACAACCTGGAACTCCCCACAGCGTAAATCACACTGGTTTTGTCCTCGAGTTACCTGTTGTGTGATGAGTAATGCAAGAGAGGACACAAAATCTAGAGTGCATTGCACAAGTGCATGACAGTTTCGTAGCTGAGGTCTGCACATCAATCTCTATGAAATAAAGAAGTTAAAAGAAAAAAAGAGGCACCTAACTGCAGTTATTTCTGGAGTATGTGGCTACTTTAACTTGATTTTAAATATATTCCTCCATTTTAAAGTATTCTTCAAACTTTCTGTAAATAAAAAATCTCCCTTGTCCCTAGGCACGTTTTCCCAAGGTTTCACAGCTCTAATTATTTTGAGCAATATCTTCATGGTCTCCTGCTACATCGCTCAAAAATATAACAAAAAAAAGATCTGTTTTGAAAGTTTCTTTGAACTTGTAAGTCGATGATTTCTTATATAACTGCAATAAAAACCTCTGGGAAAGAACCTATTATGAGTACTGTGTCAGCAATTTTAGATTATTACAGATGGCTTGCTCCCCTCTCCACAGAACTATCTAATGAATTTAAACTAAGGATGGGATAATTTCATAGCTGATAGCAGCCGTCAGATTTTACCAGGAGTTTTTTAAGCTGAGATTACAGACCAGTTTAGGAGAGGAATTTAATGAAGAAGGTGATCCTGAAACGCAGCTGAGCAGTGATTGACTTGAGGTGCTCCAGCAGGAACTCAGCACCAGACCACACCTTCCAGAGGCTGTGTCGGGGCTCCTTCAATGCCTTCCAGCACCGTGGGAGCCCAGGGGAGATGCGCTGGAGATGTTGGCCAGTGACACCCCAGCACGAAGACAGAAGGCCTGGGGCAGCACCAAGCAGTGCTGCAGAGCTGCAGTGTGAGGCAAAAACCAAAATGCTCCTTATTGTCCTGTTTTCAGGTGGTCGATAGGAGATTCGGCTGTTGATGGGGAACTCCAGAAGCAGCTGTTACAGCTATTGGATGTCAACAACTGGATGTTTCCCTATTTTGCTGTTTTTAATTTCTTATCCATTTTCCAGGCAATTATCCTTATATTTTAGAGTGGGTACTGTAGGCAGCATTCTCTGTCACTATAGGAAGCGTTCTCTGTCCTCCAGTCTCTCTGTTACGACGCAATCGTTGTGCTCCCTGTTAGAACAACAGTTATCGATAACATTATTTATATCCTTACAAAGTGCCCGTTCGCTGGTCAAAGTTTGATTGTATTAAGAGTAGTAAATAGGATGAAAATAAAATAAAGCAGCCCTCTATCTCCATATCTTGTTCTTTCCCTCTCCATTAAAAAATCCCAAACTTTTTCCCACAGAAATCTTATTTCTAGGATAATAAAAAAATCTGATGAAAGAAACACAAAGTGAGGATAGAAAAAGAGTGCAAAAATACTGTGTTGATGCAATTCTTTTCTCACATTACAATACCCTAACAGGCTTTGGTATCAATAAGAAGAGAATGAGATCTTTTTTACAATGTGAATTGCAATCCTCTGCATTTCAAAACAATTTTGATAACCAACTATAGCACAAAAGACAAAGTTCTAAAGGTTTAATATAACTTTTTAGATTCTCCTTTCTCAGCATGAGTTCTGTGTGACACTGTTTCTGTACCAATTGTTGAAGATTTAATACTTAGTGTAAAGTATAAACTTACTCTTGGCTAAAAATAGAGGAGATCTTGCAGGCTTAGGTTAACTTTATACTTTTAAGGATTTAATTATTTATAGTTCTGATACTCATGGAGCTAAGGGACCAAACCAGAAGTTCCATTGAGGAATATTTTGGTTCATGTCCTACACTGACATTTCCTACACAGCAAAAATAATCCTTTTGCTTTTACAAAGCCATTAAACCCAAACTCACCCACTGTCCACTGACGCGCCTTCTTCCCATCGTGGCCACGTATGTAGGAACCCTGCAGCATCTCAAATAATGCCAGAAAGCAACATAAAGGTGTGTCCTCTGACTTGCAAAAATGAGAGAGCATAGATTTAGTTTTTCATTTGACCAGTGGGTGGGAAAAAAATCCCTGAGCACTGCAGAACTGCACGGGCTCTGCAGAGCAGAAGGAGACCATACAAAGTGTCTTGGTACTCCAGGTTCCCAGAAGTTCCCTATGATTGAGGAAGGGTTTTAGAGAAGACAGAGGAAGAAGTCGTGTCAGGTTCAAGTACCAGTGGGTGCAAGTCAGGAAAGGGATTAAAGCAGAGTACTCAACGCGCACCGGTTGCTCAGGAGCCTGCAGACCTGTTTCTCTGCACAACACAGCAGCTTTCCTGGGTGTGGTGGTTTTCTGGAGTGCCTAGAGGGAAAAAGTATCTGTTTCAGGCACAGGTAGCCAAGTGCCAGCTGTTAGACAGCCTGAAAGCAAGCATTGACCACAAAATCCTTCATGATTCCCGTTTGTCTTCTAGAGTAGGTACTGAGGCAAAGCCATGCTATAGAGCATTGTTAAAGAGTTTTGCCATCCCCACTGATGAACTCTCGTTGTTCTACATATTACAGATGCCCTCATTAATGTCTTAAATAATTTTCTTTTGCATTTTATTGGAAAATCACAGTGCATTTCAGAAAAAAAAAGCCAAAATATTGTGGTTTTCCAGCAAAAACAGGAAAAGCCAATGTCAAAGAGACAAATTGCTCAATATCTTCTTTTCTTGTGAAGGTGGTGTCATCAGCTTACGTTTATGCAAGGTATATGCAAAAATCATGGGTCTGCAGAGTTTGGCCAGTATCCATGAGAATATCATGACTATGATGAGTCATAATGTGGCAAAGAAATGAAATTACTTTTTACTGTCTTGTATCCACTAAATGCCCCTGTACGCCACTAATTGCCTATTGCTGACCACGTGAACACATTCTTGACATCATCTCAATTTTAGTTCTTATTTCAACTATTGTCCTTTTGTGACCCTTTTGCTTGCCTTCAAGTAAAGTGAGGTTATTAACATAATTCAAGAAAGAAGCCCACTGTACCTGTGAAAGTAGTTTTTTCATTTCCAAGCTAAGCTGTGCAACAACATCAGAACAAAACGGCCAAACTCCAACATTTTTCAAACAGAAAGCTGAAAGCAAACAAATAAATCTGTAAACATAAAGCTTGTAATTACTTACGTTCTAAACACTGTGATTACTGGATAAAAAGCACAAGAGATATTTCATCAGCATTAGTATTATTAGCTGAAATGTTCCTGCAGTAGGTCAACAAGTAAAGTTTTTATTGTTAAATATGTAATTTAAAAGACCCCTTCACATTCAGTTAGGAAATCCTGAACTGATTTGAAAAAGGAAATCTTATTTTGATTGAGCCCTGCAGAATCCAGGCAGAAGCCCACACCACTGAGAACTCAACAATTCGCTTTGCCTATTGTTTGTTACTCTATAGTCACCCCACAGAGCAAAAATAGATTCATTTGGAGAAAAAGAGTGCATATTTGAAAGTAGCCTTGCATAGCAGCAGCCCTGAAAGAAAACCACCTTAGAACTATCAGGTGCAAGATGAAACAGAAAATTAAACTAACAATTTTATATTTTTTGGCAGTTTTTCAGCATTTTTATGGCTAAGATTCTGACCTACTTTCCAGTATTTTTTCTGAAGGTGGCGTAAATGTCTGGCAATCCCTAAAATAGAACTGAGAGAAACTTATGGTTTAAAATAAGCAATTCCTTTAGGAAGAACTGATATTCCTACACCAAGGAAGTCCCTATGACACTTCAATTTCTCAGTTAACTTGCACATGATTGTAACTTAATCCAGTTTCCATTTTGACAGCAGCACTTCGTGGTAGACACGTTACTAGAGAGACAATCTGTATTTTTCTATCTTTATGGTATCTTTTACACCCTTGGTTAGTGGGGACCTCAGAAACTTTAAACCAGCAAATCTCATTTAGGGATTTTCCTACCAACATGAAGGCTTTACTTGATAAACCTAAGGTGAGGCCCACACAGCTGTACAAGAAATCTAGAGAGAGAAAAATACAGGTGTGTAAAGTTTCACTAATGAGCTGATCTTTATAAATGGCTTCTGATATTTAAATTGGTTTTATCATGTTGTTAAAAGACCTATTTAGACGTACTTCTTTCTTGTATTATGCTGTAATCTGACATAATTTCATTTATTACAAATCAGTGACAGAACTCAGATGCATACAAGGATGAGAGATAAAGAGATAAATTACTCTATTTATTCAATATTTAGCGCAATAATTTGTATTGAAAAGGACCATAAGGAAAGATGTTTCAAGAATCATCCATCATTTTTCCAGAAACATGCCCACTTTGAAAAGCGGGGTGATACGATGCTAAACCTGTATCTGCATTATTGCAGCCATTAATCTTTTCCCAGTAAAGTGGAATTTGAGTGCTCAGTTCTACAGTATTGTTTTCTTAATATAAAAAAATTTATTTGCAAACATTGTTTCTGATATTGTTTGTGCCTCTGCTCCTTGCCAGCTCGGGCAGGACTGCCTCTCCACAACTTCTGCTGGGATATTTCTTTGCTGTACCCCTCCCCACTTGAAATTCTGCAGTCATTTCTCCCCTTGCATCTGATGCTCTTGCTCTGCCTTCCTTTTTTGAGGCCCAGCCTGGCTTTCTCTGGTGCCTGGCCCAGGGGGTGCTGCATGACTGTCTCCAATGCCACAGCCACCTCCCTGTCCAGAGGAACCAGAGGGATGCTCCGGCACGACCACCGTAATGAAAGCGAGTGGGCTGAATGGGAAAGAACCAAGCTGGAAAGAGCCTATGAACCTCATCCACACACGAAGACTCATGAAAACAGATGAGGGATTTCCCTTGATATGCATTCAGACACAGACTGTGTTTACCTCTCCAGGATGTGGAGCTGATTATTCATCATCAGTGTCTCATCAGTAACACAAGGTTTGGTTCCACCCACATGTAATGGAAATGATATTATGATCGCATCAGCATATTTTATTATTATTGTTACATCAAATCATCCTCCCTAGGTGTATGTAACCACTTTTTGTTTTCCCTTCCACTGAAATAGCTCACTGAGTGGCCTCTTTATAAAATAAAGCTGAATAAAGGTGTTCAAATGGATTTGTGTCAAAAACTATTCATCTGTCCAAGGAATAGAATGAAACAGCATCTCTGTACACCAGTAATAAAATCTGCATGACTGTTCTGATAGCACCAAGTCCCTAATCAAGTGAAAGGGAGTTAGCATCATTAAATAGAAACATCCTGAGAGGCGGTGACAGAACACATTCACCCTCTGTTCAACCCTCACAGACACATAGAAAGATAATTTTGTACAATATCAAACAGAAGTTCAGACCGTCCAATATTAAACTTAAAAATATCTATGAGACTAAGAAGCACTTTTGAACACATGACAAGACTCAATACAATTATGGAATTTAACGCAGCGACTGAGTCCTGGCCCTGCGAATGGCAACGGGAGCTTCATAAGAAAAACTGCAGCTACATAGAGTCATCGGGGTCCACACTTAAACCACTCCTTTACACTGACCCAGGGTCTCGAGACCCAGACAAATCTTGAGTAAGAGTAACAGAGCTGTTGTGATTCTGCAAGTCTATAAACAAGGGAGGGGTTTAGGAGAGAGGACTCTGACACTTATAAATGCTTCAAGAAGCTCTGTAAGGAACAGAAATTCATAAATGTCTTGAGTGCACTGATAACAGAAATGTAGACTGGTACCACTGTCCCAGGGAGCACATTTGCTATTTTTGATAACCCTCAAAGCAGAGACTCCAAACACTCCCTTATCCTGATTGAGCTTGAATTTCAAGGCGCTGTTCTAAATTAAATCAGTTTTGCCGTTGCGTTCAGGGATGTTTCACCAGCCCTGACGATCTCTGTGAAGCAGCACCTTTAACCACTGCCTGTGACCCACTCCTGTGGTTTTCCCTACCCTGGATTAGAACCCTTTCTGCCTAATATTCAGTCAAAATATTTTTTCCTTAAAATTATTCCCCCTAATGCATTGTCATCTGCGTTTGTAAAAGCCCTCCCTATATCTGGCAGTTGTCCTACAACTTTCCCAAGATGCGACAGCCCTTGGAACGAGCACTGAACACACAAACACTTTCTGCCCACACCCCTGTGCTCTTCCTGTCCAGGAATTCACGTGCACACACACAGCCCAGAGACTGAAAATGAAAGAAACATTGTTTTATGAAACACATCCTTGTGTTCAGTCTGAGAACAATATTTCATTGTGAAAGTCCAGGTAATCTGAAGACTCAGATATGAACAAGTCTAACGATGCAATCCACTGGACTGGAGAAAGCAACACTCCTGAAGTGCTCGATGCTGTCGCTTAGAAACAGCCTCCACACAGGGCACAAATCTTTCCTGAGAAAAGCTTGCCATTAAACAGGAACATCAATTGGATCATCTACTGTAATATTTTTTTCCATAACATCTGTCATTTTTTTAATTACAGGTTTATATCCAAATGCGAATTCTTTATTACACCAGCTGCCATTCTAATAATAAAAGTAAACAAATAAAGGTGAATTTTTTTAGACTGTAACATCTAATCTGTTGACTTGAAAATGCATCTATTGATCAAGAACTTTTCCCATCTACAGGTATTTAAATGTCCTGGGAAAGACCATGGGTATTTGAATAAAGTTGAAAAAAACCACCCCAAAATAAAGTGAGGAGTAGTTTGTTTGGATTAACAGAAAGGACATTTCACTGCCCCTTTATCTAAACCCTGGAGGTGTCTATGACAATGTATCACCGCCATAAATAAAATCCTTGAGATATTAAACCAGAATTAAGTCTTCAGCCCAATTTTCAGCTTGTTAAACCATTTATTTCACACTTTGTTTCCCTTCTTTAATAAGTTTCTGGTCCATGAAAGTCCATTATGTCCTACCCTGTGATTACTCTTTGTTTCCCTAATAGCCTCTTCAGCTTTTTAAAACCCAAAATAAATTATATGTATTGCTTCTTAGTTATCTGTTATTTTGCTGACACCATGGAGGAAAGAAAATTTCCCTTTTGGGAGCGCTGCAATTTGTCCTTATAACATCACACTCGTCGTAACTCTGGAGTTATTTTTCAGTTAATTCACTAAATACTGAAGTTTGGCCCACTGGTTTATGGTTCCTGAGCTCATCTCTATCCAGTTCTCCCTCTGGTTATCCAGACTTTAACCATAAGGCAGTTCTAGAAACTAATTGCTTAGATTCTGAAGAAACCTCAAGAAGGAGTTGTTTTCATTTTAGGGGAGATACTTTAATCATGCCACCAGTTGTCTCCTGTGGTTCTAATCCTCTGCATCCCTTGGCGTGCCAGCGGCACAGGGGATACACAGCAGGCCCACATTCCTGGGAAGAAATGTGATTAATACAAAATAATGCTGAATAGACGATCTGCATTTTTAATCAATAGTTTAAATGTTACACAATGCGTATCGAGCATTGAAACGTGGTGTTTGCTGTTTTATCCCTTGTGAAGCATAATTATCTTTTATATACGTGAAAGCAATTTTGTTTGTTTGTATCAAGAAATACACTTGTGGAATATTCAAAATAATAATAATGTGCACAATGATCCAGACAAGACTGCAATGTTTTTAACTCTGTATTAAATAACACATACTTCGTTGTACCAGCAGAGTATCCGCATCCAGTAATGAGCTGAGGCAGAAGCGAGAGCCAGTTTGATTAAACCCCACGTCACTCCAGTCTTCCTCTGGAGTAGATCTGTTCATTTCAGCAGGGTTAAATAAATCAAACACATGATAAATCAAGTATGTCTCTCTCACATCCTCTAAGCACAGGATTTAAACTCATCCTCTCCTAAGAACGTATGTTTGCATGCATGCTTGCCTTCTGCAAGTAACCTGGCACGTTCCGCTGCCTTTGTGGTTATTTTACATTACTGTTACCCTTTGTAAGATTTGGACACATCTGGGACAAGGAAAGCAAACTCTAGGGAGATCCAGCTTTCCCTCCCTGTCCTCATGGAAGTCCCCTGCAGTTCTGAGCCTTGGGTCTTCTGCTGCAAACAGGCAAAACAGAAAACAAAACTCATGGAATGGCTGCAGTGGAATAAGACTATGTTTGGTATTTTTTGTTCTCTTCCTCCTGTAGATTTTGTTATTAAAGTATATTTAGAGAATTAAAATGTTTTGTGTTCATAAAAACATCATAAAACGGTACAGTGCTGAATTCCCCTCCTTTCCCTTTCTCTACATAGAAAGGTCACTCCTCCCTCCTTGCCCTCTGCTCACCGGTCAGCCTCATGCAGCTGCCTCTGGGTGGACACTGCTTCTCCTCTTCCCATCACTGGACTTAGGTAGAGAACACCAAAGAATAAAAATAGCCAATATTCTTTGTAGAATTTTTGATAAAACAGTTCTATGATGACTAAGTGATCTGTTTTGACATGCAATGCAAATCTAAAGTTAAAAATATTGTTTTCCTGCAAAATTAATTATGAATCATTAGAAAGACTGAAATAAAATTTCCTAATGCTTTCCTTTTAGCTTTTCTGAGCAAATATAGAAAATAGAAATCACTTTACAGAGCTAATACAACAGACACTTGGTAACGTTTGGGTTTTTTTAACCTAGTCTAGTGTCTCCAAAACATATGGGTTTGTTGTTGATTCTGGAAGTACCACAGCTAACCCGAGAGGCTACAAATATATTCTGCTGAAGTGTGTTGAAACTAACAGGTACATGAATAGACACACATTTCATGACTGTGATGAAAAATGTGATACATTGAAAACAACACTAATCAGTTAAAATCAACCAAAATAGAAACAGGGAAGTAAAGTATCTCTCCCCAGAAAGTAGCGCTTGGTAAATTTAAATTCAACTGCTTTCTAAGCTACACCATTAACACGGGCTGTAGGAAATATTATCAGCATTGCTGAAACTACAGAAAATTCCCTTTTTTCCCACACCTTTTGAAACCCAAAGAGAGGTATTGCTCTCTTCTCTAAGTTGCTCAAGAAAGAACAGTGTTTCAGAAGCAGCAGAGGTTGGTTTGTTGATGGATTTTTTAAAGAAAAGCACAAGTAGACAGAAATAGCAAAGTATACTTCCCTCTATTTTCTTAGCACTGTACTTCAGCTCAGATCTGTGAGGAATCTTTTTTGCCTTCAACCGTTCCCCCTAATGCTCGAACACTTAAGTTTTGCTGCGAATGGGAAGAGGGAATTGAAAGATCAAGGGGAAGAAAAGTCAGAAGTATTTAAACTTCCAGAACTTACTAAAGGCAAAACTGGTAAATTGATACATGTCTCTATATACACAGCATGACATCAATAACCTGTGACGTTCTGAGCCACAAATATCAGAGAGGCTGAGATGTAAGGAATTTAAAGGATTACAGAGAGGTAAATAATTCATGAGCCTACCCACAAGCACAGGAAAAAGACTCTGGTGAGAGCGCTGTGCAGCCCCTTGAACACTGGCTGGGTCTGACCCCTTCCCACGTGAGCACGTGGCTTCCCGACGGCTCCGGGCACCGCTCGCCCCTTCCCGGATGATTCTGTGAAAAGGCAGCTGTGTCATGGATGGGACAGTGGTGCCAGCACTGTCAGAAGCTCACAGAAACAAATCCACTGCATAAAGACAGTGTTTATGGCAAAAGACACCACTGCTTGCCTATACTTATGGCACAAGACCCAACTTGACGCACCGGCATAAGCTGCCCAGGGAGGTGGTGGAGTCCCCATCCCCGGAGAGGTTTGAAAGGCAAACAGAGACCTGGTTTAGTACTAGACAGGTATGGTTAGACTTGATGATATCAGGGGTCTTTTCCAACCAGATGATTCTATGGCTTGCCTAAATTTACTGAAAAAAAGAAAAAAAACAGTATTTGCATTACCTTTCTAGTCTACAGAATAGAGCAGGCAGGAGGTGCCAAGCAAGACTGAAACACATTTTAACTCTGCTCTTCCAAACCCCCACTGTACTTCAGTAGCCCCAGGCCAGAAATCAGTGGCTGCTCTAGAACCAGCTCCCACCCAAAATCCCCTGACATCACAACTTGTAGAGTGGGGGAGATGTCACGTACCGAACTGCCACAGCTCGTGGCAGAGCACCCTGATGCCCTTGCAGACACCCCTGCCCTGCTGGGAAAGGCTCACGTGGGGGCTGGCAAAGGCAGAAAGCCTCTTCATTTCTTCTTCTTCCAGCATTATGAACACACATTAAGACTTAAAACACGCTGTTCCAAAAATATAACCTGTACCCCTCTCAAGTGAAGCAATTAACATAACTTGTTGACTGATTTCCCTTACCATGTATCTAAAGCAATGTTACTCTATTAAATGTGCTTCAGTAAGTACTCGACTCACTCCCAGGATAAAATATCATTTTAATAACCTCAGCAATAAACATTGTACCTGCAAAAAACATATGATGTGAAAGCAGGGCAGGATGAAGAGGATGCTGCCTTCCCCAGCACACACAGCCCCTATCAAAAGCAGGAGAAGTGAGGGAAGGACATGTCTGACCCTGCCAGACACCCAGGAGAAAGACTCCAGTGAAATGGGTCTGCTTGGCAGGAGTGAACCCTCTGCCAGCTGAGGTCCTGGTGCCATCCTTCACTGCCAGTGACTGAAGGGGAAGTTCATTAGAGCAGCTTGGAAGAAAGCTTTGGCTCACAAGATGTGAGTAAAATTGCAGCTCCCCTCTGCTTCCCCTCTCCCCTCAGCCAGCTGGTGCTGCCTCTGGCAGCCCTGGTTCCCTTCCCAACAGCCAAACCCTCTAAACACCTGCAAAGTCCTTTTGGGGAATACTGGGGATACCAGACGTTGATGTTATTTGATGCTTGGCTCTATTAATTTATAGATGCCACATTGGGCTCTGTTATGCCACAAGCTGTTGTCCCTCTGTTCCATTTAAACAATTTTTTTACCTCCTTGTGGGCTCATTTCTCCATTTTGGTTTTTGCTCCGGTGCAATTCTTTTGATTTGAGCTCTTTTAGTTTAAGACTGTTAACGGACAGTGCCCTCCGACACACACTGTGAGTACTGGGACTGTCCTATGCAGGGACACCAGTTGGACTCCACGATCCTTGTGGGTCCCTTCTGACCTGGGTAGTTCTCTGATTCTGTCACGGCTGCAAAACAATGCAAAATTGGGACCAAGTCGTATTTTGTTTACACAGAAATAAAAACATCCATCATTTTTTTTAAGAATGCTGTACTTTGGACTAGAAGAAAGAAATTTACTTTTTCTACCTGCAGATTGAACTAGCACAACATCCCAGCATGAATGTAATGTAGGAGCAACTCCTGCGAGGTGGTACAGTAACCAGGAGCTAATGCGTGCTGACAATACACTTAAAAGCTGATTTTCTGTACAGACATAGATAAGCCACCCTGAATTTCCTTAATTTCTCAGTCAGCTTCAGGTACAACACAAGTAAAGATAAGTAAGACTGTCCTTTCCTTTCCCACTGTCAGTTCACATCGACTAATGTATGAGAAAGTGTTTCCCTTTATTTAAATGGAAATTACCTGCCTCAAAAACTGGCTCCAGAGTAAGTTAAAGCTGCTGTAGCGCCAGCAAAATTAAGATAACTTTAAACACATTGCTGTCAAACCTCAGCTTCCATGCTAACCACTGGGAATACAAGAGTGGCCTGAAATAGGAAAGAGTTTTTTTACTGAAATTTCATTTTATCGTGTTGTACCACCTACTTGTTCTCTGGAGTAAATTACCCACAGAGATTGTATTAAAGAATTTCTAGGCACTGTATTGAAGAATAATAATAGCAATTTCATAGTGATTTCACAGTATTAAGGATGCACCACACAAGAAAACTATCACAGCAAAATCCAATTTGTTACTTTTCCAACACTGAATTTTACTTCTCTTTGGTTTGCAATTAGTTATTACAAAACTTTAATCAAAGTCTCAGTTTCTTCTTCTCCTTTACATGTAGCACAGTCAGAATAAGATGTAACCAATAATTAAGTAAATTGGACTTGCCTTAGTACAAAGGAAATTGAGGATAATTCAAAAACATTATCCATTTGCAACTTGTATATTCATACAGTACTATAGTTATTTTTTTAGAAAAGATAATACTTAAATATTTGATTAAGAAATAAAATTATTTTTCCAGTGTATTTGAATGATAAATTCTTTTACCTGCATGTAGAGAGGGCTACACTAGTATTTTAAGGGAAGCTGTTGTTAAATAAGTGGAGATTTGCCTGAAAAGGAGAAATGTAAATAGGAAAACATCACAATACCACAGTATGAAAGAACGATGCAGAACCTTTTCAAAAGAATTAAAAACCATCATGGGTATACTGAGAATGGCAAGAGAAATACCTAAAGCAATAGGGAAATTAAAGACAGATTTGGGCCTATCAGACCCCAGAAGAGTGAACAGTGTGACTGAAAAGAATAGTTCTGATAGAAATGAGGTAGGAAATCAGTGTGTATCAAAAATAGAATTATACTATTCACCCTCAGTGCATAAGAGTTAAGAGGTTGTATTTTAGCCTTTACACTAAAGTTTCAATAACAGTAAGATAACACCTCATGGACACTTCAGTATATCATTAATTCATTCTAAGGGTAAAATTAGTTAATACGGCATTAAACACACATCAAATATATAAAAGATTAAGTGGACAGAATAGATTTCACGAACAAATTCCAGTGCAGTTTGAAGTTACAGAAAAAGGCAAGTTCATAGCACAGCATTTTAACTGATACTGCAAGGTCAAGGATTGAAAGAGAGGACTAGGAGCCTACAATTTTGTTTTCATTTCTTGTTATAGCTTTGATGCTGACATTCTTCAGATTTTCACGCCACTGACTATTCTTTTTTTCATGTGAAAAACACAGGTAGGATTTAGTCGCCACGATTACTCTGAAAAATGAGTACTCGAAGCTATTATCACAGCTCGCTTGGTCAGCAGAGTTCACAGTGTGGGAGGACACTGAGTCAAGGCAACAGCAAACCCTGCAAGAAGGGAGGGAGAGTCCAGTGTATTGTGAGGATTGAGTGCAGCTGTCCTACACAACAACAACAAAATGGGAGAATAAACTGTAATACTGGCTTGCCTCAAAACACGGTCGACACACCTTTACTGAGAGTTTCGTTCCAGAAATAGGGAATATCCTCCTCGCCTTCGAATTGCAAAAAAGCAGTTTTCAATTCCAGATTAAAAATAAGTAATGAAATGTTAGAGCTTGTAGTAGGACATAAAAATCTAAATTTCACTCTGATGATGTGGAGGTTATTTGCTGAGAAAATTTACTGGTTGATGGGTAAAAGAACCCATACTGGTACTGACAACAACACCAGTACGTGCATTTCTATTCTCTTGCAATAAGAGTCTATGAAAATAGAGATAAATTCTTTCCTAGCTAAGAGAGAGTAGCCTTTTTTTAAAGTCTTCTTACATTGCTATAAAAACCCCTATACAAATGTTTGCTAACAACAGTTTCCACATACAACATCGTGTATTTACACAGCGTAATGACTGGGCACTGGAGAACAAGATGATTTCTTTATTTTTAAATCACGCTCTACAGTAATGTGTTTTCATTTTAATAAAGCAGAATCTATCCCTGAGCTGTGATTAGTAAAAGAGTTTTCCAGGGTATATTTTCCTATTTGAAGAGGATGTCTTAATAGCTCTTTCCATTTTGCTTTGCATTACCCTCTCTTTTGATGCCTCTGCTATGTCCTCTACCGCATGATGTAAGCAGCAGAAAAAAAACAAGCAAAAAGTCTCCTCATAAAAAGAGAGATTGTCAAGGGATATCCAACACACTTTGAAAGCTCTAATCTCCTAAATGTGGATACTCACTCAAGTGACTTTGGGACTCAAGACTTTGCGCATCCAAAATCTGGCTCTATACATGCATTAAACCCCAAGTTATAAGCACTTGGAAAGGCTGTGAAGTTTGCTTTTCTGAAGTTTCAGAGTGACCAATACTGAGTCAGCGCACGGGGACGGGGATAGGACACCACCACGAGCAGCAGGGGGAGAGGAAAGGAAATATGTATTGGCAGAGCTCAGTCTTTGAAGGCAAACGCACTCGTGTCTGAGGCACTTTATTTGTCTGCCAGTTTGTTTGCCTTTCTATTTTGGGGGGTTTGAACACCTGGATGAGGCAGAGCTGACAAGCTGTTTTGGTGGGAGTCGAGTTGTTACCACCGCTAAGAACTGCTGAGTGTTTGATCAACTTGTTGCCTAAACTTTGAGTGATTTGTCACTTCTTTCCAGCACAGAGACGGAGTGAATCTTAGACTGAGTTAGCAGCTTGTCAAAACTGTGACTAATGAACAAAGGAGTCTGAAAAATAACTGAAAGAGGCTCTTTTCCTTGGCAGCTTTGCTCCACATCAGGTGGTGGCGGTGGCTGCGAGTTGGGGCTGTGTCATATTTTCTTCACTTCCTCTCTGTGCTGTGTAAAAAGGAACAAGAACAGATGTGGATCAAGGAAGCTGAGCGGGACACTCAGGTTTAGGAAGCACTGTCAAATCATTTCAAGGGACCAGCAGCACTGTCTGTGGCTGGAAGTACTCGAGGATGAGCAAGAGAGGGAAAATGAACCTGAGGCAATTCCAACAACACTACATAATTCAGTCAGAAAGTGGAAACTAATGGAATGAACTTGAAGTAGAAGCTGGAAACGGTGGAAAACTGATAGGGAAGGATCATAGGATTAAGCCTTTGACCACCTACGACAAGAAAACCATTATAGTTATAACTACAATATCCTTCCCGAAGTTCAGAAAACTCTGTAACGTCTGGTACAGGTGTAGGGAATTCCAATAACGGGATTTCTCCATTACTAGACGAGAATGGTAGAAAAACTAATACCGATAAATTCACTGTATAGTATCTTACCTGTCATTATGCTAAAAGTCAAGTAATTTCCCGTGTTCATTTGAAGATGAGTTGCTTTCTCTTCAAAATGAGTTGAAGATATCAAGCAGCAGCTGTTAAACAGAGGCATCATAAAATGAGGAGGGGCAAAATATGCTCCTTGAGGTTTCAAACAAGTTTATTTATCATCATTCGCTATTAATGACTAATCAAAACCTAGCAAATTTCTGGATCAGTAAAAGAAATGCAATGTTCTGTCAGCATAAAGACGATAAACAGAATGACAAAGTAATTGGATAATTATCAGTGTGAAGATCATTCCAGGGCAAGTAAGCGAATGACTGATGCAGTGCTCATTAAACATAGAACTAAAAAAAGTGTAATTATTGCTAAACAAACTCAAGTTTATAAAAACTAGATCAGTGCCCAACTAATAATGAGCCTCTTTGTAAGACTGTATATTGATTAATGAAAGATGAAAACATAAGAAACATTTCAAACATTTCTTTTGAGTCCTGGATGCTTCATTTTAAAAAGTAAAGTAAGAAATGAACATGTAAAAAAACAGAACGAGCTCAATCTCTCCAAAGACTGTGAACAACCAGCCAGGCCTTGATCAGTCAGGGCGCACGTCTGAGTGGTGCTCTGTGGTCCATCACCACCCACAAGGAGTGTTGAACCAACACTGTACAATGCAACTGGAGCAGACAGGGAGCACGTGCAGCTCACTTCCCGTGGCTGAGGTGGTGACCGGTAATTTATTAAGGCACTGTAAATTGGTAATTTACAATATTTGCCCATATTCACTTGCTCTCTATTCCCCATCTCCTCTCTCCTTTCCAAGATACTTACAGTTTATCTTCTACACCGTCCCAGTCTGAGGTGATGCACCCATGTTATCAATCACCCTCACCTGATAAAGTTCTTCCAATTTGTTCATTTTCAGTGTTCATCCTTCAATGTTTAACACTGCACTTTATCCGCTCAGGTTTTAAGCAGTGTCTACTACTTATTTGTCAAATGTCATTCAAGAACTTCTCTGTGATGTTGCTGCCCTCCTCTTTTTACAATGTATCCCATTTTTATAAGCAATTCTATTAGCATACTTCCATTTTTCTCCAGAGAGCTAGAGAAAACATCAAATAAGATCAGTTCTTAGATTGATTCTTCAGAAATTCCATATTTAAGCCTCAGAGTTCCTTGCAGTTCAAATCAAAACAAACTTAAAAGCCTACCAGAAACTACACGGTGAACAAGATTGAAAATGTATTATTCAGGCCAGCAGAAAGAGATAAGATTCAGTTTTTCAACACTGGTACAGAAAAATATACTTAAAACAAGCAATATTTTTAAAATCGTGACTAAAATTAATGATGACACCATAGTGATTATTTTAAGCTGAAAATATTCTAATCCAGACAATGTTATGAGTAAATTTAAATCAGGAAATGAAGTCATAGCTGCTGAATTACATGGTAACAATAGAGGTTTTTTAATATTTTATGAATTATTCAGAGTCCCAGCTTAAGTGAAGGCAGAGACAAAATTTGCAATAGATTAAGAATATACCTATTCCCTCTCTGCATATGGATTTCAAATGTGGACTTCCAAGCACAAGCTTCTTAGCACCCATGTGATTTTTTGTGTCTCTGTCTTCTATAGACTTATCTACAAGTGAGAGTAGATTTTTAATTTTACATTTGTCCTCTAATATTCCTTTCGATGGTGCCATAAGTAATCTAATGATGTTAATTCAATTACCTATTGTGTTTTGGACTGTTTGAAGTGGACAAACCACTGATCAAGTTTTTTATTTATTTATTCATTTATTTGTTGGCATAAGAGTTCATTTAACAAATCTGGATAGAACCTGGCTAATCATTTACAGGACAATTTTCAGAAAGGTTATGACTTTATTTCAGTTATAGCTGTACATCAGCACTACCTCTGATAATTAGATCTTTGGATTCTCTGGTAAAACCACTAACAGCCATAAATCGGAACCTGAAAATTGTGAAGCTGCATTTAATGTCTCACATCCATCACCATTTCACCATGTTTGCTGTTTCATGATAGAAAGCAATATTTTTTGAGAAGCAGTGGTGTGTTCTGGACAAGGATTTTCATTAGCATACTTAGCTACTGGTGCTATTGATGTATCACAGTCAGCACGTTTCTCTGAAGAATGAAGGGGCCACGCTGTGACATGAAATACAAAGCAGAGACTTCTGACAAAAAAACCAGTCCAAATACTGAGAAGTTTGGCTAAAGTAAGCGTTTGGCAGTTCTGTGCCATGTTTGCTTTTAAGATGCCAAAAACTTACTCTAGACAGATCCAGTTATTACAGACAACTTGCAAGCAGCAAGGAGCCAAATAACAGAATCAAATGAGAAATATGTATTTTGTAAAGAAGTTCCTGTGATATTTCTGACTTATTTCTTGTGCTGAAGTTTAAAATAGGATAATAGAGGTCACGGATACAGGTAGGGAATCCAGCATAGTGAGGGCTGCAGCAGAAGACAGAATCCTTCTCACTGTCTCTTTATTATGAAGTAAAAATGGAGCTATGAATCATCACAGCACAGACAAATCATCTGAGGGATCTTAAAACAGCCGCTTGAGCGACTGCTGCAACATCACCTGTCACTCAACACAAAGAACTGCTGTACCCTGATAGAAACGTGCCCAAAGCCAAATGGAAACCATTGGCTTCGTTAAAATAACATCATTTCAGAAGTTCCCCAATTAAAACATTTGAAGCCCCTTTAGAGAAGATGCAGTAACCTCTGTGAGAGCCAGGTGGGTACTGACACGACAGGCAAGATCAAGACAAAGGAACAGGGCTGTGCGAAAATGGCCGTGGATGCATCAGGCACGGAACTGCAAACCAGACACAGCATCTGCGAGGGCCCTGGCTCACCCCAGAAACACTCCCTGCAGAACTGCTGCCAATGTTATAAAGTTTAGGTTGGAAACAAAATGGAAAAGCAGGGATTGATTTACAACATGCAATTCCCAGACTTCCCAGCCCATAAAGCCAACACAGACCAAGCACACCAACCACCACATCACCACCAGTCTGGTGGCCCTCTCGGAACACCAAGGTACCGCTGCCCCAGCAGAAACGGCATCTGCCCACAAATTAATTCTGCTTGCTGAAAAATGCAATTTATAATAAAATCATGATATTCCTATGTAAGCATATTAACTTTTTTCCACGTCTTTATCTCTGCAAAGTCTCCTATGTGTGAAAACCAATACACCTTCTACCAGAGGAGAGTACTCCGTGGGAAGTTTGGATCACATCAGTACCCTTCTCCCTGATTTAAGAATTCCACTATGAAGGCTAAGAAATCCACAAAGGTAACCTTAGCTATTTACTTCATTGGAGATTTCTTTTCCTGTAAAGATGTTGATTGACACCTTTCAAAGAAATTACACTTAAAAAAAAAATATAGTGATCTCGCTAGCAACGTGAGCCCTACATGTACCAATTTTGGGGGTTCTGTGGGGGCAGAAGACTGAATTTCCATGACAACATTAAGAAATATTTTTTTTCCCTTTGGCTCAGGTACTTTTTATCAGAACCAGCAGGTGATGTCAGCAACCATGAGCTCAACGCATACTGGAGCCAAATGAAATTTTGACTTTGTAGATTTAGGATGGGATGCATAAATGATTTTCAGTGTAGCAAGGAAAGCGTAGCCAAGAACTTTGCAGCTGTCTCCCAGCTTATAACTTTGTCAAATACAGAGTACGAAAATACAGTATAACAAGAATTCTTTTTGTATTCAGGAAGACATCTGACGTATTTGTGGCTGAAGGCACTACACAGAGCTTTTCTGTTGTATTCACCACTGGTCAGATAATTCAGGTATAAATATTTTTGTGTAAGGTTTTTTTGAGGAAGAACATTCCTTTAAGTCTAATGAAAGCTACTAAATAATTTTGGTATTTTATTTTTCTATTTTTTTCTATTTGTCATCATTGGTTTCTCCTGTAAGTGCCAACCTTTTTCCATGATGCATGCCAGGTCCTTTCTATGAAGACTGAACGCAAATACAAAGCTCTAATAGGAAAGGCACAACGATAGACTGTAAATTGCAAAAACTGCAATAGTATCCTATGGCAATGGTCATAAGAACATAAGGAATTGAGGAAAGATTATGGATTACTTTTTTGAAAATAAAATTCTTGAACTTTTTTTTATTCAAAAGACAAAAACTAAAAAAAACAGCGAAGGAACCCATAAATACTTATTTTTAAGTAAAAATTTACTTACACTAAATGAAGTATTAAATGGGTAAGAAAAACAACTTTTGCCAGTATTTTCAAAAACGAGGTCACTAATATTTTTTAAAAATGAGTTTTCCTACAGGGTTACTCTCAACATGGCCTCAGCCTAAAATCTGTTAAGAGTTTGCCATCTGTTTCTGATTGCGTCATGCGCTGAGTCCGACTTCCACAGACTTGAGGGTTTCTTTTTGCAAATGATGCACAGAAGTGTGGAAAAAACCCCAGTCTTATCTGAATTAGATTGTCAACAATTACTTTGATTTACACTCTTTTTCAAGGTTATTTCATATTTGTAATATATGCGTTACAATATTTGCCATATACTATTTATTAATATTTTGCTGACTAAGAAAGCTTTTGACAGAGCTGTCATCTAAACCCCAGCTGAAGATAATGTTTCAAAATAGCTATGAAAACTGAAGACCATAGATTATTTGTAGCAAAAAGAACTTTACATCCTTCTAATCTCTAAACTAGCTGCCTGAGTCCTTCTTTGGCGATGGCCAAATGCATTGGTGGGACCAGAGCACAGGTCTCACCAAGCCGCAGGGGTATCAGATGGGCATCAGGTTGTGTCTGTGGTGGTGCTGACCTACCTCTGGCTTCCTGAGCACCCCTTTGCTCCCAAACATCATTCAGAGGAGCTGAGAGCTCAGGTTCTTGCATAGGTGAGGCTTCCTGTGCCATCTCTCTGTATTCAGGTCCCTGAGGATGGTAGCACTTGAACCAGCAACCGAAGAAATAGTAACTACCTCTTCTTTTCTATTTTCTCCCCAGAAAAATCAAACTAAAGTGTCTATGACACACTTGTATTTTTTTTGTTGTTTTCTTTTGGAGAGATATCCTTCCTTTGCAGTTCTTTGCAGGTTAGAAGAACATTATTTTTCAGCTCTGCTGCCCATGATTTTCTTCCTTTTCTGAACTTGTGAACTAGTGGTTCCACTACAACAAGGTTTACACAGTTTTGAAGGCAGAACCCTCCCTCTGAAGGGATTTCATTCAGGCTGAGCAGGTACCTCCACCCCAGCCTCCACTTTCCCTTCCAAAGGCTCAGAGACACCCCCACACCCCTCCTCACTAGGACAGAACAGCACCTTTCTGTGGCACCCACGGGTGCCTGATTATTGTCAGAGGCCAATAAAAACTGCTCCACTTGGCCTTCCTAAATCACATTCCTCCTTCTGTTAAAGAAATCCCTTTGTAATTAACATTTTTGGCAAAAAGTAGGCCCTTAGTGCTCACCATAGACAATGGGCTCTTGTTTACGCAGTGCCTGTTAGCTTTATCCTCTTTTGTTCTTCACCTTCTTTCTCCTCACACTGCTACTGGAGCTGTTTGAGCCCATGTTGGAGCTGGGCAGTTCCAGTTACCTGGGAGTACAGCCAATTTTTCCCCTTTCCTATTTCTTTATTCATGGTGAATATTTGCCTTTGCAATAGAAAGAATTCTCAGCGTGAAGGGCACGGTTGTTGATGTGTTTCTAGCTTTGCAATTACGCTGGAAACATGAACAAACTTTGCTTTTCAGGGTGACTGCATTGCCCTGAACACTTAATGCCTTCGACGGAGGCCGGTTTTAATAGCTGAGACCTCGTAGAGCCACTTCTCTTCTGCAAAGAAAGAATTTATAATATCTTGCCTGTAATCAGACCGAGTAGACAGCTGAGAAATGCAGTCTGTATGTGTCAGCTCTGCTTGTGTCAGTCAAAACCCATTAAGCTCAGCTGTCACTTAGCATGTGATCTAATTCAGCTCTCGTAATTCCCGTGCAGGCAGTTTCATCACTGGCACAGCCTTTCCGTGCCAGATAATGATATTCCAAGACATTTAATTTCAACTCTTATAAAACTGCTTAACTGAATGTACTGCTCTCAGCTCTCAAGATATCTAAATGAGCATTCATTTGAAACGCAGGAGAATTAAATTCACCCAACCCAAGACAAGCTCCTCAGCACCTGGTGGGCCCATGGGATGCGGGCACTGGGCCCCCACGCAGCCTGAGAGCCACCGAACGGCCTCGGCTCCCTCTCTGGAGGGGGGCACGGGGGGAAGACCCTGCAGATACCGTGGGATGTTGTCCTCGGCTGGGCTCAGCCAAGTGGAGGCTCTCACAGAGAGATGACCACTCCCAAGATAGACACCAATGTGCACTGGTTCACGATTTCATCAACAGCACAGGAAATGGGACAAGTTTCAGGTACCAAGATACCTGGTCAGACACACATCACTGACATCACAGGGCACGCGTGGAACAGGATGTCCCACGACGCAGCATTTCCAGCCAGGGCCTGAGCGCAGGAGTGTAATTATGTGACTGCTTTAATCACAAATGGAATGATTTGGTATATGAAATCCATATACACTTACCCACATAAACTGCCAAAGATTTCTTCTCAGTTTAGAAAGACACTCATTAGTATTTAGAAATAGATTCTTTCCACCTTTATTCTTGGCCTTAAAATTGATCAAGGGAGGACACAAAATCCTGAATCTTATTTTGAAGTAAAAAGGTCTTAGAAGCTAGTAAACAAAAGCTATAAAAATCCCTAATTAAAACCCCAGAGACCCCAGAGATCTCTAAAAAGCACTTATCTTCTCAGAAGGTGTATCTTTGTTCCTACTGTATCTGTGCTCATAAACTGAAAATAAGTGAACACGCTTTCAGCTGTATAAATTATTATCTAATATCGCGTGCAACATGTAGAGATCCATCTCATTACAAAGGTACTTTTTTTCCAAATATAAGAAACATTTCCTGGCTATTGAAAGAGCTATTTCAAACGTTACCTTATTTATAAGCATAAATATTTCCTGGATGCAAGATGTTTAGTGGTGACAAAATATATCAATATTTTTTCCACCCATGTGCTGTACTTTCTTCGAAACCAAACTACTTGCAAATTCAATAAATAAAGTTACAGGTAAGAAAAGCAAAGAACAAGAGGACTGCTTTAAACAAAGGAAAAAATGACAGCCTCTTGTTTTCTGTGGAGATGCTAATCTCCCTCTACATCACAAGGACTTTTGAACTGCATTTCTACGGAAGCTGGTGGGAAGTCAGTTTATTTCCCCTGCGTATTACAGAGAATAATTTATCTTCCAGAAAAAAAAAATTGCATATGCAAATATCTTTTCCAAATAAAACTATTCTATTAAAATTCACATTTGTGAATAAGGTAGATGTTGTGTAGCACACATTTGACAGGAGTTGTATAAGCAAAATGTAGAATAACTTGTTTCAAATGATCATTACATTAATTCCATTTTGCATTTGCATGTGGTAGCACACTGAAATTAGGTATTTTTCTCAAATATATGTATTTTACCATTATTTCATCTACTGGCACTTCAGGGTATCCCAATTTCACCATCTGTTTGTTTCTTCAGAATTTCAGAAACAAGATTTAATGAATTTATTTATGCAACATCCTGCCAGTTTCCCCTTCTCTTGATTCTTTCAAAGGCCACAGATGTGAGAACATGATTTAAATCTGACATTTATTTCTCTTTTTTATTTCTTGTTAATGCTGCTTGGCAACACCAGCCTTGGTGGTTTTCAAGATTCAACCAGACAAGGGCACAGGCGACCTGAGGTAGTGATGGTTTCAGCAGTGCTCCGGCAGCAGGAAGGGGGTAGTTCACTCAGGGGACCCTTTCAACCAGCACTTCCATAATCTTTATTAACTTAGATTACCACTGGGATTACCATAAAAACCTTGAATTTTTAGACTTTGTAAAGGTTAGAAAGGCATTTTTCAGATGCACCATTAAAATGAAGATCCAGTCCTTACTGACCACGATTCTGAGAATTCTAAGAGGGTTTTTGAAGTTAGATGTCTTCAGCAGCACTTGATCTCAGAGCCCATGGCCATGAAGCAGCACTTGGAGCACTACTGAGGTGTAACCACTGCTCAGGGCCTCAGGCACGGGCTGCCCCGTTCCCAAACTGGGCAACTACCTTGCACCCAAGGTGGCCTACAGAGAGGAGTTTTGTTTTGTTTAGACTAGAAAATTGTTACCAAAAACCTTATAACAAGACAGAACTATGGCTGCTTAATGATTGGCCTGGTTTCCTTTCCCAACTGCAGACTGGCTACATTTGTGTTTCTAGACTTGAAAAAAAGGTCAAGTTAAGATATGTGTTGACTGTGTAATATCACTTCAGCATTCCCCTTGATAACGCCTACTGGAACTGTTTGTTCAGAGAGAATCTGTAATAAATATACAGGAGCAGTTCTGAGGTGAATATGCAATTGCTGACGTTCGTGAGGTAGAATTTTAAATACTGGTACAGGTGTCCTACAGTATTTACTGTAGCTGTATCTTAAGTCATACACATAGGACTTTATGAAGGTACCTGATAGGAGTGTCTTCAAGGACTCAAAGATGATGACATTTAGGAGTCAAGGCTGGTTTGTGCTGTCTATTCAATTCTAATGAAAGAGTGATCCTTTACACAAAATACAGTGGGAACGAACAACAGCTGAAGTTTCCAACAGATCAGTGAAAATGAATACAGAAGTCCAGAGAGTTAAAAAAGTAATGCCGAAACCAAAAGACAAACTTGATCAAATACTGAAAATCCATTCAGTCCTTCGTATGTAACCATATGGGCATAAAACTTTCATATTTACACAGAATATAAATTATAGATGGGGTCTGAATCCTCATTATGTGAATTAGTCTTTCACATTACGCTGAAAATTAAATTTTAAAGAATATGAAAGTTCATTTTTAGCTCCTGTTTCCAGTTGGATGAAAGTACTCTTACTAATATAGTAAATTCTTCCTTTTGCCACCGCAGAAGATTATAACATTGACATCATCCAAAGTTTGAGACAGCTTCCAAGATTACTAAGGGCTTTCCTTCAGCAAAATTTATAAATCGTCACAGAACTTACTGTTATATTACATGTAATTTAAATTGAGCCATGCACTTTTTAAGATGCTCAAAATCCAATTTTACACTTGTCTTAATCACTGCAAATCAGTTCATCACACGTACAAACTGCCATCTGCTCATCCATTTATCAAATTTCCAAATATAAACTCTTTTTGCTCCTTCTGTAGAGTTACCAAGTGCCGTGTGTGCAAGAGAGCCACAGGTAATAACAGGCAAGCCTTTGGAAGATGAACTGAACATCGTGGATGTACTGGGACATCTCTGCTATCACAAACACCAGTGATGTTCCTATAGACAGTTCCACAGACAATGGGGACAAACAACAGTCGCAGCGACATCACATCACTCATTCTGGAGATATGGCAGCCCCTAGAAACCACTCCAATTGCTATTAATAAAGGATTTATTTCTACATCTCACTATTCATCCCTACAGTCTGAGGCCAAGGACTGAAATGACTGACACTTAAATCCATATTAATTTACTTCCTCCGTAATACAAACTGTAATGCATCAACCAGTGGATTTGAAAATCAGGCCAAGTGTTCACAGGCCATAAGAAAGCTTGTCAGAACATCAAGTAAGGCACGTATTTACATTAAAGTGTCAAAAATGTGTAAATTTATACATGGAAAATTTCTAAGAATGGGGAAATTCTATCAGAGTTTTGCATCAATTTTGAAATTTAAGAAATCACAATTCTATTAATCAATTAGAAATTCTTAAAATAACCTTTAAAAAAAGACTATGTTTCTGTTAAAATGAACTTGTTAATACATATAGTATTTTGGTGGTAAAGGAAAAAAAGGAAAGTAAGAGGCTATCTTATCTGCTTTGTAACTAGGCATTGAGAAATAAATGTAAACAATTTTTCATAATAGCTGAAGTGTTGTATTTTCCTATAAATGCACTTACTTTTCCAGGTGAGTTTCTCGTTTGCTTCCATTGCAGAAGTCTGAAATGATGAAACAGAAAAACTGATTTCATAATTCTGCTTACTTCAGGCACATTTAGATAATTCAAATTAGGCAGTGAGCAGAATAATTAAGAAGGAAAACTAACTTTTTTTCATCAAATGCCTGCATAAAGTAATAGGTTCATGCACATTTGGTTTGTACTTTAATTTTTAAAATGATTTTACGTCTACCAGTCTTGCTGATGGAAAGAAATAAGTGCCATCCAGTTACCCTTGCGAGGACCTGCATCTCTGCATCCGTGCTGGTTCAGTTTCCTAAAATAATGCTATGACTAAGCTTTCACTTCTTTTTTCATCCACAGTTCTTGTTTGGATACCAGGTACCAAATTAAAATGATTGACTAAAACAAGATGCCAGGTGAAAATGACCAGTTTATCCACACGTTAGAGTTTATCAGTGTTACACTCACCTCAACTCCTGTTACTGCAGGACCGCTGTAGTTTACAGTGCATTCCCTGTGGTAGGGTTCATTCCTGGCTTTTGAGGGATTCACTGTTTTCAGGGGCTTAAAAAATGAGAAGTGTGAGGACAAAAATTCGGTGATGATTATAGGAGCCCATCTCATCAGCTGGGGTGGAAGCGTATGGGCGCAGCAATTCCAATAGTTTTACCTTAAAGAAGGCCAAAGTGAAAAATACAGATTTCCAGCCTCTACAAGCAGCTGCTGAAGGGCACTGTGGGCTTCAGTTTGCCTGAAATGCTGATAAATCACAACAGTGTTTAGAAATCCACAGAGAATTTCACTGGACACCTTTAGAATTCGCTTTTCAAGCCAGACAAGCACTGTGCTAGAGGAGTCTTTCTGCTAAACACCGTTATACACCAAACTTAAACATTTACAGAAAAGGAAAATGAGACACAGGGGGCAGGTTGTGTAAAACAGAAAATACTCACTGCAGGTCAGTCAGACAACTCAGAAACATCATTCGTACCAGTGGTTTTGGATTTCTACAGTGCTGGGCAGGACCAGTAGAGAATGTTTCATCTTTCATTATTCTAATTAAATATTATAGTCCTAAAGCTTGTAGGAAACATCATGAACCCCTCTAAATGGGTTTTATTCTACATAAACCCATAACAAGTAAATATTTTATATAAATAAATATTTTTAAATAAAGACTTTTTTTTATAAAGCAGAGAGCTCAAAATGTTCTGACACAGCTTTGTGACAGCCTTATTTTTTGATAAATCAGTATTTTGACTCAAAATTCTGCCTTCTAAAGAAGGCATTTAGGCAGGTTACCTGAAATGGATAAATAGAACTGATCTGTTTTCAGTTTCAGAACATTTTTCTGAACCTATGTTCCACAAGGTAAACTTAGCAGAGGTATCTGAATTTTTCATTTAGTAATGAGCAATTACAGCACACGTGTGTGAACCACACACACGTGAGAAGTAAAGACAAAGGAAATCCCACTTTGTTTTTATAAACGCCTTAACAAAAAAGATAATTGATGCTGTATCTCACATGGAAATGTTTTAATGGGCATAATGAATAAATTTGTAAAAATTCAAATTGTAAACACATACTAACAGCTAAAAAAAAAAAAAGAGAAAACAACCCCGTCCAGATGATTTTCTGCCCAGTAACAAGCTCAAAGCCAGAAATTCTCTCTCACAGGAACCCCATTAATACCCTGCTGAAACAAATCTGAATTTAATTCAAACTCGGTGGGTAACAATGCCGTCTGCTTTCCTCTTTACTGCTACGCCATAAAAACCCAGGAATTAGATTTAGGACCAGCCACCTGTTTTCACAACAGACTGCCAAAACCTGAAAGTATTCCTTTACTTTTTTGTTATTCTTTTTTAGGCTTATTATTGTTGCAGATATAATTTCATGAAACATTGTTGATAGGCGAAGAATAGCAATAGGCAAAACTCTACAAGGATTTTCCTTCAACTGCGTGGTTGTCCTCCATTCTGCCCCCCAAATCACTTTTCTATTTATAAATCACATACTATTTAGTAAGTGAAGACAAAAGGTGCGAGGAATGAACAATGATGCCCCAAAGTTTTAGTCTGGTTAGCACTGAGAAAGCAACGCAGATCAGACTCAGAAGGAAAATAGAGAGGGCATTTGCATCACTGCTGCTTCCATGGGTTCCTGTGCCACAGCCAGTGCTGCCTCATCAAACCCACCCTGCCCTCTCTTGCTCTCTGTCCACACCATTCCACTTTCCAACCACACTGCCCTTAACACTGACCCCAGGAAACAGGTGGAAGTCATTCCAATAGCACTGAGGGTAGCTTTGATTGTAAAATATGAAAACAACACTGTAATTAGCTCCAAAAGGACAATTTTAGCATGAAAGAAAACTGCTACATGAAAATAGAAATCCAACACACTAAATAATGTAGCTATAGTATTCTTACCACTAATGTCAAATTGAATTTTCTTTAGAAACTTCCATTAATGCAAAATACTTCTCTCATGTCTGGTTCTTAATTTTTATTACAAAACAATAGTTAAGTGTGCAAGCAGGAAAGTTGATGATATTGAGATTAGAGATTTATTCTAACATTTCAAATGCAATAACAGAAATCACCGATGTGTCTGTTCACTGATATTCTGAAAGCCTTTAACCACACTGCAGTTCAGGACTCTACAGCACAATCTTTTGTAGAAGGGCCAAGACTCTTGGTGCCACTCTCCCTGCAATGCTATAAAATTGCTAAGCAGAAAACCTTCAGAAGAAAATGCTGAAGATTTTCAGAATTAGCCAATGCTTAACTAGTAGTAAACAGAGATACCATCAGATGTCTTACACCAAAATGATGCACTAAAAGGAAGCACTAAAGCACAGGATCGTGGAAGACAAAAGTTTTGGAAATTAACTATACTGCATTTTGCAGAAGAGCCTCGTGAAAATCTTGCCTTAACCTCTATTTTCAGTCCTATTCAATCATGACTTTGTTTCAGAAAAAAAAAACGTGTAAAAGAACTGAAACTGAAAAGTGAGGCAAGAACTACTGAGCAGGAATGGAAAAAAATAAATAACAGTCTGCTAAGCACCTTAAAAATTAACCTCTAAATTTGCTTTAAGGATTAAAATCCTCTCCCTCAAAAAAGCCAAACCAAAACAAAGGGATAGGAATCCAGCCAAGCTCCATCTGGGGTTTGGTTATCCCAGAGATTGTTCTGCCTTGCAGAGCTGCTTCCTCAGACCCATTAATCCCCAAATATTTCAAACACTCATCTCAGCCCAGGCATTTATGCAAAATCTCTGCCCACTGAAAAGCAGCCCTCAGGTGCTCATCTCCTCCTAACAGGGAGGGTCACATATTTGATTTGATGACCTCATCTGTCCCACACCAACATCTCACTGTCCAGCACATCCTAAGGTAGCTCATGTGGAGGCTGCGAGGCACAAATCCAAGGCCAAATCTAGATTGTTTGACCAAAGCTATAAAAGAAGTACAGGTGTGAGCACCCCTTTCTCCTGCTTCCTTTAACAGTGCTGCATGAGCATCATCTTTACCAGAGAGGTGAATTCCTTCTCCTCACATCCCAAACGCAGTCCACAGCTGAGAGTTTTACAGAATTTGAACCTCACTGTGCCAAAGACTTTTTTTCCAGTGGGACTGGGCAATGATTTCACAAATAAATTAGCCAGTTTCAGCATTCAAACACATAGGAAGCACAGTTCAGTGGACTCTCACTTTGGGAAACATTTTATTACCTTATTATTTCAGGAAGATGCAACAATGGGAAGGGCAATGTCAACAGTAACTTTCCAGTCAAACAGCACAAATTTCTCTACTCCTTCATCTAAAATCTAAAGTATTTGGTAACTTTTATCAGACTATCTGAAGGCTTCTAAAACAATCTTTTGTAGGGGAGATAAATGTACTTTTCTATTTAAGGGAAGCAGATAACCACTGGCACTCAATCGACGACCGGTTTCCCTCCCCCCTCCTTTAAAATGAACAGCCTGTACTAAAGTAAGGCTGCAAAACATTAACTACAAAACAGCAAACAAATGGTTTGGCTTGGCTGTGAAACTCTTTCAACACTTTGTACTCCAATAAAAAGCTGTGATTCTATCACAGTCACCTTCACTACGATTCCTATTGAACTAAAACTTGGCTCAGAATTGCCAGCAAGTCCTATTCGCAGGCAGGCAGAATTCATGCAAACAGAACTGAAATGATAATTGAGAGAGAGGTTTTGAAAAATGCTGTATTTATCCTAGTCAATACCCTTCTGTGGTTCCAATTCTGTTTGTCAAAAGGAAGGATTATTTCCTGAACATTTAGATTATGTTGAATGTGAACATTCGCGTAGGCACAGACACAGAGAATCCCTCACCAGGAATTGTTTCTCTTTATTACAGTCCATGTGGAGTCAAAATGTGATTCTATTCTAAAATGCCTGTGGCTCATATGGGCCACACAAAGCTCCTGGTACTCAGCAGCACATCCTGCTCCCTCCAGCCCATCTGCAGAGCCAGGCATGAAGGCAGTGGAGGAGCCGGGGAGTAATTCAACAGCCCAGACCAGGGACACACAACCCCAACCCCAGCTTCCATTGCATGGCCAAAACGGAAACACATGCAAAGTCTCTTTCTAAAGCACTCTAAATTGTTAAAAAAATTAAAAAATGAACAAAATATTGTGTGAATTTACATTGATACTGTTACATTGCAGCTTGTGGCTGGCATAGAGGGGAGAAGTGCGTTTGCTATTTGGAATGTAAACAAGACAAGAGTGGACCTGATTAATCCTTCACTCTAACAAAACTCTTAGATATTGACTCCAAATTAGCCCACATAATTTTACTGGTTCCAAAATTAAAGTGCATACTGTGACATACGTGGTTCAGCTTCATTAATGCACATCAGTCAAACTTTGTTTTACCGATTTACTAAGTCCTGTAAGTTTTAAGAATCAGGATCCCGATAAATCTGCTCAATGGATCCTCCCAGTATCCACCATTCGAGGCCAGATTCTTCTGGTTTTGAGTTTATCAGTTCAGAAGAATGCAATAAAGTGAAATACACTACCAAAACACAATCACTATCTTCTTTACAGTGTCTATCACATTTCTGTGATGGAGAACTTAAATCAGTGTCGTCTATCATTAGCAAGGTGCCGGCAACCTCAGGAAAAATGAAAAGGAAATAAAAATAAAATGTCGCTGCCAAAGTGGAGTCACTATCTGAATCTGGTCTTGTGTTGGTTTCAATGTGTTTCTCTTTATGTTTGCAATGAATCATCCAGGCTGAGGTATAAACTGCTGCCAAAAGCTGCTGGCTGCTAAATAGTTCTGAGTATTTTCTTAGTTTGCTCCTGGTATATATTTTAAATGGAGTTGACCATCATCTTTCGTTTCTGACTCGTGTTTAGAAACAGTGGGACAAGAGAGGTGATATTTCAATCTCTGTAAACAAAATCCTAACCAAACCATTAATCTCTTTTCAATAAAGTTGGAGAAAGCCTGATGCAGTTAAAAGATGAGAGGGAGAAGTGAAGACTCAAAGGGATCCTCAAGGATCGCATCAGTGCCTGTAAGTCCTTCAGCAAGGCAGCGGCTGTCCACTGCCATGCAGGTGCCTGGGTGGGATCAGCCTTGCCACCTGGTACTGGAAGGATCCTGTTATTTCTCCTGTATTGTCATTTCCCACACTTTCCATGCTCGTTGCATTCACAGTCCTGTCTCTCTCCTCACATACTGAGGGAAAGAGCTATCTTTATGTTGGGCTTACCCTGAAGGATGGAGAAATCCAGCCCTCCTTTCTTCTCCATGCACAAGAACAGGATATGCATGCAGAGATGTCGTATTTGTATAAAACCCCAGTCATAACCCTTCCAATTTAGCTCTCCCAGTTTGTTTAGCATTAAGGTCAGCATTTTGAAAATGTACTTGATAGTTAGAAGGGTATGAAAATAAGTTTCCAGATGCCAAAGCCACACAGCACTTCTGTACGCACTGGCCACAGCCATGGGGTAAAAGATGCTGTGAGGGGTTTCTGATGAAGGACTCAACCCAGCACCCTTGAAAGAGCCTCGCATCGTGTTTCTGTGCTTTGACATCAACCTCAGTCAGAGGGATGTGCAAGCACATGGGGAAAGGAAGCCCAGCAGCAGAAATTGAACTTCTGAAGTCTCAAAATATTGACAGAACTCTGATTTGGTTTCTAAGGTACCACCTCCACATTGAAAGCTGGGAGATAAACTAAAAAAAATACATATTCTTGAAGGCTGCTTACACATCTGAGGGATAAAGCAAGCTTCCCCAAGACTGGGAATGTATAAACCTCCGATATCCTGCAGCGGGAAATGTGTATCTTCTCATCATTTTTGAAAAACTAGGTTTTCCAATCTAAAATAAATTAAAGACTAAACCTTTAGTCTCATCTTTAGGCTAAGAATTAAAGACCTGGTTTCACCCCAGTGTTCTTCCAGAGAATAAACACAAAAGGAAAAAGCGTTCTGTCCTAAAGATTATTTCATACATTTAGGCATTTTATGTCTCAACACTGCAAACAATCAAACAGGGCAATCCCAGAATACTGGCAGTTTGTAATTCAACATGCTTTAAAATCTTCACAAGACTGGACCATTATTCAGCAAAACAATGGGGCCAGAAGTACAAAATGTACATTCAAACACACAAGCAAGTTCATATTTTCAGGTATTTAAGAACAGCAATGCTCATGAAAACCATCAAATCTTCCCATGATTAGATAAAAAAGATCACTCCAGGGAATCAAGAGGTGCAAGAGCTGTGCAATCACAATTAAACAAAACCAGAAAGATATGGAGAGGATGTGTTGACCATATAGCATAGAGCAGTAACAAATAGATGAGCCAATGCATCACCTTTGAAACCAAGGGAATATAAAGATAAGATTCAAGTGAAAAACCTAGGAAATCTCTCTTAAAATACCTGATCCATTTATCCTACAATCAAGGGTGGCAAAATCTCCTGCTTCACTTTGAGACACAAAGCATTAGGTGAGGTTTCTAAGAGGTGCTTAGCTGGAAATCTGACCAGCCCTGGAGAGGCCGTCGTAGCGGAGATCCCGGTGAGCTCTGTTTCAAACTGTCTGAAGTCGTAGAGGTAATCAAAGCAATGCTCTCCACAGAAATTCCATGCAGATGCTTTGCTTTAACTGAGACTACAGAGAGAAACAGCAGCATCTGCCCTGTGGCCACGAAGTGAACCATCCCTTCCCCCAGCACGCTGCTACCAAAGATGGGATTCAGCTCATAACACCCCTTCCCTTGACTGAGAGGGCGCAGCCTGTGCAACAGCAGCAGATCTGCCTGCAGCCAGCAGGGTATTTTCTGGGCTTCTTTGGTCACTGATGATGGCTGTCAGTAACATGAAAATATTATCCACCACTATGAATATGGCAGGTTTAGAAATAGTCCTTGTATTGGGGGGGGGAACCCTCAAATTATTCCTCTTATTATAGGATTCAGAGATACCTTTCCATTTACTCAAAAAAAAAAAAATTGATCAGAACAAACTCAGTATCATTAGTAGCAGTCCAGAGAAAAATCTAACCAGAAGCATGGACAGTGTAAAACAATAGAGGACAGAAATCTTTCAGGAGAAATTTCAGTGCAGCAAAATAGCTGAATAAAACGTTATTGAACACAAGCTTTTATTTTAAACTGTAAATAACAATGTTTGTTTGGGGATTGGTTTTCCATTAAAAGCCTTGTACACTCACATTGTACGTTACGTATTTAGCCTTTAGTACAAATTGTAGATAATTACTAGGTTGGATTAAATTAAAAACTTGGTAATGCTCTGCACTACCGGGCTTTCTGCTAGTCTTGAATCTCCAGTAACAAAATGAAATTAAAAAGCTCTAACTACGCTATGATTAACACTGAAATGTAAGTTCCGGCTCTTAATGCTGAAATAGTTAACTAATTAAGCAACATTTTAAATCATCTAGATAAAGTATTAAAGTGAACAGTAAATGTAAGAACTGGCGTGAAACAATCTACAAGTGGTCCATCATACTACATTGCATAATGGAGTCATAACTTACCAATTATAGCAAATATTGATGTACAGACAATAAAATTTACACCTTAAAACTTCTAATTTATTTTTATTATCTAGTAATACTAAAGCGTTTCTCACTGATAGTAAATTTTCCTATTTTTTAACTGGCAATAGTACTTTTTTTTTTTACAAGCAGTAAGCATTAGGAGTTTCCTTACTGACATTTAACACAGTCTCTTTATCAGTTTAATGTCTTTTCTACTTATGCTTTCGGCAATGTGTGTTCGGATTTCCTCTGCAGGGCTCAGGCTGATGTGTGACATCTTACTGCAAGGGAACACTGTGTCTTTGTGTAAGTGCTACGTGTTCAATTCCCTTCTTCATAATGCAATATCTCAACCGTATCCAGAATGTGAAATTATTTGTATGCAAAAGATATGCTAAGTTACCTATTCTTTCTGCCCTTGAGCCTCTCTACAGGAACTGAGGTAATACAGCTCTATCTCAGGGTTTTCTGCTACTCCTCTCCTAAAAATTCTTACCAGATTTTGGAGTAACTGTTTTGTGTCGATGCTTAAAACTATTGTTACTTCACCTGAACAGTTTAACGTTGAAATCTAATTTTTCACCATGTATACATGATCACAGTTTGCCAATACAGATAGAGTTATTAATTTTTTTCCATTCCCAAGTTATGATCTTTTAAAGCAGAACTTCATGCAGAACCACCTCTATGTGAAACAATAAAGAAGGAACACGCTTTAGTAAAAATTCCTGATATCAAATGATAGCTTACGACTCGGAAATTTGATCTTGTATGAAAACTGCTTCTTTACTCAGTATTTGCAGTGGTTGAGCCTAGGATACTGGCTTCCTAACTGGTGTCCAAATATCTACATATTGTAGAAAATAAACAAAATGTGAAACACTGCTTAGCATGCAGGGGCTATTGAACATCCTTAACATACTGCTCATAAAGTAATTTTAATATCGATTTTTAAGTAATTTTATAAGGTGGCTATAATTTTATTCTGCCTACCTCGGGCACAGGTTTTTGGAGGAAAACAATACGTGTGTGTATTTCACATACACTCCGTCAGAAGCACTGCAGTTGGAGCTGGTTGTGCACTGAGAGAGTGATGTGTTTTGCTCTGAAAAGGAAAAGGTACAAGATACGCTGCAGTGTCACCTCTCTGCCAGCCTGCATCCTTAGCACTTAGCAGAGAAAAGCAGGTTTAACCAGAGAAATCAAATATTTCGTGTCTATGCGAGGGGGGGTGTTGGGTGGTGTGGAGAATATCAATTGGTGTATTTAAAGCAAACTCTGAGGTCTCATGCAAATCACCCAAGCTCCATTTTTATCACCAAAGATAATCTTGCCCAAGTGCCTCTGTCAGAGCTGAGCTTCTAGGAGAAAGTCCATTTATCTGCATGCTGCCTTTTGTTCCTCGTTCCCAGCAAACACTCACCTACACTTTCTCCTTGAACCTGAAGAAACATGTATCAGACTATTCACATCTTAATTGTTCAAAATTAACCTTCTGTAAACCTTAAAAGATGTTGATAGTCTGAATCTCTCTGGATTTCAAAGAAACCAGAGTAATTTCTATTGCATTTAGTAACGTTTACATTTGCTAACCTTTACCTTCCCTGGGGATATCATCAGGAGAAGAAATAACAATTTTGCTGGTTTTGAGAAACGAGGGGCCCATCTGAGGTACCCAGAGTTATCTAAAACTTCCTGGAAGTGGATGAATTTTCAAAGAGCTCAGCAGCACTTTGGCTTTCTCTCCCACTGCCCAGGATGCAGGTCCTATTCCCGGTGCATCCAGAAGGTCACAGGGCTGGGGAGCCTAGAGGAGGACCCGAGGCAGGAGTGAGCCCAGCAGAGGAAGGAGTCCCCACTTGGCATGAAAGCTGTGCATACAAGTGCAATTATTTACAGCACAAGCCCTCTTGCCACGCTCTGTGGAGTACACCAAGGTTTGTCCCCATCCCACAAACTAACAGTTTTTCCCATCCAAAAGAGAGAGCAACCAGAATAAGAGGAGTACATTGTACTATGCAGTACTATTTAACCATGTGGGTGGTTTCTGATAGCACAGAATGCATCAAAAGGAGAAAAGTACTGTTGACTTTTGGGTTGTCTTTGTAAGGTAATTTGTGTTATAGCATAATAGGTACATACACACATAATAGCTTTACACCTAAAATGAAATAGAAAGGCAAGTGTGATGACCCAGCACATGAGGTAAAAACCCTCTGTTACCCTGTTCGAATTGCAACAAGAATCTTTGAAGTCATAAAAAATTTCACTGCTTCCTTGGGAACTCTCAAAGTGTCTGGGTAGCAGCTGAATAATCTTGAGGTAAGAAATTATTTGAGTCAAAGATTCTAATCCATTTGGTCAAAACACACGAGAAGGGAAGAGATGGTTTTACTTAACCTTCAGTGATGAGGAATGAAGATTATTCCAGGGTTCTAACTACACGTTTTAACACGCGGCATTACGGGCAATCCACCACAGCTGCCTGCTTCAGCATAGAAATTGCTATCAATTTTCCTTACAAGGTAAACTCAATTCTGCCTCCTGTTAAGAGCCAGACAAGCTTAGCTTTCAGTTAGGATTTTTGTGGGATAAAATGTACAGTGAGAGTGCAAGCCTTCCTCTTATTGAGAAAAAAAAATAGATGCCTTAGCTGCCTTCAGTGAAAAACCCCTTAAAAAATTATGGAGCATATGAACAAAGAAAGGATGTGTTGATGTTTTTGTCCCTTTGTACGCAAAATACGGTTAGAATATTTTCTCCTTTTCCAGTTGGCTTAGGTTACCAAAACTGTACCTAATAATGCATTTAAATTCAAGAAAATGGAAAGCAAATGGATGGGTAAACCATACGTGCACCCAGCTGTATGTTAAGAAGGCAGAGTAAAATAGTATGTGCTAAGCTCTTTTGCTTTCTTGATTTGCCTCAAGAGTAAGCTGGAAAGGAAGGAAAGCAGGGCTACCATGATACTCATTCCAAGGATGTACTTGCCCTGAGACCTGGGCAAGAAATTAATATCAAGACAACTGCCTGAGTAATTATGGCATTGTTTGACCAGATTCCTTATGCTTCTCTGAGAGATGGGTTACGGTTTGGTTTCTCATGACCCTGGGAGGAACCAGAACTCCCAACTGCAGCAAGGAGTGCATTTAGAACATGCTGTGAGCAGACAATAGCATGCACCCCAAACATGGAAAAAATGACTTTGCACAATTGGGAGAGGAAATTAATAAACCTTCACTGCTCGTTCAACTCCTTAAAAGGTCAGGGTTTTGTTTGCTAACCAGACAGGGCTAGCAAGGACTGACTGTACTTTAGCAAATGCCTTTGTTTCAATTCAAAAACAAGGATCAAGCTCCTGGAACATGAAACCATGAAGCAAGCAATGCTGTAAACTCACTCGATGTACTGGAAAAAGTGGGATTTTGACTGTCTCAAAACCACGGTGAAACTTCTCATCCTCCTCCCAGCACATGCCCTCGCATTTGGTCACTGGGATTATAACTTCTGAGGAAGTTACAGAGTTATCCAGGATTGTAATCAATTATCATCCACAGAGTTACTGAGGATTTGTACCTATTTGCCATTATTGCTTCTTTGCACCCTTTAAATCTCTACAGAAAATAAAGTAGCTGGAAAGCAGTTTTATCTTATGGCTACAGAGTGTTTTATGCCCTTTTGACACGGTGTTCTTAACTCTGGCCCTAAAATTCCTGTAAACTGTTGCAAGACTGCAATTCTTAAGAAAGAAAAAAGTGCATCTGAGAGAACAAACAATGTGATAGACAAACGGGTAAGAGGAGCAGCTTGCTTTTTGATACAAAAGGTCCTTGAACTCTGGTATGAAAACCCTACTCAACACTGTTTATGCCAGTGGGCAATTGCTCTGATAAAAAAGTGAGAATAGTAAAGACTATAAAGCACTTTATCTCATTCCATCTAAAAGGGCAGATGTACTTAAAAATTTAGTATAGATAAAGACAGGGTTGCAGTCCTCTTCTGCTCCTTGCAGGGACCACAGAAGGATTTCTTTCTGCATGTGCTGTTACGCTGTGCCTGGGGATGCTGGCTGATGCTCAGCAAGCAATGAGAGTGACCGTAACGACGTGGTGCAGGCAGCAAGAATTGAGACTGCAATGGGAAAGTGACAAAGAAAAAAACCCAATCACCTGGATGGCACAGAGGTGGGAATGGAAATCAACAGCACGCCTTTATTCCTACTTAATACTTCAGAATTATTAATGAATGCTTCCACCAGACACTGTCTCTGTCTTGCCTTGTCAGCTTACAGCATGGTGCGAACTGCCCGAGCTCAGAGGTTGGGCTCAGCACCTCACTCAAACTCTGATTATTATTTCTGTTGTTTTATTGCAAATGCCACTTTACAAGATGAAACACAATTGGTGACAGTAATATATTTAATCACTCTGCAGCACGAGCATCCAACAAGGGAAAGAGCAAAGGCAACGTTATCTTGCTGCAAGCCACCGATCGGTATTTTCTGGGGTGCTAAAGTTTTTTTAGTCTATCAATAGTCTCAAATTATAGAATCATAGAATATCCTGAGATGAAAGGGAACCACTCTGCCTTTCTAATATCAAATGCAATATCAATGGATGCCCTAGAAATATATACAGCATCAAACTGCTAACAGTGAACACACGAAGCATCCTCCCACCCTTCTCTGTTCTCGCATCTCACCAGCAAGACCCGAAGGCAAACGGCTGCTGCTGGGGGGGGATTGAAGCCTCCTGCTCACTCTGCTGCTGTTCTCACCCCAAATGCTTCATTTTGCTGAGACTATCTGGCAGCTGACCAGATGTGAGATAAAAGTATGGCCTTAATCCTCCCTTCAATTTCTTTTATTTTTCCCCTCCCATCAAAGTACAATTCCTGTATTTATCCCTAGAATTTTCCTTGAGATCTTAACTGACTGAATCCAAGGTGCAGAGGTGAGCACGTTACAGGCACTCAAAGTAAAATACTGCTGTGGGGACATGGGCCTCACTACAGTCTGTCCTGTGCTAAAAACCCAACTATAACCTCTCTATCTCACTTCAAAAAAGTCATTTCCATTATAGGCTAATACAGACCATCAGCATTTTGTTTTGTTTCTAGGTGGGGCTTTTTGTTTGTTTGGTTTTGGTTTGTTTTGTTTCATTTTCAATACATTAGTCATTTTCTTCACTTTGAAAAAGTTTTTTGTATAGATAATACAATTTAAGTGCTGTTACATTACAATTTTGAGTCACAATGCCTTCACCATACGTTTTGGCATTAGGAAGGAAGAGATAAATTTTTAATCTTTTATTTTTAATGAAGATTAAAGAACAAGTTCTGCTTGGCTTGCCCTGAAACACCATGCATTTTAATGCATATTGATTTGTATAAATGTCTCATTTAAAGCATATTTTTGTTAGTATTAATGGTTCTTGGACAGATAAGATTAGTCCTTCTGTAATACTGCCGATCTCATCGGTCAAAGTTGAAGAACACATTACTTTGTTCTGAGATGAAAAAGAAAGACAAAGAGACAGCTCCTGAGACTGGACTATCAGAGGATCAATGTCCTCAGCAAGAACAGACAGCGATGGTTTGCAGGAGCCAGCACAAAATTCTGCCTTATATTGACTACAAGTTCTTATTCTTGCTAATAATTTATTTCCACTTCCTCATTAATTTCAATGGAATTCTGAGTTGATTTTATCAGGAAAGGGATTTACGAAGCATTTTTGAAGGTGGGCTGGAATCCAGTAACATTCTGGGATATCTGTTGCTGTCTGGGTACATAATGCATACGTAAATAAGGAAAGTAGCAGTTTATGTTTTCAAAGTGAGATTTAAAAATACTTCTTATAACTCTCAATTCTTATAACACAAGCAGTACGATAAAAAAATACAACAAAAATGTCACACATTTTCTAAGCTTTTGTTTTGTTACCTGTTGTGCTTCCATTGAGACATTAATGCTTTGTACAGTCTCATATGTGGAAATAGAAACTATGAGTACAGGATGTCTAATGTAATCTGAATATAATCCAGAAACTTGTAGTAATTTAAACAGTACAATTTTCCTGTAGTTTAATGACAGAAAAAAAAAAACCAACGACAAACCCCCAAAATAAAACATCTAATCCAGATCAAAATATCTCTAGATGCCTTCTTTATCTTCTTTTGAGCCACTGTCTTTTAACTCATGATGGCAAACAAATACAATGGTTTAATAAAGTTACACAGTCCCATCTACCACGGATATAATCTTCCAGTAGGCTGACACTTCTGAAAACTGGGATTGATAATTCCCCAAAGTTTACAGGTCCCATGACAGCTGCAGGCCTTCCTTGTTGAGTAAGAGGCACCTTGACCTTATATTTCAGATAGCAAAGTCCTCAGAATACGATGGGGAATCACATATCCAGGTAACCTACAAATTATGTGAATGCTAGACAAATCCCTTTGCTTTCTCCAGTGGTTGAAAACCAGTAACCCTTACAAATCCACCTGAAATTCTCTAGGGATTTTTCTACTCACAAATAAACTGGTAAAACTCTTTTTTTTCAAAAGCGATCTTGATAGAACCATAAAGATTTGAAAACCATTAAAACTGCAGCAAATACATCCTCAACCATCCAGCCCTGTCTGTGTCTGTTACCACAGGGAAGTTGTTTCATGGACAAATTGTCCATTTGCAACCTGATCCATGTCTTTTGTTTCACTTTTCACCCATGCAATACAATTACAAATCAATTCCGTTCTTTTTCTAGACCTCAATCCTTTTACAACAAGACAGGGCCATCCATATTCCTAATGACTGTCTCTCCAAAGGCACCTCTCCTTCTCTTGTAACAACAGATGCAGAGCAGGACCACAGGGTATAGAAGTACAAATGGAGGAAAAGCCTTTAATACAATGCTCTGGAAAGAGAGAAAAGCAGGGAAACTGAGATGTGGCTACACTGTAATTTTCAAATCATAAAGGAGTCAAAATCAGATCAATAATGAGAACACAGGCTTCGGAAATAACTGAATTGCAAGGAGAATATTTACAGAGAAACTCAACTGAGTGTAAGGAAGTTTAAGCAAGATTTTTCTTATTTCACAAACTTATATTGTAACTCAGTTTTTCTCTGACGGTGGCCAAGAGACACCTCAATCCTTCCTCATTCCCTGCTCCACTGTACAGATCCCAATATGCACCCACACACTACAGGGCTTTCGACAGCAACATCCATAAAGAGCTGAAAACATGCAATCAATACTAATACTAAATTTTGTAAGGTAATTTTTCTATGTTGGGGAAAACAGCTTTCATAAGAAAGTAATACCAGTAATAGAAAAATAAATTACTATTACAAAATACATTTTTCAAAACTAGGTAAGGGCTTTTCAAAATGCAGCAGGTTTTGTTTTACTTCCCCTCTGAAAGCTCTCCCAGTGCTGCTGCCATGAGAGCTGGTCAGTAACCAGCTAACAACCTAAGCCAGGATTTCTATCCAAAACAGCAACCCAAGTCTTCTCTGTTCTTTTATTTAATTCTATCATAATAAAGTAAAATGCAGTTCAGGTAAACATCACAACACAGAATAGGTAAAATCTTTGGCAAGGATTGAATTTAGCTTGGCAAAAGAGTGGAAAAACATGTTTGTTGCTAATACACACCTCTGGGAGCCTCAACAGTGATTTCCCCTGCCCCAAGCAGGAGGGTGGTCCCAGCCCTGCTCATTGCGTAGCAAACTGTATACCCTGACCTCACCTTCTGTGAGCAGGAGACCTCAGACCAACCCTTCAATCATAGAAAACACTTCTTACCCTCAACATTGTGACCCTTTCCTTTTTCTCTCTACAAAGACACCTTAACTATTTTATTCATGACAAAATTCAACAGATAGGGTGGGACTGACTCCAGTTCGTGGACACTGGTCACACTGGCCAGAGGAGTGCTGCTGCTCACTGAGCAGATGTCAGAGCTGGTACCACATGGACACCAGGCAGAGCTCCCAAGGGAAAAATAAAGTAAAATTCATTATTGTGACGGGTTTTACAGAAGGTGTTTTACACTGCATGGTGCTTGTAAACCCGTTTGGATTTCTCTACCAAGCATGTGCCCCTTCACCTTGTTGCTGGGTAATTGGTTTCTTCAGGCTCTGCTGTTCCCAAGTTTATCACCTCCATCAGCACAACTGCACTGCTTTTGTTCATGAACCCAGCTTATTCAGCCTGAGCTAAAGCATCAGACTGCACAGGACTGTGCTGTGAGACAAATAATTAGAGGTCTGCCCTATTCCAGAGGATTTCTCCAAGGTGCTTCTGACACAGACTTCTGCAGACACAGGACCCACCAAAGGGTTGAAAAATATTTATTAAACTGACCACAGACTTTAAGCTTGCATTTTTAGTCTGTGACTTTTAATTGCCTATTTCTGGTATCTTTTGAAATACTGGAAAATTAAAAGTAAGTAATTAAAATAGGTGTATAAACCTGCTGGTGATGCAAAGGCTAGCACGTGAAGAAGACAATGGTGAGGTTTGTCTGCTGGATTATGGAAGATGTACATTACTATTTTAATATATTTACTATAGGGAAAAAAATTTAGAAAACTTTATCCTCTATCAACAGGCACTCGATTCATAGGATTGTCATAACACTGATGGTCAAAGGATACAAGAGAAGCAAGGCTTTTTGGAAAACCATTCTTTCAATCATATGACATACTGTGAAAAAAAGATTTGACTTCCTCCTAGAAATCATCACAACCTTTGAATTTGTGGGTGAAATGATTAAAATTGAGAAATTCTCTTCTTAGTGATAACAAATGCAAAAAATGTCCGGGGTATAAATGACACACGTAAAGGTCACTAGGATTTGGGGGACAGTGGTCCAGTCAAGCACAGCATGGGAACATATGCTTAATTCTAAGTAAAATTGACTAAAGTGGCTAAAATTGAACACCTGCTTAAGTGCTTTCATGGTGTCTTGCCTAATGAAATATTAATCACAAATGGCAGAGAGCCATTATACCAAGGCAGTCTTATTTATACTGAATTGAATTATATATTAATTAAGGTATATATGATCAGCCACAGCAGTAAGTCTGTCAGTGTTCTCATCTGAATCAGCACATTTCAACAGTGCTACACCTATAGTGAAATATTTCTGTTTCTAATTAACCTTGGTAGTGATTTTATTTTGCAAGGAGACTTCCAAAACCTAATTCGTACTGGTTCCCTAAGACCACAGAAAAGGTTTGTTAGATTGACAATTGCCACGTCAAACTTTTTCCAAATCTGCCTGGTCTTCCCATTACTTCAGAGATGGAGGATGCTTTTTTTTTTTTTTTTTTTTAATTTATTTTGAGCCTTCACAAAATACAAAGCACCCAAAGGACATGGATTTGGTTTTCTGAAAATTTTAAAGCTTTAGAAATTTTAAAACTACTGCCACTTTTTCTACACACTAAGAGGTATTTGGGTCAAGACTTTGACTGTGCATTCTTTGCAATGGTACATAAGGCAAAGTCAAAGTGTTAACTGCTTTATTAAATGGAGTTGAATTGTTATAATGATGAATAATAAGAAAACCAGAATTGTATTTTTTTTCAATGTCAGTGCCACAAGATACGGATAAATTGATAAACTGCTCACAGTTCTGGAATATAATAATGGTAATTTTGAAAGGAATAGTTTTCCCTACATTTCCTAGAGACAAATTAAATGTAAAAAAAAAAAAATCACAAACCCAATCAGATCCGAATAAAAACTAGGCTTTTTTAAAAATATTTTTTTACTCAATATTATGGCAATTACTGCTACTATAGCATCAGTTTAAAACGGAGTTGATCACACTGGGTTCTTAGTTCATCAAATCGCAGTTCTGAGGAGACTGATGTTTTGCATGAGATTTTAATGTGACAAAAAATATTGTTTAATTATGTCTGATCATTTTGCGAATAAAACATTGCACTACAATCAGATCGAACCAAATTAATGTTTGTCAAATGCCTTTTGGCATTTCCTACCAAATTGGCAGAGTTTTGCTCCATATGATTTCAGATGTGTGTAAACACAGCCTGCCAAAGTAAAGACCGATGAGAACTTGTACGTGTGTTGTGTTTTGAATGATCTACTCATTCATCTCATTCTGGCAGAGCATTTCACTTTAAAAAAGATGGTAATTTGGACAATGTAACCTTATTAATATTTTTACTGCACTGTGAAAAAAACAAACCCTTGCCTAAGGATAATTTCTGATGAGACTATTTTCAAGTGTTGATCTTTTCAGAAAAGGAAATATTTCAGGACTAGCACCTGCTTTTATGACCACATTCCCACCATTAACATCATCTCAGGGCAGAAGCGGCTGCATTTAAATAACGTGGCCCAGGTGCCCTGGGCTCTTTGTACAACAAATCCACCCTGCACAGACCGTGCTGCGGGTCTGGTGCACCAGCTGTCAGGCACCGACCAGCCAGACTGGACCGTGATGCCGGCGCTGGACTGGGCACGCTGGGACCAGGTGCAGAACAGCAACCTGCAGAGAACTGCCTGCCCACCGAATGGAAAATGTCCAGCTGGACTCAACAGTGATTTGTAGCAGATGAGGCAAATCCAAGAAACACCTGTTAGCTTAGGGAAGAAGAAAGAAACTGGCACTGTAACACTTCACCAAATGAGTCACCAGAATATAAAGGAAGAAGCAGCATTAAAAGGAAAGGATGAATTTTACTTTCAGATCTACAAGCTGAATAAGAATATTTAATATTTGTCGCATTCTTTCTAGCAGGACAGTGACTCATTTAGATCAGGTTCATTCATAATTCAGCTTCAAGTAAATTACAAAAGGAGCTCTCAAACAAAGAACACATTAAAGGTGATTTAAAGACAACAAAGTTCTAAAGGATCTGCACCGTGCCGGCTCCCTCAGACAGAGTCACTCTGTCTATAAATAGAACTTCTAATGAGGTGTTACCCTCAAGTTTTTGGCAGGTGTAAGAGAGAACGTCTTAGAGTTTAAAGGCACCTCTTCCAGACACAGAGCTCATCTTCTACACCAGGGCGCACAAAGGTAGCAGTTACCCCTGGCCAGCACAGCAGGGAGCTCTGCGGTGGAAAGGGCTCCACGGTGGATATTCAGGTGCTACAGAAACCACAGTTAAAGCACAACACATTGGGATGGACCTTTCACTTCGTATATTAGAGACCAGATAAAGAGAACAATGACATTTCAACTTCAGGGAAGGCTTTTAGGCCCAGCTGCTTAGTGAATCTTACCTTTAACCACCTTATCAACTTCAATTACAAATACAAACACCAGTTAAAAATAAACAGTCTTAAAAATCCAGAGTAGTTTGAAGCTGTGAGTCAGAATTTTGTTTTAATTTTCAACATGGACTTTGTTACTCAAAGTTAAAATACTCCATTTACAAATGCTGCTAGCATTCAGAATTTATGTTACTTGAAGAGCAACACAAATTGGTGTTTAGTCATCCAGGTGTGGGGAAAAAGAAGCTACTGACCCACCTTAGATCAGATCTGGTATGTTTCAGAGCTTTCAAGTGTCACCTGGAATTAAACACGTCATAAATAAATGGTCTGAGAAATGTTTAAGGTTGCCACAGAATCAATTGAGCATGAATGAGAAGCCTTTTCCAATGTCTAAGAGTGCTGAGGTGGAATTCCTGCCTTGATTCAAAATAATAGTGAACAACCAAAAAGCCTTTTCACACAAGCTGGTTAATGAAGATGATCAATAAAAAGGTCAAAATACTTTAGGCCACTTTTGGCAGAGATCTTAGAAAGGTTAATGAACGGAAGAGAAATGGAAATCCACCTCCAACCTGCTGCATTTCTGCAACATCTGTGTTTATAGCAAACAAGTCCCTGTGTGCACTGGATAGAGAGCTTTCAAGAACCTAGTTTGAATAATATTATTATTAGCAAAGGGGAAACTAGGCTTAATAATAATGTTATGTAGGTCATCAAATTGCCTTGGTCTCCAGAATATTGGCAGAGATCCCTGACAAGAAAAGTTAACATAGATTATTTTAGGAACTCAATGAACTGTAGACAACTTATGTCTGTATAAATTATGTTATTACAGGATTTAAAACATTAGTGCAGAAAAACTCAATATTCTAAACCACTACATGAGCAAACCATCATGCAGAGTGGCTCAGTACCAGAAATAGTGTCACCATAGAGTTCCCACCACATACACCTCATCTGACTTGGAAAATTAATCTGGTTCTCAAAGATGAATTATATTTATTTATTAGGCATTTCTTCAGGAATGCTGTGATAACAACTGTATACAATGGCAACAATCAGTTTGCTCTGAATTAATTTTCCTCTGATGTTAAACCCTCTATTCTCTGGCTCAGTTGGGGTAAAATGACTAGACAACTGCAAGCCATTTTCACACCACTTCATCACACTGTAATCTCCTTCAAAAAGAAATTAAACCATTGTATTTACCTAAATGAAATGAACAATTATTGAAGGTTTACACCCTACCTCAATCATTTCCTTCCTCCCTGTGTCAGTTTTGGCTTGCCAATGCTGCTTGCCTGAGGTTTTACACATTTCATCTCCCTGTCACCGGCTTCAGCAGGAGCTGCCGTCCCACGTTCCCTTTATACTTGTCACGACATCCAATACAACTGCAGATGTTCCCATTATCCGTATAAATGCCTAATCCTTCTCTGCACCCCGCTATACTCTTGGCTTTACTGAACTCTTGTGGGAATTAATACTACAGGTTAATTATGCATTTGTGTAAATACTTATTTTCTTTAATGGTTTGAATTTTGCTGCCTTTTGGTTCCATTATAAGTCCCCTGGTTCTTGTACTATAAGAAAGGATAAGTGAAAGTGCCAGATTTATTTTCTGTATATGCAATTCATTATTTGTATATCTCCATCATGTGCCCTCTTTATGTCCCCTCTCCACACTAAACTGTCCCAGAGTTTTAATTCTTTCTTCACACAGAAGACATTCAAGCCATTTACCATAATTAAAACAATTAATTTCAAGAAAAAAAAACCAGGCTGCTACACAGAGAATTCAGAAAGGAATGAGGAATAAATTGAAAGAATGACTAAGCTTCCTCCATCTACTGGGATTTTTTGCAAGCCTTAACACTGCACACATTTCCACGCAGAAGCCCATTGCTCTTAGGCTATCTAGTTAATAATATTTAAGTGTTTTAATAATCTGGTAAAGTGAAATTAATGTGTTTAATTTATTAAGAGTTTCAGCAGCAGCACTGCTGGGTTTGAATTCATTATTAGGAGAATTTAAATTCATGGCAACAATGAGAACTTATGTTTTTCCTAAACTTGTGAGCCTGATTTTCTTCTGAGCAGTAAGTTTAGAAGAGGAAAACTTTGTCTTTTTCTTTATCCCAAATAAACTCTGAGAAACAGGTAGCATTAAAAAAAGAATATGGTTACTGATACAGAATTTTTGTAGCTGAAGATTAGCCTATTAATATTTTAACAGCATCAACATCTAATTAACATTTCAGCAGAGATGGCCTTTCCAAGAAATAGATATGCTCATACATACACATCTATTTGGCTGATGATGGATGGTATGGATGCCATATGTCCTTTTAGGAGACTTGACAGGAAGGAAAGATCTTAGGCCTTGTTGTTTGTTGGGATGATTTCCTTCCTACATTGTAAATGACTGAGTTAGGACAAATTACAAGAGAGTCACTACGTTCTGTCAAAAAAAAGGTTTGAGAGCAAACTGAAATTTCTGCAGTGTATTTCACATTGAATTTTCTCGGTGCATCTGTCGAGGTGTGCACGTTGCAATTCTGGATTCATCCAAGTCAATTCCGTAATGCCACTGTGCAATCGACTTGAGAAGCTGAAGCTATGAGAGTTTACAGTAACTGCTTAATTATGTTGCCAGGTACATTGAAAAAGGGGAGTTACTGCAGATTTGCACAGTCTGTGCTCCTCAACCTGCACGAACTGAGGATGATGTCAGTCTGCAGGTCTAATAAATACTAGGGTTGTGATAAAAAAATATGTGGTGGTTTAGGGATTTTCCACAAAGCACGGTTCTTCTCAAAAACCTACTTGCATCCAATTTTTCTTTTGATCTCCGAGGAAAAAAGGTTATGACACATAACATGATGGCCCAACTCTTTCAGTGAGAAACACTCCTGGCAGGTCAATCTTCAAGGGTCCAAGACAACTCTAAAAAGCCAACTCTCCTAGGACAGCTCTCTGTGGGCACAATGGTAACCCAGAGTCTAATGGCTCTTCATGAACAGTTGTCCCTCACAAATAGTTGTCCCTTCACAAATCTTCAATCCTCTTCCTGCTATGACTCTATTTCCCTCACTCTTTCTGTGTTCTTAAGAACAGGCTTGTATTTCTGAAGTTACGCTCACGTAACTATTTATTTTTAAGCTATATAGAAAAGTAGTTAGCAAGATTAGTGAAAATAGACAGTGGGTTACCAGGGAGTGCCAGAGAGATGAGAGAATTTACATCCCTGCATATGGAAAGAGGCAGACAACCTAAACCAGAACATGCTTAATTTCCATCTCACTTAATTCAGTAAGTAAAAAGCCCCAAAATAAAACTGCAGAAACCCCTTTGTTGATCTTCCTTGATAAATATAATCAGTAAAGTCTGAAGTCACGTTACAAATAGTTCCACTCTTATTAATTAAGTCTGGCAGTTGGGGAAATCCCCAGAAGAAGAGTTTGATACTTTGCTTTCATTACACTGAAAGAAAGCAAGATGTTATTCCGTACGCCACGTCTAAAGGACAAGTAATACATGGTTATCAGGTTGGAGCCACCTACCACTGTGATTTGTTTTATTAAGCCATGCTCTTAAACAGAGCTCTGTGGAGCAGTTGGACATATTCTTCAACTTCATGAGAAGTCCTAAAGCTTCTAAACAAAGACCTGCTTCAGCTGAATGATGTATTTATTTGTCTTACTTTTTAACTTGTTTTTACAAAGTAGAAAGTCTTTGTTTTAGCCTGTGTTTAGATAAATTAGACTGAATTATTATCCTTTATCTTAACTGAAATAACTAAATACTCAATATGAACCTAAGACAAGGAACACTTTCTTTTTGCAAGGGGAGCAAAAGTACACACTAAACAGTCAAGCACCCTTTTGAAATGTTTAATATATAGGAAGAATTATGGTCCATAACTCATTTCTATTACACCCAGCTGCACAAGGGGCAGTGGCACTAAACCATCACTGGAGAGACCCATCCCCTTTAATGGGCAAAGAACAACAGACTTTGGGCTGTTCAAAGAGTGCTTGAAGCAGTTATAAATACATCCTTTCTTCAAAGTACACATCATTTTACTGAGCTTTGTTTAAAAGATACAATTGTAGAGAAAAGAAAAAAACAAATAAAAATGCAAATCTGCATAATTTATGTGTTATCTAAGGTCTCTGTTGCAGAAATCAGATGAGAGATGAAGTCTGTGGTTTATAAAAAGGATCTGATTTAATTGAGTGCAGAAATAAAACAGGGTTTGTTTGTTTGCTTTTTTTTAAATGCAGGATAATTGAAAGAAACGTTACACATGATAAAGAAATAACTTTCAGCAGGTTCTTCCACCCTCATGTAGGATAGGATCAAGAAGACTGGCTGCAGCCAGCCTGAGGTGCCACACTGAGAGCTCAGCACTTCGTCTTGCACATTACTGAACAGCCAATTCTTCTCCTGCGTGTTTTGATGACAAGAGTTGTTTAGCTGTCCAGCCCCTCAATTCAAGCTATAATAACCTTCTGGTCAAAATGTTTAATACCATTGCTCTTGCCAAAAATTTAATTGCATCCATTGATGCATCAGAAACAAAAGTGTTACCTAATGAATTTTTCCTTAACAGTGGCTTTATCTTTCCTTCTTCACTAATTTTCTCAAGGTTACTGGGCTACAGATCCCATCTTTTGCCATATGAGCACCTGTCTTTCAGGTCACCAGCACCATGACAACTCTTTCTCAGTACCGAAGCTTCTGATCTATGCAGAAATAAAGCTCTCACAGTTGATTTCTGATTTTTTTTTATGATTATTAAATGTTTAAGACAGTCCACGCACACAAAGATGGATTCTAGCCCAAGTTTCAGACTAAATGGAGAAAAGGAAATGACTACAACTGAACAGCAGAGATTTACATAAAGGTGGGTATATGCTTTCTTGAAAAATTATAACCAATGAAGCACAACATCTTTGATGGCAGCTGGGGACAGACCAAGCAGTTGGGCATCTCCCGAAGTTTAACAATGTCAGCATACTTAATGTTAAAAGTACAGTTAACTACCTTCTGAAATCAGTCTTTCTTTTTTCTATGAAGTTACCAGTGTAAAGTGCTGGCCTAATTGCTCTCATGAATATGACTCTGAAATCTTGGTTAAACCAAATATGTCTTTGTGGCATTGTAGCACTGCGCCTTCTGGTTTGACGCTAAGATGAGATGCGCAGCCGTTTGTGAGCTGATGGGCCTGGCTCTCTCGAGAAAGCTTCCTCAGTTTGTCATTACCAACTAAGACAAGAAAACTGATTAAGATACAAAACTGGGATTTCTAAGGAACATAGATGGGTTTGGAAAGAAATCAAATAACAGATGACGTTCTTCATCATGAAGGTTTTGAGACCACTGTTACTCACGTGTGGCTCCTGAACCACACTGAACATCTGAGCTGTGAGATTGACTTTGAGTTTGCATTTTATGAGGTCAGACAAGAAGTAGCCGAGAACCTGACCCTCCCTGAACCCATGAATACGAACAACATTGGTGTGTGACATTTAAACGGATGAAATGTCTGAGCTGTAAGCAACAGTTTTCCATCTATCCAGCATATGCTGTCATAATTCTGAAGTGCCAGGGTCTGATCTGGATGTTTCTCCAGCTGGTGACAGATGAGCGATTCCCCGGGCAGTGCTGTCTCCGCGGGCGCTCTGTGCAGCGCACCCTTGGAACGGTCCATTTCCCACCCACATTAATAAGATAAAAACCTGGGCAGCGAGCTCTGTGTAAAACAATGCAACAGCCCCACAGCAAACCCCGAAATAACGCTGTCATTTCTACCATCACTGGGAGTGCTGTCAGGCTACTGACCTCGCTTTAGGAGCACTGCCTCGCAGCTCTCCGGTAGGCAGGACTACAGAATCATACTTTGTACTCCACAAGTTTTACACTGTCAATTAAATTGCTATCCCTTCCTCCACACACACTCCAATACTCCATTACTTACATTTATGTTTTAAAAATAAAATAAAACTGTTCTTAGTAGTACTAGACAGTTTATATTGTACTTAAGGAGCTTCTTTGAGAATTCCACCTTTAAAAGCTCTTCAATAGCACAAGTCTACCTCTGACTCCCAATGACAGCTATTTTCATTTCTCAGCATAATGCTGTTTTTCAAAATATCAGACTAAATTCTGGGCTCAGGAAAATGTCATTAAGGATTGTCCTTCCCTGTCCACCTCCCTCCTCGATGAGATCAGAATGTGCACAAGCAAGGCCCTTGTTCATGCCCACAAATCGATATTTGCTGCAGCAGAGAAGAGAAGGAAAGGAGGAGCAGAGGGTGAAAAAAGGGACTGGAACATTGAAAACAAAAAAGGGCTCTAATGACAGTTCTCCTTCCTCATGCCTATTCTTTTAGGTACAGTTTATTAAGAGCAAGTGAACAACTACTAATGGATTACTTCCACTGCTACAAGGGCTTCAGCAAACTAAGTATTGCTATTTGCTATTCAGTTCACCTATACAAGCAGCCCCCTTGCTTTTCTACTATTCAGAGCATCAACTGGCAGGGATCTCAAACAACAGTCCAGACGTACAGCAGAGGAACTATTTTCATCATGGCTTTTGTAACTGCCTTAAGTTCCTTTACAGTTAGATCCCAGCTATAATTAAAGGGGAAAAAACCAACCAACCAACCAAAATAGTAGGGAGGTCAACAATGACTCTTGAGTTCCAAAAATCAGCGGTTCAAATCAAAGGAAAAAACTCATCTGTTCTTCCTTGAGAGATGGTAGGTGAAACCACATTCACTGCTCAGGATTCTGGGTTGAATGGTGTACTCGGTGGAGCTGTGCCCAGGGTACTAGAGCTGAAATCTCAGTCCACAAAACATCTCTAAACAAAGGCCAAACGCCTCAAATCTGTCACTCACTGTTAACCAGGAGACACCACCTTTGGAATAAGGATGCAATCCGTATCTACTTGTTAATGGAAGCACTGACACCGACAACAATGGCCCCAACTATCATCGTTCCCACTCCTGCAGTTCAAACAGAAGTATTTAAGTTTTACTTATTGGGAACGTTTGTCCCACTGACTGTGAGCACACATCACACAACTGAGTTTTCCTTGATTTGGAATTGCAATGTCTTCTGAACATGCTTCTTATTCCTTCTTAGCACCTTTTCCTCATGTCCTGCTGGAAAAGTAATGGGATTCATCCCACAAATTTATGACCCACGGGTGATTTCAAGCCATGCAGTCTCATTGCTGTTCTGTACAAATGTACCATTGAAGTCCAGACCTTTTGTGAACTTTCTCCCTTTTTATTTATTTTGCTGAATCTCTATCATGCTATGAGTTCCCCTATTCTTGCAAACAATTCAATATATTTATCCTGAAGGAGTAAAGTTTATTTTCTTGCAAGAATACAAAAGCAATACATATAGTCTTGGTTTAATAGAGAGCTAAGTGTATTCACTTTAAGATTATTTTGCAAAGTTAAGAGTTTAGCAAAATTTTATTCATTCAGTATTTCTTTTAGTCCATTTATTATCTTTTTAAAATAATAATTAACCTTTTAAACTTTTTACATTTTATCCTGTATTCTGACTAATGGAAACCTCCATACTCACTACTTATAATCTGCATTTAAATTGTTGTTTGCCTATTTTGCATTTCTCAAAGCAATTATTCAAACTCCCTTTATCTTTCACTATCATTCTAGAATCAGCCTTGTTGCCAGCACTATCAGTGCCAGTAAGAATTACAATACTCCTTCAAAAAGTACCCTTGAAGCCAAACTAGTGAATTAGGAACCACTGTAAGTCAGTTTTAAATATCCTTTTTTTCCCAATCCAATTCCTTAAGATACTCTTATCAACTCTGTCTCATGCTTTAACAAATTGCAGACACCTGGATATTAGAATGCCATGACAAAAGCTTAGCAGGAAAAAGTGATAAAATTTCACCTACCACTGATTCCTATTACTAATATACACCTTTTACTTGTTCTGTTGATCATCTTGACTGTGATTTTAACCCCGTTATATTCCGAAATGCAGACATCACGAAAGAGCAGTTCTACCATCTGAAGCACCAGCACAAACAAACCACAGAAACTGGTCCAGCCCTTGCTGTGGGAATCTTTCCTCATTTCAGGGCCTAACTCACTGTTCCCATGTTTTCCCTCACTAAACACTTGGATTTGCACACTCATACTCATGCACAAGCTGAGGCAGGCAGAGAAATTGCCATTACCATAGTTCTCATATTTACCATTCTGTGGTTCCTAGGCAGAATCTTCTTTAGATCACAGGTCTCCACTTTCATCTTCTGCACTGTCTAGATAAAAGTGAGGGCTCTGTGATCTCAGTGATTTTAAGTTCTTCCAGCACCCACCAGGCTGGTTCCTGACACAAGCTTAACCTCTGTGCAGCAGCCAGCCCTCGTAAGGCAAAGTACCTTAATTCAGGATGAAAATGAATCCTGAAGTAGGAAACAATTTATAAGTATGCCACAAGTGTTAAATGGCAACTCATCTTCTGCATGAGGTAATCAGCTGGTCTAATATATTTCATCCCTACCCACAGGACCAATTTTTTTTTGCCTTTCTAGTGCCTATCACGTCAGCACTGCAATTTTATGTAGTTTCAAGCCTTTTGTGACCTAGGGCTCCAGAACCAAGCTGAACAGCTGCCTGTGCCTGTCTGACTCAAAAGTCTCGCTAACCTTGCAGATTCAATATTGAGGATTTACCTTAATTATCCTTTTTTCCTTAATTTTGCAGAATATCTTTAATAAAAGTACTGTTCACATTAGCCAGAATGTCAGCTTGTTCTGTTCCCACAAAAGCACACGTACGTTCACAACCTCAGAAAAGCAGTTTCTGCCTGCTCCCAATGTCATTGTACCCATCACAGCCTCATCCCGGTTCTCACCTTCACACATTAACAGGAGACTCGAAACACTTGTGCATTTTCCTTTTCTGGCAGATAAACAAACACACCACACATTAATTTTAATGAGTACCTCAAGGTTTTTCTATAAAAGAACTCTCAAGAATATTTAATAGCTGAGATAAACACTCAATTAAGGTAAGAAGGTTGTAAGTATTCACATTTCTTGAACGCTGTCCCTGTGGATATCACATTGATTATTAAAAACCAGTACCCATTGAAAAGAGAAGAAACAAACAGAGCTGACAGTGCAGATGGTGGGGAAAGATGTGAGCAAAGGGAAGGGTTTGTGAAGGGGCACTGAAGAGGAGCCAGACACCTCCTTTGCAGCCGCACGGGAAAACCAGGCATGTTTTTGAGGACCTCTAGCCCACTTTGCTCCCCCCAGAGCCCCCTCTAAACTGTAGCCAGCACACGTGCCTTCAAGTACAACAAACCAGCAGGGATTATTGCTGCCAAACCCACCCATGTTTCTGGCATTAATACAGTGCCTGCACTAAGGAAATCTGACGCTCGGGTCCAGCACATTAAAAAAGCATTTGATGAATCTCAAAGATCAGTGCAATCTGCAGAGCAGCCCTTCCGTTGGGGCTGTGATTTTGTTATCACATAGAAAACCACTGCATGTGGGGTCTGCCAGGACAGGTATCGTCACCCCCACCACTGTTCAGATCAAACTGCTGAGTCAGCAAGACATTTACGTGGGGGTTTTCACTTTCAATGCATAAACAGTCCCCCCAGTTTTAGTGAGGCTGCCACATATCTCGATTTTGGACTATTTACCGGTATCTTGTAACAAACACCTGAGAACCCTGCAAGGAGCAAGACATTTTGCTGAAGGATGGATGGCTTTAGCAGAGAGACAACAACGAATTCAATCAAATGTTCTTTAAATTGCCACCAACCATGAGCTGTAACACTACAAACACAACCTAAGATTTTGGGTTTGTTTTTTTTGTTTGTTCTTATTTTTTTAACTCCCTTAAATCTTAATTTGGTAACAAAAGTTAACCAACTGGCACAGAAGGCAGCTATGTCCATATTACTCTGTTTAATACGAAGCAAAAATGTTTTCAGGGAGGAAATTCTTATCAGTCTGTCTGAGGCAAGTGACTTTAATGAAAGGAGAAAAAAATCCTAAGCCAAAATATTAATTTCATTAGAAAAATTCAGAGAGAGGCCATTACTTTTAACTCTGTATATTTACTTCTTTGGTCAACTTCCACTTTTGAGGTTGTTTGATCTCCTACACAGGAGAAACCACGCCTCATTAGGAGTTATTAAATGTTGAGAACATTCAGGAATGCCTCATTTCAGACGATATGCAGTGATGCAAAAGTGGGGCAAAATGCCAAAGCAAAAATGGAATAAAAATAGCTAACAATTTCTTAATCTACAGAGCCTTTTACCTCCATTACCAGCTGAACCATCTGTTCTGCAGTTGTTCAGGTCTGCAAAAATAAGAGTGTATAGACTAAAATGTGTTGTGGCTTTTAAAGCTTACACAATCTGCTGGGTAAAGAAGACTCTTACTACATTTTAAAATAATAATCAGTTTTTGATTTCTAATAATACACCTGCAAATCAATTTTAAGATGAAGACAAAAGGTTTGGTGGCTGAATACAGCTTCAAATAATGTCTGATCTTCCTTCAGCACCACGAAGGTGACAGAGGAAAGGCGCAGCTGACCCTGCCCTGCTCCTCTCCTCGCACCCCTCGGCCCTGACCCACTGCTGCCTCCTCACTCACTCCTCAGGGGAGAGTAAAGACAGGGCAGTGACAGCACTGTTAGTCTTGAGATTTTGGTTTTGCACTTCTCCAGCCACCTTCCCAAAGCCATTTCCCCCTCCTCTGCCTTGGTCTGACCACGAGGATGGGGGCAGCAAGGACTGTGAGCGCTCGGCCACAGTGTGGATGGCAATCATGGAAGTACCACAGCTGGAAAGAGAGAATCTCCTCTGGGACTGTGCAGATGAGTGAAAAAGCTCAAAAGGCTGAATGAGACCACATTCATCCACAAAACAGTCCTTTTACTGGATCAGTAGAACCGCTTTACAGGCCAAGGCCGCGCTGTGCCAGAGGTGCAGTGAGAGCGGGCGTCTACTGCTACAGATCCAGGCACGTATCTCACCTGAGCACAGGTAACTACACCAACCAGTCCATGCAGTTGCTACCTGGCCTTTACACAAACCTACTGATACGCTTCTAGTGGGGTTTTTGAGTCACTGGGACAAGCTGGGCCATGAAGTCCAGCACTGGTACAGCAACCACACTTGGAAAAACTGCTTTATGTACTTACTGCCACCCTTAGGCTTCCAAATACCCGACCAAACCCAGCCTTTGAAATCTCCCATTAGAAATTTCTGTTGACAAAACGGATTAAATGCCCAATAAAAATATTACAGCTTTGTAAATCATCGAGAGAAGTTAGGCTTGATCTACTGAGTATGTCTGATAATGTGTTCAAATAGTATAAAATGGGCTTAAATATGAATCATGTTTTAAGAAATGGGCTCACTGACCTGAAACCAAGAGATTCCATGACACGAAGTGTATCTGATTTATTTTCTTAGCCTAGCATATTTGACATAGATTATAGTTTTAATAGCTTTGTTGAAGCTCCTGGGCTATGTACTCTACAGTTTCAAAGATGACGTAAACAGGAGATTTGTGCATGTTTGTTTCTGCTTTACGACTAAAGCCAGAGGCACATCCCTAGAGCTCAGGGAGAACAGAAAACCTTTCTGGAGCAAAAGCACAAACTAATGAAGGATGAAGTCCAACTGGTTCACCACTTCAGCCTTCATCTTTTACATCATCTTCCATACTTCCCATCTCTTTTCCTGTATCTTATATAAAAGAAAATAAAACCAGCTGTCCATCCTTAACAGAACAAACAGCTGCGTCGATCTGCCAAAGTGTTTTCCAGTCTACACTGGCTTTTTTTCCCCTTCTTTCATCTTTCAGCGATTTATACCCCTGACCACATGGGCAACACTTGGTTTGGGGACAACTGAAGGTATCATATTCCATTTCCGAGCCTTTGTCACTGCGACACAAACAGTAACTTCCACTGAGTCAAATTAATTTCCAATCAGGACTTTGAAATTCTCAAAGCCAAGCTGGTAAAACAGATAAATCACGTTCATGATATATGATTTCATTCTGTCTAGTGATTATTCAGTAAGTCTACCAAAGCAGTCACTCTCTGGCTCCTAAAATGATTTTTCTTGGGATTTCATTTAATACAAATAATATACATCAACAATGTATATTTTGCTTTCATTTTGGGATGATGCTCCATAACTCATTCATTATTAATGTTTTTTTAATATGCTGTAGACAGCTGTGATGCACATACTGGTTTCACCACTCTAAAATCTCTTCAGAAGAAATGCTGAAACCTTTTATTTCCCTTTAAGGGATTTTGGGTAGAATTAATAATACACATTAATAATTCAAATTTTCTTTTTGCCTGTTGGTGGATGAGAAGTTTTCACAGTGGCTGAGCAGTTTTCACACAGTATTACCAATCTGCATTAATAATGCATTATTTTTTTTACTCTTTTCAGCTCGTTGATGGGCAGGTTGCTTATGAAATAATATGCTTTGATAATAGGTAGTTTTGCTTCACAGTGACTCGAAACCAGGAGAGAGTCATGATGTGTTGTAAATATTCACTAAAGAATATCCATCAGTCTACTATGGTCTTGTTAAAATGAGCATGGAAATATGCATCTACTGAGCACTTCTCAAGGTTTTTCAGTACCATCTCAGTAAACACTGGAAATTCTCACTCTTCAACTGATCTGTGGTGGGAATTTCTACCCCACCTACTGGTAGGAATACAATTTTAAATCATTTCACATTCATGAGAGAGAAAAGAAGGGGAAAAAAAATCAGTGATAATCATTACATTGCTCTCATTTATTAACATTCTGAGAGGATCTCAAGGTATAAACAGAGCCCCGGAGGTCTGAGGGACCCAGAGGAGCCTTTCTGCCAGGAGGGGATTTACACACAACCCAAGAGCACTCTGAACTTTAGAATTCTTTCTTTGCAATTCTATCAGCAACCCATTTTCTCCTTGATCCTTTTTTGTGTGTGTGTGTGTTTTATGAGAAACCTGGTTAGAAATATTTCCTGTACTTAGTGGTTTCCTGGCTGGTTTTTGGGCAGTGTTAGAGGGCAGAGTATTGTTTCAAAAGCATTTGATAGATTTAGGTATTGATCCTCTTTAAGGCAGGTTTATGAGATGGGAGCCAGATTTTCATTTCCCAGTCGTCTCATGGACCAGATCTCTTTTAGTACATTAGCAATTACGAGTTTGAAACCGTGTCCTTAAAATAGATATCAATATATCATCCTATATTTATAAAGTACAGTAAGCTTAAATGTTGCTTAATTGCATAATCTTTACAGTTGCTGGAAATGTTCAAAATATTTGAATGCATAAATGCAGGCATTCCAAAAGGACAAAACAAGAAAGAGAAGGAAATAGTTTTATCTGCCTTGGCAGTTTAACTTAAATTCATTTTTAGTTAATGATAACAGACTCAAAAAATTCAAGCACTGAGCAAGACTAGAAATGTCATTTGGAACAGAGTTAAACACACTTTTGCTATCATTAATCATGGCAAAAGTGACAGAAGAAAAATGAGCTGGCTTGGTATATCTAATATATTAATTCTCCCTGCAGATTGGCTCAATGCATGAGCAAGGAAAAACAGGTAAACCTCTGGAAAAATAGAGGAATATCAGTATGAGGCTTTCTGTTACTAAGCAATATTATGATTTTTCCTCAAATAGAACTACAAAAGTTAAAAAAATCCGAAGACTTGTTTTTATAGATGGTTGAATAATTAAAATGAAAAAATAGCTAAATTATAGCAACTTAACCCCATGGTCCTTACTCCATCCTTCCCTCCCTCCCTCCTATGTTGCTTGCAAAGGGTTGATTGCTAATGGTTCACTGTAGATCTGGACATCTTTCTTCCTTACCAAAGGAAGGTAAGCTAACCAAAGCTAACCCAAAGCTGTGACTTTTTCCCTCGATTTATTTAATTTTATACCTGCTTTAGTTATATTTACAAAACCAAACTTTATTGGTTGTTTTGGTTTTTTCCCCAGTTCCAGTAAAATTACAGTCCTTCAAGATGCTCCTTGCAAGCTGCTGAAACACATGCAAGGAAAGCAGAGGAAATGGCAGGTTATCTTTTTCTTTAATTCAGGCAAATTTGAAAGGTGATAGTTTCAGATCTGAACTTAGGCTTCCTCTTTATTTCCTGATATGTTCTAGCAGTTACATTGCACATATGGAGCCCTTCCTAAAAATATCAAAAGGAGACCTACTTACAGAATGGGTGACTTTGTTGACACGATGAAGAAACATTACTGTGCAACTTCAGGAAACCAAAAATACTGAATCAGAATCTTTACCATCAGGTTCAAAATTGACCCAAAGGCACAATGGAAACAAAGCAAAATGAGGATTCCATTGCGTCTGCTGGAAGGAGAGAAAGTTCCCGTTTCCTTGATCTAAGTTTCAATCCAGAGTTCTTTTCCTGTAACAGATGATCAAATTATGAGCTCCTGGCAAAATGGAGATGGATAACTTGGTACAACTCAGACTGTTCTGTCCCAGATTTTTCATGTAATACATCTGCAGCTTGGTTCTTCCCCTCTCAGAGAGGGGGGAGAAACTATTTTACTGCTACAGAAAAAATGCTAATGCTGAGATTGCAAACAAGTGTATTACAGACCCACAAACTATAATAATAATACATAAACATAAACACCTTAGCAGAGAGTTCTAGCTGAACCTTCAGGTTTGTGTGTCCTATGCTGCACGGGTGCTGTCATCTTCTGGCATTGTTGAATAGTGGAGCATTTGCTGATTTCTTTGGGATTTGCCCTTTAGCACAGCAATGACAACACGGTTTGGTGGGGAAAAGGCAGACCCAAAAGAGCTTTGGACAAAGGCAGGAGGCAAACTCTGCATTCAGGCACTGCAACAGAAGCAGTGAAAGGAATGCATTGAGTGAAATACTTAGCAAACAACATTGGATCATATGTTTAGTTCTTAAGAAAACCAAATTAAGTCACTTTGAAATTAAACAGTGATGTGGAAAAGCAGTAGGGAAATTACAGCAAAAAAGGGAAAGATGCACTGTGGACCCCATACAATTCCAGCAGCACCTTGATTTTCCAATGCATTAAGAGAGACAGCTACTTTAAGGTTGATTTACAGCAAGCCTACAGCCCATCTGCTTTGGAGAGCCAAGACACTAAAGATAATTTCAAAATTAAACAGAAAGATAAACATTCATCAGGGATGTTGTTTTCTCTTTTAACTTGATGAAAATTTTTTTGCATCCCATCTGCTTCATGGTAAATAAGAGAAAAGTAGATTAACAGAATCTGTTAATTTAGTTAAAAATTATTTAAGCTATCAGGTCAGCAATCAATAGAAGAAAAATTCAGTTTTAACAAGATTAATTTCATTATTGTTTGGTAAAACTCCATAGTGGTCCTTTAGGTGAGAGGAAAATATAACTCATTAGGATAGTTCCTGCACTAGGGCTTTTTTTAAAAGACCTGTGCTAGTGCAGAGCTTCACTGTCCTCAGGGGTAGCTGGAGATCTACTGTGTCTCAAATACATCTCTCTGAATCATAACCTTCTGTTTGCTTGATACTGAGGGATTAAATCTGTTATGAAGACTATTTTTTTGTTTCCACGAGTCATTTTACCCAGAAACATTCACACTGTCAAACCAAAACTTTTTGCAAGAATGACAGTTATGACAAATTTCTCAGACTTTTCTGTAAAACAACGTTTCAATTTGGGAATGGCACTAATTACAGCAACCACGAGAGTGTCAAAAGTGAATGGCAATGTTCTTGGACAACTGAAGCAAGACGGTCACAGGAATTGAGAACACTTATTTTGTTTTCAATCTCAGATATTTTTTTCTGAGATTTCAGTCTTTAATTCTGGTTTCAGTAGCAAAACTCAAACAATTCCTGACTTCTATGTCCAGGAGGTGATAACCCAAGGAAAGCATAACACAGTGAAAGCGAGATTTGCTGAAAAGAAGCCCTTATTGCAATTGGCTGAGGGTGTTCTCAGACCAGAGAAATCCAATAGAAAGCTGAAATTCCATCTGACTCAGCCCAGGTGGGTTTGTAGACCAAATATATGTTCTCTGCACCGTAGTGCACTAGTTAGAATATTTGCAAAGCGAAATGGCTTTTTTCATGTCAGAACTGCATCAGATTTTACACAGCTTCATATTTTCCTGCCACTGTTTCCACAGGCTGATCAGCCATCCTTTTCTTTATTGCCATGCAATAGAAAGAACTGTGTCAACTGCAGAGAACATACACAAAACTAGTTTAAGATATAGGATCATGACATTTGCCGTGGTCAAACTGCAAATGAAAAATTGCTGGCAGCTTCTAAGGTTCAACCTTCAATTTGACCACAGAAACTTATTCTTCCCTTCCTGCTTCCTCTGGAATAAATAATTTACTTGAAAATGCAGACTGGCCTGACATAGATAGGTAAACTTCAGTGTTTTCAATCAGCACCAGAACCCAATTTATTCTCAATGTCAGCTTGCTGGATAAGATATTATGTATTAATCCTCAGAAATAGAAAAGCTGCATAATTTTGAACCATTGTCCATTTCAATATGATTTTAAAGGCAGATAGATTACTGCAATTTAGCTCTGGACTGACCTTTCCTGTCTCTCAAAGGCTGTTGTGGATCCTGGATAGAAGATCAGGTTCATATAGTGAAGAGCAGATATGAAAACTGGTTTCAATAAAATTACAGTTCTCCAGCCTAAATACCTGTTATGTACAACCAAGGTCTTATGACTATGAAATAAATATGCAGATATAGACAATTCTTTTTCTCTCTTATTTAACATTATGTGGGTCAAAATATAGTGTGAAAGCTCATTTTCATGCTCTTAAAACTGATGAGATATTAAATATAGAAACTCTACATCACCAGCTCCAGATTATGAACCTTGCAGATTTGGTTATCACTCTATTGTTGGAAAAGAACCAGGCTGCAAAAGGAGCCCTGCACTGCAAAATGCTTAATAACAAAAAAAGGCTACAAATCTTAATTTATTGTTATCAAATAACTGTAAAAATGTTTGCTTAATTTAACCTTTTGGCATTCCACAAATATTTATCTTCTTTGGTATTTCATGTTCCCCATTTATTCATAAGCTGTTACACAACTTAGACAAAACATATATACATCTTTGCCAATTAAGAAATATATCTGAAAAATTGCTAACTAGAAATTGTTTTTGCGTAAGATGTGCCAAGTTATTTATTTGTCAGCATAACCACAGAGGAACAATCATTTCATTGTCAGTCTTGCTTAAATGGAATTTTTTTAAAGAGCCAAGAATGGAGGAAAAGCACTTTGTTTTAATAAGTTCAACATGCTTATTAAGTGATTTGCATATTGAAGGTTAAATTTTTATCTCTCTATAATAAAAAGATTTTTTGTCTGTCCTTTCAAACTGGAAGAAGTACAAACAAGGGTTTCAAGAATGGTAAAACACATTTATGTGTGCTTTCTGACATTTGTTAATTGTTCACTAATTCTTCCCTACTCAACAGGAGGAAACAACTTCATATAAAGCACATTAAGCTCTATTTATCCTTTTCAATTTGCTTCTTACAGACGCATCTATAGGTACAGCAATTACCTGGGTAAACAACAAAGCTGTGCCAGGGCCTAAAATTGCAATCACCAACACAGGATATTAATTAGATGCAAAGGAGAGAGATGATGACAGCGTGTTAAGATTGTTTCTATTAAAAAAAATCACTTAAACAGAAGATTAAAAGGACAATTACCAATCTGACAAGATTTCAACTCTAAATCCTGCAAGAATCATCCCTTAGAGCAGTCCACCAGACATCTGAATTGTGCTGGCCAAACATCAACCTCAGGCAGCAAGGGAACTCTCTCTGCCCTTCGCCCAGTGAAGACAAATGCTTTCCTCTCTCCTACCATTATTTCGTTGTTGCTCCTATTTATAATGAAGCCCACAGTAAGGAAAATGTGCAAAGTGTTCTGGTGGTTTCACAAGTCACTTGGAACGCAGAATTTCACACAGAGAAAAATAACATTGGAACATGAGCTGTAATATCCTCCATTTCCAGTGCATTTACAGATAGCATAAAATAAGATTTTGGAGTTAGACTTTTCAAAATATTTTCCTCCCAAGGACCATTATTGACTAATCAAAAAATACTGTTCCCCTAATGGTGCATCAGTGCAACACATCATTACGAAGGCACTACCACCCTGATGATGTATTACTCAATAACATGGCAGCAGCTGGCAAGAGCTTCCACTAAATCTAATGACGCAAGTTTTATCCCTTTTGTTTAATTCCTGTAGTTAAGAATAAGGAGGAAGAGATGTTAAAAGACAGGTTGAGAAAGGAACTTCACAGGTAAAGAGTTACAAGATGTTTTAATAGAAATTGACAACCGTGGTGCCTTAGTTTGGAAAAGCAGACATTACTCTCAATATTCCAACAGCTTCTAAAAAAATATCACCATCGTAATTCCATCTCATTCTTCTTTCTGATTTACTACTGCACTTGCCCACAGTTTAGCACCTTAAACAGAGCTGTGAGTGATGAGCAAGACCTGTGCTTGCCAGTGCTGCGCATCTGCAGCTTTCATTCAGACATCGCCCAACTGGGAACACACAGGTTTACGAACCCTAAGTCACATTCCTTGACTGCAGCTCCCTCACTCAGCCCTGCCAACTGAAAGAGTCCCCCCAGTGTCCTCTCCTCCTGGCAGACTGCAGAACTTACTGAACAAAACAAAGGGTAACACAAAAAAGGATTATTTTTTTCCTTATTTAAACATGATTTTTTCCCTTCAGCTCAAACTTAATTAGTTTCGTTCAAAGAGTCTGCACCACCGCTGTGTTGGGAAAAGCAGCAGTTCTTCAAACAGCTCCTCCCACCCCACCAGCCTTTTGCTGACTGTTCATTCATCTCTTATTTCCTCTGCCAGGCCCAAGGTCTTTTAATGGTTTAACAACTCTTTGATGTTCATCTCAGGTTGGGAAAATTGAAGCACCATCATCACCTGGTGGGAGTCAGACAGAGGCCCTCTATTTGCTGGACCTCCCCCTCCTGCCCTCATCTCTGCCACTGGACTTGGCCTTTCCACTTTTGTGCTCCCTATCTACGTGTACCATAGTGACAGTATTTGATTTAACTCCTTAAAGTTAGGAAATTAATGCTTAATCTCAAAGCAAAGCAAATCTGTCTGGATGCAACATCACTTTCTGCAATCGGAAAAACCAGCATTTCCACAGCCACACACTGTTAGACTGGATACGATTTGGATTATGATGTATGTCTGGAAACCTCTTTGTAACCTGGTTACATGGGTTGGAAAGAAGAGAGAAAGAAGTAAAGCAATTAAAAGGTTGTTAAATAAAAACAAGTTTGTGGTTCAGGCAGAATAGGACTTGAGAAAGGCTACTGAAATTTTCTAAGGAGATATATGGCAGGTTCTGGAGGAGGCTGGAAACATAAGCAATCATCAAAATGAGTGGAGAGAATGGATAATTTGAACAGACCATGGCTGTTAATATGAAGCACTTTTACTCTGAAGTGGTGATCAGCTATATAAAAACAGACATCACAGGCAGCTGGAGTTGCTTGCAAACTGTGTACACTGAAAAAAACGACATAAAGATACATGAGAGTTGAGGATTTAGAAGGACTTCTTATTGAGGCACTTAATAGGTAGGAGAGCTTCTGATGGCAAAGGAGAAACAAAAGGTTAGGCAGCATTAGAAGGGCTCTTTTCAAGCAGATTGCTTTGATGTGGCACAGACCTGACTACCTGGGATGGTGTTTACAGAAAAATCCATTTGTAACAGCAGTAGCTTCATGGTTGAATGAAAGAAAAGGTATTCTCTTTACTTAAATGAAACTGGGATGTCGTACAATGTAACAGGGAAGCTGAGTACTGTAAAGGCCTTTAAGACAGAAAAATAAGAGAAATAAGAAGAGCACAAGGGGCAACAACCTTTGCCTATAGGAGGCTTTTTGATTTCTGGATTTTCATTTTGTTTACTGCTATGGAAAATTATCCTGTGACAATTTTTATAGCTGTGGTATCCATGAATCAGAAATGTAGGCTTACTGGAAACTGTCAAGTGCAGCATAAGAAGACCTGGATTTCATTCAAAAAGCAATCTAATCATAGAGCTCAGATAAGAAGCCAAAAATATGAGATCAAAAGACAGGCACATCTGATGATGAACACGAGTTAACTGGATGTCTGGATCAAAAATAAAGACCTGGAACGATATTCTGGAGCTAGAGATAGAGCAGGCCAGAAATACTTTGCAGAATATCCACCCCACGCAGCAAACCAAAGTAAAAAATAAAATGAAGTCAGCTAAACTGTACCACGAAGACAGCTGATACGTGTCTGCTTGCTGCTAAATCAATACTTGTTCAGAAGCCTGCGCCACACCTCAAGTTTGGAGACAGCACAGCTACTGACAGCGAGCACGTCAGAGAGAGACACAGCTACGGCACAGGGCTCTGGGGTCCTCCATCCCGTTTCTAACGGACGGCAGAGCGCGCGGTCAGAGATGGACGGAAGTGCCAGCTCCTCCGTCTTGAAGCAAGAGCCAAGTCTCTGTCCTTTATTTCTGATGCTGAAAAAAAGGTTTGTCTGCAAGCTTCTCCTAGCACACAAAATCCAGAGGCAACTAAACCCCGAGTCCACACTACTCTTCCCTTACCCAGTCCCTGCATTGCCTTTCGGTCTTTCCTTCCCATATTCCAGCGCTCCCACTACTGCTGATCATCGCTAACTCTCCAGAAAGGACCCCTGGATTGCTCAGGAAAAGGCACTGATCTCCTGCAATTTATATGGATTGGAGATCTTTCTATTTTTTGAAAGACACATCGGGGTTGCTAATTGGAACAGTGTACTATCAAATCAATTCCAGAGCGATGGAAATGCCTCATGATCGCGGTTCAAAAATCACGTGTTTGTATTTAGTGAGACTGTATTTTCCTCATTGATGAATAATAGTAATTTGGAGGGAATACTATGAGCAGCAATTTATCCAAGTCATTGCAAATAAAGATCTGCAGTCTGATAGGATGAGGAAATGGAAGTTCTTAGCATAAAAATTGAACTTATGAAGTAGGGAAATAAAATAGGCCGTCTTCTTCATTTTTTTGCTCATTTCTAGTGATCATGTGCTTGGATATTAATCCTACACCTTTCTCAGTGACTGGTAGTTTCCAGATTACATGTTAAAAAACCTGTGGCCTTTCTATCGAAAGGAATTGGTTTACAGAAGCCTCTTCTAGAAGAATATTTAAATGGAGGACACCTATTCTTCAACATTAATTTCCACTCCATGCTGAAGATAACAGTAGATGGAATAGAAGGAACAGTATTAATCATATCTAAAATAAATTTATTTTTGAGGATATGAAGACTCAGAAAATACGCTACCAGAGAACTTTCAGAGTTGCAATAACAAACATACAGAGATGTTTATCTGATAAATCACAGCAGCTGTGGGGGAGCAGCAATTCTTTGCTTCGGTACACGGGTCAGCATTGCTACATAAATAAACACTCTACCTGAACACCAAAAAGATCATATTTTGGCCAGGCTAGAAATGTTTTGCAACTAGGGTATAACTAAATCGCATTTTGACCATGTTACCTAATCATCCCTATTTTTATGTTCAAAATACAACTTGGCTCAGGGGCAGTGTTATAACATGGTACCCATCTATGCTAATAGAATAAATCACATTATCCATTTCAAGTGGTGACAGTGCCCTAACTGGATTTTGTACTACAGAAGGACCCCAAAAGTTAAGAGAGAAATTGGTATTAGGAGAGAAAATATTTGTGAGAACACAAATACAGAACTTACTTGATGACTGGCAGATTTACCGGTGTGGAAAAAGATAAACTAGAGTAAATACTTTAACTAGTTTATTATTCAAAAGGAAAAAAGAGTTGTGGACCTTCAGATGAGTCCTTTTTGCATTTTTTTAAAAAAAGTTGTTTGTGTTTTGTGTTAGGAAAAAAAAATTTCCATTAATAAATGAAAATATTCTTGTATTTAGGCAAAGCCAGAGGTACTGGCAAACAGTAAAACGTTAGAGAGAAAATAAGCATCTAAAGGAAGGCTGCTGGTTCAGCATGTTGGAATTATCCAGTATACAAATGAGACAGAGAAGTGTTCAGTTTCCAGAATGGTTACTTTTAAGGGAGACACAAAAATAGAAGAACACTGCAGAACCACCAGACACACGGTGATTGAGGAGATTTGGTTTGTGGGTGGACACAGACAGATCATCCGGGCAAAAGCAAAGGAATAATCGGAGCAACAAAAATAAACATGGAAATCGTTTTTGAATACAGAAATCATACGGGAGATCTTGTGGTGATTGCAAATAATAAAACCATCTGTCCAGCAGCAAGAAGCACAACACTGGGCAAACAAGGGAATGAAGCATAAATCATGGAGCAGCACCCTGGCAATAGCAAAGCTGCTACTGAAAGCTCATCTGGAAAATGATGTTCAATTCCGGTTACTACATAAAGTCATTGCAGAAATTAAGCAGAGGCAGGTCAGTGCTACCAATCCACACAGAATCTGGGGGAGCTTTATCTATGCCAGATTTATTCTTTCAGTCCTAGAGGAATAGAACCTACATGGCATTTTTTACTAACATTTACAAGACCTTGATGCCAACAGGAGGTTTAATCCAATGCATCCCAAGAGCGGAAGGACAAGAGTAGAAAGGAATAACAGTCCCAGAATTAAAAGGTGTCTTTACACAAGGGTTGATTCTAATCCTCTACAGGAATCTTTCTCCCATGTTATTTAGGCTCCTATAATATATTTCCAACAGCATTCCCACACCAAAACCGTACAGGACCGTAGACAGATATAGGCATGCAGAGAGATGGATTACCAGACAGACACCTTTCCAGGGACTCAACCTCCAGCTTATATTTTTAAAAAGCAGCTCATACAGACAAGAGACCCAGATCTTGATCTTCTGCTGCTGTGCACTCCTCCTGCCCTGACTAACTTATGAGGACTTGTCCATCTCTCACGTGTCTTCTTACTGACTGGCCAACAGTAGGCAAAGACGGAATCATACAGACCGTGACAATCTTGTGCTATGGTTTACGTAGTAGATTAATAGATGAATTTTGACAGAGATAAGGATTACACTGTCTGCATACTGAACAGGCTGTATTTTATACAAGACCTGCTCCAAATCTTCTTAAACTTTAATGAAAACAATGAACTTATGTACTCATACTGCTACTGCAAGCCTGAAGTGTATTTCTTCTCAGGTTTTCCAAAACGTTAAGGTTGAATCATTGCTTTCTTTCAATTTATTGCTGCATTCTGTTTCCAGCAAGGGTTGTGGCCTTGGAGCAGCCAGAAACCTTGGAACTGATTATACCTGGTAAGAACACTTAATCAATTTCACCCATCACATTTGAAATTTGGTTTCATCCGCATGTTTAGGGATGACTCCACAGTTTCAATAATACATACAAAATAAAAAGTAGGATGCACAGCTACAAAAAGGAACCACAAAATAAATTAGGCGAAAAAAATAAGCAAGTACTGCTTATTCTTTCTTTTGTATTTATGTATGGCTTAGGTGAAGGCAGTAACTTCTGAGAAGATGGAACAGCTGAAAGTACTTCAAAGGAGTGAGCCAACAGTGGAAAAATTACAACATTTTCACTGACTTTCAATAAACTGACTTTTACAATTCCAACCTCATCTCACCTTTCTAGCAAACAAGGTAGACAGAAGGCTAAAACAAGGCTATAAGGATAGAAGCCTATAAAAAAGAAAATACTCAAAGTGGCCTGGGCACCTGATAGGAACGCAGAGACCACTGCTGGGGCTGGCAAGTGAGGAAGCAGGTTAATGGTGGAGATGCCACTTTTGGGTGTTCTCCACCTCTCCTGAAATGCTCTGTATACATACACAGGCATGAGTCTTACTTCCTATTGATAACCTTTTTAACAAAATAAGCACCAGTTTGCATATACTAACATAGAATAACAGCATTGTAAGATGTGTCTCTACCTCAGATATAGTTATTCTTAATGATTCAGGGTAACTCTCACTTTATATAGGAAGTCAGAACATTTCAATCTGCAAAAGGCTTCACTGTACGTATTCATTTCATAGTAAAAGTATGAAGTTCTAAGAGTTTCCATTTTGCCTGCTTTAGGTTTTATACAGAACAACCCTGGTTATGATTTACAAGTCTATCAACTCTCACTAAGAACAACCCGGGAACTGGCTGGTTCAGAGAAGTTCAGAAAATACACGCTCTACTTCAAAACACAAGAGCTGACACGGAAGTTAAGAAGAAAATCAATTAAAGGATCAAGTCACTTGTAATGAAAGCAATTCTCCATATTCCTTGCTTGATTATAAAGCACTAGAATCTCAAGACAGTCTCTCTTGGAAGACTCAAAACAGCGAGTATAGTAGAAGGAATCAAGTAAATTCACTGCTTTTGAGTGAATAAGCAGAGGGCAAATTGTATTGTCCACATTAGAATAGGATCTCTTTATTCTCTAGAGGTGGATTTGAGCTCCATGGAACATCTCTAACCTAGCTGGCAGTAAAAGATTTCTTACTGCCTATTATAGCACAACGTATAAAAAGTTAGTGAAAAAGATTTAAGCAACCTAACACATTTGAAGAGTGGGAAATATAGAACTATGCCTGCTCTCCTCCACTATCATTCAATAATGTTCTTCCAAACAGTTCGACTAAAAAAAAATGTCCATATTTCAGGGCAGTAAACGTGGACTTCCAGCAGTTTGGCAGAGAAAACAGAAATCAAGCAAAACGCCAAGGCACAACCTGTAAAGATGGAAGCCTTTAACTGATGCACAGAGCCCAAGCCAGAGTTCCAGCTGGATCTACAGCCGTACGACCTGTGATCTGTTCCTGGCATAACGAACGACCCTTCTCTACATAAGGTCAGCACACCATGACTTGGTATGTGCTCACAAGGCAGGGTCCTCAGCAGGCTCTGGCTGGCTGGGCAGAATTATGTCAAGAAATGTTGGCACAGCAGGGCTCCTGTCATAGCCAAGTCTGTGGATTTACTGCAAGACAAAATAATTGAAAATACATCCAAAACTTTAGAAATATCTGCAGATATTTCATATTACTGTAAAAAAGCTTTAAAACAAAGCAGCTGATGACAAGAGCAAAGTCAATGAAATAACAGGGCTGTGCCATAACAAGCATTAGGATTTTACTCGACTCCGGTGGCCTTAAACAATGAATCATAACCGAGACACCCTGACATTTACAACATCTGTGAAGAAGAGATGAGGGTAGGTACAGAAGGGAAAGAACAGAATGCTTTAGTGAGGAAAACGTGTCATAAGGAAGGAACTAGAAGGTAACCCAACCAACTAAATCATCCTAAAGGTGTTAAAACAGAGCTGCTAAAGAAAAGCTTGCAACAATTAAAAATATAATTATCAATATGAATGCACTGAGGTAGAACAATGCAAGTGGAGTGTCAACGCTCATCTACTCTCCTCCTCCTTTCCCACAGAGGCAGTTGTTTAAGGGATGATCTTTATGAAGGTAGACTCAAATTTAAAGAGCTGTTTAGTACCTCTCTAATCCCACATTTCTCTACAAAGAACAACTTAACCGGAAGATTGAAGGGAAGGTGAAGATCGAAATTTGATCTTCTAAATCCTTTAAAATAATTAAAAAATAAAAAATATGAGTCCAAATGTTAACTTTGTACTCTCTGACCTCCCCAGCTGTACACATAAGCTATAGCATAACATTACATTGATAATGACAGTTTTATACCTGTTTAATAATGCATGACAAATATATTTGGGGCTAGGAAGGATAGTATTCATTTATCGATCATGCTGCATTATCTCCAACCTAGAAATTTCTAAGCAGCTTTCATCTCCTGTGCAGTTCTAAATAATTCAGAATGTAATTTCAGTTATGTTATTTTGGTTTGTATTTTTTCTTATTAAATTTGAATTTTTTAATCAGAAGAAAAGCTGACAGACTTACAGCAGAGGATCAAATGTCCATATCATATTACTCAAAGTCCTAAAGAGATCATCTTGAAAAGTCCCATGAGTGAAGATATTGCTGTCTAATACTTACTTTTTAGAACACCGACCTCTGTACGCACTATTTGTATAGTGTCACATGTATATTTAATAATGACTATAATAGCAGTAGCAAATAACTGAGTTCTTCTTAAAAGGACATATTCAAATTATAATTTCCTAAAAGTTATTTGTTCATTTTGCTTTAAGATTGGAACAGTTCATCTCTGCCAGTTCTCAGCACGAAAATGGAAGTTTTGTACAGGTTTAAGTAGAAAAGTAAATTTAAGTATGTAAGAAATGATTACTAATTTGTACTGCAGATCTGCATTCACTCCAAAGGTGAATTCTTGAGTAAGGTAGCGACAAACTATGCAGATTAGAGATTTAAAGGCTTATCTTGGGACTATTTTAATATTAATGAATTTCCAGCAAGGTTAGATTTTTATTTCCCCTATATAATTAACAAGGGATAAAGAAAAGATAACAAACAGATGCCATTATGACACTGGAAAATAAGAAAGAAAAAGACAAATGGAATAAACAGTGTCTCACAGCAGTTAATTAGGAGCGTTCTGTAGGCCTTTGAATGGTCAGTTCAAGAGTTAAAATTATCATAAAGAGAACATTGTAGAATTCTAAAGATCTGTAGTCAAGGATTATGACAGCTTTTAAGGCTACGTGAAACAAATCAGAAAGAAGAGGTTTTCATCATCACAATCCAAGAAGACACAGGGACAAATTCCAAAGTCATACACCAGTGAATGCAAATTAATCACCTTATAACTACTAATCGTCTCCTTTGGGACTTCTCAGATGATCAACTAAAGTGATGTATGGAGGGCTTCTGTGATAAGAGAGGATTTCACAAGTGGTAAAGTCACAGCACAGTAATCCAGGAGTTACTGGATTGTAAGGCTGTGCGATAGAACCTGTGTTATTCTCCAACTCATGTCAACTCTCACTCTACTCTTGTTCCTTTTCATCTTCCCAGAAGTCACTTGTCCCAATCTTGACCACAACACATCAGCACATTTGATGCAAGTAACTTTAAAGAAATGTAATGAAGTGCTCATGCTCTCATTTAACAGTGGAGTGCTACAACAGGAGAGGGCAGACATTCCCAGGATAGCCTTTAGCTGCCAAATCAGACCCTTGTAGTGGGCACAGATGGAGTACCTTGGAGCTGAGCGTGAGCCACCAAGTGACACGTGTGCCCCACACACCCCTGCCATCAACAACCAACACAAAGACTTACAGCTTGTTTCATATTTGGGAATAACATCAAAGCACTTTGCAGTTTCTTACAAAGCTGCTGAATAGCTTCACTTCTGTTGTGTCCAACCATCTCTCAGTGAATTGTTCCTGTCCCTGCTTTCACACAGGACCATTGCGTTGGTGGCAAGGAGACCATGGCTAAAAGGAACTGTATCTCCTGCAAAAAAATCTAAAGCATCTATGCGTTTCCATGGTCTTTGGACACCTTAAATCTCCTGGAGATTAGATGAGCTCTGTGAACCGCTGTTGTATTTATATTATGAGGAAAAATCTGCAAACACTCATCCCACCCCACAACCCCAAGCATCTGAATGAGCAAGGATTTCAGACACAAACGCACGGGTATTACATCTGGAGGCAAAATCTACAGTGCAATTTACCCTTTCTGAAACAGAAGCCAGGACACCAGTGAAAAATCGAACTTTCTTCTTTCTTTCTTGCTAAATACAAACCCTGACTGATTACATTTTCAATATAATAACCCATTTTTTTCTGCAAGCTCTGTGAAGGCCCAAAATAAGGGAACTGAAAAGCTCTTTGCTCTACTGACATCCAAAGCCAAGCAGATACTGAAACTCCTGCAGTGCTTTACAGCACTCAAACATAACTGCTGAAGTTTGGGTTTCACAAGGGGGTACCTGTAGTCATACACTGCAAAGAAATTAGATTAGAAACAGTTGAAATCATGCGTGTTCTGTTCCTGATTGTGTCTGGGAGCTCCAGCACATCAGTAAGAGTAAATTAACACAGTTTCTATCCTGGAAATTCAATTATCAGCCCTGCTTCCGTGTTCTACAGGAGAAGTTGGTTTACAGGACAGTTAAACAGCTGTGCAAAACTCTGCAGAGCTTAAGCTGTCTTTATCTTTCCTGCAGTGAAGTGCAACGTTCAGGGTGGAAATAACCTCTCTGGCCACAAAGCCAAATGACCTCTATCTGTTCGCTTCCTGGAGGGGAGTCTACAAATTCCAGCAGATGCTATCGTAAGCCCACAGGAAACCCTGGAGGCAGAGGGCCCACACAAACCACCTCCAGGGCGTCGTCCCCTTTCACTACTCCTCTCTAAAACAACGCAAGGTTTTAATTATTTTCTGCATGGGAGAACAGTTTCTAAAGGCAAGCGAAGCCCTGCCCACAGCTGGGTGTCCTTGACATCCCTCAGGGTAGAGGGATCTCTATGCTATAGATTTTTCAGAGAGTAGCAAAGGAACTTGGGGCTTGCAAGACAAATATTGGCAGTTAACTTCTAATTTTAATTTCAACCAAAACATTACTTATTCCCTTGAGTGATTCTCCAAAACCATTGTTGCAATTTTTCTGCTTTCATTGCACAAGGAAATAACTCACTTCACTTCCCCTGCTATTGAATACTTGAGTAGGGTAAAGTATATCTCCTTCTTCAAGATGATGTAGCACTCATAAATAAGGTGAAATATTAACTCTGAACGCTGCACAGTGGGTTTAAATATCCTCTCCAGTATTGATTTTGCATCCTTTTATTATGTTTTAATAAGCGAGACCGAACTCCAAATCCTACTTTATGGTAAATGACATTTAATAATGTAAAACCTATCCCACGTGCATGAACTTTTCAGAATGGGCATTGATTTCAGAGGGTACTTCTGAAGGCAGAGACCTTGCAGGATCAGGGCACTGCAAAGCATGTGTTGCCACAGAAAATACGTATCGTAATTCAAAATGGTTATGCCCAACCAAAAGAGAAGAAATGGAGAGCAAAGACATGAAGATGTGAGCTATGAAGCAAACAGATTTAGCAAGGTGCAGATAATAAGCAACAAATGGAACTGGAGAATGGCCAGTAATAGGTTTAGTTAATGCCAGTCCATCCCATGGGACAGGCAGACACCAGTGAGCTACCACAGGCACCAGCGAATGCTCAGTGCCAGGAGCCTCCTTTGTCAGTATATTTAGGGTTTTCTCATGAAAATATTTGCCCCCAAATATCTGAAGCTTTACTGGATTTATACAGCTGCAGTTTCTCCCCGATTCCCCAATTCTCTCCTTTCAAGCCACAGAGTAGAAGAGAAGGAAAGGTGTTGAACCCTGAGCACAGGGAGCTGAGGAGGAAAACAAAAGGAAAGAAAAATGCTGGTGCATGAAATGTGGCAGGTGGTGAGCACACAGCAGATCTCAGTAACTACTTTGCTATGGCACAACACAAAAGGAAGTAATCATTATATGCAATGCTGCTGTATGATAAAGTACAATAAGGGAAGACTTGCTTTAATGGAAAGACACTGTGATCTGTGATACACTGAACCAGGCAGAACATCCTCAGATGTAATCACCTTTTAAGATGTTATTTCTTCAGAAGAAACTATGCAATTATTTACAAAGAGTCATAACCACACAGTAAGAGTCAGATTTTAAATTGCCCTCTCATATGCCATCTGTCAAAATCATTTTTAAAAACAAGTCAAAGTTTGTAAATTCATTTTGTCACCGATAGCATGTGCAGGAGGACCGGGATCAGCGTGGTGACAGTCTATACACATAAACCCCTTCAATTCTAATTTCTCACTCAGTGCCTGGCCCTCACAGACTGAAGATGAATGTAGCAATCATCCTTAAAGAGCTTTGCCATCTAAGAGGAAGTAGTTTAAACAGCACAAATTAGCAGTTACAAAAAATAAAACTGTTCTGCTCTTCTGTGTCTCGTTATTTAAAACACTTCCAAAAATTACCAAAGATTATTTAAATGGATTGTACTGGGGTTTTTTTCCTGGAAGCTCTGGTTCACTCAGTGCAATTTGTATTGGTTCATTTTTTAAAGAGCTAAGAATCTAAAATGAATATGCCCTGGATGTTACAGGGGCAGAAATGAGAGCAGTCTGCACTGAATAAAAAACCTGGGCTTCATCACATACAAAGGCAAGACCTTTCTGCTTCCCCACACTGCCTTCATGGACATGGGGACTTCCACTTCAGGCCTTCAGAGCTGCTTCATAGCATCCAGATGTCCTCAATAATAGCCGCGCAGTTTAAAATTTGCAAATAAACTGTGGGACCTTCATCTCAAAATGGACGAGATTATAATTTAGCCTTTTATTTTGATATTAAGATGGCCAAATCTTAAATAAGAATTTCCTTGCAATATTTAATATCCATGAATCTGGCTTTCTCACAGCCCAACAGAGCCCTTGTCCTCCTCAGATGGGAAAGAAAGGACAGGTGAGATGATCTCCTGTAGGTGCTACCTGAGGCAACAATGCAGATTATACTGGCAAAAGGGATTTAGGAAGGGAATTCCAATCTTCCCAGCCACTCTGCTGTCTCTCAGTACCTGCTGCCAAGGAATTCACTTCCATGTCCATGGAGTTTCATCACTACTGAGACACTATTTGCATTTTTCCATGCCTCAGCTAATACACTGAAATTCACACCAGAAGTGAAGATAATCCATAAACAAGCAAATATAACATGCCTAAATGTATAAATGACAGCTCCAGCAGGAACTCAGAATACCAAAATATCCTTCATTAAAGTCATAAACAAGCATAATAAAGCATTAGCTATATTGCTCCACTCATTTATTACAAGCTGCAGTGCAAAACAACTGTGAATTCCTTCCTCACCAGTAAAATACAGTGGTTCCATTTTATATTCAAGCATAGAATGCACCCACAGCAAGGCCAACAGCGCTGGTTTTTAATGCCTAACAGAAATACAACTTCCATAGTCAAAATGTAATTAAAAAATGAATTTCAGCCTATTTGAAGTTCCTTCTCTAGGTAAAAAGTCAGTTTAGCTACTGACTGAAAAGCACTGTTTTCATTACCTGTGTGTCAGAGCAGACTTTCAGTTAACTTTAAAACAACGCCAGAATTGTTTTAAAATTAAATTGCATACTTTTAAAATAGTACAGAAATGGGATCAAGCAAAAGGTGAAGTTACTTCTATGGGGTGAATATGACACTAATTTATCTTGTGAATTTCGTACCTAACTTTCTGTTAATTAATAGGAATGGGTTGATATATACAAAAATACAACTCAGATATGGATGACAGATCAGGAAGAACACTGAACAGAGAACAATTAGAGCAGAATTTCAGTCCATTTTACACCAAAGGAAATATTGCTCAGTATAACAAGGTTTCCACATGCAGAAAACATAGATTTCATTAGAAATTCCATTGCAATTGATTTTAAATATATTTGAATAAGTAGTTAAAGGAATTTCATCCATTTTTATTAAGAGAGTCACAAATCAGAGAGTTAAGAAGAGCTTATATTCATCAATCATGTTGCATCACAGACATGGTGGAAATTACTAAGCAGTTTTCTCCTCCAGTCAGTATTCTAAATAATTCAGAAAGAAATCTCACATTGACTTTTCATTCATGCATATCCCATTTAAAATGCATGTGTAGATAACATTTTCAGTATAAAAGTGCCAAAACTATGCAGTAGTTCTCTCAAATTATCAAGACATTTTCTGAAATCATCCAATGAAAACTATATTATGACTTGTAAAAAATTTTGAATGTTGTATCCCTTAAAATTCATGTTAAACAGGGGCCTCTCAGTTACATTGGGAACCATAACTTTCCTCTGTGACACTTTTATGATCCTCCTCCCCATAACTCTCATCTGGTGAGAGTTCAGGAGACATTCCTTGTTCCTGATGAACAACTTTTCAGATGAACTTTTAACTTGCAGTTGTTGGAGGTTTCTTTTAATGACTTTTGTGTGCCAATCAGAAAAAACATGCAGAAGAGAACCTAACCCTGCCTCATTTCAGCTGTGCTCTCAGCGCATTTCCCTTATTCACGAAAGACAAATAAAGGTACTTTCTTGAAATGCTAAACATACAGGTAGGTAATGTAAAATTTTTAATACAAAATTATTAAGACTTGATTTGATACGTTTAAAAGTATGGATAAGCTGAAATTGGGAATTATTTCTCTCCACTCTAGGTTACAGTGGGAGCTTTGTTCTAGAGACAGGGGGTAGGGGAAAACCCTTACAAATAATTAAATATTTCATTTCAGTATAATCATTTATTAATGAAGACAAAGTTTCCTAGTGACAGGACCTTGAAAAATGTGTTTTACCATTATGACCCAGCTGATCTTTTGTCATACCCACTCAAGGTTATTTGTCTCCTTTACTACAACATTTGCCACCTTTCCCCCCCGAAAACTTTGACGAGAACTTTGCAGACCAACCCTCTGCTTTTAGCAAAACTTTCTCACATGTTCCTGTTAAGAGAGGAGGAATTTAGAGGAGTTCAGTCTTTGCAGCTGGTCTGAGCTTGAGGAACAGTGGAAGTGGGGCGAGTAATTCAGCAGCGTTTGGTGAGTAGAGGGGTGGGGGTGTTCAGTAGTGACAGAGCACCCTGGTGCGGGCGGTGCCAACACAGCACATTTTGGCCCTTCAGAAGAGACTGGAGGTGGGTTAATTACCTAGAGAGCAGGGTTTGGAGGCTGATTAGAGTGCAGGGAGACCTTGCTAAACATCTGGCACACAACCTGCAGAAAATATTGCCTGGCTTCACTGAGGAAGGGAGGGATATTTGCTCCCAGGAGATGGCAGTGCTCACAGTAAGGGGGAAATGCTAGAAGCGAACTCATTTCAAGAGCTCTTTACATTTCCTACTTGTTTTCTTTGATGTTTTATCTATTTGGCTGCCATAAATAACACAGATCAGCTCCTCATTTCTACATAACACTAGTGCAGCACTAATGGCTCCCTAATAGCATTATTACAAAAATACATTATTTTACTTTTCAAGCTTTACTTACTAGTTAAATTGTATTTTAGCTATTTGTGTTTTCATTACTTAATGGTAGTTGTAATGAAATCCGTATGTCTATACTACCTAACAGCAAATTAAGCAAATTAATTTTCAAATCTCAGACACTTTGTAACATTGAAATACAGTAAAACATTCCCCAGCAAATCATCTCAGTTCATATTTCTTATTAATTAGAATAACTTTGTTCTTTTTTGCACAACAGAGGATCATTATGAGCTGAGCAGGACTTATACATACACTCCAGTTAAATATATTACCATAAATATATAATAATATTTTTAATTATTTCCTTTGTGGATAAATTTTAGCTTTAATTGCCAAATATTTTTCTATGATCTAATGAACCAATATGCTCTTCTTGGGGCAAGGGAATTCTTTGAGATCCTTTCAATCTTTGCAGTGGAATACATTCAGCATATTCAGCTCCACAGAGCAGTACCTGCTCACCATCCCTGCTCTGCAGCTGAACAGCTCTACTGAGCTCCAGAGCAACCTGAGCAGTCCCATGCCTGAAGGAGCTGTGTCAGGTCGAGGTGTAAGAACAGAAAAGCACTTGTAGAATAGATGCACAATGTTCCTTTTCTCTGATTGGTCACGACAACCAACGAGCGCACCGGAAACTGCATTTGGAAGGTGCAGAGCTATGGCTGATGTACTGTATCTACCACCTGAAAGTGTAATCTTGACACAGCCAATTGAAAATCCACTGAACTGCCAACGCTTTGAAAAATGTGGCGTGGCTTCTCAATTTTTAGTTAAGGTGTTTGAGATGAATGAAAAGACAGCCTCAAAGAGTGATCCTGAAGCGAAAAGGAATCAGACTCTGGGAATAAATACTTTCCTGAATAACCTGCCAGATCATTTCCTTATGTTACCTGACACAGGATCATCGTGGAGGCTTCGCTTTCCCCAGAGAGGAGGCACCAGACCAGAGACCATATTGCCAGGAAAAAGGTCTATAAGGCTACACCATAGTCACCTGCAACCACTGCTGAGAAAAGGTGGCAGTAAATCTCTGAAAGGGGAAAATAAAGACAAACCCCATCATTTTGCTCTGGACGGCTTTTCCAATAGAAATGGTTGCTCTGCTTGTGCATCCGTAAGAAGCTTTTCTGTCTTTGAATAACCACCTTGACCTAGAGAATGACTTTAAATTTGCTCATTCAGAAGCAAGTAGAGAACAAACCTTGAAAGTCCTGAAGCTTTCAAGTCAACCATTCACTTCCAAAACGTGCAAGTGGGGGTGTTCATCTGTCCATTTAGGTCCCACTAAAACCAGTCGCTTCCAGAGCTGGTAGAAATGCAGAGATACTGCAGGTACAAGATTAAGGTTGCTACACCTCCCGTAGCACACATGGAAATCTTTTATTACAGTTTGGTAAACATCTTTCCCATTTTGTTCGGTGTTTAAGGCAAACACACACCTTATCTTCACGGGAGCTTGTTGCCTTTAATTTTGTTTTATGCTTTATGGAAAAGCTAAGCTTACTATTAAATGGAAGCTACTCTTCAATGTTGTTTTGAAAAGTACCACAACATCAGTTATTAGCAAACAGCTAAGTGCACCACTGACATCTGTTTGATATCTCTGTCCCTGAGGAGCACCTGAGACTACAGACAAAAAGCTCTGCTGTCAACTTATCTTCAAAGAGCTGTCACTTAGCGCCTGCCTCGGCACTGGCTGTAGTGTGTGTAGTCTATAAGTTGTAAAATGCAGCACTGCAGCTCCGTCTGAAATGAGTAAATGCCAAAGTTACTAACGTTCCCAACGCCTCTGTGGCACCAGTGCTCTCTGAACCCGGGCACACAGCAAATTGGTACTGAATACAGTTACTTTTGATAAAGATTCTTTATCTTGCAACTGTTTTAACAAACTTTTGGAGTCCTGTCTATTGTATATTCTCTTATTTTTAGAAAAGACAATTAGTCTTTTACTTATCTGAGACCTACGACCACTTCTGACTGCGTGCTAATACTGATAACCACTATTTTATTAAAGTCTCCCCAGAGTGGTAAAAACGTAACTTGTGGGAATACACAATAGAGACAGGAAATCTAGCAATATCAATTGTTTTCTCTGAGTCATTGGCTCATGTTATGCTTATAAGGTCTAGAAAATTCAGGTTCATTCCAATACATTGCAGACATCCCTCTGGTTTAAGGTGAGCAGAAGTTGGCAGCTGTCTATACCTTGGAATTCTCCAGCATTTTATATTGTGTGTGAAAGAGTTCAGATTTCTTTAAAAAGAGTATTTTTCTGATCCCCTGTGACAAACATTGTAATATTCAGAAGGCTGCTGCATTGCACTCAGCCAGTCTAAATGTCCACTGAGAGAGACAGCTTTATTTTTAAAGTGATCACATCAAAGCTGATAATAGGCACAACTATTAAAAACTGATCTTTACAAATCTCAGTAATAAGTGTGTCTTATTCGTTCCCATCTCAGAACACCCATTTCATCCTGAATTTTATAATATCAGTTGAAAGGTTTAGGACCTAGCATAAAGAAAAGAAATGCAAGAGCCCAAAGATGAATTATACATGGAAAACTTAGAGATCAGCCTGAAATTTTTATGAAAATTTCCAATGTGACCTTCTCAGGAAAAGGAGAAGCTCTAATAAATCTGAGCTAATTCTTTCCTCTGTTCCCTTGGGGATCCACAAATTTAGTCCCTTACATGAATTGTTGTGCATGATAAACACCAAAGACTCAGTGGGTTGGGGGGGTGGCTTTTTTCAGACTCTCCTATTTTGAAGCTTAATATGACCTAAATAGAGAAACAATGCATCCCAATATTATCTTCCTTAAGGAATCAATGCTACCCATTTATTTCACTTCTCATCTTAAAACCTTTACTTTTTCTTTACTAAAGATTCATAACAATCCTTATTTTATTCCAAATGATACAGTAAATTGTTTCATCAGATCAACTGACTTTAAAACAAAACAGAAATAATAATAATGGGGACTTGATGTCCATCTTTACTCCTGCTTATTTACTTTTTGTATATGATGTGCATTTCTGGATTGTTGCCAGCCATAAAAAATGATTTACTGAACCAAGGAATGAAAAAAAAAAAAAAGACTCAACAGTTAAAGAACTTGGGTTTATTTCTTTATTTACTTTTCTAGCAGCTTTCACCTATACTATCAACCTATTACTCCTCTGGAGTTCTAACCCAGTGTCAATTTTGCCCTTATATAGAAAGTGAAACACTGCAAACAAATATTTTTCTTTAACGCTTTTTTCCCTGGGTATTTTTGTGGTGGTTTTTTTTGTTTGTTGCTGTTGGTTTTGCTTCTGTTTGTAAGTCAAATTAATCAGAGGTGAATTCAGGAATCCACAACAAAGAAAATCCTACTTGAATAGGAACTTTTTCTTAAATTTTCTTTGCTAACACAGATTTTTTTATATATATTTTTAAATGCAATTTGCTGAACAAATTACCGTTCTCCACACCTAAAATATATAAAGCGATAACTGACCAGGAATTAAACTCACCTCTAGGGTTCATGCTGGTACAGACAGGTGCATTCCAATCTTAGTAGGGCAAGTATTAACTGTTTTTAAAACTTAAATCAACTTAATTGCAAATTAGTTGAGAAGAGAAAGGCAGTAACTTTTGAGTTTTATTTAACACATTGCCTGCACGCTTTATACCTGCATTTTACACAGGTGCCTGTGAGATTGAGCTTCTTGTGTGTGAAAGAATTACATCAAAACCCCTATCAAATCTATTTGTGGAATACTTGGGTATTAATAAATTAAGCATCCGTTACTCTGAAGGATATAAAAAAATTAAGCAGGTCCTATAAAATAAGTATAAAAGCATTATTTCAAAATAAACTACACGCTGGTACTTGAATATTTTGGCTTAGCATGACAGAAAAAATATATGAAAGATTCAGTAAGTAGATTGTGGGAGAAAGTTAAACTTGTGCTATTGATTTAGGAGCTGGCATACTAATCTATTATTATTTAAAGGGAGAAATATCTCTACATAGGAGATAATCTACTTATCTTATATTCTACATCTCCTGGAAGATCTTTCTTGCTCAGGCATAGGTAAGGTCTTATCTAGTCCTTACTGAAGTCAATAGAAGTTTGATTGTTTTTTAAATAGCAGCTGCATGAAGAATCTACCAGGAAGGAAAAAGTGAAAGGACCACAGTTCTGACCTGTTAAAATTGATTTATAAGAAGGATTTGGTTTTTTTCTCCTATTATGTCCAAGTGATAAATTAGTCTTTCATTTAAGGCTGTGTGAAAAACTGATTTGTCAATTCTAGCCTGACCAAAAAAACTGGAAAATTACCCACTTCAATTAAAATATGCAATGATTATTGCGGTTGGTTCCTTCTTCTCAGACATAAAGATACATATATTACTAGAATGTTTAATACTGGGAAACAACAGAAAAGAAAGATTGAAGAAGGCACCATTAACAAAGGGAAGGAGGAGCAGAAGGACACACTCCAAGACAGGAGGGTCAACAACCCACTTTCTGCCTCAGAGGGACCTGAATGGCACCAACAACCTCTCAGCCCTGCTACAACCAGTACAGCAGCAGACCTGGCCCACTCTGTAATCCACTGAGACACCCACTGAAAGGTAGAGAAAAGCATTTCAGAGCTCACACCTTGGTGGGGACACTGGATTTGGTGAGTATTCACACGCATTACAGCTAAACAGTTAGGGCAGTAATTTGAAGCCAAAATCAAATAGGACTCACGTGTTTCTGTCCTGGGTTAGGCTGGACTAGAGTTAATTTTCACAAGCTGGGGCAGCTTACCCAAAGCAATGCCACAACAGGGTATTCGGTACCGTGACATCATGCTCAGCATGGAAGAGGGGTGGATGGCCAAGAGGGTGGGATTGGATGACACCGTTAACAACCTGGTTCATGGCACAGCCTAGTTCACGGTTGAATAAGCACAGCTTGAGGTTCCACACTGGGCATTTGTTTCCAAACAATGGGTAAATTGCACTGTATATCACCTATTTTGTATATTCTTTTATTGTTATTAATGTATTTTCTCTTCCTTTGCTGCCCTGTTATACTCTTTTTATCCCAACCCACTAACAAGGTTACCTTCTTTGTTTCAGATTCTTGCCTTGGCGGGGTTGGGGGTCATGGGGGAAGGTGAAGTGAGTGACCACTCGGTTCTTTTTTGGAAACCCCCTTTCCTGGGGGGAAGAACAGTTTTGTTCCTCCTACAGAAAAATTGTAATAATTAGGTTATGACCTGGAAAGCACCCAGAGGGTGTATATTTACCTGCTGAGTATCTGAAATAAGTGACAAAAGATTGGTAGAGGAGTAGCAGGGTTTTACAAAGGTCCAGCAGCATTCTGTGAAAGTAATGGAACTACAACCTGTACAGCAGGAGCTGGGAATGCTTCAGGCATCATGAAAATCTGCCTTTGGGCTGCAGTAGGGAGTGACTTTCACTGCTGATAAATCAAGGCTCTCAGGTACAATCAGAGGGCAAAGACAAACACCAAGATGAGTAGTTTAAAGAGAAAAAAATCACTGAGGAGTCCAAGAAAAAAAGAATAAGCATATGTGTAATTTATGCATTGTTTGGTATGGAGAAAGATATTCTCAGTGCCTCCCTGAATGACAAGTGACAGGACCAACCCACAGGGTGCTCGAGTGCCACAGCTCAAGGAGCAGACATGTAGGCACACACCTCCCATGTGAGCCTTATCACCAGTGTGGTAGAGCCAGTAGTACAGCCTGCTTTACAGAGCTGGAATTTAACAGCTGAACAGCTCAGAATGCTCCTGTTCTAGCTGACAGCACCATGAGATTTGTGTCCATGCAGTGCACTGATAGGAAGTGACTTGCAGTATTCCCACCCAACCCACTGGACCCGCTCTGACCCAGGAGCAGCTGTCACCCCCGAGACGTCCCTGCAGCTCCAGTGGCCAGGGGGCTGCTACGTCTCAGCATCCACCTTCAGGTTTGTCAGCAAATATCCCTTCACTTGTACCACGCCAGGTAACGCTCTTTGCTTGTTCTAAATGAAGAGGAGTGTCAGATCAAAAAGAGATTACCTAACAGCAACTCCGATTTAAGATCCCCAACGTAATACCACGGGCTGCAAAAGCTTTCAGTAACGTTTAGCCAGAAACAGCCCCGACTGCGCAACGTGAGCACCCTGTTGGAGACCCACCTGCAGCCTCCTGTCCCACACTGAGCCCAGGTGCACACGAACACCTCCTCACCCTGGCACCACTGTCCCCTCCTCTATGGAACAGACCCGCAGGGGCAGTAAGGTACTGGCATTGCTTACCCCAGGTTTATAAACACTCCGAAACCATTTTAATTCGTACTTGTTTGACTTCTGCAAAGCTTTGCGTTCAGTCAAATTGTGATTTCATTTGCCACATTTTCTTTTTTCTTCCTCTTATGATATATTTCATTTCAATAAATATGAATAATCTGAAATTACTTCTCTCATCTTTAACAACAACAACTACTTAGAGGCGCACTGAGAAGATTAATTTTGAAGTACTCTGAAAATGTCAAGTGCTTGTTAATTATAAGTTAATTGGAGTTAGAATTACACTATGGTAAATAATAATAAATTAACATAGCTGATGGGCAAGAGGGGAAAAAGCAGATTTTGAAGAGTATTTTTAAGATGTACACTTTTAACAAGCCTTTTGAAGAAACAAACCCTGACTGATGATGCTCAGTAAATTTATACAAAGCATTCTTACATATGCAGAGGACTTAAAATTATTCCTTCTCACCTGTCAACTTTGATTCACTGTTGGATTTCTCTAATCTACGGCTTGCAGCAAAAGGCCTCCATGACTTTTAGGAGAGGTACAAGATTTAGCATCAATTCATCTCAGCTGAGAGCCTTTTAGAGGGTGCCAGGTTCCTCACAGAGGATAAAGGATGTATGGAAAACACCTTTATCCTGCAGTGGGAATAATAGTAGCCCTAGCATTTGTGAGGGCAGCATGCGTATAATAATCTATTTGAGTGGTTAGAGAAGACTGGAATTGAAAAAGGAAAGCTGAAATCTTTCCTCTGCAACTGAATCCCCATCTTGAACTTCATCTGTGCTTAAAGGCTCCAGGCAGAAGTCATCTATGTGCTCAGAATAACTTACTATAAATGAGTTTGTACTGACATGCCCAGCTCTGGGTGCAAACCAGCCAGCCAGTTGCAGCCAGATACAGCCAAGTGTCCAACATCAGACAGTGCAAATAACTCTTCCCCTTCTTCAAACTCATCCACACTTCTCTCCTCAAGGAGCCTTCCAGTAGATTCACGTGAAAGAGCAGATTTTGAGCAGTGTCTGTGTAATCACAGTCATGCCAGAGAAGTCCTGGACACAGAGCTGAGGAAGTCTGCTGGGCCTTCAGCTCAGCCAGGGGTTCAAGGGGTTTCTCCTGCCCAGACAGAGCATGGTACCATTTTTCCTGCTTGAAACCTTCTCCTTTTGGCTGTGAGGAAAGCTTTAGTGGAAGAGCACATAATGGGATGAGGGAGATGGCACCTGCAATGCCAAACCCAGCTGGTGCCACTCCACCTTCTCCTTTTGTCCCCTCCCTCTCCATGGCCATCCAGAAATCTTACAGCTGGAGGAACTGGGTTTGTGGTTTTACTTAGCAGCTTTTGGGCTTTCCTTCTGCTGTACCACTGAGAGCAAAGTGGGAAGGAGCTCCTTTTCCTTGGAGCAATAGGTTATGGATGGGTTTTTAATTTGAGCAACAATTCCTCCTGTGCCACTGGTTTCTACAGCTTCCTCACAGTCACAGGTGAGGATTAAGTTCGCTACACACATTCCTTCCAAGAATGAAGCTATTAGGGTTCCTTCCACCTCCAAAAACTTTGACCTCAGTTAAGGCTTTTTCCCAGTCTCCTGACAGCCAGCATCCAGGGAAACACTTGCTCCTCGGCTGCAACCCAGGGAAAGATGAAGCTCTTCCCAGAAACTTTGTCTCTGAAGAGTGGCTAAAAAAGCTGGCTAAGTTAGTGACTGAAAGTTTAATTTACTCCAGTTCCATTCCTCCTTGCCATTTTAGTTTGAGTTTTAAGTGTTTCAGCATATTACAGAACAGCTCCTCCCTTAATGTACTGATGTAACTGACAGCAGTTAAGACAAAGCTATGTATTTTCACATCAAAGCTAGAATAAGAAACTTTTATGTTTTACTAGACTTTTAAAAAAAGATGATAACATGAGTGTTAGGTTCCATATCTATCACAAATTGGGATTTCACCATTTTACAACTCCATGTAGATGTTTTCTTTCTAAGAAAGCTCATGGGACGTTATTTCATACAGTGGGCTACCATCACTCCAGAGAAAAACAATTTTTAAATCCCTTTTGGCTTTTAAAATCATACTTTAGTAAGTGAGAGGGTTTTTTTTTGTATTCTTTGACATCGGAAGTTTGTATCCTAAACTTGCCAGTAGTTAACAATTAACAAAAACAAAATAAAAAACCTTTTAAATCAGAAAAGCTGAATGTCTCAAAATGTGATTTAGAATAGTAATACAACATGAACTAAATAAATATTCCAACTGACTAAGCCCAATAGTACATTTACATAAAATATTATGGGAGGAAATTCTGTGCTTGCTTTTTAAAAACTGTTACTATTTTGTAAAGATATTCTGAATGAGTCCTGAAATGGGAAAAAGTTCAGCTCGTTTAGAATACGACTGAATAGAACTTTATCAATAATATTCAAGGATTTTCTTTTCTTTTTATTTAATTTAGGACTGCAACAGAAAGAGCCTTTCATTCTGATTCTTTCAGTTGTTCAGCTAATCCCCTTGTTTATAAAGCATTACCAGTAGATTAATCCTAAGTGCCTTTCTGAGGGCCAAACCAAGACTGCTGAAGCAGAGGGAAGCAAGCTCCCACAGCTACAGCCTTCAGACCCCAGACTATAGCTGGGAAGGACCTTCTCCCCAGTATTTTGGTGGTGTCTGCTGTGTATGACTCACATGTCCACAGTTATAGCTCTAAGGCCTATGGTCAAAGCTTTAAATTAGAATATCTCCAGTGCTGAAGAAAACAAGTGATATCTCAAAGGTTATACTCATTTCCTTCATACTTCTTCTGCCGTATTTTCTAAGCATCTTATCTAAAATTTCTGCCTGCTTGGCATAATCCATTATCTAATCAGACAAGTAACATGACACAAAAGCCTATTTCCCTGTGACATATATAAATTATTTTGAGGTTCTGTGAAGTATAAATACAGTGGTTTACCAAAGCATAAGTGACATGGTAGATTAATGTTTTACTATGAATGCATAATGTCCTCACCCCAGTAGTGTGAAATCGAAGGCAATTCATGAGAAATAACCAGAAGCCCTTTAACCCAAAGTCTACAGTTGTCTTCTAAAGCAATCGTTGTATTAAAACTTGATAATCTTATTTGAAAAGCATAAGCAGTAACCTGGGAGAAAACTGACTGACACTGCACATCAGAGACAGACAGCTGCAGCCTAATTTAAAAGTTTCTGGACATTAGCTTTCCAAGGCAGGGGAGGGGAAAAGTCACGATGCAACCGCTTTCTCAGTTCATCTGTCTCCAGCCTTGAAAGAAATGCCAGTAACATGTCAGTGTGTTAATTGATTGGTGCTTCGTAACTGACACCAAACCCTCTGCTCTGCTCACTATCTTCATTACTGTAGCTGCATCATTAGAGGGCAAAAAGTTTAAGGCAGCTGATTGCACACAGAGGTGTGTATGTTACACGGAGACAAGGTGGCTGAGGGCCCAGTTACATTAGGAATTTTCATTCTGAGGGAAAAAAAAAGAAAATCAGCACATGAAGATATTGGAAATAATCTATTTGTCAGGCATTTAGCCCAGCCTCCTCAGTACTTCCCACTGAGCATACTTGTCCCAGTTTTCATTCAAAAGAAGTTCTTTATTCATAGACCTGAATTCTAATAGTGTTTATAAAGCCTCATAATTGATTAGGTCCCGTTGTAGAAAGCATACAGATTGCATAAAGCAGAGTCCCTACCGCATAGAGCAGTTTATAATTTATGGATTAGACAGGATCCAAGGGGTGGAGGCAGAAGGACTGCATGAGAAAACGTGATAATATGCCTGTAGACAGCAGTGAGAGCCCTCAGCTCCCTGCTGTAATCACTGGTCATTTGCTGTTGGCATCATTGCAACAGCCAGAGTTAATGAGGCAGCTGAAGGACAGCACTGATGCTGACTAAATACATTTCTATACAGAAGCATTAAAATTAAAGATACGCCTCTAAAAGCCACAGGGAAATAGAAAACCCCAGTCACTACTGAAAAAATACTCTTAATTATACCAGTTGCTCACTACGTTTACTGGTTGCTGCCTGCTATTGGAAGCACAGTTCTTGATGCAGATTCATACCAAAACTCTGTCATTTGTTTGATTTCAAAAAGCAGTAGAGATTTATTTCTCGATACCAAGTCCTCAAAACTTTAAACTCCTATTTTTCAAAGTACGTTCCAGAATAGACATTATTTTTGGCCTATTAAAATATAACCAATATCCAGTTACTACAGTCTGTAACATAAATCACAGAAGGAGTTTTAAGTATTTTTTTCCTGAGTAGATAACGGGCATTTTTGATAAATATTCACCCCAAAACAAAAGCAAAACATTATAGAAGAGATAACAGGAAATCCCTTGCAGTCCCTCTTCAGAGTATATACAGTACAGTCTGCTTTAAGGAAGCAGCTAAAGTGTCCCCTGTTCCATTGATTTGAGGTTCATACCATATTTTCAAAGACTGGTCTAAGTTAGACTTCTGCTATGGAAAATCTACAGGTTCACAAAATGTGTTGACAAAATGAGATATCTAATTAGTTTTTGAAAATTATTTAGGGAAATATCCCACTTGTAGTTTAAACTGACTCAAAATTGGCCAAGTGCTGTAATATTTTTTACTGCTGTTGTGTTCAGTTTTGGGCGCTGCAGTATAAAAAAAGAGGCATCAAACTACTGGAGAGGGCCCAGGGGAGGCCACAAAGGTGGTGAAGAGTCTATAGGAGAAATCATATGGGGAGAGGCTGAAGTCACTTGATCTGTTCAGCCTGGAGAAGAGGAGACTGAGGGGGGACCTCGTAACCATTTATTGTTTCCTCACAAGCAAAGGAGGAGGAGCAGACACTGAGCTCTTCTCTCTGGTGACCAGCGACAGGATTCGAGGGAATGGCAGGAAGATGTGCCAGGGGAGAGTTAGACTGGATATATCAGGGAAAGGTTCTTCCCCCAGCACGTGGTGGAGCCCTGGGACAGCAGCTCCCCAGGGAAGCAGTCCCAGCACCCACTCTGCCAGCATTCCAGAAGAATTTGGACAATGCCCTCAGTCACAGGGTGTGAGTGTTGGGAGAGTCCTGTGTAGGGAGAGGAGTTGGACTGGATGATCCTTGTGAGCCCTTCCAACTCAGGTCATTCTATGATTTCATAATAACACAAAACTGAGGCTATAACTGTAGGGAAGTTCACCAGCCTATCTTTGTGTTTAGACTCAAATGTAAAACATTTTTGTAAGTGAGTACGAATCACTGTTTCCTCTGTTGTTACACAAAAATTTAGAAAGGCACGATTGTTCTTATAGTTTTAAGACACAAGACACTGGAGACCTAAATCGTGTTCTGAGTATGTTTTTTCCTATTTTTAACTAGATTTCACTAGGCTTGGGGAAACATCCTCCCTATTCACAAGCATTCCAAAGAAAAAATTAGTATCAAACTAGTTCTCAAAGCTTAAAAGCAATAACAAAAATCAATACTATGCAAACAAATCCTCTCAGTAAAACAACTCTGCGATGCTCTTGGAACACAACAAAAGAGTTATTGTAGTTGAGAAGAGTCCCATTGCACAAAGTGAAGATGCTGGGGAGCAACAGAATCCCAGAGAGGGCAAGCAGGGCTTGACTGTAAAGGTGTTCAAGTTTCTAAGAACGGGGTTGTATGTCTTTTAGAAAAAGGAAGAGTGCGAAGATGATGTTGCACAGCTCTGGCTCAGATTATACAGCAGAAACTAATGAAGGGAAGGTAGATGGAATAAGAAAGGCTGAAGGAAAAGTTCTCATTCATAGAAAAATATTCATTTTGTAGTATATACTTTATGCCAAGCTCTCAGCCTCTACAAGGGTGCAGAACAAATAGTCTGTTACGAGAGCAGCCTGATGTCTTGGGAATGAGCAAAGAAAAAACAGATTGACTCAGAAGACTCCGTCTCTCTCTGACCTGCCGCAAGAACACCCGGATCCCCATATAGTGTTATTTTAATCAATGTTTCTTTTCACTGCTCTCTCAAGCAAAATTACAGCATCAGTTTGTTCTTCCTGAGCTGACAACACTCTGAATTCTACAACTGGTGGTGTTACATTCATGTCTGTGAAAAAAATGCTTTTCTCATTAGAGCTTTTTGTTTAAAGTGACTAATCCCATTCATCTTTCCCATCTGTTTGAGGATTTCTCTGAACATGAAAACGAATGAGTACATCACACTAATTAGTCTGAGGTTTGCTCTGTAGCTGCTTTGCAGGAGCTTGTTGTGTGCCCACTACCAGGCAGTGGTGATAACATTGGACGCGCTCCCTTGTAGTGGTTAACACCAGGGTGTGACAAACCTCATGAAGTAGCCAATGCATCAGCCTCACAAGAAAAACCTCTGGAATTTGTGCAATTCATGTACAAAACAAGGATACGCTTCCAAAATACAGTTGCAAGGAAAATAAATTGCGTCCATATGGCACAACTCTCAGGAAAAACTGACCCCTCAGCCAAAAACAATTTATAGCCAAACCGATCTTCCATTTTTGAAGTCCACATTTTTCTCTAGATACATAGAGCAATGTAATCCTACAAGGCCTCTTCTGCTTTGCCACTTCTGAAGAAAATACTTCAACGTGGATTTGGTCTCATAACCATAAAATCTCAAATATTCTTTGCATTTCTGTACACGTTTGTGTCCTCAAGCAGCCTTATGGTTATCTACATAACTCCTCAGGTGCCTAGTTTAGAACACCTTCTGAAGCCAATGGCCGCTCTTACACAAGTGCTAATGGATTGGTCTGTGGATATTTATTTGTAATATTACAGCAGGTGCATGGAATTTAAAAAAATTACTCATAGTGGAGATAATAGAACCATCTGGATAACAAAAACTGCCGAGATAGGGGTTTGTTTGTTTAGGTGTCTTTGCTTAGGCTTTTACAGGAGGATGAAGGTTTCCTGAGGTCATCGCATTACAAATGTTATTTCAATTGGTAAAATACCTCCAATGCCTAGAGCTTGTCCAAATACTACTTGGGACATGGAGAAAGGCTTTGTTTAAATGCATTTCAGTAATATTTCTGGGTTAAAAATAGCTGCAATGGTCCACTCCAGCACGAGCTGACGTGCTGCACAACTAAAAGCTCTAGACAGAGTCACTTCCATTCTGCTCCCTGCACTCCCCACCCAGTCCTTCCCTGCAGCTCCTCTTGCTGCTCCTCCACAACTGCTGCTTTGTAGCAGGGAGGGAAGAGGAGGAGAACATCATCCCAGAACGCTACTGCACTCCCTGGCTCACCAGCACCTTCTCTTCAGGTTAAGGAAAAAGGATTGAAAGCAATAAAATATGGAGAATCTATGTCAACTGTTTTTAATAAAAGAACATTATCCCAAGTCTCATGCTCTCTTCCCCCCCACCCTCCCCTTCTCTTCAGTAAGTCATCATATAACACATAGTAAAGTAATAATTTTGCAACTGATAACATTTTGCATTCCTCATTTCAGTTTTCTTGGGTTGCATTTTTGGAGGTTTGGGTTTGTGGTTTTTAGGCCTTTTTCTGCAGCATTTGCTAAGCCAGAGTAGATTTACCTTCTTCAATTGGACTAATCTTCTGTTTTAACAATCAGGGATATGCCATGTGTTGGGTTTTTATTAATAGATTCAAAAATTTTAGGGTTTTACACATATTTTCTTTCCTCTAGTCTTTGGAACTCTGCAAGGGCTTTTCACTACTGCTCGAATTTATTTTTGTGACTGAGTCACTGAAGATCTTTAAGATGCTCCATAAAAGTAATTTCTTGTAAAGTACTGAATAGCTCCCTTGAGGAGGAAAACAACTTCCATGGGGAGGCATTTACCCAAACAGAGGGAATCTGACTTGTTTCTCTCTATGTATTTGAGACTGGTAGCACTGGTTTTGCAGTTCCTCTGAACTGCAGATAGTTTTTAGATGGCACTTAAGAAGGTACCCCATGAGATTTTCTGGAAGACACTGGAAAACACATCCCTACAACCAGCTGTGAGACAAGAAGCCTGACTTAACAGTATCAGATGTAAGAGTAGTGTTGAAGTTTGTAAGGAAGGCATTAAATGAGTGCAAATGGAAAAGCATATGAAAGGGTCAGACAGCAGGATGGGTTTTAAGAAACTCTATCCATTAATTACTAAACAGTCCTGAGTGCGTGGTTTCATTCAAATGAGAACGAGGCAAGAGGAGGAACAAGTTCCTTCCTCAGGTAAGATGACACAAAATAAAACCTGTCCCACAGCTTATGAAATCAAAGCTGAACGTCGCTGTTTTCCTGCCTGGTGACCTCCCAAGCTCCAAACACATCTTTGCTAACACCAGACTTTCACCACACAGGAATTGCTGAAAGTATCAAGTAACCAGGTTCTTTGTGTCTACATTTCCCAGGTCCTTTTCCTTTCTGCAATAACTTCTGTAACTAAAGGTTAAATATTTATGAAGATCAACAGCAGGTTTTTTTGGTCAGTTCATAAGATTATGGGTTTTGTCTGTTTAAATATGCTCAAGGAAAATGAACTTGATGTGAAGAGCTCACATCAGAAGGACAAGCAGCTGACTCTAAGCATTTATGTCCTCATTTGTCTGAAACCTGCAACAAGACATGGGAAAAAAAAAAGTAGACTGAGGTGTAATTCAGAGACAGGAGTTCAAATACTCGAGTGATTTAAGCCATTATCCCCAGACACCTCTGTTCTAAACTCCTATGATCTTCATTTGGGATCCTGACAGTGACCTCATTACTGCCAAACTTTCACTCATTTCTGGGAAACCAGAGAATTTAGACAAGATTTCAGTGTTCAAGCTTCAAATTCTTCATCTTGCTTGAATAATTCAAGTTTCATCTGAAGCTAAAAGTTGTGGGTGAAAGCCAGAGAAAATGGGATTTATCTATTCAGTAGGAAAACCTGCTTTTCCAGCTATGCTAATTTAGCAGAAAATATTGAGTTCATTTGGCAAAATGACCATAAAAGAAAGTGGTACCAGAAGGGAGACATTGCCCTGTTTTGGACAGGAATTTTAAGTACCTGACAGTTTGAAATATTGAGGTCATCCTAAAACCAGACAACAGCTTTCCAGAACACAATCTGTAACAAGGATAATAGGAAACTGGGGGGAAGGAACGACCTATCCAAAATGAAACAGAAAGGAGAATTCTCTCCCTTTTTATCTTCTTTTTTTTTTGTTATTTAAAACTTGCCTTAGCTCTACTCAATTATACTAAATAAAAATACCAATCAGAGCATTACACAAACTGGAGACATCATAAAATAATATACAGTTGAGCAGGTAAAGGCACTTTTTTTAACTTACTGGAACTCAAATGGAAGAGGTCTAAACTGAATAACCAATAAAATGTTCTTGGTTTATTTAACTCACAAGATGAGGTTGTTAATGCCAGATCGCTGCACTATTTATTTTGTGCTCATGACATCAGCTTTGGAAATATGAGCTGAGGTCAAAAACCAAGACACATTCAGGATGATATTCAAAACATCATTTGGTATTGACTGAAGTACATTAAACACCAAGAAGCACAGAAAATGGAATGTAGCTTAATCTCTCTCCTCTGTGGTGCTCATCTGGACTATTTTTCTATATGGCCAAAATTTACCACTCTGGTTCTGTTTGCAATGTGAAGTAAATGGTATGAAAATCCTGATTACATTTGAAATTCAGTCCTTTAGTAACCTAAACTACTCCGTACTTTCTTAATAACTCTGTGCCACAAAACCAAAGGGCAAAACATCAGCTGTCTGTTAATCACTACACTAACACTGAACTCGCTGTGTATATAACAGTTTACAGCATCCCAGTGCTTTCCAGGATGCACAGTTGCTCTTCTTTTGGTGAGGTGGGCAGAAGGCATACAGATGCTGATTCCTCTGTATTTGATTGATAGGCAAGAGCAGAAATTAGATAAAAATTTAATAGTCTCAATCAAGTTACTTGTACCTGAAAACTGTTCCTGCTGCATTTGGTTAGAAAGCGTGTACAAGTGAGACAAAGGACAGAGGTGCTGGAAAAGACCTGTGTGTGCAACGCTGTTTTTTCTAAGGTGGCTGTAAATGTTACTGGTGGGCAAATGCCAAAGGGAAACTGTGCACAGCTGACGTGAAGGATCACGGATAAATCATGGGTCTTTAAAGCTGTGTATTTTAGTAATTAAAACAAGATTCCCATAAAGAGCAATGAAAGCACATTGCAAATCAGGCAGTTGTAGCCAGTTTTTGTTTCGTGGCAGCAACACAAGTCACAAGTAACAATCCCTGGTGTCACATTCCATGATTCACAATTACTGCAGCAAAAGAACCATTAAAAGTTTTGCTTAGTTTTGTCACTAGTGAGACAGGAGGAGGCACTGATGGACAAATGATGGGCTTTGAACTCTCAGAAATACTTCAGTTCCCTTCCTGTAAATTATGATTTTCTGCTTGCCTTGTCACAATACCTTCAAGTCCCAGTCTATTATACTCTACCTCTACAAAAACATGACACTGCTGTACTAAGGTTTTATTGGCATTTTGTTCTTACAAATGCACATAATCAACAGCAATAGTCATCTTCACAGCATCAGGACCAAACCAAGGAATCAGATCAACCAATTCCTACCACAGGCTACAATTAAGTTGCTTTGAGGGTGGAAAAGGAAATAAATAAGAAAGAACATACAGATATTCAGAAGCTCTAAGAATATTTAGAGATTAAAGATATTCAATCCTTCATACCTAACCCTATCTCCCATGAAAGTCAATGGAAAGGTGACCCAGTGCTATGCTTTACACTGCTCTTTGCTCGAGAACGATAGTAAGAACCCATCATAGGAACAGTGCTTTTGTCTTGCGGTATTTTAAGCTTCCCCTTCTTACTGGGCAGATTTGCTCTGCCAGCTGCTTGGTCTGTTTCAAATACACAGACTTTAACAAACCACTACAGTCAATTTTTATAAGTCATCACAACATTAAAACAATGGACAAAAATCCCTTATAAAGGCTGATATTCAAAAAACAAACAGATCAGAGTTATTCCTGATTTGGTTATAAATGCCGATTTCTTGCAATTTTCTATCAGAAATTGTCTAAATACATTATAAATGGCTCCTTCAAATCTACTCAACAAGTTTGATCGTACTTTTCGACCTGTTGACTTGATTAAAGTGTGTCAATGAAGGGATATTTTCTCATGTGGGTCCCAAATCAAGATTTTCACTTTGTGCAAGCTTGATTTCCAACCAGACCTCATCTTGTTGACAAGGCTATTAGGCCTGTCATAAGCATATCATGCATTTCTACACATATGGACCCAAACATTGTACACAGACAATTAACAAAATATAGTGGCCCAAACACAGCCAAGACAGGTGGGTGCAGGACCACAAGGTCTCCTGCAGGCTTCAAGCTCCCTTTTCCCATACAGGATTGCATCAAGGCTCTGCCACCTCTTGTCCACTCACAGACCCCACGTGCCAGATGCCGCAGAGCAATCAGCACCCGATGCTCAATGACATCAAGGCACATGGGACCCTCGTGGTGCTTCAACCCAAGGAACAGGGCTCCTCCCTCCAGCAGGGGCTCAGGTTCACGTCCCCAGGAGGTCGCTTTCGCAGCAAGGCACAGCTGAGCTGCTGGGTAGCTTCACAGGGGGCAAGATCTTGTTCTGCTGTGAGAAAAACCTTGAATTGGCAATGTCCTCATCCTCCACAAACCAGAGCAAGGTCTGTAAATTCAGTTAATCTCACCACATTTTTCACAGTTTCCAGGCCTTGTTAATGCCTATGAAAATGTCTTTCTACAGTGAGAAGGAAAGAAAACCACCTCACAGCATGACTATTTTGAAAAAAGTCCTTGCATCCTTGAGGAACCTCACTGAACAGTCAAGTCCTCCAGAACATCCACTAAGAAGTAACTGTGTTTAATGGCAAGCAGGTTAAATTTAACTGTGTTGCACCACCCTGGAGGCTTGACAGGCGCACAAAATTATGCCAATGCATCTTAGCAGTCACCACATTACCAAGAAAATGCATCAGAAGTACCTCAAACCAGGACAGTTTTGAATAAAATGTTCCTCTTTTATTTCCCAAGTCATTTAACAACATTGGCGAATCCCAGAGCTTTGGTTTAAACATGAAGATGTGCTGTCTTCCAGTTCAATACATCTTGTTTACACTTTAAGAGAATGAAAAGCAACACATATCCAGCCTACATTCCTCCTTGAACATAATGTTGGGTTTGCAGTAGAAATAGAAAAGCATTAATGCATCACTTGATCAACAACGTGAAGTGAGAGTATCAACACCCACTTGAAGTATTTTTCCTGGGCTTAAGAGTTTTCCCCACCCCCATCATAATTATCCATATATTTAGAGTTCTTGAATTCAATGCTTCATTAAACACTAAAATATAGGGGGTTTATTAACCACAGAAAAGCAGGTGCTCAAGAGAGGAGGACGATGTCCTCTTCTTGTCCTCCCAAGGCATCTCTTTATCGTATCAGCAGAGGAAAACCTTCAAAACTTTTCAGCACTAGGGCACTTGGGAAAGTTTTACAAATTGCCAATTGTCACCATGACATTGCCTTTTAAATCATTCAGCACATCCATTTAATTTGTTATCATAGAGCTTGAAAATGTAACTAGAGAAAAGTGCAAATGGGAGGATGATTCACAGTTATTATTATTTCCTATAAACATACAAATAGTCAGAGAGTCTAACAAAGTCAAAGAGTTCTGCTGCAGGAACTTCAAAGGAGAGTAAATCCCCCTACACAGAGATTACAAGAGCTTTGATGTTCCTGACATAATCTGCATTTCTCCTACAAGTTTAAAAAATATGTTTTAGAGAATAAGCATCCTTTGACAAATAGCAACCTTCAAAACTTTTGATTGTATATGTATTTGTTATGTAAATTGTATGTTAATAATTTAATAGTTAAAATATTATTGTCAGTGCCAGATAAGTGAAAACAGTATTTATAATAGAAACTCACAGAGACTGATCTCATAAATATTCCACTTAATTGGTACAAGTCATCTTTTGTGACCCTTAACCTCTGATTTTCAAATTAGTTCCAGATGGGTAGAGCCTGACAATTATGAGAAGAAAATGCTAATGGAAATGTCCAAATATAAAGCAGAGCTTTACAAACCTGCTAATGCACAGCCTCGCTTGATTTACTGATATTTTCCACCCATCTGTCATTTGATATGTTTTACTTTTCAGTGAGAAATAAAACATATCCACCTGCCTGCTTTGATGGATTATTTTCATTTATCGTGTCAGAAATGCTCTGAACTTCCAGAACTGCATTCAGGACAACAGGTGTTACCAGACTCTACGTTTTTAACCACAGGGGAGTTTGCATTAAAATATTGTCTTTCCCTTTTTTTCACGTCAAGGCTCTCAAGAATCATCACATGCAACAGTGCTAAATATACCCTTTGGAGACCATTCTGCACAGAAGAGCGGGCTGCAGTGCACCCACACGCCAGGATTAGGCACCAGAAGCCTCGACTCTTGCATTGTGAGAATTGAAATTCATTTTTCATTTGATAAAGTGAACTCCCTACATTTTACCGTATGCACAGGCATTTTACAATGACAGTTAGACTGTTATGTTGGAGGGAGCATAAAACCAGCCATATACCTCAGAAATTAAAAGAGAGTCTGAAATAGTGCTGCCAATGACGTGGCAGCTCACTCCTCTATCATTTCTTTTAATAAATATTATAAAAATATTCATAGCAGACACATTAAAGCACTTCAACTCCAGGGGGGAGGAGGACATGACAAGATTAATAATTTTTTTCAAGCTGCTCTAAGGTAGAGCTATTAATCCATTTTTGATAGAACAGCCAAAATTAATAGATGGTTTTTTTAAAATGTGTTTTTTATAATGTGTCACTAATAATGCATTAGTATAAGAAAACATGATCTAACTTGGGCATTTTTTTTAATCTTAAATAGCATCTGTCTCAAGCTTGAATAACAAGTACAATAATTGCAGAATATCCAGTCCTAGTCAATAAAATTCCATGGGTTTTCTTTAAAAGGTAATTACTTTGTTGGGTCAAGCCACTTTTACAGAACGACGCAGGGACGCCTCTCCGAACTCACACCAGAGAACAGCAGCAGAGGAACAGGAATCCCACAGTGTACTCCAGCTACAGCTCAAAATAACTTCAAATGGTTTGCTTTCAAATATGCCGCAGGTATTTTCTGCCATTAATCTATTAATTAAAGCACTCATCCTGGAATATCCGGACTCAATTCCTCCCCTAGAGGGTCTGGGCTCTACATCACTTTTCTTATTGTGAAAAATTGTCCTAATTTTCCGGCGTAGGAAAGCGCCAACATACCCTGTGTCCTGTGCTTTGGAAACCATGGCACCAGAGAGAGAGGAATTCAAAACACAGTGAATGTTAGAAGAGGAGCATCAGAGGAAAACCAAAATCCACATAAGAGGCATATTTAAATTACCCAACTGTTCCTTATTAAGCTAAATCTTCAGGTCAAAGTTATTAAGAGAACCTATCCAATGACACAAGACCACTGCCAGGATGCTGGGCACTTACTGACTTGCTGCAGAGTGTGTTAGAAACGCCCCACCCACCAACCCACCCACCCCACTCGGGATTGTGAGAGCAGCTCTTGATCCTTTGCGCCGTGTTTGAGCTGAGCCGAACCAATTCCGCACAAAGAAACCCTGCGCGTGCTGTGAAACTCAACACGGTTCGACTGACACCTCATGGGGTGTCTCACACTCTACGTGCTCTTACAGTCCCACCCATTCCCCAATGCAAAGGGGAGAGGCCCCAGCTCCGGGTCTGTGACAGACCCTGGGCAGACAAGGGTCCCTTCCCAGTGGCAGCACCACTGCCAAGGCTGTAATGAACTGGGAGACGCTGCCTCGTGGCCCGCTCCTGCTGCCAGGAGCAGAGCACACGCTCACTGAGAGGTGGTCATAGTCCTGACCTCTTTACCTAAAGAAATGGGGGTCAGCAAAGCAACCCAAGTGCTGCCACACACAGCTGACTAACATTGCTGTGGAGATGTACCTCACAGCACCAGCTTTTGTTTCAGGTGGAATTGCTCTTTGAAATTCCATTTGTAATCATCTTTTCTTACCTGGGTGCCTGAAGTCCAGTTATTTGCTTCTCAGTTTCTTTTATTCTTTAAGGCAATGTAAATATATACACACCTGCCTTTTATTCATGCTGTTAAAGGAGTTAACTTTCTGCTGATTTGCCTAAAAGCTGAACCTGCTTATTCACCCAATAATGGTGTGAGCACTGCAGGGACAATCAAAACCTCTTTCATTGATTTCCCCCAAAATGCTTTGCAAGTTTTCTCCCAATAAAAGACGTGTAGGCCATTAGTTGTCTTTTCAAAACAAGTCCCATAGAAACACTGAATTGCCTCACACAAGTTTGCATTCTTTGAATGAAGTTGCAATTCAATTTTCCAATTTTATGGTCTGCTGCCTCCCAAAAATTATAATTTCTGGGGCTTCAGAAAGCTAATTCATGTACACACGCAACTTTCCTCATTTCACTAATACACTGACTTAAACTCTGAACTAAATACTTAGACACCTCTTGGGTATTTCTTTTCTTCACCATCACTTCTTAAGCTCCATCAAAATTTAACCCTGTGGATTCTGATCGCTACCATAGAAATTTAATTTGTTGTTTTCCAGATTACCTAATCCTTCAGTTATTTTTAAATCCTGCTTAAACCTTAGACATTTGCAATATTAAATCATGCACTTTCTTTGTGCTCCATTATTGACCTCCACATTTTGTACCAGGAATTACATTTGACAAATAAGGTCACTTTCAAGCTTTCTTTAGGAAGCAGAGATGTTGCCTTGGAAAAGGCAATCTTGTTATCTCTCCACTTTAACCTGCCAGATCACAATTCTGATGAGCAAATCCGAGTGAGTGTTTTGTGCTCTACCTACAAAATCAGATTTACATTCTGCACTTTATGACCAGTCTGGCCTTTATGTGTCAGTATCCATTTAACTCTACAGAAACAGTCCCATTTTAACCAATCCCTGACACATCTCTTTAATTTTTGCAAGTGTCAATTTAATGTTTTATTAGGCTTTGTTTTTTCATAGCAGTAGGCTGGATTGCATTTTGTTTGAACCCTTTACTGACAGAGCCATTATATTCTACCTGGCTGTAAAATCTGAACAAATTCCACCTGCTGGTTTGTCTTTTCTTTCACAGAAACATCATTTTCCCTTGCTCTCTTACTCATTTGACTTGTTCTTGGGTTAATGTTTCCTGATATTTTCTCTTATGACAGATTCCCACATCTGAAGAAATCCCCAGGCTTTCAGTGGTGATATTACAGTAGGATTTTATACCTCCTGATAGAATATCTCTCATATGTCCCTCAGTGCAGACACTTGAATTACCAGAACAAAACCCTAGGGAACTCTTTCTGCAGCCGCCTCCTTCTCTTGTCCTCCAAAGAATACAAGAGAATACGCATGGTCACTGCATTTATCTGTGTTAAGGAAATCAAAACCAGCTTCATGCTGATTCTTTCTTACCTTTTTCAGATTACTCTAACTCATCGTCTTCAGTTAATAAATAAAACAGCCAATTCAAAGACCCATTTCCACCTAATTTTCCTAAGAGATGTATTTCCTTTGTCACTGTTTGAGGTGAGAAACTGATGAAGGACCCTGAAATGCCTGTTCACAAGCACAAAATGCCACCACATTACAAGAAAATCTTTTATCTCACTAATTAAACCATTTTATTCCTCCCCCCCTCACTCCCCAGTTCAGTGTTACTCCAATGATCATATTTTTATTTTTGCTTGAGTGTCCAGAGTCCCAGATGTCACGAACACTTTGTAGCACATAAGCAGTGAAATTACTGCTCATTTCCTTCCCTTGTTTCCACCTCATGGTTCCCTGACATTTGCAATTCAGTCCCCTGTCCGCTTCCTCCTCCTTTTATCCTCAGCCCAATACTGAGTGTCCTGATATCTTTGGAGCAATAAACTCTCTTCCCAAATGTGAGCTGCTATCACACAGAAGGCAATTACTTCTAGAACTACATTTGGCCATCTATTAATTTCCTTCCCTCATGAGCTGCTTTCACTTGAAAATATGTCTTTCATCTTAAAACTAATTATTTATCTAATCAAGTAGTTCAACTCCTTCCCATAATTAGTAGCCATGTGGCTAATATACCATCCTGTGATAATTTTGGAACATGCAGGTGAACTATGTAAAGTGTTTACCATCTGGCACTGCTCTGGTGTTTATTTTAGAAAGGTTTAGCTCCACTAGGAATGACCAGTTCTGAAAACATTACTGGATGTTTAGGTAATTGCAGCTTTGAACATAACCCTCCTCCTGGGTCTCAGTGCTGGAGCCTCCACAAGTCAGATGTTAAGAGAGGAAGTTTAGTGTTCCTTGAAACATCTTTAACAGGCTCTGCCCACACATCTGCTGACTACAGAACCCCCTCATCTTTCCTTAGGCCCTCCTTCTACTCCAAAATAATAAAATACCTCCATCTGGCCAAATTTTGTAAGTTTTAGGCAATTTTTATTTTTAGATCCCCTTCCCAATCATCATCATCTCTCTTCATTTCTAAATGTTGCTATTCACCTTTGGAAATTCAGATTTAGGGATGCCTTTTGATTCTTGCCTTTAGAAAGACAGCCCAAATGAGGATTTTTAAGCAATATCCATCTTTGAAGAAATGTCACTCTCTACTTTCAAAGGTTTGACTGTTGCCTTTGCCAATTTGTTTATGGACTTAAAATATAATCTCTTTTAAACTCTCTCTTTGCCTGTATAATGTAGCTTTATGTCTCCTACCATCTGGCCTACTAGATATTCTCCACCCGTACCAGATTTCTACTCCTCTTCTGTACCTGGATGATGGGTTTGGATTAAAAGTGCCATAAAATCTGTCAGTTGCATGAAAACAAATATAAGCAAGAAGGAAGGGAAAGCCCTAGAAGGGTTTTTTGAGTGTTTTTTGTTTGATTGCTATTTTTAAACTTATCTAAATAGTCCCGTGCACTTTCTTACAAACTAAGCACGATCCCTTTCCTAAAAGGCAGGCAAGCATTAGATATTCACTCATGCATCTCTAAAAACACCCCTCTTCTGCACTGTGGGGTTTTCTTTATTATTTGGGTTTGCTTTTGTTTTACTTTTTTAATAGAAGCACTGCCTTATCCTTTTGGATTATACAAGGCCAAACCTCCCTGCCCACTTCCAGAGTTTCCCGTTTGCCATCCAATTATTTGGCCGTATTACATTTCTTAACATTCATCTGCCCAACACGTCAATGACAGTAATGGGGAAACACCAACAAATACCAATCTACAACTCCTCAAGGCAATCCACTGTAAAATTGCTATTCAAATAGAGTGGGAAGGAGATTGCACTTCAGATTTGTATTTTTATATTACTTCTCTTTTTCAACCAATAAATTGCTTCTCCTTCTCAAACAGTCTTTTTGCTTACTTATCTCCTCAACAAAACAAGGGAGATGAAAGGAAAACAAAGACACCATCTTGCAGCTCAAAAAAAACGCTGACCGGCTTAATCAGCTCTATTATAGAGTTATCACATTTCTCTTCTGCTATCCTTTATTTTTTTAAACATTCTTGTTCATCTCTCATCTCCTCCCTTTCTCTTGCAAGATGTTGGCTGCCTTGCAGAGCAGAGACCCCAAGGACAGGAACATCCTAATCCACAGCCATACGGATCATGACCTCCCCACACACAGAAGTCACTACACCCCCCCTCACGATGTTCTACTCAGAACCACTGCTCCAGCAAGCAATCTCCTCATCTTGTCTGGCAGGATAATGAAATTCTCTCATCACAGACTGCAATTCCCTAGCTGCCAGGCCGTGGAGGAAGCAGAGGCGTACGTGTTTGTGCACAAGGTTTAGTTGGAGTAATCAGAACACCCTAATGAGTACCATGGATGTGCTTCTCCAGCAATTTCTTCAGAATAACACACAGTTTTTCAAAGGTTTCCACTCCAGCACTCTATTCAAAGCTTTCAGAACATTTTCCAGAGAAATCTCTCCCGTTATATCAACAGAATTGTTGTATTAGTCTGACCAATCAGTAATAACCTTCCTTCCTTCTATAAACATGATTTGATAAATACCTAACACCTACTTACAAAATCCATGAACAAAATCCATGCTCTTTGCATGCTGTCTCAAGGCATGAATTCCTTTTTTCCAGGCATAATCCATCAGGTTTCTGAATACTTCAAGCTATCAGTAGCAAACAGAACTTGCAAAACCTTTTTCTGTGCATTTTCAGAAGGATGGAAAATTCTGCCCCGCTCAGGTCAGTTGCTGGGTAGACAAGTATCTTGTGTGATGGCTAAAGCTGCTTTTGCTATCTCTATTAACTGCCCAGCTCCCTCTTAAAACATTAAAAGAACTCATGATCTCTTGCCACTTTCCAAATCTCACAAAATAATTATTGTCAGAGAAAGCTAAACCTTCCATGTTGAAACCTTGAAGAGTTGCAAAGCTGATTAACAGTGATCTACAACCTCTGCGTGTGAGGTGACTTGTTCTTAGACTGAAAAAGTTAGCAATGTAGCTTCTAACACCACTTACATTGCTGGAAAGGACATTAAAAAGTCTCAAGGCTAATTAAACAAAAAAACTTTTTGACAACGTGGAAATAGGAACTCTATGATGGTCAATTAAACCTGGTTTTAAATGTAAATAAATTGTAGCATATATTTTCTAAAGAGAACAATCATTGGAATAATGCAAGAGGAAGTCACAAGTCTTTTTGGTAGCACAATTTTCTTTCCTCCAACATGAATCTCCAGATACTTCTGCTCCGATCGCTGGTGCTGCAGTGCACCTCTTCTTAATGTTTTTAATTGTTACCTTTCCCTTCCAAATGCAAGGTCCCTATATATAAAGAAATACTTGTCCTTTTGAAAAAGGTGGAGAAATCTTAAAGACATGAAAGACAGGTTGGCAACTAAATAACTCCCCCACCTGCACAGCCTTCACTCTGCCCCTCCCACTCAGTCATCCGCATTGTGCTTGGGTGGAAATTTATTCCCCACTAAAATTTAAAGCAAGAACAGTAGAATTAGCATTGAAAATAGGCAGGATCATTTTAGTATCCAGATTGTAGGAACAGATTTTTCCACAGTGGGAACAATAAAGTCATAGAACTTCAGATAAATCAGCATTTGAGCGATGTTCATTTCACAGAGGTCCAAAACAAGCCTAAGTCACATATCAATAAGATTTCCCCAAACCTTTGAACAGATTATCACTTGTTCTGTTCAAATTGAAGCAAACTCAACAGTTTCAAGGTTGGATTTGATTTCTGCCCACATAGGGAAAGGCATAACATCAGTCAGGCCATGAGCAGGAAGCAGCAGATCTCATCTTGGCAGGTGTTTTTTACACCCTACATGATGTCAGGGAAAAACAGATCTACTGCATGTCCACTTCTCCTAATTACAGAGATTAGGAACACAGGCCCTAAGGTAGATGTAAAGGCAAGAGAAGTTTCTTGTGGAATGAGCTGATAAACACTACAGCTTGCACATCACCTGTCTTCTCCTAAGAGTTAATGTCATTGTGGCTTTAAAAATCCTCTGTGAAGACCTGGATTTCTTTGCTTGGCTCCTGTTGCTGAGGGAAAGATTAATCCAGTAATAGAGGATAACTGCCTCAGCATCCAGGATTCAGGAAGGTTAAGGAGAGCGAGCTGCAGAGCAGCACGGCCCCAAAAGGTGTCTTGGGGCCATTTCTCAGCACCACGTTTAAGGATGGGTGGGGGCCCAGTCCTTCAACCTGGTTGGAGAGCACTGAGGGGACCAGGAAGGAGGCAGAAGTGCAGAGCCAACACCGGACAGTTATCTCCGCCCTTCAGGAACAGAAGCTGAATATTGACAACACAGGAGAAACCTTTTCAAGATCCCTTAACTGTACTCGTGCCATGATAATTCTGAAGAATCTTTGTGCACAGTATTTTTAAATCTATAATCCACAAGGGCTACTAATAGTGAAAAAAAATGTTTTGACATATACCACTCAAGTGTGAAAGTAACCTTTAGCTTTAATGGTTTATTCAGGAACTATCCTGGTGTTTTTAATTAGCTAATGCTTCACTAAGATCTGCAATCCCCAAAAGAACATAATAGTTCCATAAAATGGCTCTGTTTTAATTTCTCTAGTTTTAATGTAGCACACAATCTCCCATCCTGCATCCCAACTGTAATTAGCATGGCTAATTACTGAAACTGTATGAATCGTAGTTGCAGTTGCTATAATAAGTACTTTTAGAGTATTTCTAAGTACATTACTGGTATTACAGAATTTATTATGAATACACAGCAAGGAAAACAGAGTGTCAATGTCATTGAATACTCACAACTGGCATATGGGGGGGGAAGTTATTCTTATGGGGGGGGGGAAGTTATTCTTATGGGAATATCAGAGCTCTCCAATGAATTAGGTGGTTTCCAGAATCGCAAATGCTTATGAGATTTTTCTTACATAAAAATCTGTTCATAAAAAAAAAGGAAAGAAAGAATACAACAGAACTCCTCAAACAACTGGCAGAAGACTAATTTAAGATGATTGTCATGAAAGTGAAGAATATTTATTTCACAATCTTTAAGCCACATCAACAATATTATTTCCTGACAGAGAGACTACGAAGTCCATAAATTATTAAAAAGGAGTTTCACATCTTTGATATTTGATAATAAGTTGCAAAGATGGGAAATGCCTTTTTAATAGGCTTTGGATATTAGCAGTAATATTTCCCTATAGTAGGATTATAGGCTGAATTTACGTATCTCGAACGGTTTTAGAAGGAGCCAGCCAGGCAAAACTCCCCTCACCCAGATCTGTGCAATGGATGAAGGCAGTGAACTCACTAAATTTGTCTTTCACTGATAAATATTAATTCCTGTCAAAGATCAATTCCATAAATAAAGGAATTCCACCCCGCTTCCTTGCACCCCTGTCACACAGACTGTCCCAGAGAGAAGAGAATGCATCCATCTCGCTGTACTTCAGCGGAGCATTCCTGGCCAGGGGCAGGAGGACCAAACACCACCCGTTACCTGGGTCAGGCTAGGAAAGCAGGCTCTCCAAACTGTTCCAAAGTAAATCAATGATACAAAGGACAAAAAAAACAAATCAGAAAGCCAGTCCATAGCTACAGGTCCTCTTCGTGCCCTCTCATTCTACTTCTGCCAATAAAACGCCTCATGAATGGAGTACCTTCTGTATGAAAGCAGCACAACGCCCTTTGTTAAACACTAAGCAGGACTTCTCATGCTCCCCAGCACGAAGCACATACTGAACTGTTATTACACACAGCAACTGAGTGGTGCGAGGCAGTTTTTCCAGGTACACATCTGGTTTCTCAGCCCTCAGTACTTTAAATGGTCGCTGAGGCCCTGGCCCTCCAGCACTCGGGTACCTGCTGGAGGGATGCTGTGCAGACCTGCCGTGCTCTCCACGCAGCCCTGAGCCAGAGCGCGCCGTGTGCCGGGCTGCCCGCAGGGACCCCCACTCTGCAACTGCTCTGCCTAAGCTAGTCATTCCTTACCTTTTCTTTTCTTGCACTCATAAGTTTTTCCCCAGAAGACGCCTTGAAATCATATTCTTGCACCTTTGTTACCACAGAAACATTCATTACCAATTTTGTCTTTGATGGCTTTGTTTTAACAGTCCAGTAATTCTGGAAGTGCCTGAAATTGTGCATTTCTTTACCCTCAGCCTGGAGCAGGAAGTTTTTACCACTGCAAACCTTGGCTTGTCACACGTTTCCCTGATCCTGGAGTCTGGCCAATGCCAGTCCCGCTGTCTGTCACCACTGCTGCGGCAGCACCACCTTTACATTAAGATTGCATTCACTTCTGGGCTAAAGGTGTGAGTTTCTGATAAGGGCAATCTCTTAACTAAACCTCCAAATACCAACTCTGACTTCCTTCCTCAGTGTCTCAGATGGCGGATGAAGTAAAACTGAATAAAACATGCTATTCTGCAGTCACTGACTTCATGATTTTGGCATCTGAATGAAAACTATGATCATAAAGTTATTTTTGCAAGAACTTAGTAATATGCGCCTTCTTTTTCCTCCTAAGAACATCTTCTGAAATAGCGTTCTATCTTGGTAGGGCAGCTAAATCAAGAATTTCCTAAGCTGTCCACACATTGCATAATTTTACAATGAAGAATCATATTTTCACAAAGACCCTTTTCCTACCAAGCCTCAAAGAAGATAAAACCCCCAAAGCAGTACTGCAGAAACAGTGAAGTACATGGAATACACTGGGTATTGAATGCTTCCTTTAAATTTAATAAGAAAGTGCTTCTTGGTAAATTATCCACACTGAAAAAGTTTGGTGAGAGTTGAGATTTTTCCCCATTTAAATCAAAGAGAAGTAGAGAGAGTTTTGTGCTGAATTCAAAGTTGCCTTCCTAGTTAAACATTAGGTGGAAAGAGATTCAGTTTCTCAGCTCTCACAAATCTATAAACCAATCAAACTACTGAACTAATAATAAAAGCACAGACACATTGATTTATTTCTTTTCAGAATAGGAAAAACCTGAGTATTAAATGGAAGACAGTCCTGCCATAGGGAACAGCGTGGGATATAATTATTCCTCAAACCAGAAGCTGTGAAATTTTCAATTTGAACAGATTGGCATAACACAGCCACATAGCCCAAATGCTGGGCTCGGTCACTACACACCCATCCGACTGCAAAGGTTCCTCAAGGAGCAATGACAAAAAAATTCTAAAGAAGCTTGTTACAGCCAGAGTCTTGTTGAGAGCCTCTCACTCTTATTGCAGCTGAGGAGCTTTCTCTGGTGAGCGAGTCACTTAAATGCCACATTAAAGCAGGAAGGATGACATTTTTGGAATTGGCATCCATTTGCTTAGATAAACTACAGGTTCAGAAAGACTGAATGTGCTTTGCATGGATATTTGCTGATGCAACCCCCTGCTATGTTTATCAGGTATTACTCAAAATCTGTAGGACAATACACATCAGGCATTTCTTAGCATCTTCTCTTTCAAAGCTTTGTGCAATGGCCAGCAGCAGCCTGTAGAAACAGAAATGTTTTTATAGAGCATCACAGTTTTTCAGATTGTTACGATCACTTGTACCTTCCTAGCACACCACAGCCTGGGATTTTATATTATTTTCATTACCATTTGAACAGTGTTTCTTGGTACCATGAGCTCTGTGAAATCTGCAGAGCACAGCTAACGTTTTGTTCTAGCATTTCTCTCAGATCTTTGGATTCAGCAAGAGCCTTCAGAAGGCTCAGCCACCACGGAGGGAAGGCTCTGATCACAGAGCTGCCTCCGCTGATATTTCCGCAGGTAACGGCAGCAGCTCAGTGCTCTGCATCCTGTGGTCAGGAAATTTCCACCTGTGCACTGCATTTCCAGCCCACAGGTGACTTCCCACCCCTTCAACTGCTCACTTGCTTCCAAATGCAAAGCCGACATCAAAATGAGTAAGTGAGAAAACATAAAACCCCTCAGCCTTATGCTGATCATGTGACACAGTGTGCTAATTCCCTTCATTTTTCCAGTGTCATTTTTCCCCTGATCAGACAAGTTATCCTGTTGGCATAGGAATATCTCACCTTTTTATGTTTGTTTTTTTTATTTTAAAACATGATCTAAACAGCTGACGGTGTAAATTTCAAAGTGACAGCAAACACTGCCAGTATTTAAACCCCTCTGTTCTTGAAAATTATCCATTTGTTTTGTGGAAGCAAATGCAAGCAGATTTGCCAGCTGTGTAATTCCACATAGTTTTCACGTCTCCTGTGGCTTTTGTAAGTTGCTTTGGTTATGAAGCCCAGATTTGAGTTTTCACAGAGCCTGTCTGGGTCAAAGAGAATTTTTCCAACTCTTTCAATAGGCAGTGGATTAGGCTCCATGTGAGACACAAATTAACTGAGCCTGATTAAGAGCAGTGCTGCACTTGAACCTGATCTTGTGCTGCTGTTGGCACTTCAGAGGCAGCAGTTCTTCAGCGAGAAGAGCAGCTGTGAAAGAGGGCAAAAATCAAAGAGCAATTTCCTCCACAATACAACTCATCAGAAAAACAAAAAAAACACTGGAAGAGATCAGCTTTCCATGAATTCATTTGGTCTCCACTGCAACACGCGCAGCTGAGAACATGAGCTCTGAAACAACACACCTTTGGATATTTGTTGCCCTAAAATGGACTACTACTCCTTCATGAGAAACGTGGATATATGCAGCTCTGGAAACACTACACATTAAAAAGGCAAACTAACTAATTTGATGCTATAAAATATATTTTAACTTCAGGAAGGCGATTGACTTACATTTGGAAAAATAATTTAAACCAACATGGTCTTTTTTAACAATAAAAGCTATAGCCAGTGTCTGAAAAGCTGCTCTGTCAGGTTCCAGTCTGGTAGAGGTCTATAAACGCACACTATGAGTAATTTCACTGACTCACAGAGGTGGCTCAGACAATATTACTAAAAAGATGCACACCTTTTTAGATTTGGGGCCTCAAAACCCACACGTCCCTCTGATAGCTCAGAGACAGCCCAGGCCTGTTCATATTTCAAAGCTTGAGGGTTCCTAGTTGCCCTTAAAAATTCCAGTGGAAAATTTGCTATTATCAGTGAAATTCATGAGGAAAATGTGCATTTGAACCTCAGCTGGGCCAGGGGTGTGAGGGTACAGACCTGGAGCAAGACCTCTGCTTGAAGAGAGCCAGCCCAGGGGAACCATCCGGTCCCTTCCCTCTGCAAGGAGAGCTCTGTCTCGGGCCTCCCCCAACTCAGATCACCAGGAGTCCGTAAAAATCAAAGATAAACAACATTCTCCATCCTCACAGGATTTGTTGTGCTCACGAGATCAGAAGGAGCATTGGACTAAGCTCTGGGCTTCCCCAGCTGCAGTGATTTGCTTCAAGCACAGCATCTCAACCAGGTCTCCCCAGTCTCCCAAACTTGAGCCAGAACCCCCAAAACCTCTCTTTGCAGTCAGGACAACTCATTTATTCAACCCCACACAGTGATAGTTGCCTTTAAAGAAACACCCTTCTCTATTATTTGGTATAGTGCATTATTTGCAGTCAGGAGGGAGATGATAACTCTGGCACTGATGAAATTTGAATTTTTTTTTTTTCTGAAAGATTTAAGGTTCGAGTTATTTGCAAAAGGACCCAAATAGAAATGGTGACTGATTAATATAATTCTGCGAGGTAAGTAAACAGCACAAAATACATCTCCCATGCCTGTGGATTCAGATTTTTACTTCATTTGCTTCACTAAGAGGTTTTCCCATAATAAACAGCAAACAGCCAAGTTCACTTAGAGGAAGAATTTCAATATATGTGTTTGCTGGAGAGTGTAATCACATCAGAGTCTGAACTACATGAAAGAGAATATTACCATGGGTCACAGACCATTCTGCAGCTGTGTTACTCCACATAAACTCAGTTTATGAAATGCCTCCCATGGGGCTAAAACAGCAAGACTTCGACAAGGACTGCAAATACACAGAGAGCCCACAGCCCCAAAACCTGCAGAGATACACACAGTTCTGATAAGCTGAGGAATTCCTTTACAACCAGCAGAACTCTGATCTTTCTTTTTCTGATTGTGTATGGTTACAGTAACCATGAAATCTGTGCTGGACTTTTAAAAAAACTTAGAAAAAACCCTTCAAAATGTTCATCTGTATTAGACAGAATCACAGAATCTTTTAGGTTGGTAAAGACCACAAAGATCATCACGTCCAGCTCTAAACCCAACCTGTTACTTTTTTACAGTTCACAAAAAAAATTGTAATTAAATATAAAAGCTACATAAAATGCCATCAATCTACACAGTTCACTAAAATAATCTCTCAGATTGTACAGTTATTTTTAAAATATTATCTGTCTTTTTACATGATAGACTTTGGCATTTAAATTTCAATTTTCACCTCCTCCTCAATGGTGACTTTTTTTTTTACCTTGGAAGAGAAGGGTTAAACCCGAGCGTGAGCGCTGCAGATTTGGAAGGGAGCATTGCATTCTGCGGGGAGGTGAGAGAATGCACATAGTTCATTAAATAATGTGAGTAGTAATGAGGGTTTACACAAATCAAACACTGTGTTAGGTAATTGTAATGTTGCTTTGTGGTAAACCACCTGTCAGGAAGCACTTCCAGCCGAAGACTCAATCTGCTGTGATGCCTCCAGATGATTTCTAATTAGTGTAAACTTCATCTGTAGCATGGAACCAACATATTAAAAAGGTATCTTTTTTTTTGTAGCTTCTTTCACTCTCCTTCCTCCTTGTGCTACGAAAATGGCTTTTTCATATGATCCTTTGAAGAAAGATCCTTTACCACGAGTACTAAGAAGCCTACCAACTCTTCTGAAGAAAATAACATCCTTTCATGCAAACAGGGGAAGAAAAGCAGAGCTCTGGAAAAAGAAGAGTACTAAAAAGACTCAAGTTTGTCACCAAAAGTAATCCTTAACTTCAAAAGGCCTGACATGGGGGGGCGGCGTGTCAATAAACATCACTACAGTTGCTTGGAGTTTGTTTTTTTAAAACATCAAACACATTGTTAATAGTTACCAAGCAGAATGACGGATGCTCCAATAACAGAGCAGCCTAAAAATCAAAACCCCCACCCCCAAAAAAGTAAGATATTGTAAGATGCAAAGGTGGTGCTCGGGGTGGCAGGAGGACAGCCCACCTGGTCACAGCGATACCCTGTCCCTGTGCCACATCCACACACCTGGAGGAGATGAGAGTCAAACACCAGGACACAAACCACCCTCCTTCAAGAAAAAGGAACTGGCAGGAAAAAGCACGTATGTATTTAAAATATGCAGGTGCATCTCCTCACGGGCAATTTTACAGCCTCTGTTTAAAAGCAGTTTCCTTCCATAAAAATCCCCAAGGGATGACAGCAGCCCCCGTTCCCTGACCCACACTGCTCACTGCCTTTCCCCCAGGAGCTGCCAGCCCCAACAACTGATTTCAGAGCAGTAATAATCTTCACAGCTCTTCATTAGCCAAATGAACAAAGAAACTTGGATGATAGCCTCTTAGTTTTGTATTACTTAATTGTTTTCTGAAGAGATTACAGTTGCCTGGAACACCCCAGTAATTTAAAAGTGAATAAATCTTTCCCTCCAAATCTATTTGAGATGTTATTCACCAACAAAACAAGGGGGAAAAAAGGAAAAAAAGAGGGGTAAGGGGGGGGCACATAAAAGACTTGAACAAGGTAACAAGGTCCAATATCACAGTATCACAAGGTTGGAAAAGACCTTTGAGATCGACTCCAATATCTCAAACTAAAGGAAAGGGCTTTTGCCTATGACTGAAGGGCATGGAAGACACATTCAAACAGGGACTGCTCTTCAACCACAAATCTTCGGGTCTGATAGAGACTTAACTTTTTTTTAAAAAAATTTAAAATTAAAAAAAACATCTATAGAGCCAATATTCCCTGCTTGGGAGCTCAGAGGAGAAATCTAAAACATTGGATAGGTTTTTATTTTTGTTTAGGAACTGAAAACACCTCCAGAAATATAACCAAAGCTGCTTGGATAACAGAATCCTCCCTAACTGTTCACTCATATTTGAAGCCAACTAAACCTGTTTGCTGCTTTATTCAAGCATTCCTGACCCTTCTGTTGTGCTCTTCAGTATTTCCTTATTAAAAATAAAATGATAATAAAAAAAGTATTGATAACCAGACTCTTGGAGAACAGCCCTTCTAACAAAACTTAGACACAAAAAATTACAAAGCAACAGTCTCTTTCAAGAAACTTGAATGTGTCAAGCACACTCCTTTTTCATTGTTAGAGGAGAATGTTAGCATGAATTTTTGTTCTTACTGAGTTTAACCAGTGGGGTGAGAAAAGTCATTTTACTCAAACTCACCCATATGATCTGGAAATCACTTTATGGAATAACAATCAGACGCCATCAGATTGTTTACTGGGTCATCCAAGTAATATTATTTGTAATTATATTGTATTATTGTAAATTCCTTAACTCTGTGTAATCTACCTGGCCTCTGAGCACAGACATGACCTGGTAGGCTGAGGCATAACAAAATCTGTCTGAGATTTTCCTCATCCCTGGAAAGCAATCGAGACTTGTGCGTTATGAGTTTTCCCGGAATGATTGGTTGTATTCATTAACTCAAGCTGCAGAGAGTACCTTTCACTCAATTAATCTCCAGGCATGAGGGTAGCACTTGTGAATCATCTTGCCATTTCTCACTGCTTGGTTAGCTATAATTTTGTGCTCCACCACTGCTCAGAGAAGTTCCAACGGTGACGAATGGCAGCAACTCTCATTACGGCTCCTTTGGCATTTTGGACAACCTACAATAGGGTCTTTCTAATTAAAGCTCAAGAGAGTAAAGCTCAAGAGAGTAAAGCCTCCCATGGGGCAATAATACACGTTGTGTGTTCTGGAAAATAGTATAAACTATTAAGTTTGTTAAGTTTGAACATGAATTTCCCAGAAAATAGATGGTTAAATTATTTTTATAGGTCAGTGTGTAAGTTCCCACATTCCCAGACACCTCACCTGGAGAGTGTGACTGGGATTTGAGTTGGTATCTCACCTATCCCCCAGAAAATAAAATGTGAGCACCTGTGCTATACACAAAATGCAAAATCAGCACAGCAAGTGCAAGCAGATCTCTGGATCTTTGAGAATGAGCTGTAGTCACAAGCCAAGTGAAACACAGTCACTGTTTCTAATCCTGTAAGAAACAGAAAATGCTGCCACAGATAAGCTGAACTAGAACAGTCACCTTCCCCCAGTCCAGTATCTTTCTTCAGTCATGAGGCTGATTTATTCCAGATATACAGGTGAACAGGTGGAAAAGGAAAGCACTGTTTAGTAGAGTATCTAAAGAAAACACGGCAATAAATAGAAATCAACCATTTAAACAGACCTACTTATAATAGAAAAATTAAATATTTTTTTAAAAAAAGTTCTCTGTAGGTCTCACCCTCCTTTTATTTTTTTCCATGTTTTGAAGTTTGAAACAGTTGGAATCAGAAAGTCAAGGATATTCTCCATTTTTCAAAACAGGTGCTGATTCTACAGTCAAAAGTCTGACTTCAGAACACAAACACTGGCAGCCAGAGGTCAGTCCACGCATCCACCTGCAGGGCCCCTACGCCATCCTACAACAAGTGGCTTCACAAATTAGACTGATTTGTAATAAGAGCATTCCTGGTTTGTTTATTCTCAGGTTGCTGACTGGTAACATCATTATCAGTCTTGTTTGGTGACAAAACAATTCTGAATTTGGTAGCAGCCCTTCCTCACAGGATTAGAGCCTTGACCATACCAAGTTATTTACATTAAGCTCAGATTTCAGGTGTAACAGTGAGGTACAGTTATTTGCGTTGCTTCTCAGAGTTTATGCTCAAACAACACCTCAAGGGATGCAGTGGCCTGGAATACCTGGAACAAGACAGCTATGCTCAGCAGACCTACCACACCAGGCCTGATATCTGATTTTAGTCCCTATGAATCCCTGTAGAAGTGTAGAAGTACCAATATTAGAAAAGCAGAATAGTAGAAACAAAGACAACAGCTGCTGATCTCCTGAAGAAAGATTTTAAATGGTCCTTTAAAATAAATTATTCCTCCTACCACATAAAACAGCACAAGCTTGACTGGAAGAAGCAACTGATGATGAATTTTAATAGTTTTCAACCTGTGTAATTATTACAGAAAGCGATTTACAAGCTCCACAAATTAATCAATCCAAATAGCAGCTTGCACATCTTACCTGTTCATAGGCAATACTCCTATTTTTTCTAGAGACACCAGAACATGAACGCACACGGGAGGCACTGCCAGCTGGTGCAGAGCAGTGGTCTGCACTGGGATGCGATGGCACCCACCACCCTGCCCTGGAGGCTCTGCTTCTTGGGTGGCACCATCGTCCTTCCCAGGCACAGCCAGTGTTTGCCAGGCAGCTCCACAAAGCCCATCCACGAGCAGCAATGGCATTGCAGAGCCAGGATATTGCCACAAACCTACAGGACAGAGCCAGAACCCCAGGTGAAACACGGCTCTCGGCTCCCCCAGGTCTGCAAACAGCTGCAGGGCTGGTTCCGAGGCACAAATTAGATCTTCTCCCTGTGGGAGGCAACTTTATTCATCAGAAGTAGATCAGGAAAACTTCAGGGTCCTTGAAAACATTTTCTCCTATTCCCCACTACACAGTCAAGCAAGAAGAGCAAGGAGCCAAACTGCAATTCAGTGATGACAGCTGGAAATAGAGATTACAGTTTAAAAAACAGTATCAGTACCTCTCGAGGTCTGTTTTCTTAAGGACAGAAACAGGAAAACACTGATCTGATACTGCAAGGTGATGGAAAAATGGCATTTGAAATTCACTGTGTTGTACCAGGAACACTTAGCTAAGAGGAATGATGCTTTTCACCATCAAGATTTAAACCTGCTCTCGATAGAGCTACTTTGCCTCAGTCACTACGTAACACAACCTGCTCAAGAACAGAGATGACTGTAGATTTCCAGAAACCCCACGATGTTTCCACACCTAAATCGCTTTGTGCTGTGCAGCTCTGGCTTCCCTCTCAGCCACGTGCACCGCTGCTTTCAGGGGTAAAGCTGGGACACAAGGCAGGAAGCAAGGCAAGGGCCTAGAATAGAAGACCATGTCGCTTGGAGTCAGCTCATAAATGATGGGAAAAAACCCTCCCATGTTCTGGTAACACCAATGTAAAGCAAAAGGATGCATTTCCCATTCCTAATGTTTAGGGAAAAGCAACTTTGGCAGCATATCATGATCTCAAACATTTCAAGTACTTAACCAACACACAGAAATCAGTTCAAGACAAAACATTTGCCACATCTACTGCACTTATGGAAAGCCTACAGATTAAGAAACAAGTGTAAAGTGGTATAAAACTGTATAACTGCAGGAGGTAGAAGCTGATACCAGAAGCCACCAGGATATCTCAAGCAGAACAGCATCAATAACAGATGGGAAGCGAGGGGATGTGCCTTGTTCCTTATCCAACGTCCCAAACTCTCCACAAATCGTGACATCATGTAAGTAAAACACACTCTGAACCAACCTAAGTGTCTTGGTAAGTTTTGAAACACAGATAACAGCACAATGATGGGACACTTCCCATACAGAGATAGGCAAACTGATATGAATGTGTAAAATCAGAATCCCCCCCGTGGCCCTTTCCCACTCAGCTGCCAACTCTGTGCAGAGAAAACGTGCAATATCCACGGCCAAAGACGACAAGGAGAAAAGGTCTTGCTTAAAACAGATATTCATTTGATAACAGAAGACGGATCCTCCTGAAGACCTTATGAAGTCAGAGGACAAAACTTCATGAGAAAAAACAACTTGTTGTTCAACAGATCTAATAACATAAGCAAAGGAAAAACCAAAAAACTTTCCTGTAACCACGAGCAACCCAGCCACCAGTTCTCTCCTTATAAATGAGAAAGGAAAAGAAACCAGAGAAAGAATACCAGCACAACACTGATACACAGCAGGGGAGTAATACAAACTTCTAAAAGCTCAGGCTTAAATTGTGCATTTTCTTCTGAAAATTAAGGTATTCACAAAGCTTTTTTTTTGTTACAAATATGCCTGCATTAAATAACAACATATTCCATTTCACAGCAGCTGGCAATTATCTATTTAGCGGCCGTGCAAGCTAAAACCCACAATCTTTAAAGCAGAGCTGACATGTATGTGGTTTTTGCATAACACCCAGCACAGAACTGCAGGCCTTGAACAGCAGGTTATTGTTTCCAAAGTGACAACAACATCCGAGTTTAGGTCAGAACTGTCATAAAACAAATACACCATATTTAAGTGACAGATTTGGGAAGGGACTGTAAGCAATAGTGAATAATTTGCAAGCAGTTGAGCAAACTCTTCAGTCTTTCACATGCAGTGATAAAAACCTATCCACAGACCATCCTCCCCACAGCCAGAAAGTCAAATTATAGTCCCTTGCTTTGTTTTAGTTGATTTAACATGATCTTGAATATTTAGGTGAAGTGTGCAAACACTGAAAACACACGCCCAAAGTAATACAAACACCAGACTAGAGATAAACAAAACCCCCAGTCATTGCTAATATATTGACAGTTCACCTGCTTAACTATTTAATAACAATTTGGTGATAAGCCTCAAGATTTTTCTCTCTGGCCACTTTTTTACTTAAATACTTGCCCTGCTGGGGCATCTCTGCAAAAGAAACTATCAAATGACAATATATGATTATGGTGCTTATTTCTGGCTTAAGTTTTTTTTTTTAAAATAACACAATCATCACACACAACCAGGAATGAGAGGATTTTTTTTTCTTTTAAGTTATCAGTGATGAAAAACAAAATCAGACATGCTTTGGTACCCTTTTCTGAATTAGGGAGACGAATATTTAAATGTCAAGTTGGATAACAAGAGTAACAAAGAGGCTTTAGGAACAATTCAAAAGGAAAGGGAATTTATGTTTTTCTGTGCTTCTCGGCAACCTGGACCACTTCTCCACACACACACAGAGCCTCTGTGGCCAAAAACCCCCAAATAAAATGTGCTGCAGTATCTTCATTCTGTGGCAGATGTGTTTTTTCTTTCAACATTCATCATCTGAGAAGACACAAAACTGTCAGAATTGTGGTTTGCATCATCTCACAGCACTGAAAATTTTTCCCAGCTTCTGCAATGATGTGATTTATACGGGATATTCATTCTTATCTATAGAGAATACCTTATAAAATTTACACTCATTTCTCAGCTCACTTTGTCTTTATTCTGAAGGGGAAGGTCATCTGATTGCTTTACGTCAAAGAGCAAAGTCACAGTGGGAAAAAGACAATCCTGCGCGTACACACACTCTTAATCTCATTCATAACCATAAACCCACTTAAACCACTTCTTCATTTCTATTTTGTACTCCATAGGGAATAACACGGGACATACTGAATAATGCATATAATGCCATGTCCTCTGTAATGTAAAGAAAAATACACTATTTCAAGATAGATAGCTTGCTACTGAGCTATCTGAGGCATCCTACCACAGCAAAATGGTTTCACGGGCATTACACTGACCACCACTGCAGAAATCGCTAAATCAATACTGAAATTTCAAAGAAGACCTGGAATTCAGAGAAGTCTTCCACAAAGTGATTGTTTAAGCCATTTAAAACTAATTGGCAATTCTCAAAGCCCTGGGATACAATATTATAATTTCAGTGCACAATGTACAACTCAGAATTTGGCTGTGCAGAAGTGGCCACAAAACCTCAGGGCATCCACAGAGGACAGCATTGGATATAATCCAAAGAAGCTTGGAAAACTTTTCGGCTGTCTTTGGTGGGAGCTGAGTAAGACCTGTACAAGAATCAAACAAAGGCAGAAGATCCTTCATCCTACCCAAACCATAGTTTGCTCCGTGACCTTGCCAACCTCTCCTCCTCAATGCTTATGTTCGACCTACTGACCGTTCCCAAACCATCACCAAAGCCATTAAACCTCTCCAAAACTCAGTATTCCTTCCCCCAACAGCCAAAGGCACAGATTGTTTCTTACTATTATTCATTACTCACTCTCCCTCTCCATCAGCACTGCTGTGTCTTCCAAAAGATTTAAGATAAGCTTATTGCCTCCCACACCAGGCTTAATCGACTGTAGAGCAGACGCAGTAGAACTGATATTTTCAGTGTAGTTACCAACGTAGCATAAACTGAGATAGCACACAAGGGCTCAAAACTTCTTTGAAAGACAAAAGTGAGCACTAATCCTGGTTTTAAACTCAAATTTTCACTTTCAATCAGAGATTTTTAAAAAAGGGTAAAGAATTGTTTTGAAAAGTGTTCTTTCCTCTAGGTTACTCCAACCTGGATAACGCACTTAAAAAGACATTACCTAAACCTTCACCATCTGACGCACCACGTCTGAATGTGTCATTATTTTCAAAAGCATAAAAAGGAGTGGTTTTGCCATGTGTTTAATAGGTTGCTCAACAAGGACGAAGGGGCATTACCCTGTGTGTGAATCACCTAATTAAATGAAGCAAGATGCACCAGGAATTGAAGAGCAAGGGACAGAGTTTTTTACACCAGCTGCAAATTTAAAAAAAAACCAACTTCACCGAAATAAAATGCAGTCAGAAAGCTATAACTCACATGAAGTCGTTTGCAAACTTTCATTTTGTTAGAATACCTAATTCTCATCCAAACAAAGTTCATGCTCATTGTGCTCTTTCACTGTGGCTTTGTATGAAAAACCTTAGATAAAAGAATATGGTGAATTCTTGCAATTAAAACACACTTTCATGACATTACTTAGTACTGGACTTCCCACCAGCCCACCAACAAACACCAAATTTTCCTGCCAGCTGCACACTCCAAGCATTCATCCATAAACATTCATTTTCACTGATCAAGATGCAAACACACATAGATTGAAACCATTTTTTTGTGGCTTTGCTCAGTACCAAACTAACCCATCTGCCTTCCTTGGCCTTTGGAACAGGCTCGTAATTCTTCCCCACGTGAGGCAAGATCCTGTTTCTGTTTCCTTGAGGTACATTTGAATTTCCTCTTAAAATTTCTAAGGTTCTTATTTCTGATGAGCTACTTTGCTCAGGCTGTTACACAGCCACCTGTTGTGTGGCAAAAGAAACCCCACGAGTCCCTTATTAACTGATTTCATTGTATTATATTCAAATTATAAACTGAGATGGCTTATGAATATTTCCTTTTGAATTGAAATACCAGTTTCTCATGTAAAATGAAGTTTGTGATAATACAGAGCTTATCTTCTGAGGTCTTTGTCCTTCCTTAGATAAATAGTCTGCCTATTAACACAGCAGTGATAACAGTTCTTTCACTTCTCCAGGTACTTAACTAAGAGTTGGTTTTCTTAATGAAAATTACCTTCACCCAGAATTTTCTTATTGGTCTCCTCTAAAATTCTCATACCAGATGAGGCAGAAATTTTAGAGGCCCTTAACCATGAAAAAAATAAGACAAACAAAAAATTTCTTTCCTTCATTTCAAACAGTGAAATAATAAATAGACATATAAAAGCAATCCTTGCCATGAATTTGTAAGCTTTAACTCACAGCTTTGACCTCCTGCCAGTTTTAAAACTCCATGTGCCAAGCACGAGGGTTTCCTCTGGCAATCTGTCCAGCAGTATTTTGGGACAAGCTGTGTGCACTCCTACACACCACATTTTCACCAAAATTGGACCATCTTGTGTTTTAAAATGAGGGTTCTGAATTAAAGAATTGAGAGCACAAACACCATCACATCAGCACCCTTTTTGGCTGTTCTCACAGATGCAACACCACCACATCTGCTCTCCCTGGCAGCAGCTCAGCTTCAGGGAGTTATTGCCTTCCCTTTAGTGACTTCAGTAAACTCTCAATCTCTCTGCGAGGCAGCCTCTTCCTTTATAAATGGAGTTACCACATTTTCATCACAAGTTCTCTAAGATTTGCTCAACGAGGAAACAGGAAAATACATTAAGAACCCTTTTTTTCCTCTTCATTCTTGCATTTTTCCTGGATCAAAAAGGAGTCACTGCTGACTGAAATGAAAGTACCAGACGCACCCTTTGTGCAATAACAAAAATGTTTTTCTCTTCACTCAACTTTCATGCACAGCCTCTTAATCTCCAGTAGCTCAGAGACCATAATTCCTTCTTTCATCTCCGTAGGGATTATGCTGCTTCTTTGATAAAAACAATTCTTTCTTTGTGTTTAGCTGTTTTCTGTTGCACTGACATCATAGCCAGACAACTCAACTCACATCTCCTTTCCATAAAACACTGTCACACTACACAACCTCCAGGCCATCCTTTTCTCCTCTTTATGAAAGCGCTCTGTAGCCCCGGCAGGAGCACAACGCTGTCCCTGTCACTCACCTCTCCCTCTCCAGCTGAGCTGTTCCTCAGTAGCCAAACAACATCACCTCTCCACTGGTTTCAGCCATATATGAACCCTCACATTAACCTTATATATCTGAATAATCCTCTCAAGGCACTCTTAATTACCTACTTAGCAGTATTCAATGTCTTATCACTACCAGGTGGTCTCCTGATTACACAACCAAAGGCCAAAGATAAGGTAATTGAAGAAAATAACAGGACTGTTACTCGTTTTCATTTATCCCTCAACACGCACACTTCGGTGTTGATTTTGGTTTGCTCATATGAAGTAGAACAAAACCAGGAAAGGCACACATGCAACATATGAAATTGTACCCTGCTCCTCTAGGTTCTCCCAGGCAGCTGAAAAGCATTTAAATAATGTCTTGCAAGCAAATAAAAAAGCCAGGAGAAGCAACATGTGTAGAGTTTTGAGTAACTGAAACAATGAGCATTTCTGAAAGAAAATGAATTTAATTGAAGTTAGTCATGCAGACTCTTAGCCTTAGAAATCTATAAATCTGAAAAAAAATCCTTTTCCTTTCAATCAAGTTAGTAGTTGTCATTTCAGAGGTAAAAACAAGTCCCCATTGACCAGGTTTTCCAATACTGAGCAGTTAGCAGAAATATATAAGACCAGGCTGCAAAACATTTCACTTAAGAAAAATGCAGAAAAGCCAGTGAGGCTCCACAGCCCTCACAAGTCCCACAACAGCCAAACGATTCCTTTTTAAAGTTAAAAGAACAGATGCATCAACTGGAGATGTTTCAAGACAGTCTGTGTTATGACTAATACCCTGAGGAGGACTCACGTCACCTCACTCACACTTCTTATATAATCACGGGGGAAAAAAAGTTCCTTTTGGAGGATTTTTAGAACATCTGAATTAGACTCCTGATCTGAGCTGCAATCTCCCTTTCCCCACCACTGTCTGGAGCCCGCAGAGACCCACCCCCAGCCTGGCTGCCTCCTCACTCCTGCAGGAGACACAGTCAATGCATCAAAGCACCAGAACCAGGAAAATGATATTGCTGACTGCAGAGTCATTTATTACTATGAAGAAGTTTTGAACAATCACATTCAGCTCCTTCCTGCATATTCAATCCAGCCAGAAAATCATGACTCTTTGTAGCAGCAGCATGAGCTTTCCTCACAGCTGCCGCTCTACAGGACACATCCAAGTTAACTTTGCTACGGCCAAATGGAGCTTCTGACCAAGTGTGCCTTGACTGATTTTCCTAGAAGTCATTTATGTCTTCCTATCACCCTGCTGATACAGTAACCTGTAAGGAGTGAGGCTGAACTCCTGATTTCCAGTTGTTGCAATCCAAATACGTCCCCTTTGCACCATCCCAGTGAGGGAAAAAGTGCTCCTGATGCCAGGAACAGCTGCAATTAATTGTCTGTTGTTGTGTGTCCTCACCAAAACCTGCCCTGAGCCCAGTGAGAGGAATCAAGGCCTCAGACTCTCTGCTGTTAAGGTTTTTTCAAAGCTGTTTTGTGGTGCACATGCCCAGTAGGAACAGCCAGGAGCACCCACAGATGTGGCATTCACTGTATTCTGGTGGATCAGCTGTTTTTTTCCAAAAATGAGCTTGAATGAAATCAAATTTAATGCGAAGGCTCTCAGTTTACCCTCGAGGCGAAACTCCCACTGAGCTTAGCAAGAACTGAATCAGACTCATGAAGGGTTTAACATCACTGGCTTATTTGAAAGCAGGGATCCAATCCCATGGTTTATCTGTGTGCACACACAAACCCTCACACTCTGCTTGACCTGGCAGTGCGAGTCATTCAGAAGGAATACAATGTTATCTCTAAAAAAAGCTTCAAAGAGCAGAGGTAAATAGGTATTGCACCTCATTTACCTCTCTAAGAGTGGTAAGAGTAAACAGGGGCGATACGTACAAAAGTTCCCGTAAACCACAGAGAAAGCCATCCCTCTCCACATGAAAGTCTAAACCACAGCCTTTCAGAAATCTCACTTCCCCACAAGTTTCCGGTTGTTAAACAAACACAACACGGCAGCAGGTTGAATACTTCGGATTTCCTTCCCTCCTCCGTATTCTCTGGTCTGAAAAATAACTGTAGGAGTTTGTAAGGTGATGGCTGTGAGATTTGCTCAGCTACGACATCCTCACCGTGCCTGGAAATCCTCGTTAAGTCAGTTTCTGAGAACAGACTGGGTCTATAATGAAGTTTGGTGCTAATCCTTGGCTAATAGGCATGGCGACAAGTGGAAAGGAGCAGGGGGGAAATACTTCTTCCAAGTAATTATCTCTAAAGAAAAAAAAAAGCAGCAATATTTCCCCTTCCCTCGCCATAAACAAAACAGGACTGTGAAAATAAGCATAGGTGTACAAACTTTCTTTAAATTTATTTTCCTCAAATTTATTTCTGTTTTAGCATTTACAGTGCAGTACTCAAAGTCTACCTTCCATCTGATAGCCAGCAGAGTGGAAAATCTTCATATTGCCTTAACATTTTGCGCTTCAAAGATTATAGAAATTAAAGGAGACATCATTCACTTATTTGGCTCATTGCTTGTTTCTGTAGGACGCCAAGCTCTCGTATAGCTCTGCAGAAACACTCCTGAGCAGAGCAGGGGAGCTGGATTGTGGGCAGTGCACGCTGCCCTGGGACCCCGAAGGGCACAGAATGGGCTCACCTTTTATTTGCAACAGAAATGGTCAAACAAGGCGAGATACTACAGAAGAGGCAACTGCTATAAACAGAGGAATTACATACGTGTTACCTCCCCAAAAAGCCCACCCCACAAAGTGGATTGCCAGTGCAAACACGGGGACTGCCTGAGCGAGTGATGCATTGTGCTCTATTAGGGAGCTGACACACAGCCTCGAGTCATTATATGTGCTTCAAGTTATCTACCTGAAGAGTTATTTGTTTGCCTCAGAAGGCTGCCACGATGTTGTTAAAATAAGAATTCATTCATTCTCATTTTTCAGGGCCTGCTCCAGGCAGAAGCAGCATAATAACCCCACTCTCCTCTCCTTACCTGTTAGCTTAAAACACTCAATTTAATACATGCATGTTCTTCTATAAAATGCTTGACCTGACATCCCTGTGATGTTCACATTGTTAATTATAAGAGCACACAGTTTATCAAAGCAGATGCTCTTTGTGAGAGTTTGTTTACGCACACACAGACGTTGTGTAGACTGTTGGGGATCGTTCATTAGCAACCCAAGATGCCCACGATCCCTTCATGCTCAGTGTGCTACATGGATTTTGACAAACAATTAATCAGAACTCAGTACTGCATCTGGCTCATATTTACAGCCAAAGAATGAATTGGGCTGAAAAAGCATTTGAAAGGACAATACTTCAACCTGATGACTTTGTAGTTGGGTTTTGTTCTCCTGGAAGGAATCTGCTAACATATCATGTTTGAGAGACCCAACAGACAATGAATTTATGAGTCTTTAGGTAAACAAAACATATGGTGCTTGCTATGTTCCATCTATCAGGTAATCAGTCATTTAGCAATAAATGCACAATAAAATTTGGCCAGCTTCTCAAGACCTGACATCTGAGGAGATCAATTACAGACTTAATTTAGACAAATTTTTCATAGCAATTTTTTTCCTTTGTACTACATTATCTTTTTTGTTCCATGAAGTTTCCGTTAACTCCTGTGGAAAATGAGACCTGGATTCTTCAAATCGTAATACGGATATAAAATATCAGTAAGTTTAGGATATGAAATGATGGATTAATCTGAGATAACAACCAATAACAGATCCAAGTTGTTCTGTCTGTAATTACATTGCTGACGCTGTCTAAAAAATGACACAATGAAGACTGTCACCTTACTACTCTTTTAAACAAAGCTTCTCAGAAGAGTTCCCTTTTCCCCGATCTCCAACCTAGCGCAGTACAAGCAAGTTCACCCTGAACTGGTGATTACAGAAGGGAGGTCAGGATCAGTGCTGCTCTTAGGGCTTTAGACCTCTTTGCCCTGAGGGGCCAAGGGCTGGACCTTGGCTACACGCATGGAAAGACAGAGTCACAAAAATATTCTCAAAGACAATTGGACAAAATTTTAAGCTTGCTCAGACATATTCCTCCAATTTTTAATCACATCACAAGTTTTATGGGGAAGGGGAAAGGGAGTGAAAAATAAGAGAAAAAAACAAGTAAAAGATGATTGCCTTTTGGCCCTACTCCAGGGAACACTGAATATTGAAATGCCACTTACAGTAAGCACCTAAATCCTTCCCATTTTAGGCAACAATGCCAGCACAACAAAACAAATGACCTTGTAGTCTAAGACAATGAATATTCAGGTTTTCTACACTGACAGTAAAAAATGTCATAAGGCAAAGCTCAGAAAGCTTCTCCATGAATTTTCTGATCAAATTATTAACTTGGGGGGCACTGAGGATTGTACTCGAGTGCAGGTGAATGGTCTCAGCACTGAGATTTGGAAGAGCAGAGGGACCTGGCAAAGGCAGGAATGACATTTCTCCCTGGGGACTCTCAACGCACCTCTGACCAACCCAACAAGCACAGAGCAGGCAGGAGTGAAGTCCCCTGAGAAGCAGCACTTGGCTCTCGGAGGCCTCGTGCCGTAGGAACCTCTCCAAATGCCGAGAGCCAGGGTTTGAAAAGCAGAATAATTTTACCAGCATGTTTAATAACATCAGCCCAGTCAAGGTCAAGCAGGAACTGGCTACAAGTCTAGATATGACAGAGTGTTACTGAGATCTCTGGAGATCCACATGCCCACTGGAGGGGAGCAGCAGGACCTTTGCCTTTTGTGGGTCTGTCCTTAGGGTGCTAAGAATTTATATCCCAAACTTTGGACAAATCTTGAATGAGCTCTCCCACTCACATTTCATGCATGATTAAGTGCGCTACTGAATCGAAATAGCTAAAATTATCACTGAGACACATTAAATAAGGGTGATGACTTGGCAGCCGTGAGGAGTCGAGTATGCGTTAACAGGTCCAGAAAATATCCAGCACTTAAGCAACTTGCCTCTATTCCACAGCACACAAAACCCCCCAGGGCTGAAGCAGGCTTCCAGCTGTAGCGTCCTCCAAGAGTTTAAATAAGGTCCAGGTAGCATTTCCCCACACAGTTTGTGATGGAAACTCAACTATAAAATATCAGTTTAACAGTACTGTGCCATATAAGACCAGTTAATGCTTCTCTGTATGAACTAGCAACCAACCATTGCTCTCTGTATACACCCCTGATCCCATTTCCAGCACAAAAACAGATTTCTTAATGTCAGTATCATTTATTACTAGGACATGGAACAGTGAGAAATTATTAAAGACCTGAAAAATCAATTTAAGCATTTTAACTATGAGATAAGACTTTTCAGCTACTGCAATTTGTGTTACACAAGATACTGCTAAGAGGTCTCCATAAAGTGAATCAGAGCAAATCATTTCTTTGTTCAGCTCAAATATGCATAGAAGATGGCTTCTATATTACAGTACATCAAGTGAATGTAACATTTACAGTTTAGTAACAAAAGTTGTGAACACAGGACAAAATTGTAAAACACAAAAATCAAGAACTGATCCTGGTTTTATTGTAATAAACTTCATTTAGAATAGTGTTTCACAGAAAAGTACTTCTTGAAAATAAAGTGGTTAATTTAATATCCAATACAGTGTTTAGAAGGTTGAGGGGGTGGGGTTAATATTAAATATTATGGTTGATGTATAACACTGCACATAAAAGTACTGGGTTTGTGTTGGGGTTTTGTTGTTTGGTTGTTTGTTTTTTTTAAACATTCACTGGGTCACTTACAGTGTCCTCCATTCTGTAGAGATTCAGATAGTTATATTTTAAAAGTGTGCTCAGTGCTATAATGCAAAAAACAATCAATATTTCAATATATGCTGTCTGTGAACTTGACAGAAAAGATAAGAAACAGATGTAGGTCCAGATGAAGAAATGTGTCTTCTGTGAAGTTTAAGGGAGGACTTGGCACAAGATGACCGAAGTCAATATACACAAAGAAAATCTGTCAGCAAACTGCAATACTTGACTGAAGAGAAGATATATTTAATAAAATATATGTAGACTATATGTGGTCCACCTGTTTAAATGGATTACTACTACAATAAAATCTACTTCGGTAAAAGTATCCATTCTGAATATAAAAAAAAAAGAGAATACTCATTGAATTTGAGCCATAGATGCCTTAATGAAAGTTTCATTTGAGAATCCCTTCTCAAGCTGCTGGGCCAGGGCAGCAGCACAGCCTCTCCAGCCAGAACACGGTACTGAGACCAGCCCCACAGACCAGCCTCTGTGCCCCAAGATAGGGTCCATACAATTTTCAATCAGAAACTTTTCCAATGTTCATACTATTGCCTCACAACTTCATAAAGATGCTAATATGAGATGTCATATTTCCTCTGTTTCAATTAATTACATCTTTCTATACTTTTTGATTGAGTCTCCTGCCTCCTCCTACCTCAGATAATGTTACTACAACTTCTAAAAAGCTAAAACTTTAAGTTAAAAGCAACCAGAAGTCAAATATGGAAAGCCAAACACAGCTTCGAATATTTCCTCATCCAGAGCAAAGGATTTTTTTAATCTTATTTTTCCCATTGTCGCCATATCCTCCCATTGCTGTTTATATTATTGACTGAACGCCTGGAACATTCAAAGCTGTTGAAATCCAAAAGGCCAACCTTTTAATAGAGTAACAGAATTCATCAGAAAACTTCCTAATGAGCAGCCCTTGTTCCCAGTTTGTCATGGTGCTGTCTTACTACTCCTTAGTGAACATTAACACAACATAAACGTCCTGAACATTTTTGTTATTTGATCAAATTTCTGCATGCTTAATTCCCAGGTCTGTTTAAACAATCCCGTTGTGCTTCTCTAAAAGACATCCAGTGCTACCTCTGCAGAAGCTCCGTGTGTCACTAAAGCTAGAACACTCTGATTTTGATTACCTTGTGTCTTTAAGCATAGTTCTATCTAAACATGGCTCAGAAAGGAACAACCACTCATCCTCCAAGTACAACTCCACCCATTCACTGCTTCTGTAATAAATGAAGCATTCCAGAGAAAGTCCAGACTCGTTTTTCTGGACACAGACACCACAACTGAGGTTTTCAGTGTTTATGAAGTTTTAAGTACAGTTGTGAGGAAGGAGCCCACTTCCTCACCTATGAAAACCCTGGTTATGAAGAAAGTTAAACGAAGTGTGATGGATGCTCAACATCTGAGCACAGAGCAGAAGTGTGAAACACAGGCTGCATTTTTCAGTTGAACTTATTATTATGACTAGGGCACCAAAAATATACCAGAAGTAGGTCCAAGAACGACCACCCACCTTATCTGTGGATGAAGTACATCTAAAAAGTAGCTACAAAAATCCAAGAGCACAGGGTATTTCTGTTCAGTGCCAGTTCTGCAGAAATTAAAAACAAACCAAGAAAAACTGATCGTGGCGTAACAAAGGCTCTTGTTTTCAGAAGGACACACACCTTACTCCAGTAACACAAGCTGACTTGCGCATTATTGAGTTTGCCTTACAATACCATGTTTGGGGAAAGGAAAAAACCACACCCACACACCTTACCAGTGTTTCTTTAGACACCCATGAACTTGATTTATAGATATAAATATCCCATTTAAACACCTCTTGTTTAATAAAGAAATGAGACCAAATACTCTAAATTTGCTTCTTTCAAATCAATAGTTGTCCTTGTCTTTCCCTTAGAAACAAAGAAATAGACTTGGTTGCTTCCAGTGGCTTTTTTATTTGTAATATCAGTTCAATGGAATCCTTGATCATTCCCTGCTGCTTGAGGCAATTTCAAACAAGCTCACACACTTTTAGCACAATTCTAATTAGCTTAGTTCTTTATGAGTGGCAAACTTGTTTCAGTCCAATTATATACATGTTAATTGTTATCTTAACAAAGAATAATGAATTTGCAAAAATAATGGTTGGTTGACATCTGCTTAAACATCCTTTAATCCTCACTCTAGACTAAAAATAATTAAAATGGTTTTGGAATTATTTTTAATTATCATTACAATGTTGTGTTTATATTTAGATATTGATACTTACATTATCTGTACAGCATTGTTTCCTATGTAATCATCCCTATAAGAAACTGCCTGGAATTTCAGGGGGGATAGGGAAGAGTTTTTTTGGACTGTTCCTGCAATATTACTTATCCCTTCTTTATAATATACATATCACACGTGTGTGTATGTATCTACACACACAGAATAAAAAAGATCAAAAGCCAATATAATGACAAATTGTATTTCACATTTTTCCATCACTGGGCCAACCCTTCCTCCCAGTAGTTTCATCATTTACAGCATTGTCACGCAGAGGAAATTTCCAGAAATTCATCAAAACACAGTTCCAGCTCTTTAGGAGCTCGACTGCCTTCCTGCACTGCAATAAACAAAAGTCTCCTGACATTAAAATTCTACATTAATTCTCCACATAATGCCAAAATCTTATAACCAACTGCAAAATAGTGACAGCTGGCAGAAAGCGTAAAGATGTAGTTTTTTCTTCTTAGATAGTTTAGTAGCTGCAAACATCATTTACTGACTTCAGAGAGAAAAAAAAACACCTAGAGATCCTGAAAACTTCACAAGTTTGGGAGTGAACTTGGTACCAACAGAGCCCCTCCAGTCCCACACACCCCCAGGGGTGTTCCCTAGGCACCATCCCAGGCACACGGAACACAGCTGTACCTTCCAATGCCACAGCTGCTCCCTTCCATCACAAGCCTGTTGCTCCTCTACACATTTATTTACTGGTGAACATCAAGATGTTACTGTGACATTTGAGGAACAATTACTCAACAATAATTTTTGCTCAACCCCAAGGAGTCACAGTCTAATCGACCTTAGAAAATTACCACAAGATTGCTGTCTACAGAAAGACATGGTACCTACAAAGGAACTGTTGTACTTTCTACAGGATTTTATTGTATCATAGAAGAGAGTCTGAAAGGCAGTAATCCCAAAGTCTCAATATTTGATATCCTTTCAATAGCTGTGGTGATAGCACAGTAAAAGCATATCTCTTAGGTGAAGAAAAAGATTTAATTCAGAAACAATACAATAGCTGAAGAATTCAGACGCAGCCCTGCCTTACTATTAGCTCCTTTTTCTATAATTAGGCAAGCCCCAGGAAGCTCAGAAAGAACAATTACATTTACCTGAACCAATCTGGGTGAACCTGACCTGATTTAAGCACAAAAAAAAAAAAAAAGAAGACCTGGATTTATGATGCTCACATTCACATTTTCTTGGAAAGTAAACCTTTTTACTTTAACCCAGTGCAAAGCCTTTGGTCTCAATACAGCCAATAAACTGTGATTTTCACATTGAATATTTTTGAAAGTAACATAATACAAAAACAAATGCGAGATAAATGAACACAACATTAATCTTTAAGAAGCTGGAAAATTATCACTTACCTGCTGATTGCACACAAATGAAAATGCTCGGTTACCTGAGTGAATCAGTCCAAGTGTGAAGGCAAATGTTACCACTCTGAGTCACTCACTGCAAAATAAAGTGGATTGGTTGGCTGAAGTCACTCTCAATTTCTGGCTTAGTGAAGTTATAGAGCAGCTAACACACCACATCTTCCAAATAAAGATCTAGAATATTTCATTAGTGACAATGTTAATAAACATCCTTTAGCATTATTAATCCTCCATCAGACGACAATCCTGCAATGGAAGCTAAACTTCCACAATTCCCAGAACTGATTTCCATCAGGACATTCTGACAAGTTTATCGTTTTCCTCCTCTGGCTCTCAATCATGGAAACTAAGGAGAAACTCCAAAATGTGCTCCAAGAAGAGAGTCATATGTCTGTATACTAAAAGAAATATGTATTTTGAAAGATCTGAAAAATAACAAACAGCCTTATCCCAGTACAATAAGCAAGATCAAGGAAAAATAAGAGAGGAGTTAATCTTGCACCACTCCAAATTAACTTCAATGCTTCTGATGCAAAAACTGGGAGGGTGGGGGAGAAGGGATGGAAAACGTGTCTGTAAATATCCAGTTGTTCTCTGCTTTGTCTCAGCTGATAATGATAAAACAACACCAGGAGGCACCTTCATGTTCAGGTGCTACAAATCCCTGGAGAGTAAAAGTTGTAGAGAAAATTTTCCTCTAACTTCTAGAAAAGTTTCGAGGCCGGGGTGGGGAGGGAGAGGAGAAAGGAGCTGATGTATTTTTCTCTCTACTACAATGCAAGGATGACCGGTAACATAAACCAGAAAGTGGCTTCTTGTCTACTGAGCAGAGAAAAGTTCATTGTTTGGATCCTCCTCCCAGTTCTTGACTCAGGCTCTGTGCAAGGGCCTAAGAAAAGCCCTGCACAAGAGCCACGTTGATGGCACAGAGCCTCCAGCACATTCTACTCTCTTAACACAGGCAAGAATGAAAGCTCAACTGACAGAATCTCATGCTCGTGTCAGACCCAAAACCCTGCTGAAGGAGGAGGCATCATAAATGCAGATTTGTATACAGGAACGTCACTCAGAGACTGGAAAAGGGAAAGAGCATAAATTTCTCTTCCCAACAGCTGTAGAGTTTCACGACACTACTAATACATTTTTAGCAAGTTTGACACTGCCTGCCTACGGCACAAGTAGATAGGCTGAGAGTACAAAAAAAATACTTCCCATAACCTGTTTCTCCTAAAAAAAAATGTTGTACGAAAGAAAATTGTATTGACACCTTCCTGTCAGCTCCTAGATTTAGAAACCACAACACCAAAATAAAGCCCTATTGGAGGGTTTGAAAAGTGAGGAAAAAAATAAAAAGGCTGACTCTAGACAGAAGGAAAATAGTTTAATAAAAAAAAAAAACCTAATTGAGCTTTTCAAAATTAAGGCAAGATCAAAACAAGCAAGAAATGAAGTGCCATGCTTCTGATTTTTTACAGTTGTATCCCCCACTGAGTCACCTTTGCAGAAAAATATCTCCTGCATTTTATATTCCCATTACTGCATTAATTTTTTTAATTATTTATTCATATTTAAAAGAGTTTGCGTGTTCTGTTTTGTAATTTCGAATTGCATAGGATGGGGGAGAAAGTAACCATATATTCAGAGGCATTGCAAAAGGAGACACAAACCTTTATGTCTCTTCAGACAGGATCAACCATCTTCTGAAGTTCAGATTGAATAATAGAGATAACAGGAAAAATAATTATTTTAATCTTCATTATTAATAGAAATGGGGAAAGACCTGCTTTTATTGTTTTGCCTCAATGCTACTTTTTCCCTTGAAAGTGATTCTTTCAACAGACAGATTCTCAGCTCAAACTTCATAGACTATCAGGAACCCATAAATACAGCTATGTAGCACAACCAGACACTATTAACATTTCACATAATAAGCTCAGTAATCAACCACATTTTTAAGATCACACCAGAGTAATTTTAAGAATGTCTTCCTCCCATTTCACCTCCCTTTTCATCTCCTTTCCACCTCTTAATCAGTGTAAATAGACACACTTGATTCCTACAGGGAATATGGATCTTAGGTTTTTATTTCTGTAATTAGTAAAAAAAAGGCACGAGTATTCAAATTTATTTTAATTATTGTCTGAAATAATCAAAACCAATCCACTTCCTCCAAGATTTTCAGCATTTTAAGGATCGTGACCAAACAAGCAGGAGGAAACCCATGATAACCCACTCAGAAACTGGAAACAGGCAATATTTATGACTGCAACTGAACAAACCGATAACACTTTATGATAAATCCCTCTCCTCCTACCTACATGCAAACTGAAAACAGATGGAAAAACAGACAAACAAATATTAAGTAAAAAATTTTGCCATGCCCTTACTTCACCAACAAACACCAGGTGAGGAACCATGAGGTAGAGTTTGAGGTTACTTTGAATGAGTTTCCCACAATCCGAAATACTTGCAGTCCCTTTCTCTATAGAGATATTTATGAATACATTTCTTACATTAGCAGAAGGCATTTGTGCATGGCTTCGAATGAAAATGGGGAGAATTTTGCAGCATTTTCCCAGATGGGTGATTAAAAGTAAAACCTCCAAGTGTTTAGAAATCTCCCCACAACAGTCAAACAACTTTTCCGTAAAAAAATGGTATCTGGTTTCTTTTGGCACTTGGCAGCTGAGGTGATTTATCATCTATAAAGCACAATGACAAAAAGCCATGATCACACAGGTCTTCATAACACAAATTTCAAAGCACTCTTCAGAGTGTGCTTTGATCAAAATGTTTACCAGGCACTTGCTTTACAAGCAGTTCATAAACATCAATCTTTATTAGGGTTATTTACAAACATTGAAGCATTAGGATATGTACCTACGGAGCTGCACTTCTGATACAGGTATTAAATATTTAAGGTTTTTTGCATTACTCTCCAAAAAAATTTTCATTAAACCCAGAAGACAAAATCAGTATGTGGGGCTTCTGAACACATTTCTGAGGAAAGCCTGAAATTATGAGCAGACACAGAAAATAATTTTAGTGAGAAAATACAAAGAAAAGTAAAATACTTAATGCTCGGGAAACCATGAACATACAGAACAAGATTTAACAGAACTATTGGAAATTGCTGCAGCAAATATTGATTAAATTCATGCTTCTCAGCTCTGCTTTCGAATACTGCAGAACTAAGATTTCAAGATAACAAAAAGAAAAAGAAAACCTTTGCAAAAGCCACAATCATTTTAATTTAACTATGATTCAGCTGGAAGCCATGAAAATATGCACAGCGGAGCACATCAACTAAATGAGAGAAAACAAGCAGGAATACAAACAATGAGTCAGAATGAGGGACTTGATTACAAAACCCTTGCTGTTCTTCAGAGGGTGCACCAGGAAGAAAATCTGACCAAAGAGAAAGCTTTACAAGGTGATCGCACTGAAGTTTATTATTTTTGGACCCTGGTGGCTGTTACAGCACCACTCCTGTTAGACATCATTATTCTGAAATAATTCAGTTTATGAAGTGCCAAGCAAGAAGGCAAGCAGAGGTTTGTTTCTATGTACAAACATGTTAGTCAGAAAACAAACAAAAAAACCCCATACATTCATGCATCACTTCTCTTAATTCAGACAATATTTCATACTTCATTCTCCTCACTCCCTGACTGCATCAATTTTAGCAAAGTTGCATATATGTAAAATGAGGGCAGAAAGGTTTTGTTTGAAAAATTGTACACCTGCTCCATACTTCAGATTGTGTTTTATGTATAGGTATGAATTTTGGTAGCAGAACAGCGAGATAAATTCCCATAATTCAGTTCTCTCCTTACTCTTTCTAGTTGCCTACCACAAATCTCCCTGCTCCTTTGTGCCCTTGTTGCAGGCTGCAGTTGACAGCCTTCTCTCCCCAGCTCACGCTGATTTAATGCGGCTGCAGCATCTCTTCCCTCCACCTCTCCTGAAATCTTTTCTTGCTTCTTAACAACCCCCCAACTTTCCCATCCACTTATGCCAGTTATTTAGTTCTAATTCCATTACCTTTGGAATGCATTTGGGGTACACATCATAGGAAACACTATACAAGAAAAACTGTGCCACAACAAGAGGCAGAAGATACGATAGTTTTGCACGCAGCTGAGATGAAGCCACTGAAGCAGGGGTATTCTTATCTAAAAGTATTATACATTAATAAAAGGAAACATTTTCAGAGTCTGTATTCACCAGTCTGTACTGAGAGGATCTCTTCTCTGATAAAGAAATACAAAAAATACTTCTCACAGTTGAAGTTTACTTAAAGTAAATTTAACATATTACAGATTTCCTGTATCTTGCCTTGCTTTCATTCCAGATCTCAGCACATAACGCACTAGAGATTAGGGGATGACGAAAAAAAAATAGACTCCACCCAAGTGTCCCCCAAAACCACCTCATTGCCAGGTTTACCATCGACTCGCACACGTGTCACATTTCTCTAAGCCATTAGAATATATTTCAGAGGTGGAAAAACAAAGCTGCATTATTGAAGTAAGAGACAGAAGCAATTTCACAGCAACAATAAAGTCCTTTTGTTAATTTACCTGAACAGTAGAATAACTTAAAAGGCAGCAGAAGGGAAAAAGGGAAAAGAGCCCAGGTTGTATTGAAAAATGGGAATATTCCAAGCTACCTGGTAACTAAGCCATGCTGTACAACCTCAGTGTCAGCCTCAGCAGATTCCCCGATGACAGATTGAGATGTATTCCAGGCACACAGAGGAAAGGAACTAAAATTGTATAGTAGTTGTCAGAAATAGCTACAGTCATAGGTACACACATGCTATTAGAGACTACTATTTGAGTCCAAACACACCGTTCACTTATGTCAGACAGGGCAAATACAGACTGCACATTTCAGATGTTCTGATTTTTCAAATGAGTCAAAGATGAAAAGCTTTAACATTTATACTAAGTTTCTTCTAACTTACAAGCGTTCATTGTAGTTAACCACAAGCCGTGGCTATTTTTCAAGGATACTGAGCAATTTAACATAGTTGTTTTTTTTTTTTACTGTGATTTTAAATTTTTAAGAATCCAGTTGTGACTAAGTTTCTTGTCACCAGTGTTTTGGATGCTGCATTCTGATTTATGTAACCAGACACTTTTGTGCTTCCCTCCGTACACAGATGCCTATTTGGTCATAAAGGTGCCAAAGACAGGAAGAAAAAAATATGTACCACTGTCAAATTATATTTTAAGTGAAGAAAAAATAATAGAAAAAGGAACAGTTTACAAACAAACTCATGCAGACATGGAAAAATGCAGTCTGTGAATAAAGACAAGTATGATGGGAGTTTTAGTCCCAAACTCTTTCCAAAGGTTCTGCTGGGTGGTGATCTAACCCACAATTTAAACTAACCCGACAAAGCTTAGGCATTGGGATTTGCCTTTGTTTACTCGCACTGAACTTCCTTTTGTAAGCCAAGTTCACAAGGATAAGACTGGATTTGAGAAATCTGACCATGGCTTCCCACCAATAATATGCCATTTTTCCCATAATGATGCTGTTCTAACTTCAGGATTTTTTCTCCCAAGTCAGTATAAACTGCCATAAAGAAGCTTGCCCTTTAAATACAAACGTGCTGGAACAGAAAGGAGATACTAAAAGCAGAAAGCTTAAATAAAATGACTCATTTCAGAACTGAAGATTTGGAGGTCAATAGGACCATTTTTTCCAACTTAAACTCATTCAAAACCTTTTAAGTAGTTGCCACTACACCACCTAGAGAACAGTTCATCACCGCTTGGAAAACAGTGTCCCTGCTGCTTTCAGTGACACTTCTCAAACATTACAAGTTTCCACCCATGAAATCAAGAAAAAAAATGACAATTAATATGGAAAAGTCATAGAGCCATACTGCTCTCCATTACATGCAATACTAAACACGGTCAAATGATTTCAGAAAGCTACGCATTACACCTCCAACAATTCAAACTTCTATATTTAACTACTTTCAGCAAAAATAGAAAGGAATTTTAAATGCAATGCTAAAGCTCTTCCTTTGCTAATCGTAGGATTCAGCTGCAGGCAGTGGTCTCTTACAGGCACGTCCACATCGGAGCGACCAGTGCGAGCTCCCTGGACTGCTGAAGTAACTCAAGGCTCCTGACGCAAATGCAGTTACAGCGATGGATAAAACACGTACAGACTCTAGGGGGAGTTCTAACTTTGCCGTGGTTTTCCCCTTACACAATTTTGATCAGTAGTTCAGAACAAAGCAAACACCACCACAAAAAGGGCAAAGCCATGCATGGTGTCTCCTCTGGATGTCTGCTGCTTCTCCTTCCCCTCTGGTTTTGGGCAGAGTGGGAACTGTCTGGCACACTCAAAGAGGTGCTTCCTGCTGATACCAACATCTGTTTCAGTTTTCTTTCTTACCCACTCATGATGTACAGGAACACGTAATTTATTTGTTCTCGGGCGACTTTTGTGCACCTGCAGTCTGAATACTTCAGCAGCCCATGCAGTGTCTGAGAGACCTGTGATATTTAATGATGAACTACACTTAGATAGCCACCCCTTAAATATTTAACACAAAGAATCCGTAAAGCTATTTTCCCCAACATGAACGAGTTCTTGTCTAAGCAGGAACACTGCCTGTGCATTCCTGCTGACAGTTCAGAGTGTGTTTACCTGCATTGCACCGGGACACACACTGGTGTGCCCAGCACAGGAGAAACTGGATCACAAAGCTGGCCTCACTCATGATTCCTCAGCCAGCTTTGTCAGACCCCTTGAAACAAGGGCATTTGATCAGCGTTTTGCATCTGGCAAATGCCCACAATTTGAGGAGGAACTACTAAAGATCAGCCAGAACACAGCTGCAGGACCCACTTCACCTGCCTTCATAGAGTATCTTACCCTGGCCTTCCAGCATTGAAGCACATGTACCTTCTTTATGGCTCTGATTGCACTTTAATAGCTCACAAATACAGCAAACCAAGCACTGGATATCAAGCAGCAAAAAAAAAAAAAATAAGAGGACAACATACATATCCAACATTTTTTATATTGAAAGGCAAGCTTAAGCAATCCAATATTACAGTATTTTTCTGCTTTGAGGCACAGCACCGTGTTAGCTCACCCTAGTGAAGAAATTCATAACAACTGGAACAAAGGTTCGTAATTCTTTACTAGCACTGTGTTTTCCCCTTTATTCTCATGTCTACTTTCACTTTTGTTACGAATTGGTGTTTCAAAAGAAGCTTAAAGCCTTCTTCCCCTTTTGGTAAAGATGAAAATTTACAGAGAAAAAAAAACCAAGAAAACTCACAAACACACACATTCCTCGTCAAAATCTTCTACCTGTCCAAACATTCAATAGTACAAAGAAAACCCCACCAAACAAAAAAAGAGAGAGAAATTTGCATTTCCAGTTTTTCTCAGAGGATAAACATAGCACATTACGTGGACATAACAACAAGCTATCTGTAGAAAAACTTAGATGACTTCTAACGAACTTCCATATGCTACCAGGGAAGAAAGAGGTACACTTCAGACAGCTGTCTCCCTCTCACCCTTCACCACTCACAGTGGTTTATGTTGCTACAATAGTATCAGAATCTATGAAAAACGTATATTTATATAAAAGCTATGAACCACAACTGCCCTGTGACACTCAGTGGTTTCAATTTAATTCAAGGAGTAAAACCAAAACTCAAAATTTAGAGACTGCAGCAATGAGGGGGGGAAAAAAGTAAACTGCATTTTAAGTCATTTTTGAAGGGGCAAAAAAAAGTGTGTGAAGCCAGATACTCCGTATTTTTAGCATGCTCTTTCATCCTCTTTCCCAAATTTGACTCTATTTCAAGTCGGTATTGCAGGATGCTCCCATGCTGAACTTGGGAGATGCTTTCAGGCATCAGAAATCCTTCGCCTGTCAGCATTCTCCTGCTGAACCCACTGTGAGAGTGGAAATCTTTTCTGTCTTTGTGCTCCACTTTGTGGAGAAAAAGGCCTGAAGTACAAGTTTCAGAAGCATTTCTGGGGGGGATTTTCCTCTAAAGAATTATATGACAGGCAGCACAGCAGTCTGGAGGAGGAACAATCCTATCCGAGGAGCAAACCAATCTGAGAGCGAAAGATCTTTCCTTGTTTTCAAACAGCTCCTCAGCACCCAGAAGTTAGAAATGTACTTTGTACAAATCCTTTTCTCTTCAATATTGATTTAAAACCATTTTTCATAGTAAGCTCAGAATAGCAGAGGGGAAAAGAAATAACCTTCCACTTCTCTTAAAGAGAAGCAACGGAATAATGGACTGGCTGCAAATGTGTATTCCTTGACCTCCGCTGCTCTGCCATCTATGGCTGGGACAAAGAGGTAAATTGCCTATTTGCCTAAATACTGCAAATGACTACTTACACACTTGATGGCTGGCCACAAGCTGAAACATTCATCCTTAACTCCAGATCACAATTTTTTTATTGATGCTGGCACAGACTGGCACTAGGAAAGAGTTTCAGGATCCAGCAGTGCTGAAAATAAATGCTCTACAGAGGGGAATGTGGAATTGTTTAAACAGAGGGGTATTGGCCAGAGCAAGCATCACAGGGCTGTCAGTAAGAACAGCCACAGTCGACAGGCCTTTGCTATCAGTAATTCAAATCAGTAATCCAAAAGTGAAACTAATACACGGAATTTACTAGGATTTTATTTTTGGATAGAGATGTAGTTTTCCTGCTAATAGTTATGTTTGATATTATTCTGATGGCACTGTTAGAACTGTGCATGCTACAACCTCAGCACACCTAACAGCACCTAAACTCTGCCCTGTTCAATACATGAGCAAGTCTGCAAACATCCCATGACAAAATCCGATGTTTTTAAACCCAAGATCAGATTAATGGTTGGGTGTTTGGTTGTTTTTATTTTTGATTCATTACATCGTTGACATATCTGGGGAGCAGGTCACCTTTGCTCCCTCTGAAGAGGATCACAACTGCTTTCAAGCTCAAACCTCCCTTACGTTGTGCTAACCTGAAGTTATCGAGCTCTCTCGCTGCCTACAACTGCTCTGTAACATTTTGATCTCTCACGGTATCGAGGATAAAGTCAGCTTTAATTTCCAGTTAACTTTTACAATCCCTTTGAAGTAAGTTATATTTGTACTTGAATTATTTTCCAGTTATAAGAGTGCATTTCAGTGATCACCGATCACATTTGTACAGTTTATCATTTGTTATGAGACACTGATGGTTGTTTAATATGTCCTAAACATAACCTTGAGACAATGGGAACTCAAAGCATTTCATAATTGCATTCCTCAGTAGGAAGCAAGCTCCACAGTTAATGTATGAAAAGCCCGAACTGTTCTTCCACTCAAAATAAACACAAATATTTGCTGTTTTTTTCCAGCTACGATTGAACATTTCAATTGTGTTTCACTGTAAAGTCACTCCATGACTTTCTGAATTTCTTCCCTGCTTTTAAAAGCATACAGTAGAGGCTTAAGTAGTGGCACAGTAAGAAAAGTCTCAGCAACCTAAAGACACCCAGAACTTATGATCACATCACAATTACCATCCAGATTCGTTGACGGATATGCTTTATCATCACCATCCAGCAACAGCCTTCCTGAAAACCCCTGTCAATTAAATAGCTTTAAGTGATTTCAGGAGACAGCGACCCTTCCAGATACACCAAACCTTTACTATAAAAAACAGCCAGCTGTTCTTCCTGCAGATCTACTGAGGTGCTTACAAAGGTTTCATGAATAAATGGATATTTGTGGCTCAGCCACCACAAACACAAAGCTCAGCAACTCCCTTAAAGCTGAGAAGCAACAGAGAGAAATACTTGGACTTGCATATTCACGGACACCTATAAATCAGCAGGATTGCCTCTGAGCTGCTCTTCCAAGCCCGCACTCGAGCAGTAGTTCATAGGCTGTCTCTTGCAGAAGAGCAGGCAAGAATTTCTAAGCCCAAGAAAGGGCCTGTAGAAGCCAAGAGGATTTATAGAGCGAGCAGCAGTTGTCAGTGGAAAAGTCAGGGTCCTCATTAGTCTGAGTTCATATAGGAGAAAGGAGGGAAAAGGAAAGGAAAAAACGCAACTAAGACGAAAGCGTTTTAGTAAAACTAGAGCAGTAGCTAGGATTAAAGGTAACCTCCTAGACTCCAAAATACATACCTTTGTTTTTAAGGTGTCTTTTCCCATGCTTCACTGTAGCTCCAATCAGTTTTGCAAAAGCCACCTTTGCGGAATTTGAGAGGATTTGGGGGACATCAGAAACACTCCGGACATCCTCCTTAGAGTGCTAAACCCACCAAGTGCAGAGGCTTTCTTCCCTGCTTTTATGCTCCGTACTGAGGTGCAGCTGAGGTAGTGGGTGAGGTGCATTTAGCACCTAATACCAATCAATGAGCTGTTAAGCTTGGCACTTCACCCATTTTCAATAGCAGAGATCCCAAGGTCTTTATAAAGACGAAAATCCCCAGGGAAGGGAGCTGCGGGGGGCAGGAACCAACGCCTAAGCACAAGATGATCTCCTGAGAGTCTAAGCAAGTAGGCTTGAGGGGGAGCCTGAGGGCTCTAGAAACTTGCTTTTTCAGACATCCAAACAAAAGACAGTCAAATAAGAAAGAAATGAGGAGCCGAAGTCCTTGTTCAAAGGAGGACAGGAGCAAGTCTGAAGGAGTAAAGGGGAGAATGGAGTCATTTCCACCTCTTTCACAAGGGTACAGAAAACGTTCAGAATTTGAGATGAAGGAGACACAAGGAAAACACTCAAGGTAAAAGCTGTCTTCTCTAGCTAGGTCTGCTGTTCATCACATGGACAGAGAGCTCAGAGGAACAGTTCAGATTTCTCCAAAAACACAGGAGAAGTAAAGGAAATCCAGCTCCCATCCTGAGAAATCCACTTCCCCAGCTTGCCTGCAAGGCTGCAAGAAACTTTATTTTTCATGTAAATGCACAGAACTCACCAAAAAAAAAAAAACCAGAAAAAAAAATGAAACACACCAAGAAGGTGGTCAAGCATCAGGTGTTGAGAGTTCCTGAGGAAAGGTCAGGCCTCAGCAAGAGGAGCTGTGCCATGGTAAAGAGCACATACATCGCCACATACTCCTCCATTATGTACCTTAAAATATTTATTAAGCAGAATGCTAATGATAACTTTATTCTCCCGTTGACTGCCTCTCTTGGGCAGCTAAATATTAACATGAGGTTATTCCTCCTGGCTAATTTAGTAAGCAAGAGCTAATTTAAATGAGCATATCCTTTAGGAGTAATCCACTGTGAATAATGATCCTAACTTGTTTTCATACAGTAGTTGTGACTTATTTAGGCTCCTACAGTACTTCAGGGTTTCTGAGAGAGGCACCATGCAAATTACCCTGCTTAGTAACAGCAGGCTGGAGCCAGTACCTCCTGTTGGCGTGGGTTTATTGACTTGCTTCGCACCACTTCACCAACAAGTACTCCTGCGCGTGGGAGGGAGTTCAGGCCTGCCAGATAATGCCTTCTAACATCTTCCTACTTGAGCATCCCAAGAGATGTTTTCCCTTCATTTGTCCTTTTTGGATAAGCATGTTGTTCTTTTTTGTTTTCCAATATTCAGACGAGACGCTTGGTGATGCAGAAGCTGAAATGGAAACAACACTGCACCCACGGAGCAGACTCACACTTCTTCCACATTCTGGATTTACTTATTTTTTTTCAGTTTTGATACTAATTCTATTGGGGTTCAAAACCCAACACCATCTGGTTTCCCAGAAAACCCTAAAACCCAGGGAAACTGACCCCCTTGGGGCTCCGAGATGCCACAGCTGGTAGCCCCCACAAGCCTTCCTGGGCTCCCAGGCACAGATTCCCACCACACCTTCCATGAGGAAATGCAGCTTCTCCCAGCTGAGGAACTCCCATCCCCTGCTACTCCAGTTTCCCACCAGGGAAGTGGCACCCACCAGCAGGTTCATTAAGGGCTAAGACCCTCACAGCTCCTCAGTGCCAACAAGAGTCAGGATGGGGCCTGTCCCTTTTTCCTTTTCCTTCTACCATTGATGCCTCATCAACTGTTGCTTTGCCAGCCCCTTCGCCAGGTGCCCCCCCAGCTGCCTTGCTGTCCCCAGCCCCCCTTCCCTCACTCCCTCCAACACAAAACCTTTCAAGTACCAAGTGGCAGCTCCACTGTATTGTTTTTCCTGACAATATTCCATTTTAGTAGTAGTTGGTGCAAAAAACAGTTGCTGTTTTTTACCAAGTTTAAAGCAGTGTATCTCAGCTTAGTATAAAATTAGAAATAAGAACTACTAGAATCTATGCATTTTTTTCCAACAAGAAACGTCTATTTATTCTTATAGCATAGAATTCTGGAGTCAGCCCATCAATCCAACCCTTCCAGATCCCTCTGCAGAACCTTCCCACCCTCAAGCAGATTGACTCTGCCATCCAGTCTAGTGTCATCTGCAAACTTACTGAGGAAGCACTCCCTCACCACATAAAGATCATTGATAAAGATATTAAACAAGACTGGCCCCAAGATGTGTTGAGAGGAAAGACTGCAGCCTGTCGGAGTCTTATACCAATACCTACTCAAGCCCAGCTTTCCCTGAGCAGCAGATTTCCACAGCAGGGAGAAGAGCAAGTCAAAGCACACAGAGGAGACAAATCAAGTAACCAACAGCTTGCCAAGTGTTGTGCATAGTCAGAGACAACAGACCAAAAATTTAATATTCCCCCTTCAAAATATTTTTTACATCACAGCTGTTCTGGCAAAATATCCTGTCCTTCCTTAGAATTTCCCCTTTTCCTAATTTTTTTCCTAGAGAAAAATTAGCAACTGCATGCATACACTTGCTGGCTTTCCCACCCCCGTTTGCAGTTTGTTACTGAATATCTGCCTGTGTAAACAATACCACGGGACAGTTTTGTACAATTATCCATGAGATGTGGATTATCCATTGTAGATTTTCCGTGGGTACCGACAGCTGTTGCACTGAAAGATGCCATAAAGCTGAACACTTGGGATGTACAATCTGCCCAGAGAGCATTGCATTGACATTGTGACTTTTTCAAAATGTAATGACCTCTCGGTCATCATTATTTAAATGAATGCTGTTCAATTTTTCATCTTTGCTATTGCATAATCATTTATGAGGTGATATCTTGGGTATTTTCAGACTCTTGCTTGGTTTCTGAACCCTCTAAGCAGCTGCTGTCAATGACAACAGATCTCAGACAGGCAGAGAAACACCGACCCCTGCACAACCATCACAGGCACCAGAGAGAACAACTCTGGAGCGGCAGAGAAAAGCTCTGGATTAGAGATTTAGGATGAAATGTGTTTTAAAAGGAAAGGAGGACTGATCCAGTTGGACATTCTAGGCTTGCTTACAGTTTATTCTCCTAACTTCTCTGGGCCACAGCAATGTTGTGGCTGCTCTTGGCTGCCATCATGATGCTGCTCCCCAGCTGAACAGCCAAGCACCTTCTGCCAGGGCTCTCCAGCATGTTTAATCCACACCTTTCACTCCAGGATCTCAGATGGCAGATCAATGGCCTAAGAGCTACTGACTGAGAACAGGGAGCACCACAAACACCCAGGCAAGGCAGAAGTGCCTTCAGAGGGCTTGGTGTCACCATGGCTGCTGCCAGTTAGTTGCCACCACAGACGCTCTTGTTGTTCCCAGACCATGTTTCTCATATTGGTTTGGTAGGAGTTTGTGGATTGGTTCTGTGTCTGCTGGAATTATCAGATGTTGAATTCATCTTTACAGCTGACAACTGCTGTGGTGCTGCCAAAATAGAACATGGAGAAGAGAGATGGCTCTCCCAGTGGAATACAGGAGACACTGCATATATAGGGAAATTTCCCTCGATGCCAAATCCAGGGCTACAGTCTGCTAACGGAGCCTTTATTTCCAACTCAATATACAGTACAGATGATCTTGCAGGGCTGATATTCACTGCATGGAGCAGCACAGCACACAGTAGAAATCCCATTTGAAAGAGAAAGGCTTCAGTTCACTTTGCCTGACATTCTTTTCAGTTGCACGAGGCTTGTCCAAAGCCTTCTCCCAGCTGCAAACATTACTGCTCACACCAGGATGTTTCTTTCTTCTTCCCATGCCCAGGCTGCTGGGGCAGAACGTTTTTCACGTCATGATGCACAAATCCTACATTACAGGGAGTTGTTTTGCTGCTAGGCTGGCCTGGGACCGGGAGGCTGCAACAGAGCTTTGGAGAGACCTTCCTCTGCCTTGTTTCTAAGCAGCTTCAGATGAAGTACAGTGAAGACTGAATTTTGCTTGTGCAACATTTCAGCTGGTCAGGAACATTCTGTTAAAAACAGGGCTGGGAGGAAGGGAAGAAATATAGAATATTGTGGGTTTTCTGCAAGCTATCTGTAATATTGTGGCCAAATGGCTTCTCATTAGATCCCAAGCACTATGGAGAAGGGTCAGTACCTGACATTTCCAAAGCGGCAGAGCTGACCACTTTATCTTCATGGGGACTCCAGGCAGATCACTGTGCAATTTAGTTACCTTAGTAACATCAGACAGCACGTAAACTTGCAAATAGTTGTTATGTCACCTTGCCAAGCTGCTGCTACACCTGCCAGGAATGCAGAACAAGCAGTCAATTACAGGGATATCATTCAAATCCGTTACACACACGTAAGAAAACCATTACTCATTTGCTTATGAAATTAGCTTAATTCCAGTGGGAAACACTACATCTTCTAGTGGGAATGGGGGGTAATTTTTAAAATAAGTCTTAAAACTAGTTATTACTTACATTCCTCCTGAAAATGCTTCACATAAATGATATACATGTCCTCCAAACTGTATTGTCCTGATTTTCTTAATATTATTTAATATTAATTTTCAGTTGGGAATTACACATTGAAGCAGCAAGTCTTGAAATACTGGAAAACTAATGAACTTTACTTACACAAAGAGAAATGTTCTTTTCATAGAAATCTTGAACTGCGGATTATGATGGAAAACAAGTCTCATTTATTTTCTGCAAGCAAAAGGGAATCTGAGCGAAGCGCTAAAAAAAATATAGCACTCCATTATAAATGCAACAAGAAACCAGTTAAAGGGGAGCTTGGCCTGAAACCATAGAATCATTAAGGTTGGGAAAGACCTCTAAGATCAAGCCCAGCCATCAGTCCAACGCCACCATGCCTACTAAACCATAACTCAAAGCACTCCATTGACATGTTTTTTGAACACTTCCAGGGGTGGTGACTCCACTCACTCCTTGGGCACCCCGTTCCAGTGCTTCACCACTCTTTCAGCGAAGAATTTTTTCTTAATATCCAATCAATGCCTCGCCCCCGGTTTAACTTGAGGCCATTTCCTCTCATTCTATTGTTTATCACTTGGGAAAAGAAACCAACACCCTCTTCTCCTCAACCTTATTTCAGGTAGTTGTAGAGAGTGATAAAGTCTCCCCTCAGCCTCCTCTTCTTCAGACTAAGAGTATTAAATAAATACATACATAAGTTTTATTGCTTTCTAAATACCAGAAAGAGACAAAATGCCAAAAAATCATCAGCTGGTACCTTAAATTGCACGTACAAAGGTATTACTGGAGATCTGAGGAGGATTTTGCTGTGACCAGCACGACTTCTGTTTTTACCTTGGTGGTCCTTCCTGCAACCTTTCTAATTACCTCCATGATAGGAGACACCACAAAACCGCACACAGTTGTATTCCTATTATCCAGTGGGCTATCCAGTGTATTAATTTAAAATATTGATAGGGCTGATTCCTTGTAAAAATGCTGTATTTGTTGGGGTGGGGATGGATGTTGGTCAATGTCCCATTAGGATGATTTGTGCCACCTCTCCATCAGACAATTGTGCTGGCACCTGAGTAGTAACACCTTAGATCACCGTTCCTAAATGGATGGGAAGGAGCACGTTTGTTATAGTCTTGCTTCTGGGGTCATCTCTTTTTAAATGGAAAGTCTATCTTGGAATGACTGGATTCTCTCCGATGTGATAAATCTCCTGTCTTGAAAGTAAGGTTGAAAAAAAAAGATCAGGAAACTTTCTGTGAAGTTATTTTCTTTCTTAAGAGTTAACAATACTAAGTAAATGAGGGTCCTGACTTTTAGGTAATTTAGCAGGCAGCAGAATCTCTCCCATGACACTAATTTTATAGGAATGGCAACAAAGTGTAAACATATTTTCCTCATAACTCAAAGTTCACCCTCCTTCATTTCAGTGCCTTTGCTTTTTCTTTTATTAAAGTGATTCTTAGAATTGTATTAGCTTGCACCAGACCTGATATGCTTATTATTTGGACAAGAATGAGGGAAGAAAGGACAGAACTCTTGTCCTTTATTTCCTTTGGCTCTCTAGGAGAGAAGATGGCAAATCACTTCCTTTCTTCACCGCATCCCTGCTGCCACTTGGTCATCACCTGTCACACTTGCAGGGATGGAGCTCAAAGGATGACAAATTAATTCACAAGTTTCAACCCCCAAACTTAAGCTAAAACATAGCTCAGCTCCTTGGTGAGAAAGCAAGATTTCTCAGGAAGCATCTTGGCAGGCTTTAAAGAGTTTTCCAGGAACTGTAGATTAGGGCACACTTTCGGAGAAAGTGTTTCACATCCCTTGGTGCACCAGCTTAAACAACTAGATAAATAGTATTTACCAGGCTGGACACTGAACGCCTTCTAGAAACCTGTCTGCAAGCAGAGAAGTGGGAGCTAAGGATGAAGGTTTGTGTTTCTTTCCGTAAAAAGGAATGGAAGCAGCTGGAAATTCATCTGGAAGCCTCATTACAATCCCAATGAGGACAATACGATTATCCACCTGAGTGGCTAATTGCAAGAGTCAGACTGCTGTGCACAAATGTGTATATTTATTATACATAATATATGGGTATGTATACCAGGTTTGTGCCAAACAGCTGTTTATTTTAGAGGAGACAGCTGTTACTGGGATTCGATTTCTGATTTTTTCCAAATGTCACAGGAAGAAACATTGCACGTTAGCTCACACTTGCACAAACTGCTCACCAGAATTAATAAAGTTTATGAAAAACAAATATGGAACTGCATTAATAATGAAGACTACTCATTACCATTTCAATGTTTTACGCTGTGACCTGATGAAAAATGCATTAAAAACCTACATTATTGACTGAGTGTAATGCTAATTTTCTTAATCTTAGTTTTCACCTTGGAAGCCTTGTAGTAAGTTTCAATTTACAGTTAGAATTTTTTAATTTCATTCACAATTATCTTCAGCTCCAAACATGTACTAATTGTAGAGTGTTTTAGTAATAAAAGTTTAGCTGGGATAAGAGCCTCATTTTCCAAAGTCCTGTAAAAAGTTGCAGACAAACATGAAAGCCTCAATTCAAAATGCCAGGCTAGAGCGAGGGCAGGTAACACTCTTGTTCCTGCATTGCAAGTGGAAAGAGCTATACATGGTCAAATTTTTAGAGATACAAGTCTTTTCCTGCTCTCTTTGAAAGAAGTGATTAATGTCTTTGAAAACACTGTGGCACAACTTTGCTAGACTAAAGTCTGACCTTTTTAGAAAAGATGTTAAAATGTGGTCTTTAAATTCACTTTAGGTTTACTCTGGCCACAGAAGGTTATTGGAAGGTCCAGCAACAGAAATGCTTAGTCCTTTTCTTAGTGTGTCAAGAATTAGCTTTTATTTTCTGCCTGGTCCTCTTTTTATCGGGGCAATAAAGACGGAGTTTTGAAATTTTGAGTATTAACTACACGCTATAGTATTTAACCTGATATGGCTTAAAAAGATATAAATAAAACCCCAAGAGAATATACAATTTTCTTGCCACTATGCCACTCCTTCCTTAAAAATAAATTAAAAATCTTTGTTTTACCAAAAAATGAAATGAAACTACATAATTTAAATAGCAGGGCAGCGTATTCACTATTTGCTGAAATTAGAGCGAGAAAGTCTCATTATGAAGACAGAGTAAAATATAAAAGGTATTTAATTTTTCATAGTGAATAGCAAATTGGTTTGAAAGGAGTAGTTCTACGACCTCTCTGATAGCTCTCTGTTTGTGGCTCACACCTCTCTTGATGGTGTGCACACTGAGTCTGGCTGCTGCAGTGCATTGATGTTCATCCACAAGGCCCCACACAAAGGTTCTCCAGGTAATCCCAAAGGAGTGACCTGGCTACTGCAGGCATTGCAGCTGAGCCCTTGCAGGGCTTGTTGGGTTAATTGACCCTCCTGAAGAGGACTGAGATGGATTGGCTTCCTCCGGGGTGGTTGTGACTTTTTCCCACTACCCTTTGCTATCTAGTTCAGCCGTGCCTTGTAGAGAAATTGAAGCTCAATTTGAAGCTAAAAAGCCAGTATCATAACTCAGTTACAATTGTCTGCCTTGGGCTCCCCCTCTCTGTTTGCCAAAATGCTGTGGTTTCCCTCCAAATGTGACTGGGTGGTCAGATTGCTCCTCCAGCTCCACACAGATGTGCAGTTCTCACAGCTGTTCAGCCAGCGCCACGGAAAAGCCTTTGCTACCTACAGAAAACAGTCTGGATTATTCACACTGATAACTGCTGTGGATTGGCTTGTGCAGCACAGAGCCCAGGCCAGGTGAGAGTCATTGATTTTTCAGTTAGGGATGTGCTTTATGGGCAATGCTTATACTTTTCCTCTGCTCTGCTTGTGCAGCCTCCTTCCTCCCCAGCCATACGTGGGCAAAACATCACAGCTCCACACTGCTTTCCTTCCCCCCTTTTTGTCCATCTGTCCCCATCTCCATCGCTGTCAGCATTGTTGCTCATCCCTCTGCCTGTTTCTGCCCCGCATTGGCTCCTCTTCAAGCTCTGATTCTGGCCAGGGGTCTCCATCTGGAACCTCACTGTGAGACTGGGGGGTGGAATCTGCCTCTTGTGTGCATGGTAGACTGAAAATAAGCAAGAGAAGAGAGACAGACTGCCTGATTTAGGCAATGAGTTGAGCTATATTGGATGAAAGATGGAGCAAGTAGAAAGAATTGCTTAAAAATAACTCCCTGATAAGTGCTGTAATGGCAATTTGTGCATTTAACGTGTCCTGCAGCTGCAGCTCTTGCTCTCTAAACTGTCATATGAAGGTCAAAGTCAATCTCACTGGGTCAGGCTGTGGAAGCAGGTTTTTTACAAAAGAACCGAGCAGGGGCAAAGCAGAGCTCAAATCTCCAAAATACACAGACAGGTCAAAGTGCTTCTGCCAGGTACTTGCAGCAGTAAAACCTGAGTTAGGTTTGACACCCGCATGGATCTCGTGAGTCTTGCCTTACTGCTTTCCAGGGCCAACGTTGCCTGAGCTGGGGCTCTCCTGGTGCCTGCTGGAGTTGCTCCTTACTCTAGTGGCCCTGTTCACAAGGTGCTGTACTGATCTCAGTCCTCTGGCTGGACAAGCCTAACAAATAAATACCCATACTGTAGTAACAGACCACCTGAAGTACCAAACTAGGCTAGATACTTAGAGAGACCCTAGTTTTGTACATCTGACACATCTTAGGGGAATGAATCCTGTGATTCCTGTAGTCGTGGTTATGCTTTAGAAACCAAAACCCTGAAAAATGGATGCATTAAGTTATGTAAAATACATAATAACAATTCTTAAAATGGCTCTAAGGCACTTTAAATATCCTGTTACCTCATATGTTAAAATAAGATAGTTGATTGAGCCTGTTCCAATGAACTATGAACTTACAGCACTTTTGCATTTGGTTACAGCTCCTTCCTTCAACATAAAAAGAGAGACATATGTGATTTCTATTTTTAGGCATAACTTTGAAATAGCAAAACAACAAACTATGTAAATACAGCAGTGAAAATAGGTTTCCTACTTCCATCCTACTCATACTTCATGGGTTAAAACTTCATTAGCTTGAGCACTGAAGGGTAAATCATAGCAGCACTAGGAGAGAAACATCAGTATCTCAAACTGAGTGTTGTAAACACGATTTCTTTAAAGTGGGATTGTTCAAAAGGGTCACTTCGCATACACAATATTTTGCCATGGATTTCCATGCCAGTTTATAACGTACAACACTTTTGCTTCCCTAGCAAAGTTATAGCTCAAATATAGACTGTAACATTGAAAAGTTGGCAAAAGCTGAGGCAGAAGCTTTAGTAAGTGACGCATCTAGATGTTCCTACAGGCCAACCTTCCAGCCTTGGGCGTGCAGGAATGTAGATCTCATCCTGTGTATGCGCTTACTAATGGGTGTGTTTGAACTGAACTGCCTGTTTGCACTTCCAGTTACCAGATCGAGGATGTGAGCACTGGATTTTTCTGTACTCAGCTGCATGTAGGTCAGGACCTCAGTGACCCATGGGAACAATGCAGCTGCAAAGCAGCAGATGAAAAGACACATTCACACATTGGTCCAGTCGATTTCTCCTCCTGGTTTCCAATAGTCTTGTAATTTCAGCCAAAAGTATTTGTTATTTCTTCCATTTTTTTGTGGCAAATTTGTTTTACAGGACGATTTTGTGATCGAGGCACTGAACTGAGAGGCAAATGGGTTCTGCTCAGCTCTTGGTTTTGCTCCAGACTCCTTATGTCATGTCAGGCAAGTCACTTATCATCATGGTATCTCAGGTGCTGCCTGTATCTCAGGAAATACACAACCTGCCTAAGAGAGGCTATGAGGATACAACCATACCTCAGGAGATTCCCACACACAACAGCAATATGGCCTGAATAAATACACACAGCAAAAATGGGTTTCCATTTCACCCCCCCAGTTATTAATTCATAGGTTGCCACTTCATTACCTTTGGCACTGAAGGGTAATTTATATCAGCACAAAAAGGAAATAAACATTGGGATCTTAATTCTGTAGCATTTTGTACAGCGCTTCCTTTAAGATGTTATTGGCCTAAAGAGCTGTGCAAATACAAAGCAATAGGAAAGAAGATCCTTTGCTTTTAACTAACTCAACACCAGTGCTTAATTCCTAGCACTCCAGAAGGCCATTTTCCTCTTAAATCCACTGCATTTAGCTTTAAAACCTGGTAAAACATGAAAAGCAAATACCTACCATGCCTGTGCTGTATTCACTGCTGCGATTGCTAAGTAGCACAGGATTTTCTGAGGTAGCTTTTGACTTCCAGACCACACTGCACACTGGAAAATCCCCCACACCTGGCTTTTTGAGTAGTTATCTCCTCTGATAACCCACTACTGCCTTGAGCTGTTCACCAGCTGATTGATCTCAAATAAACCAGAGGCAAGAGGTCGTTAATTAGAGGCAAAGGTGGCTTAGGTGAATCTGCATTGGCACCATAACTGAAATAGGAAAAATTGAGAGGCATCTACAGAGCTGGTTACTGTCAGCAGCACTGGCTGCCCTAAAGCACACAGCACCTTCTGCCCACAGCTGGTCCAGAGCTCCAGGAGCCCGAAGACCAGCGCCCGGCTTGGCCCCTGTCTGAGGCAACTAAGCCCAAAACAATTGTAAAAGAGACAGACGTTGACAAACCTTGCAAGGAATTTGAACTCCAAGCATCAGCTGGGCCCTGGTAAAAGATGGACAAACCCTTTTGCATGGGATGAATCAGATTTATCCATGGGTCTCATCTTTGTGGCGAGAGCTTCACGCGGAACCGGGGTGAGTGAGAGCAGAGGAGGATATGTGGGACATAAAGCCGCAGGCTCTCACTGCAGTCGGCCTCTTTATCCATCATAAATGGTGAGCAGAGGGAAGGGCTGTGTCCCTGCACAAAAGACAGAGGCAGATAAAGAACTGGGGTTGTGTTAATCTGTGGGTTTTTTCAACCCAGAAGCCAATGTGAAAATAGGATTGGTAGAAGTAGTAAAAATGCAGCCTTAAACCAATACTCACTGGTGTGAGAGCCAGAGTTCTTTCTGAGGAATCCACAGAGCGATTCGGAGTGGCATTTCCAGAACAGCAGTCTGGATTAAAATGAAAGCCTGAACATCAGCAGGCTAAAGCAGTCTAGGGAATACTGGGGATACATAAAGAACCATCCTTCGTAGCACGTACAGGGCACTGCAGGAAGCTGCTTTTAGGGAGTTTCACAAGAATGTTGTAACATAAATTTTACTTCAGAATGAAAACAGCACCGCTTTTAACTTTGCTTCTTTTTTCATACAAAATGTGCTTTGGATTTCTTATTCTAATGAATTATTCTACTTAATGCCGTTGTATTTATTTATTTGTTAGCCTAGGTTACCATCTTTTCTTTAGGTTTTTCTTCGTTGAGATAAAGAAAATGGTATATCTGATCTGGATTTACCTTTCTTAAAATTTAATCACGGTTTTTCAGTAGAACAACTTATAAAATGTAGCAACATTTTCATATTTCAGACTGCAACCACACATAGGTAAAACATTTTCCATTGAAGTCACCAGTAGATTTTCAGGAGTGCAGCATTTGGAAACTGCAATGGAAGATCTGCATTTTAAAAGAAGTTTTACTGTAGATGGCAGAGCCTGAAATTCTAGGGCTTAAATCACAAAATGATGAACGTAAAGAGGTAAAACAAGTGGTAGGAGAAGAAGATTGAACCAGGGATGTAAAGTAGGTGTAACCTTTGGTGAAAGGGAGATGAGAAAGCATCAGTGGCATTTTGGAGAGCAGAATAGAAGGGGCTGAAGGGCTTGCTGACAAAAACAAGAGTAATAGTAATAATAATATATTATTGTTATTGATAATAATAGATAATAATAATAAAAAATAGCCATATGGCTGTTGCCTGTTGGATAAACATACAACCAATATCAGTCCTAAAAAATCACAACATCCACGTTTTACTTCAAAAGCTAAGAAAGTGAAACCTTATCCTCTGATTATGCAAAAAGAAATGGACATATAGAGCTGAAAATTAATTCCATTTAAAGGCAAACTTGCACTTTGGTTATACTCTGTCATGGTTAAGGATTTTAATAATAATAATAACAACAGTAATAACAATAACAACAATAATAACATAAATATAAATATAGATATAAATATAAATATAAATATAAATATAAATATAAATATAAATATAAATATAAATATAAATATAAATATAAATATAAATATAAATATAAATATAAATATAAATATAAATAATGGAGAAGAAGCCAGAGTTTAAAAAGAAATTATGACAGCTGCGTGGCTGATTTACAATGACATTTGGGGAGAAATGAATACTAATAAAACAGCAATTTAGTTGTGGGGAGGGAAAAGGAAAGAGAAAAGGAGAAGGCAGGAAAAAAGTCTGAAGGTAAACCACAAAAATAAAATATAGCCACCTTATGTCTAAAGCAGAGGAGAATCATAACCCAAACTGCCCGCTGTTCAGAGTTATCGTGAGTTCCCCGTGTATGCGCTTGTCTGAGAGACGCCGCAGACTCGGTACTGACATAAACGGTTCCCACCACACACGTTAAGGCTGAGAGAAAACTGGTTCAAATACAAAATCAGTGTATGGGGCACAAAGACATTTCGTTCACAGAAGCCCTGGAGCACCCACTGATGGAGGAGATCAGAGGTCCATCGAGTCCCTCCTGAGCAACCAGCCTCCTGCAGTAGAGGTTTTCCAGAAATGACTGATAAATAGACAAATTTCCTCTGACACATCCCCTGTAGATATAATGCCATATTTTTACAACCAATAATAGATATCCACTCCTCAGTATTTTTCTGTGAGAGATGCACACCCGTTTTGTAGCAAACTAAGGAGAAACATCTTTTCTGATCTCGTTTTAAAAGATAATACAGACTAAGTTAGGAATATAAATCTGGCTTTAGCAATTTCCTTAAGTGCACTGAGTGTGCATTCCTAATCTCCAGAGCAGAGTCCTTTCCCTCTTTTTTATCCTTTATAAGCAAAACAGAGTTACATAACAATAATTCAGATTTATGTCTGCAATCACAAATTTCTGTGCCAAAATGAAACCACAGCTTTATTCCTTTCCAAAGGTGGATATTCCTCCTGGGCATTACTGCAGTTCAGCAGGCTGCCCCGTATAGAGAAACACTTCTGTGAACCATTTCCAGTTCTCATCCTCAAGCCCCAAATTTCAGAACTTTGACCACTTACAAAAGAATTAAACACCTAGTAACCACACTTTGAATAAACACTTCGAGTTGCGCTTCCAAGAGGCATCACGCTGGATTGCCATCCAGATGTTCAGCAGGTGTTTTCTAATTCTGTAGGACCTGTGGGATATATATGTAGTTCTGTACACTAATGCCATTAATGTTCAGCCAGGTTCATCGTTACCACTAACGATGTGCCAGTGCTCTGCTCCTCTTGGCTCTGTGCTCCAGCCAAGTGAGAAACGGCACTGGGATGTCCCTTTTACAGGGTGATGCACCTCCTCCATCAGCATACATAGGAAATAAATATTATTTAGGAACGTGTTAATTAAATCTTTTGGTCTATTAGTGAAAATACTGCTCTCTGATGTTATGGTATCAGCCAATGACTGACTCTCATTCTACTGAGAGCCAGGCTTCCAATATCCCATTTTGCTGTCACTGGTGTCATGGTCCACTTAGTGGACTTGTGATGGTTCGTTTACTACGATTTCGAAGCACAAAAATTAAGGTGACCAAAACACCAAGGGGTTATACTTCAATCAAACAGTGTAACTTTATTATTTTGCCTTTAAAGTGGCACGTGATAGACAGAGCGATGAAGAGGGAAAGAAAAGACAAAGTAAAAGAGAGGAAAGAGGATTATATCTACCACCATGAGTCCAAGGCGTCCCTATGGTCCCAGGTCCCGAACAGCGTTCTGCCAGTCCTCATCGTGATCCTTTGGTGGGGAAATCTCCCTGAGGCTCAGTTAGGAGCCATCTTTTATGCTAAGCAACAGCCCCTCTCACCTCCTCTCCCCCACGGATTTAGGCCAATCTCCACCTTCGTTTCGCCATCCAGACTGAACTGCGCAGGCCCCGAAAGTTCCCGCTTAACTTGCCAAAACTTGTCTGCGCCTGAACCACCTTGCAGTTGGGAGTCTTTTACTTCCTCACATCATCTTCCTCTCGTGTCTGCTGGGTGACCTCAAGACCCTCTGTGAACCTCTACGCCTGCTTCTCTTCGTTGGCCTCAGAGGAAGGGAGGAGCTGGGGCAAGTTTGCTGATGCAGCAAGTGAAGCCCATCTTCTGGAGAGCAGCCATGAGGCCTTATCATGGTTGTCCAATCCAGTCCCAGGTATCAGGGAACAGCACAGCATTCCTCATACCAGGTGGTTTTTCCCTCTCAAGGCATTATCTTCTTGGTATCTCTCCAAGTACCCTGATGGCGGCGTTGAGACAAGCACTGTTCTTCAGACCGACTCTTACAACTGGTTGCTGAAGTTTTCCTGTATTGGCAATAAACACATCCTACAACAACAGGATGAACCCAAAAGGTAATTATATCCACTAAAGGAAGAATGCAATTACACATAACAATGGCAAGGAATTGATTTTTTTTTTAATGGATCTGTGACACCTCGGATATTTTAGAGAGTATTCATGCTGTTAACTACAAATACAAACAGTCAATTGGGACTAAAATCCTCATTCCTAACCCCTCCAGATCAACCACGTGTTACAGATTATTCTCCAGTCTTCTTGTTCCGAGAACCTTACCTTCCCTGGGCCCCAAAAGGGAGAAGAAAACATCACGTATGTACATATTACAAATTCAGCTACTGCAATAAAGTACTCAAAGGAGGGAAATGATTTCTAGCTCTGGTATCTTCACTAATGATATGGGAAAACAGAATAAATGGTGAAATTAGGAAATCAAATACAGCAAGAAGCAAATTAGAGATATTAGAAATGTGAATGAGAGTGAACTTCAAATGCTTCAAAATAACATATCTTTGGAAAAAATAATTGAAAAAACATTAATGGGAAGGAGGAACATGGAAATGTACTGGAGCAGTGAGCAATGACTGCTAGAATATTCCTTAGTTATGATAAGAATGCTATGGCAGCAAAAAGTGGTCAGTGCTCAGCTAAAGAGCTAGAGACTAAAATATTGGGCTAAAGAAATAAAGTTTTCAGACCCACAAAAATTTACAGAAATCTATGTTATCTGAACTGTTCTGCATACAGAGCTTACTAGAGCTATCGGTGAAAATTGAGGGTATACATGATTTTACCTGAAAGAAGTTCAAGATTTTCTTTTATAAATAGAGTAATAAAAGATGGAATCTAATATATTTCTCTACACTTATTTTTTAAGATAAGCACCACTCGTATTTTTCACAAATTGATAAAAATCTGATGACCACAGTATAACCAACGGCTCAAACATTATTCCAGGTAAGGTATAATTACAGAAAATACATTTGGGACTACATTTGGTTGGTCAGTTCATAAAGAAGGAGAAACATTATTAAAAGTATTATAACCTGGATCTTCAGAGCATGACGTATCTGGAGCTGGACAGGTTTATGTGTTGACTTGAGACAGGTTAACATGGGTGTTTTTAAAGCTGTCATTTATGGGTCAGTATAATCGTGATCCCCTGTTGATATTTATATACGTTATGCTCCATTTTTGCTTGTAATTTTCAGTTTTAATATAAATTTGATTTTCTGTTTTGTCAGTCATGGTAAGCTGGCTTCCCATTATGGCAACCTGACATTTTTCAATAGAACTTTGAAGATACCCTTATACATTATTTTCAATTCTACAGAAAGCCAAGGCAGCTTGTCCAAAGGGTGGGCGTGTCAGCAAGATGAGACTTCAAAGGGCTTTTTACTGCAAAACGAAAAAAGTCTGGGGCAGAAGCTTTCTTCGTGCTTTAGTGCAAACTGTGCACCACAAAGTTCCCAAGAAAAGGTCGTTACGAGTGTAGCAATGCTTTGCATTATCCTCTTAAAATAATCACTAATGTCTTAAACACATTCTTCAGATAACTTTTTAAGCCTACTGGAATTTGGAGTTTGTTTTTCCTATACAGAGCAGATGCACATTTCATCTTTGTCTCTGGTGGAAGGACATTGTGTGTTCCGCAAGATGGGACTTTTGGGGACCTCATCCTGATTAGTTATGACCTGCTTCAACATATAATTTTTCTTTCTTTCTTTTAGAATGCTATTCAGAAGGTATTTTATTGCTTGATATATCTAATACCCTTGCTTCACAGAAAACAATAACCCCTTTAAATAGTTACCTGAAAACAAGATTTTACACTTAAAATACAGTAGTGTCGTGCATCAGCTGGAACCAGATTCTCTTCAATGACAAATACAGAGCTCAGTTTCAGTATCCATTAGCGAAATAATCAAGCCCAGATTGTTCCGCAAGGAACACTAATAAGTAAATTATACAAGAGAGCAAAAATTAATAGGTTTTACTTTCATCAGAATGTTGGATAATATCTGATAGAGAGCTCCCCGTGGCGTAGGGCTAAAAATGACATTATTTAATGACCTTTGCAACCATACACTTAAAACCATACGTGATAATTTAAATTTATAATGTGTTACTGCTTCTTTCATTGTTCTAAGTTATAAGAATTGATCTGCTGGGGGAAATACAGCTTATTCCTGTGACTTCCATTCCCAAAGGAGTGAGTGTGCTTCACAGATAGCCCCACTGTGAGAGAAAATATTACACGAAGGTTGTGTGAGGAGTCAGGAGCCAAGCCTGTGCTACTCTTACCATATCCAGGTTGCCATTATTTGTGACGTTGATCTTCCCAGCCTTTGGTAGCTTCCATTGTAAACCTGAATTTATTTAATATTTTATGAGTCATGATACAATGTCTCCCTCTTAGGATTTTTTTCCATATAAGTTTGAATATATCCAAAATAAATTTGTTTCAATTCCATGATATTTACAATAATCCTGTTAATTATTTTCTGCCCTACATACCTCACTAATGAGCTCTGTGCTGTTCCCAGCTGCAGGTGCCTGGGTTACACTGCTCTGGAGGGGCCACCTCCCAGTGCAACGCTCACGGGTTTTCCTCCTTTCAGCCAACTTTAGAAAACTTCACCAGCTCTAAGATGTTCCAGCATTTCCCTCCCCTATTTGATGCAGAAAAGTGACTGAGATGGAATAAAAAACATAGAATCTCTTAGGGATTTTTACAAAACCAACAGAAATAACACAGAAACATAAGACAGGATGGAGCAGCTCAACCTGGACGTGCAGGTGGGTCCGGTGTCCTCCAACACTGCCCACAGCCCGTGTTCAGAGAAGAACACAAGCGAAACGCAAGGACACGACAATATTTCCCACAATACCTTCCCAGCCCGTGGCTATTTGTGGTTCAAGCACTTCCTGAAACTGCGGTGGAATCTTTGTATGTGACAGATTTTTGCCTCCGAGGATTTTCTTCAGTTCTTTTTTTCTTCCAGTCACTTTTTGAACCCGTGCATATTTTTGGCACAATCTCCATCCTGTAAGGCAGAGACAACACACTGCAGGAATAAAACAGGGAATACATGCAATGTCATTTCAATTTGAATTTGTAACTCAGGTTCCCTGGGTTTCTAGAAACTATTGAAAATCCCCGATTTTAATTATTGATATTTCTGTAGCACCAGCTGGCTTTCTCCACACCATCTCCTACAGAGGGCTCCTAAGCTTCCTTGTCTACAGCAGATCCACAGGCAAGGATTCCCTGACTCTGGCAGTGCTTGTGGGATTTGCAAAGCATCATTATGGATTTGGGATAACGTGTAAATAGTTCAGGAGGAAAGAATATGAATAACTAAATTTTGGCTTTATGTGATTTTAAATTTTAGAAATTTGAAAAGCACTCAATAAATCCCTGTTGGTCAGTGTTAATCACCGTGCTTCTGAAGAAATTTAGAGACAAATGTATACTCTTACTTTAAGCACTTTTCAAGATTCATAAAACAGCAAACCTTTGCATCTTGTAAATCATTAAGAGTCAGGGACTGTTTTAATAAGGCTCAGCTATTTATTTCAAGTGCTACTTCCTATGTTTCTTAACTGCTTATTAAATATCCTCATAAAATAATTTTAAAAATACAAATGAGTTCAAAAAGAAAGAACAAAAAAGAGGGAAAAATGACTCAGTTTCTGCACAAGCACAGCATCTAAGGAGCTGCTCCTCACGCACTGCGGGCCTACGGATGATTGCAGTAAAAGTTTATGTTTTCAATACACACAGGAGAGTTGTATATTAGGGATTATTTTCAGTCAGAGAGGAGGAAATTCTTACTTCAAATATAATTGCACTATTATTCTAAATATAATTGGAGCCCAGACAACAACATTGGTGGTGGAAGTTCTGGTGTTGCTGAGATAAATAAGGTGCAGCTTGCACTATACGGCTGTTGGGAATTTTAACTTGTTTTCTTCTATTAAGGGGAGAAGGTCAAGATATGCTTGAAGACAATAAGTTTTTTAAATGGTTTATTATATTCCTGCTTGCCTATTAATTAATCAGGAAGACAACTGAAGTACATAAATGTAAAATGCCATTTAATGCCACCCGGGCAAAATTCTTCTACAAACCCCACTGTGTTATCTGCAACACCACGGGTTTGTGTTTTACCTATTTGTGCTAAGCTTATGAATAACTAAGAGTGAGCACAGGTTCCCCTGTCCTGCCTCACAGCTCTGCTGCCATGACAGATGGGAAAATATAAGATATTACAAATCCCTCCCGACTACAGAGCAGGACTGTCAGCTCAGGCTCCGCCTCGCGCTCCCTCCAAACGCCCCTCGCTCCTCACAAAGAAGCAGAAACTTGGGGAAAAGCCTCACCTACACCATTAAGGATTTTTTAAACTTATTTCTCACAAAGATTACGTCAGGCTCAAGCCTCTCTCATTTGTAATATTTGCAGTTTCCATAAGCATACTAAGCCTATTATTTATAGATTTCTTAGTAAGAAAATTGTATTCAGCATAGAGAGTGCAAAACATCCATAAAATAGTGCAACAAGGATTGTTAATACAATAATAACAGGGGCTGAGGGAACAATGCAATAAAAACGTGCAGTAGGTCATTTGCCCATGTTTTATGCCTTATATTTTAAATATACATACACACACCTCTGGCATTATATTTAATCTATTACGAAACAAATATGCATATCCTTAAAGCTCTGATATAATTCAAATTGGAAGAACTGTCATCTAATCTTACTGACTTCAGCAGTTTACTGTATTGAAACAAGAGGCTACAGTTAAATAAATTTTAGTATTTGTTTGTACAGATGAAACAACACACAAAAATCAAAAGATTTTGCTTCAGTAAACTTTGAGTGAACCCTGAACAATTTAAACAGAGACCTGGCAAATGCAGAACAAGTATTTAAAAAATTGCATTTGAGAAAAGTTAAGGAATAAAAAAAGAGCCAAACACAAAGAAGAAAAAAGGCCAAGGGATTGGAAAAATGACAGGGGCAGAAACATCTTCAAAGACTTTCACAAAGGCAAGTGTGTCAACCCATCTACATTAAAGACCAAGGAGTAAACAAAGCGGAAAAATTGTGGCCAAACTTTGGAAGATGGAAATTTACATCTTTAAACCCAGTTGATTCTGTGCCTTTATATGATAATTAAATATAATTCATTAAAAATTGACAGTGCTAACCTTTTAATATATTGCTATAAGGATTTAACCATTAATTTCAGAGTATTTCCAATTACAAGTTGGATTCATTTTATTCATATTTTAATGTAATTTCACATTACAAAAGCAGTTCTTTTTTTTTGTGGTCTGAGCAGTTTCACCATGAAACCTGTGCAAACCATCAGAACTGCAAACCAAAGATGTTTTGTGGCTGTTTCACTTTCTTTTACAGTTAATGGGAGTATTTTCTTAGTATTCTCAATATGACAAAGTGAATTAAATCGCTTATATCGCCTTCACAGAGTGAAGAATGGCTAATTAGTTATTTGTGCTGTCACATAAATAATTCTGAGGAGGCAATAATTGAACTGAATATGCATTAACTTCAAGAAAGACCCTGAAAATTGACTATAGTAATGGATTATACAGAAAATATTTCATTTGAAAACTTCCTCTGAGTTAATACACGCATTAATCCTTGCTCTGATCACACTGAGCTGGTGTGATGAGCTGTTACTACTGTTCACTACTCAAACATTACATTTCATTAATGGAAAGTCTCTTGATGCTTTGGTTTCTCTTTCCTAACCAACATCAATTGTATTTTAAAATCTTTAAAGGGTGTCAGATACATGAACAGAAATCGCTATTTTAGAATCATTATTTGCTTATCAAGATAAAATAAAATCCAGACTGGCCTCATAGCAAAAAAGAAGCCATGAAATTAGGTCATCTCTGTTATTAATGGGAAGATTCAAAACAAAAAGAAAGAATCATAGACTGATGTCCAATCTGACCCTGCCCTGGTGCAACTTGAGGCCATTTCCTCTCATCCCACCTCCTGCCACTCAGGAGAAGAGCCCAACACCCACCCCACCACAGCCTCCTTTCAGGCAGTTGCAGACAGTGATGGGGTCTCCCCTCAATCTCCTCCAGGCTGAAAAACCCCAGGTCCCTCAGCTGCTTCTCACAGGACTTGGAGGGCAGCTCCTCCCTTCCACTTTCCTATCTTTGGCCAACAGAACCCCTGCCCTGGTGGTCAGGAGCAGGGGCAGAGGAGCCCCAAGGGCAGCCTGTCCCACCTTGCCAGGGCAGAGATCCATGGACTGAGCTCAGGGGATGCTTCACCCTTGCCTTAACGTTACCTGAGACCACACTGGGGAAGCTGGACCACAGATTTCAGCCCCTGATTTACCCACCAAACAGACCTTTATTTTCAGCCATGTGCTGTCATCACATTTTAACTTTTGGGATTAACTCTGATTTTCCCAGCCAGGCCTGATCAGGAACAGAAGATCTCAAGGTGCTCCCCAAACATATTTTGTAGGTGTTGCACAGGCAGGGCTGAGGCGCAGCGGGTCAAAAGCCTCTCAGCATTTTCAAAGGTGAATGTCTGGGGATAGCTTGTGGAAACAAAAGAAACACACGTTTTTGTAAGAAGTGGAAATGATACAATCTACCAAGCACAGAAGCATCCTCCAGTGATAAATGCAAGTTACCCTCTAACGTTAGGTGTAGGACATTGTACATGCAGAGTTCCATACACATCCCTCAGCAATCTGGGTTTGATAGCTGCAATATATATTTAGCTCTTATCTCGTGGAATGACTTTTAATGACATTTAGAAGTGCTAAGGCACTTTGAGGACTAGACTTTTTATTAGTCCCACTGTTGCCCTGTAAGGGGTTGCTCAGATATTAAACACCCTCTCTGCCAGGGTACATAAAAAAACATCGAGCCCATTTGATGCAGAGCAAATGTTTCATGTAATTTTGTTTCAATAAGTTTGTCAACTTGAATTTGAACAATTGAACAATATGCTTGTCAACTTTATAAATTTATCTGCATGTAAACCTTCATGGTGTAGTAATTATTTACTTCATCTCCTTATTAATAAATGTCGAGACTTGATAAAATGTCTCAATTTTTATCCGGCCTATTTTTGGTATTTTTCAGCCTTGCAAATGTTTTTCAAAGTACACACTCTTCTGATTTTCTTATTGGAAAGAGCACAAGTTGGCACTGAAACTACAAACCCCTCACTCCAAACCAAATAGAACAGCACTTAGATTACAAGCCCTGTGTTTGATACCCATTGTCCTTTCACCAAGGATAACTTATGGCAGTTTAAACCCACAATAATGTGCCACCTTAGGCCAGCAAAGGTGACTGATGAGCTCCATACGCTGGCGATAGACATCACTCTTGTGATGTAAAGCCATGATTCCACAGGGAGGTGGTTTGGTGTCCCCTTTAGCAGCAGCTGGGTACACAGAATACTCCTTCCTGTCAGCTCCTGCCTGCACCAGAGCACACGGTGAGCTGGTAAAGCACCACGTGCTTCCAGCTTCCCCAGTAAGGTAAAGGCTTAAGGAGATGGGTCCCCATATCCTTCATGCCCTCGGGTCCAATAATGAAGAGAACAGAGTTGTGGTTTCACTGACAACTTTCAGTAACATCCCCATTAGGGCTTCTGTTTTTAAAATAAAACCTCAAATGACTTCCCAGAGCACTTCCCTAATGAAAAAGAAATCCTACCCTTGTTTATCTTTCTCCACCACCCGAAAAATCCAATAGAACCACCCATATACACGTGCTGACTACCACTGGATGTGTCCAAACTTCCAGCTCTGTATTTCTTTATACTCTCTCTAAGCAGCACAGTCACAAGCCAAGGATGGGATGACATTAATATTTCCCCCATCATTTTCTTCTCCAAAAAGTTTCAAAGCTTGAGGAAATTTAGGCACTTGAAAGGACTTAGTGTTCACTCTGCTGCAGTGTGAATCTTTCTAAACACCAAGCTACCCTTCATGATAACCCACAAGCACTTTCAGATTTTGGGGTTGTGCTCTGGAATGAGCCACCCAAAGAAAAAAAAAAGAAAAAAGGTAGAGTTTTGTCTTTTTTGACAGGAGAAACATCACATGAACAATTTTACTATTCTGTTTTTAAGTATCTGATATTTTTATTCAGTAAGCTGATGAATTCCCCACTATCTGAGTGATATCACTCATCGCATCCAACCATTAAGGCAGCTTTTAACAGTGTACAAGGAGAGTCAACTGTTGTGCTGAATACTACAGTCTAAATACAGAACCTGGAAATGTGGGATTTTGGTGTGGGGAAGCCAATTATTTTCCTCTTGTGAGTTGATTTATATTGTAATTCGAAGTATAAACACAATCATTCCAGTGTGCTTTCTTCCAGAGGAAATGCGCGCAGCTTCAGATAACAAGATAATGCAGAGAGGATTCATCTCCTACAAGCTGTCTTTGTATTGTTCAGTGAGCTACATAAATGTGAGGGATGTGCAATACATAATCACAAAGCATCTTTCTGTGGCAAGAGGAGATCTTTCTCTACATAATAACTGATAATTTTTTCCTGTTCTAGTTTTAAAACAAGAATTAGGGCAATTGGCGATATGAAAAATAGGATAAAAACCATCTCTGAACTGTTCTGCGTTCAGTTGTACATAAGTTTCCCTCACAAATTTTGCAAGACAGGCTGTGACAAAGCGTACAGAGATGTCTCAGGAGAGTTATTTCATGAGACAAAATAAGTATTTCTTGATTTGGGTATGCTCACAGAGTCAAGGTTGCTAATTTACCTTTAATTTTTACTCATTCAAGTCAGGCTTTCCCTCTCCCTATCAACAATCAAAGTGTTTATACAATTAATTATCCATTATGAAAGTGCCTACTGTAACCACCTTGTGTCCTCAGTAATTTATAATTGTAAATTCACGCCTAGAGGTGGGATTAGCAGTGAAGTTTTGCTCTGTAGCTCTCCTTTAGTTGCATACAAACAAATGTGGAATCATCAGAGGACTCAGGAAGGCCATCAGAGATCCCCTCTGCACCACATTGTGTGACAAAGAAAGTGGAAACTTAAAAACCCCAGTTTCTAATGCTTTTTATGAAAGGGAATATCTGCCCTGTCCCTCTAGAAGCAGTTGGATTTTGGTATTCTTCTGGAACAGGATCTAATTTTCTAGACTGTTTTACTGTGTATGCTATTAAATAGGAATATTTTTAAGCTGACATTCCTGATTATTTTAGCTCTGTTTATTCAGAGGTTCTTAACATCAAAAGCGTTTTCTGAACAGGTCCTTCAGAGCTCTCTTACAGATGCGAATTTGCTCTCCTAAAGTAAAAATAAACAGATACCTGAACTTCTCTTAGAAACTTAAGTGTTCAGAATTAACCTTTAGTTCTAGAAGAAACAGGTCATAGAAATTACCAGGTTGTAGGCAGCCTCTTGCTAATAAAAGAGAAAAGGACATTTGTTCTGTATTAATTAAACAGCTTTTCTCTCCCCAAAGGAGCACAAAGTCATCCTTGGCAGAGCCATGACCACCCCTCTCGTGTGGGCAGAGGCGTAAACCCCAGCCCTCACTTCAGCAAACCTATCTGCACCTCTCATCTGCACTCAAACTGTGCCAGAAGAGCCAAAGGGAAAACAGAAAGGTGTGGGAATCCTTATGTGGGCATTCAGGAGTTACCAGCACCTCCAACAAGGCTAAATTCTCTGGTGTAAACTATGACCTTCTTCATGCCATGTGAAGGGCTAGAAATGCACAAGTCCTCGCTCAGGGGACTTTACCCTACAGCATTTCTTTTGCTTCCCGTTTCTTCTCCAGTTGCCTTATTGGTGCCTCCCTGTATTTTGCCCATTTTAAGTCCAAGCCATTTCATTACCATCCAGTTTCTTGAAGTTTTGGTAAGTCTTTTTGTCTCTTTGTCTTTCAGAACAGAAGAGATCTCTGTTAGTTTGGTCTACACAGGCCAGGAGCAGCAGCAGTAGCACCATCTGCATTGTTTAGTTGCAGTACTAATACACAAATATATTCTTTCTGATTTTTGCACCTTCATTTTCATTGCAACTCTAATTTCTCATTGAAACAGCTTCGCAAAACACGTTAAGATAGTTAACTTCAGGTCATTTTTTCAGTTCATTTCACTTAGTAGTAAAAGCCCTGTGGCCAAACCTACCTAGTGATTGATATACATGAGTTTTCTCTTTAAGTCAATAATAGCCCTTAGCAAGGATCAGTGTCTCTTTGCTGTTATTTATACATGAAGGGTTCTATTGAACTGAACTGGTGTTCACAGTTTAGCCTTTCAGGATTTATAGTTTTATTTTTTTTAAGGATTGTCTTTCTTAACTCTGTTGGAATCTACTGCAAACTAAGTCAGACCAGAAAAGCTTACAAGTAAATGATAATCATAATTCAGTGTTTACTGCTTCATACCTTTATCTCACCATTCTAGCAGCAAAATTTCTTATGTGTCCTTAAATTAGTTTTCAGTGGCATAGCAAGAACCAGTATGCGAGTAATAACAGGACTGTATTAAAGGGAGCACTGAATTTATGGTCTACCCAGCAGAAAACTATCAATTTTGATTGGGTCCTAGGCACAGTTACTAATATCATTTCACACTATGTTGCACAGTTTCTCACCAAGTTTGTAAATTGCCTCATAAGACAATATAATATTGAAGGAAATAAACAGAACTATATCATTGAATATATTTATTCATTACTTACGAAAGTACATTTTGATTGGAAAAAATATGACTAAACCCAAATATTCCTTACTTCATTTCACTGATTAATCCTGCATCTTTTCTGGTATGTTGTTATTACTCTATCTCAAAATCCTTGAATTAGAACTCTAAAAGAATAACTGCTCATGGAAGGCCATGCCTGTACATTACAGTTTGGTAGAAAATCCTTTGTTTCAGCACCATTCCTCCCCTTTTTCCTGTCTGGATGACAGTGATCTGAAAGATAGAGATGACATGTTTTTAATATTAGTCTGATTTCCCTTATTCCTGATATTAAAAAAAAAAAGTCATGATGAATAATCGCAATCCATGATTGGAAAAACTCTAAAATAGCATGAAATATTTTCTGTGACAAGTGTGGTTGCACAAGAGCTCTCAGAGATCATCTGGTTTTCACAAGCAAGCAGGAATTTCTGTCTGAAATCTCATTTTGCAAAATGCTTAAGGAAGGGTTATTTTTCTCCAAGAGAGAAGCAGACTGAGCAGAGAAGAACTCGGGCATTTGGGGCTCCATCACTGGTGGTGTCACCTGGATCCCAGCCCTGCTCTGGCCCCACCTTCTTTCAGTGCTTCAATTGCTCAGCCACTACCTGCTGGTTCATTGAACTCCTGAAGTTAAGAGGTACTTGCTGAACTCCTGAAGCCTGTCAGGACCAGAGCAGATGCAAGAACACGTGAAAATATGTGTAGAAATGTCTGGAGAAAACTTCAGAGACAAGACCTGAAGCATTTCTGAGCTGCAGACATTTCAAACATTGCTGCAGCCTCAGGTGAGAAGAAGCACTATGAAGAAAACCTGGAGGTTACTGTGGGTGTTGAGGAGCCAAAGTACTGACAATATCCCCATCTCTGTGCTGTGAGCAAGGACTCTAGGCTTTGTAGAGAAATCCCCACCACCCCGAACTCTGCATTTCCCATCTTTAAAAGGAACCTCAATTTTACTGCATGTTCTAAAAAAACATAACAGCACCGTAAATACTTCCAAATCTACACTCAGAACAAATCTCTGCTCTTAAAAGCTTAAAATTCTGGTGTATATCTTAGTCTCACACAGTCTTAAATCCTACCTGGGCTCGTAATAACAAGTTAACAATAAAAGTTTTTAGAAAGGGTGCAAAAAAACTAACAATGAAAAACCTGCCCTGAGGGGATTTATTACCAACTCCTGTCAGTTAATGTTTAGTGATCCCATCAGTTTAGATCCTAAAAACATGAGGATTTTTCATGCATTCTGATTTTCTGTAATAAATCTTGATCTTCTCATTATCCACATGAATATCATATAATCCCATTTTATCCTTCTAACGTCTTGGTCTTAAAGTTACCCAGTGATAAAAATCTCCAAAGGTTAATTGCTCATTGTGTGTGGTAACTATTTCAGTGTACTCAAAGTGTGTTACTTTTCCATTAAACTTTGTGTTCCCCGTGAAAGCACAAGCAGGAGCATCTGATAAGCCTTCCTAGCATTATTAAGTGTTTTGTAGGACTCTGTTAGTCCTCTTCTTTGGTTGGTTTCTTTTTTTTCAAAAGTTATCCAACCTATACTGCTCCTCCCTTTCTTCTCAGATATTTCCTATTCCTATGCTTCAAATGCAATTTTGGAATTAAGATCTTCATGCAGTGCTGAGAACGAAGTAAATCAAGGCACAGGACGTGAAGAATACAACCTGTAATAACTTCTGCTGCATCCCCAGCAACTTCTGTGAAGTTAGTGTTGTATTTTGGAAAGCAGTCACAGGCAAAATAAGCACTGTGTTAACCAAGCCATGACCTTGCTCCAAACCCCAGAGCCACCATCCTTCTTTCCTTGTGGAATGTGGTACCTGTCCAGACCTGGGGCCCTGCACACACGTAGGTGCAGTTTAAATGTTAAAAAAATTACAGTGCTTAAAATGACCAATCATGAAACAGCATAAAGCAACTGAGCTGCAGAAGACAAACGCTGCATTAATTTAACACAGTGGAAGAAAAGCTTCCTGCCTTCTTCAACCCCAAGTGTGCCACCGAGCTCAACGTTTTCCACAGTCCAGGGGTGGGTCTTGCCTGCAGGATGTGGCTGTTTGGGTCTTGCTCCAAGGGGCTTGTGCAAGCATCCAGGCACTGTCTCCTTGGCAGGCTCTGTCATTAGTTACACCAAATACATCCACATTTCTTTGACATATCCTGTTGTATTGCATAAAAGTATCTCAATTTAGTCATTCTAAAAATATTTTTTAATTAATTATTTGTTTAAAATGTACAACCAAACACATTTAAGGGTGATTTGGTGTGTGCATTCTCAATGAAGGTGTGAGCAAGACACAGACAAGCCGGAAACGCTCTTGGCTAGAAGCACTGTATCTCACTTCTTCTCCTAGGGTAAGTCCTAACAGTTCCTGCCCTGGATCATTGGTTGCACCCTGTAAAACATGTACAGAGAGCCTGTTCTGTCCACAAAGATGTGGCTATGTAATAACAAAGACCTAAAAATTGCACCTGGGTTTGGCAGACTCCAAAATCCATACTTCTAAAGAAACCGGCAGTTTTGGATTCATCCAAGGTACGCAAACGAATCTAAAGGATGAAGATACCCAAGACCTATCTGTGCCTACTTAACTTCTCACATCTGGGCTCCATTCTCAATTTAACAAGCCAATTGAGGAAAATTATCAGAAGTTATGCCATGCTTCAGTGTCTAGAAGGTATAAACCCAAAGAGATCTACAGCAGATTTGTACTGCCTGAGAGATTATTTAGGCGTTAGTAATTGATGACCTGAAAGAAAAGAGACTGCACCATCTGACTTCAGACAGCAGCCTTTTCTTTCCAAGACAGAAGAGTTCCAAATTACATTCAGACCCCCCAGGGAAGGTGGTGTGTTTCCCCTCAGTTCTTCAACTGCAGCTACTCGAGTTGTGTATCATTTCAGCTCCACTGACCCCAAGTCCTACAGCACACACAGCTCCCCGTGAAAGACAGCTTTAAAATGTGAAATAAGGAACTCGGTTACATGCCAAGAACATCCTCAGCTCCTGGTGTTGCCGTCAGTGCCATCACGCAGTTGCATCTCAGATAACGGCAGGGGAGAGCCTGGACTCACTGGCGCAGAATCTTTCAGTAAATGAGGATTAAATTAGTGTATTATTATATTTAATTTATTTATAGCTTTTTAAATGCACTTTCTATACTTACCTGTCCAAACTCGTTCTCAGTGCCTAGTGGTTTAGACATGTTCCCCTTGTATCCAGTTTTCAGACTTTTTAACTAGTTAGTACTCTAATAGCTGCATAATCAATATTTAAATTTAAGTGAAATGCTGCAATACACTGTTAATGCTCAAGAAAACTGGTATATTTGATAGGCTAATATAAATTGAAACATAACTATGAAGCTAAACAGAATATCCTCACTTCTCCAGATTTTATCTTTCCTGAGTATTAAAAGAATATATTGCACCCAGACAAACTGGACAAACATGCTCATCTCTTCCCATGTATCTTTCCAGCATGCGTGGCAGGAATCCTGTTCTCATGCCAAAGCTCACTGGGAGCTGATGCAGTTATCTAAGTGTGGCTGACAGACCAGAAACACTACCTAGTAGTTCTGTAAAGAATAAAAATGCTTCTAAAATATTATAAAATGGGCCTAAAAGAAAAAGTAATAATGTTATCTGTTTGCTTTCATTCACATTAGTTTTAAATTACACCTAAAAGGGCTTTTTTTTCTACAGCCCCCTTGAAGAAATTAATATACAGAATAACCACAGCCTGTCTCTTTGGAGGAATTTACAGGTATCAAACCCCTAGGCCTTCCCATATTCGTCTATTACTCTTCTGGACCATTTTAAAACACAGGCTAAATAGTTTTTCTCCTGGGAGATACACTTGAAAGGTTTTCTGCACTATTTTTACCCACTCAGAAACAGATGCATTCATTTGTTCACTCTTAAAGTCGCAACCATTTTTACGTTCTGAGGTTGGTCACATGGGACAAGAGTAATTTATATTTCAATTATTTAGTTCACCTGTTCAGCTTCCTTGGATGATACATGCAAGAGGGAACAGGGAAGGAGAACAAAGTTACGTGCCTTTCCTTTTCTTGATTTTGAGAGAAAAATAATAGAAATTTAGAGCCTGAGGAACTGAAAATAGGAATAAGTTGCTACAACAAAAGGAACCCCAAAACTACCCAAGTCAAAACTTATAGAAACCACTCCACAATGACTCCATGGGCTTTCCTGTGAAAATAAGTATTTATCCTCTCCGACTGTTCAGTCTTTCCACATTTCTGTTGCACATATTTGCTGAAAAGTGGATCTCACACAGTGTTTTCTGTCCAGACACCCCCATGAAGGACAGTTCGGGTACAGCGACACAGAGGAGTGGACCCACGTGGATCAAACTCCACAGGGAAGGAGCACAGACAATGAGGCACAATAGGTCAGCATTACTAATCAATACCTTTTGGTAATCAAATAAAAAGTTCAAGACTAACATACTTGTAATTTTTTTTTAATGGTGGTGGGTATGTTTTGTTTGCCTTTAAATTAAATAAGTTCCCATGCCATGATTACTGTGCAAAGATTTGGTGATGGTGAGTCAACTTTTCCACGTATAAAAGAGACACTTTATAGCTCAGTGTATATTTTTTTGCCCTAAATGATGGTTGCTACAGAAATTAAGTAGTAGATTACGAAGCAATAACAAAGTCTTTGACAAATCTGCCCATGACTTGTTGGGCAAAACCCCATGGCCCAAGGACTACATCACTAGTTACCAGTCTCTGAATTTGATCAAATTGCATTTTCTCTTTGAACTCCAGTGAATATTTTGCAGCTGGGGAAAGAAAAAGTAAAAAAGATGTCCAAATTAGGCATTTCAGTAGTTAAACCTTCAGAGATTTCTGCTTAGCTCTTTAAAGCTGCCATCTCCAGCCACTTCAGAATTAAGATTGGTGACACCTTGGAAAAAGGTAGCACATAACAAACTCTGAATTGAGCAGCACTGTATTTCTAATTCTTGTTAAGGTTATGGCTCAGGAAGCTTTCATTGCTCATTCACTGCACTCACAGTAAATCCTGGAGAACAGCCCATCTATTGCACAGCATAGATTGTAACAGAGCTGGTAATTACCCCTTCACATGTGGCAGCTCAAAGTTTTGAGAAGTATTAATTTAATATAACAGAGTTCTACTGAAGGCCATCAATTCCTGGTAAACGAGGCAAAATTTTGTTTGTCCAATATTTTCTTTTAACAGATCAAAACAGAAAACACACATTGTAGGTTAGTTGGCAAGATTGCTCTTTTAAAAAAAATTCTCATTCAATGAGCACAGAAGGATAAAGAAAAATGTGTTAATTCCTCCTGAAGAAATATTAAATCAACCTTTGGGTTGGGTTCGGCATTATTACAAGGTGATGCCTGTTCTTTATGCACTTTAGCTTGGTTACATCACATGCACCCAGCACCCAGCCCACACAAACATGCCTGGCACATGCCAATTGAAGAAAATACCTGGGAGCCTGGATGTCAATAACAGAAAGCATTATAAACACGGTTTTATCTTCAGAACAAGGTGTGTTCCAAACAAGCACCACCTGGCACAGGCATGAGTTCCCCAGGACTGCTTAATGCACCAAGACTACAGAGCCCACGAGCTCCTGCCTGTGAGGGAGTTCTGCTCTGCATCTTCCACCCTGTCCTCTCTGCAGATGAGGAACACAAGCAGCAGCTGAGCCTGCAGCACCCTTTATTGGAGCCTCTTTCTCCTTTCCTAAGCAGGGGTGGTTCGAATGAGATAACCGGAATATCTTTATGCTACTCCTGCAGCCTGAGTCAGAAGGCATTTCATTTCTAGTGCAATCTCAAAGAAGCAGAGTTCTGGGGCCTTATGCCTTGACAAGAAAGGAGTGTGCATTTCTTTGCTGAAGAAAATTCTTCAGGAATCAAACCCAACATCTGCCTTGTCTAGTAATTACTCATCACTCGGATCTCTTTCAAAGCTGTTGTTATGCTCTTGTTTACTTACAGGCAAAAGTTGCACCATGAAATCATTTAAGTTCCTTTATAAGAAATAAGTATTTGTGAGTCTGACAAGGGAAGAAGACAAATTAATTTTTTTTTTTTAAAGAAGAGGGGGATTAGATTTTTCAAAGCTTTTTTTTTAAAAATTAAACAACACTTGGAAAGCAATTTATACGTTAAAACACTTCTAACATCAGTACTCCAATGTGCTTATATTATAAACACAATAGCTTAAAAAAAGTCTATGCTTTGCAACAATTGCAAAGCCAACTACAACAGAAAATAACCTTTGTCCTTAAAAAAATAACTGAGTTACACTCCCTTTAGAAAAAATAGAACAGTAAGTTACAGACTTAAAATATTCCTTTACTTCCCATTTAGGTAATTATTATCCTTATGACAAGGCTTACCTGTTGTGCAGGAGGAGAATAAAAAGAAGTAAGATTTCCTCTCTTGGTTCCAACAGTTTTATGGCGAGAGGGAAGGGGGAACAGGTAGAACCCCACAAACATTTGGGCTCCTCTCTCGTAGCAGAAGACATGCTCTTCTCTAAGGCAGATGCAGAAGGAAGGAAAAGCCCCAAACCAACCAGCAGCTGCTTCTGCCTGAGTGTTTTCTCTGCTCTAACCACTTTCAGCTGCCCAGGGATGGAAGCCCTGTGTTTGCTTCATTAAGAGTAACCACGAACCCTTGGGTAGATGGGGAGGAGCGTGTGGCTGCTCTGGGTCACCACAGTAAGGCCAGTGGCAGTGTGCTCTGCCAGATGCCTGGAAGGATTCTAAGTATCCAAACCACCCGAACATAACTGTCTTGGAGCCTGTCATCCTTGGCAAAATACCTCTTCCGCTGGTGTCAGTAACCCCAGTTTTCCATCTGCTACGTCAAATGCCCATGGTAGAAAATCCACGACCTGCAGACAGATTTGCCTTCTGTGCAAGTTTTGACATGAGAAGCAACAAATGTGTAGTCTGAAAAATGCAAAAGTCAAAGGTTTTCTTTGTCACAGCCAGAACAACATATTTTCCCCTTAATTAAGTTCTCAGACGTAGCCTGATCACATCAAAAAAGGGATGTTTGCAAAGGGATCAGCTGGCGCCTCGCATCGCAGTGTCACTGCGGGCTGAGGGCCAGTCTGGCAATGGTTCCCAGGATTTCCACATCCCCTGATCACATGTTCAGCCACAGAAATGATTTAAGCAAGTGGGAAAATAAATGGTAGTGTTTTGTTCCAAAATGTGCTATTTCAGCAGGTTGAGCAAAGGTTTGTTAAAGCTAGGTATGGCTGGAGAACACGTTAAGGGAACATGTGCAGAGTCAGGTCTGCTCATTCCAAGATAAACAACAATAAGAAAGTATGAACTTCAGTTTTGTTTTATTTGTTTTGCTTTATTCAAATTCCACAGTTTTCAGAGTTTTCTGAGCAATGTCTAAATCCCTGAATAACAAATAACACACAGGATTTTCAGTACCTGGATATATAAAAAACATACAAGATGATCCTCATTGAAATGGATTGGTGCTTTCTAAATTCTGGAGATTTTGTTTTCTCCACCTCACCAAGACCTTGAGCTGGCTGTCCCGAGTATGCAGGTTTTGAAAACCTAGTTTGCTTTGAGTTGATTTGAATTGGACGTGTGCAAAAGGGAGCCACTCTGAATCAACTCTTACTTTAAAAAACAGACTATTCGCATTCCCTATTGCATTTGACATCTCATTGTGTCACCTTTGTCCTTCTTCCGTCCACTGGCATCATTTCTTATCCTTCTCCCTTTAAGAAATCAAATAATACTTTCTGAATGTCCCTATTTCCTTTAGTCACAATACATTTCACAAGGCAAGGGCAAAGACATTTATTTACTGCAGTTAAAAAGCACCAACGGTGATTGACCCTGATTCTGCACTAAGTTGCACCATTTTTTTAAAGTTGAGGCTGTGAGCATGTGGCAAATTGTTTCTGTTTTGTTTGGGGAGCAAAGTGGGTAATAGAAATAACTCTGTACAAAGCTAAGCTATGTACATTTGCTAAGCTTGTGTACCAAGTTGTACATATTTTATGTGCTGCTGCTCCACAATTAGTAATTAACGTTCATTCATAAACTGCATTTCTCTTTTCCTACTGTATTCGCTTTTTCTTGTATTGTGCTGTCAACACTCTTCCTGAAATACCATTTATGTTTACCTAAAACTTCAAATCTGTTGCACTAATACCCTCATCTCTGTTATAGCTCTCATCAATTCTTAATTGCTGCTTCCTTTGTCATTCTTTTTTCCTGTCCTACTATTTTCCATGTAATTACCTCCACATTTGTGGGTAACTCTGCACTTCCTCCCACTTACTATAAGCACAAGGAAATAAGTACTGATCTTCTCCCACTGTTGGAGGACTTCAGCTTTCAGCTGTGCTAATCTGGCACCTTTGGGGAATTCTGGACCCAAGTCATGTTCAAAAACCCAAAGTATATATGCTTTTAGTTTTCATTACTCAGTTGTTGCTGATAAAAAACATTTTTCAAAAAAATTATTTCAGAGTAGTAAAATCCTGTCTTTCTCCATCTGTGAAAAAACATAACATTTTGGTCTCATTCTTCATGTTGTATATATGTTGCAGCAGCATCAACCTGCAGAGACAATTTTTCTGGGACCACCAGGTGTGTCACACAGTGGGAGTTGAAGGACAGGGGCAGGGAGATGCCATCCTCTATTTTCAGGGATCATTTCATCTACCAAAGTTCCTGAGATCTCCACTTGTTAATCTACTTCTGCACAGCCAAAAAAGCAAAATCCAGAGGAGAGCTGCCACCACACCTCACCCATTAGGGCAGCACAGCGTTACCTCTGTTTTGTTATCCTCACCCTTCTGCTCAAGGCAGGGAGAGTTAAGGGATCTAAGCAGGTTGTTGAAGACCAGATTCTGAAAAACCTCACGGGATGGGGATGTCACACCCCCTGGGGGCAGCTGCTCCCAGAGGCTCGAACTCGGGATAGGGACAGTCCAGACTTTCCCAACACTGTTTCTTCAAGAGGAAAGGAGAACAAGAAATAAGAAAAATCCGTTAGCCATAGTTTGCACTGGTTTAACTCTAAAATTTTAACTCTAAAACAAAGCAAAACTTCAGATCCCAGGACATTTGGACTATCACTGCTTTTAAAAATACTATTTTTAGCCCTGAAATCTGTAATGGATTTAGGCAGAATTTACACACCTAAATCTAAAAGTCAAATCCTGAAAATCTCTGCTCAGCTGCATTACCATGGAAACAATGAAACTCTTCCAGAATCCATAAACTTTGTAGGGAAGGGGCTGTTTTCCGGATGGGGGTTGGGAGTTGAGGACAAGGCAGGCAGCGGGGAAAACTCTTTCCTCTGTCCAAACCCCTATCTTCCACTCCATGGAAAATAAGGGATCACTGAGTGTCACCTCCTGCTGTGGATCCAGCCCTAAATATCCAGTCCAGCCGTAGACCCCACCACATGGAACTGGTTATCACAAACAAAAGCATTAACCTAAGATTCCCCCACTACAATTGGATTGATGGCACCACCTTGCCAATACTGTTATCTGCATTTGACCTTCGTTTCGCTCGTACCCGTAATTCCCCAGGCAGGACATTTCGAACAGGAGCCTCATTGTCATTCTCCATCGGTCTTACAATAAACAGGCCTCCCTAATCATCATTCCCTTGGTGCAATCTGCTGGAGAAGATGTGATGAAACCAGAAGAGATCAATACCAAAAAGTTTTCAAAAACTCAATCTGGCAAGGCTCGGGTGAATAATATTGATAGATAAAGACCTAACGCTGCCGCACACGGCAACGGGGTGAAAAGAAGGGTCTGTAGCAATGTGGAAGTTTTATAGTTGTAGACTTAAATAAAATTACAGAAATCTGTTGTATTTTCCCAAGTAAAAATAATATCAATAGAGATAAAAATGTACTACGATTATTAAGGATTCTAAGGATAAATTATAAAAGATTAACTGTACTTTTTAATGTGTAACCACTGCCCTACTAAATAAATCTGCAAACCTTTGGAAATATCGCTCTTTGAAAGTAATTTCAGGTTTTGGATTGGCTGTTAGAGGCAGAGAGGCAGCAGAGGCTGGGATGATGTGGGGGAAGGAGGAGGTTATGGGATGTCAGGAAGCAGAGGGCTGCACTGGGTTCCCCCCCCACTGTCACGGTCCCAGGAGACTGTGCTGCTGCTTCACTGAGGAAGAGGAGAAGGTTTGTAAATGGATTATAAACATATAGTATTGAAGTAACTCCTGGATTTATTGCCATATGCTTTGCAAGCTGTGAGTTCAATAGAAAATTGAATTCCATGTTATTAAAACAGGCAAGGTTTCCTTTCTATATATAAGAAATAAAATTTCTCAGATACTGTTGGAAGTCTTAAAAATTTCTATTACATCCTTATTTCTTCCCTTACTTGGGGGAATTTTTTATAAAATAAATAATTTGTAGTATGGAAACACTCAAGACTGGTCACTACGTTGCCCTGCCATGTTTATGTCTGATATAACAATTAAATCATCGTGAAAAGGATAAAGGGAAGAGAAACAGCCCCAAGGAAGATATTTTCTTAATATCTCTGTCCTCTTTTCCCAGTTGATCTAAGATACTAATTCTTATTAATTTCTACCTATACTAGCAAGTCACAGGTTTATTTGTTTTTAATTTTCTATTTCAATGACAAAAGAGAGTACAGAGTGTATTAAAGAAAGGTAATGATCACCAAAACCTTTTCTTTGTAGCACCGAGAACTTGCTGATATGGGCAAACCTGTGTCTACACTCTGTGCTTCCGAAGAGCCCATGTCAAGACTCAAAACCAGTTACAGTTTGCAGAAAGTTTTGTTCCTATGTATTTCAAGGCAAAAGTTGGGTCCAAACTGATTATGTTAGTTTATTTCTAGGAAGAGGTACAATAATGTCATCTGATGGGGGGTTTGTTTAAAAAAAAACAACAAAAAACCCTTTTACCATTTGTAAAAAGAAATCCCTGAGAACACTCTGGCAGAAACATTTTTTTTTTTAAATCTTCCTCTGGAAATGTCACAGCAAAATCCAGCAAACAGCACAAGAACTACAGACAGTGTGGTCTGTATCTTCTAATACCACTCTGGCCTTGCTCCCCTCTCAAGATAACTTCATTCTGTGTACATATGTTCAATTGAAATGTGGGCAAGGCCCTGGTTTCTCATATCAAAAGGATTTCAGGAAAATACTAGTGAAAATTGTGTGTCAACTTTGGAAACTGGACCTTTGGGAGTATCATCTAGATGTAGCTTTAAAATCCTAGAGTCTAATATCCTCCATAAAGTTTTTCATGAGTAACAACTGATATTGTCCATCTACAACTGCCAAGCTGAAGCAAGATAAAACTGTTATGAAAATGGTGTTCTCATATTTTAAGAGATTAAGGAAAGAAAAGGAAGGAAAACAGATTAACCATTGTAATAACCACTAGATAGTGTCCATTCTGTCCAATTTTTACATTTGCATGATTGTTTACCCACTCAATCATATGTCAGGATGTTTAAATAGGCTCAGCAAATGTTCACCAATAAAAAGATGCGTTTTCACTCCATAAACTTTGAAGATGACAAATTTGCAAGAAGCCTTAATGTCATCACCCTTTCTGATAAGCCAGGAAAAAACCACGTTTTTAGACTCTTGGGATGGGCACTCAATCAATCAGGACCAGAGAGAGAAACAGGCACAGCTCTTGCAGAAAGCATCGCCTGTCTGTTACCAGTAATGAGACTCAGCAGTAGCTCCTCTGTTCTCTGTTTACCTAAAAACAATAATATGAACTTGGGTCTTTAAATCACGTGGGTTTTGTACATATCTGATCAGTATATAAATTTGATTTCATGCAAATACTTTTCAGCAGATTAGTTGATAGCAAAGCAGAAGTGGAATGCTAATGATTTTTGACTGCAGATACAGAAGATAAAAAGTCATTCAATCCAAGGCAAAGTGTCAGCTTTAATAAAGTAATGTCAGGCTGTCCCTCCCCCATAGCTGGCCCAGACTGACATGAAAAATTATAATGGTGGAAATGTAGAACTTTGCAGATATAAATAACTTGAGACTATGTTATAAAATTTCCAACTGGGGCGGAGGAAAATTGTAAACATATATTAAGTAGCTGCAGTGAAGGATATTATTGCCACCTATTGACGACAGAGTCGCCTGAAATAACACAGTCTGTTTGCTTCTATTGAATTGAAATTCCTCCCTGGCAACGTCACAACAGACTGTTCCTACTGGATTTATATAGCAGGGTATTGTGAACAGCATAAATGTCTGGATTTAAGGAATATGACCCTATCTGAGGGGATTTAAAACCAAACAATAACAACAATCCCTCAGAGAGGTGGTCTAATAGCACTTCAACACCTTGTCAAACCAGGGCCAGAGCATGTGGTGTCACCAACACCCAGAGGGATGGGTCAGACACAGGGGAGGAGGGGACTGGTGAAAGTCCATGCAGGGATGGAGTGAAGTTTGTCACCCGCTCGCAGGAACAGGTACAGTTCCCACCTGGGACCCGTGCACAGCGCTACAGCTGGAGGGCTGCCTGCTGAGCCCCCCTGCTGCCCTCAGCTTGTTCTCTTGCTCCAAGAGGGTTCAGTTGGGCACAACACAAACACTGCCCAAAATTTCCTTAAAACCTTCATGAGACAATGATCACAAATGCAAATCAAATAAAAAATAAGCAGCATTCAGCCGTACAACACCACGGTGTGAATGCTGGGAATGCCCTATGTAGGGTAAGAGTTGGACTCAATGGTCCTTTTGGGTTCCTTCCAACTCAGGTAATTCTATGATTCTAAGACCTAAAATCTGGGAAATTACTTAACCAGAAGTGCTAGTCTTGTAATTGGGGTGATTTCAGCAAACTGCCACAGGAATTGTCTCAGTGTGACAATTCCCCTGTCTCTTTTTTTTTGTGTCCTTTTAGCATTTCAAATATGAAAACCCCTCCCACCTCTTCTTGTCAGGGACTCAGTTATATTATTAGGTACTTCAGTGATTCATTCTTGACAGCCCACTGATTTCTCATCTAATTTGGGTCAGACAGTGCAGATGGAGATCACTATCCTACCCTATCTTATCAAGTTCCCAAATTAATTTTCTATCCAGCAGAAATCCAAGCCCAGAAATATCTCTTCCACTTGCCTTTCAATATACACTCTTTAAACCATGCAAACTTAAAGATGCAGCTTCAGTCTACAACTTGGTGAAACAAAAACCTGTAGAGTTCAGAACAGTTTTCTGCCAGTTACTTTCAGACTGCCTTTGCTTCAGTTATTAAAAGATATTCATTATCATTTGGGTGTTATTTGTGTTCTATTTTTAGAACAGGTAGAAATGACAGTTGTTTGAATAATCTGTATCATGGGAATGAATTTGAGTTTATGTGAATCATATTCTGGTTCCTGGGGGAAGTCTGGATTCACTATCCAGTGTCTTGGGCAGTCACATCACTTCTGTTTTTTCTTTTTTTGAACTACAACCTAAATATAAACAAGATTTCCATGACAGTATCCATCAAAAGAGGAACAAAGTTTTGAAGAGTGAATAGTTCTGGGAAGTTAATAAAAATTAATTTTCTTGAAATATCATTTAGACAACAACATACAGAAACAAAGATCCCAACCAGATTTAGGAAGCATTTTAGCTATCTTAAGGGGAAAAAAATTCTATTAAAAATCGTTGTGGTTTATTTTTCTTGAAACCAATAACAATGCAATGATCAGCTTTGACACCATATACAATATAGGAAATAATCCTTATTAAGTGGGAATATTCCTTCTTAGAAAATGTGCTGTTTTGCACAAAACATTCACAGTGAGAAGAAATTGAAACCAATCGCCACTGAGTTACTCCATGGGTTAACGGTCCCAGTAGCAAAGAAGCTGCATCTGCGCAGGATAACGGTGCCTGGGTCGATCACTCGCTGATCAATCACAGAGCCTTTTTCTCCAC